>CM032117.1:4875000-6125000 GCA_018894105.1 Jacaranda mimosifolia
GCCCGAAAGACACCAAGAAAAACACCATGGTTTCGGCGAAGCTCCGCCGAAGCGGCGACGCCACTAAAAGCCTCGGCATACACGTACTTACCAGCCGTTGGTACATGGTCTTCGCTTGCCTCCTCATCATGTCAATGTCTGGCGCCACCTACATCTTCGGCATCTATTCTAACGACATCAAAACCTCCCTCGGCTACGACCAGACAACATTAAACTTGCTTAGCTTTTTCAAGGACCTCGGGGCTAACATCGGGATTATGTCCGGCGTCATCAACGAAGTCACGCCGCCTTGGGTGGTGCTCGCCATTGGCGTCACCATGAACTTCTCCGGCTACTTCATCATATGGCTGGCCGTCACTGGACGCATAGCGAAGCCCCACGTGTGGCAGATGTGTCTGTACATTTGTATTGGCGCGAATTCTCAGACATTTTCGAACACTGGTGCGCTGGTTACTTGTGTTAAGAATTTCCCCGAGAGTAGAGGGATTGTTATTGGTCTGCTTAAGGGGTTCACCGGCTTAAGCGGCGCGATTATCACGCAGCTTTATCGTGCTTTTTATGGGCATGATTCTAAGGCTTTGATTTTCCTTATCGCCTGGCTTCCGGCGGCTGTTTCTTTCGTTTTTCTAAGAACGGTTCGGCTAATGAAAGCTGTTAGGCAAGAAAATGAGCTCAAAGTCTTTTACGATCTTCTCTATGTATCACTTAGTTTGGCGGGTTTTCTCATGGTCCTGATTATCTTGCAAAATGGGCTTGCTTTTAGTAGAGCTGCGTATGCAGGGAGTGCTACTGTTGTGCTGATTCTGCTCTTTGCACCACTGGCCATTGTCTTTAGAGAAGAGTTCAAGATTTGGCAGAGCAAGAAAATCGCAGCAAACGATTCGTCTCACTTAAACGTAATCACTGAAAATCCCCCACCAGTTGAAGCACCAAAGCAATTAGAAGCATCGCTGCAGGTGGTGGCTCACCCGCCACAGCATCAAAAAAAGCCGGTCCGGTGGTGGAAGGATGTGTTCAAACCGCCGGAAAGAGGCGAGGACTACAACATACTGCAGGCCCTTTTCAGCATTGATATGATCATATTGTTCACCGCCGTTACATTCGGAGTTGGGGGCACTTTAACTGCTATTGACAATTTAGGCCAAATTGGCAATGCCTTGGGTTATCCAACCAAAAGCATCACCACATTCGTGTCGCTAGTCAGCATATGGAACTACCTCGGCAGAGTGGCCTCAGGCTTTGCGTCTGAAATTTTCTTGGCAAAGTATAAATTCCCTCGTCCGCTTATGCTCACTTTGGTACTTCTTTTGTCTTGCACTGGTCATCTTCTGATTGCATTTGGGGTCCCGAATTCTCTCTACGTTGCCTCGGTGATTATGGGGTTTTGCTTCGGAGCTCAATGGCCATTGATCTTCGCAATCATTTCTGAAATATTTGGTCTGAAGTATTACTCCACATTGTACACTTTAGGCGGAGGAGCCAGCCCACTTGGGGCTTACATTCTGAATGTTAGAATAACTGGCCATTTGTACGACAGAGAGGCTATTAAGCAAATGGCTGCAAAAGGGCTCATTAGGAAAAAAGGTGAAGACTTGTCGTGCACTGGAGTGCAGTGCTACAAGCTCGCGTTTCTGATAATAACGGCAACAACGCTGGTTGGGTGCATCGTTTCTTTCATATTGGTCATCAGAACAAGAAAGTTTTATAAAGGGGATATATACAAGAAGTTCAGAGAGCAAGCCAATTCAGAGGGGTAAAAGAACTGGAATTAGGACCTCTGTTTCTGGTGCACCAGTTTACTCCTTTCAGCCTCGAGTAACTATGCTTATGTGAATGTGGCCGTTTAGATATATGATAATTATGAAACATTTCTCTTTTGAATTTGAATCACCTTAGGGAATAGTTAGTTGGGGTTTTCTAAAATCTTATACTCATGATTCTAACTTATCATTATGTATCCATTTTTTAGTCATTTATATCAGTTTGATTTGATCATTACCTTCGAATCATTACGAAGTAAAGAACCATATTTCTTTCATATGGTTCTTTATAAGAACTATCTCTTTTAAAATTAAATTATAAAAAATAAAATATAAATAATTACCCTTCTAATACTCAATGATCAAATTAACCTTATTAATTTTAAGAAATTAAAAACCCTCTTGTCTTAATATTAAAACCTAATAGACAAATTCAATCAAGAAGAAATTGGAGAAAATAAATCCTAAGAGGCGAATTCAATTAGAAGAAAATCATGATTTAATAACACAAGATAGAATTTGATGCAAACACAAGACACATTTCAAAATTTTAATTTTAATATAAAATAGAATTTATAACATTAATATCATGAAATAGTTGAAAATGAAAAATGTGTTGAAATTTCAAAGCCAGAATATTCAACGATCCACATTGCAATAACGCATGCTGCCTTATTATCTTGGTTATACTGAGCCATCCACTATTAATCCCCACTAGTCCACAACAATGATAGATAAGAAAATAGAGTAACCAGACGTAGCATATGTGATGGGCGATGATGAGCTACCACGGACCACCCATGTTTACTTCAAGCCACTTTTCTTGTTCCCCTGTCAAAAGTGTCGGTGAGACTTGGCCCACTTCTTATTACACTTATTACATCCAATTTTATGTTTTTTTTTTTTTTTTTTTTTAATGGAATCCAATTTTATGTTAGTAGAGTGATCATGGTCCAAAATAATAAGTTGAGTTGTTGCAAGGGCATCTAAGGTCCAGTATTTTGGCTCATTGGAATTGGATTTATTTGAATGAGAGAATATTAATATTTCAGGACTAAAAAAATTGTCAGATCATTACAAGGTTCGGCTTAACAATTGGAGGAAGGGACATTGGGATTTTGTCCTAGAGCATCCATGCATGTTTTTGTCAAGCTATCAACAACCAAGTTGAATTAGGTCGAAAATGAACCTTTTTTAGGGTAGGGAAATTTGAATTTGAGAAAGTAATATGATATGAGTACGCAAAATATTGCTCTTGATTTGGATTTTTACATTTTTTGAATAACAAAATTGATCTTGAAATTCAAAGCAGACAATCAGGGTTTCTGACGTGTTTTTGATAAAGATGCTCTGACACTTAAATTGAGAAATAAGGTAATATGCAGAGAAAATATTGAGAGACAGTAAGAGTTACGTATTTTATAAAGTCGATCTTGATGTATTTATAATTGTAATGTTGAGTTACGTACCTTATGAGCTTTCATTCCTTTGGCCCCCATGGCCGCACATACTGCAATTTATTTTATCTTTGGTCAGCTCGTATCTGAATTTGAAATTACGGATTTCATTTTATTCAAATATTAGATGATTTTTTAATTTAAAGAAGGTGAACTATCATTAATGAAATTGGAGTGTCATATATTACAAAATTCTTCGCTATTCAATCGTTTCTTCAAAGGTGGTGCATTTCCTAGTGAAATTATAAGCTTCACTTATGATACATGTCCCACGGCATGTTGGGTGTCTTCAATAATAACATCAGTTGGGGACTGATCCATGTTTATGCGAAGTGCCTGGTGGACATTAACCTTATGTTTGGACCTTAAATTTTAATGCAAAAAATGTTAAGGAAAATTTTATGGTGCTTCAAATGATGTAATTTTATATTTTAATGTTTGTATATTTATTTTTTTCTCATATTTTTTCTTACTATTTTTTTTTTATCCAAACACTACATAAGTTTCAATTTCGATATGGTTTCATTTTAATATTCTATTTTTTTTATACAAATTAAAAATTAGTTATAATTTTGAGAATGAAAAATAAAATCATATTTCAATATTTTGTCTAGATAAATAATTAGAGTATGTATAATGTTGAAAATTTATTTGGTTTATATTTTTTTTTATGTCTGAGGAGATGTATTTTTTGTATATATATTATATGTATTAATTATTTTGAAATGTTAGTGAGTACCTTGTGTGAATTGAGTTTAAATTTGATTTATATGACAATAAGATGATGAATATATTAAGATGAATTAAAAATAAAAATAATGGATATTTCCAGTGAAAATATGTATAAATTAATAATTTTTAATTTCTAAATACTATAAAAAATAAAAATAATATTTAAAAACTTAGGAGAAAGGTAATTTATGCTAAGTGCTCAAAGGGTGTTGAAGAATAACAAGTTTTGGTTACAAAAAATTGTTATCCAAAACCAAGTTTAACCATACATAGCTATTTATATATCAAAAGTATTACCATATTTGTCATATGATTGGTCTATTTTTTAAATTGTCATGTGATTGATTTTGCTTCAATCAGAATAAAATTAAACTAAAATATTTCATTTTGTAAGTTATTTAATATTTTTATAAACAAAAAAATGAAATCAATTCAAACATGAGTCCTATTAACATGTTATAATTCTTATTATTTGTTATAAAAACATCTTGTATGAATAAAAAATATGAACTATATTGGAAAAATCTTGCTTAATCGTGACACTTCATATATTGACCAAAAACAATTTATTTCTTTCATTTATTTACACACTTTATTTTTTTTTCATTTATTTATACATACATATTAAAAATTTGTTAGGATATACAAACATAAGACTGATGTCAATGACTATTTGGCCACTCGGCAACCAAAAACTAACTTGTTAAAAACAATTGGCTCAGCATTTTGTGATAAATTAAAAAATAAAAAAAAACAATATCTTGATTTAATTCGCATCCTGTCTGTTTCATTGAAAAAATGTGCTGTTTATATGAGTCAACCTAAGTATGGTGGCATAGCCCATTTCCGAACAAAACATTAGACCCATCCCAGAGGCCCAGACCTTTTATTGTCTTTTTTTGATTGGAAATTGAATTGCATTGAAAAATGATGACCTAAAGAACAAAGAAAACTGGCTTACTCCAACTAAAGTTGGGCTTGACATAAAAAAAACCCAAATCTGATCCTGACCAATTTGAATGAAAGGCCCATTGAGCCAAGGCATCCCAGACTTGATTATTTAACATTCACTCCCAATTTTATCAAAAACGACTTATGATGTATAATCTGTTTGATACTACATACAAGATTTTTAATAATTTTTCGAATGGCTGAATTTAATCATTCACCAAAAATAATAAATTTCAAGGAGAAAAATGATATTAATCTCTTGATAAGTTTGAATAAAATTGAATCGAAAAATTGTGTTTAAAATTTTGAATCGAATGACATCCTTAGTTATATAAATCTTCACAATCTTTCCCCTCACATTTCTTTTCTATATGGCTTTGCCCAAAAGAGAATTGAAAGAGAAGAGAAATGATTGATAAAATTTAAATAAAAAAAACTTTTTGTCTTTACTAGAGTTCACATTCGTCCCTCTTGGCCATGTGAAATTTTTTTTAGTAATACTGTAATCCGACCAATAGAATTTATATTTTACAACCAAGATGTAATTTTTGGAATAATAAAATTTCATGCCATATCTTGCACAACATTTCGATGTATTGAATTCAGACATTATATTTGATAAAATTTTAATAAAATTCACCTCATACCAGATTAAAATTAAAATCGTAATCCTGCAACAAAATCGTTCAAACAAAAATTAGACGCGACATCAGTCTCGTCTTCCTCCTCGCTATAAAGCCTACCGGTCGTCTCTCCTTCGAGCAAAAAATCCAAATTCTTATCTTCATAAGAAAGAGTAGAACTCATCAGAAATTTTCCTTCGTAGGTTCATAGTTTGAAAAAGTATTCGTTCTATCCACTTGTTAGATATATAAATGATCGTATACAACCATTGATACATAATAAAATAGTACAACAAATGTCGAAGAAAGGAGGAGCTGCTCTGCAAGAAGATGTTCCGTGGAGGGCATCCTCTGCTGCAAAGCCTATCCCGAAAATTCATCACTCTCCCGTTCTTCGCATCCCTCAAAATGCTTACTCTAATTACGCCCTCTCTGTTATGAAGGTTGGTAATCATATGATTAACAATTTAGTGTATAATTCATCTCTTATTTATGTGGGTTTTTGTTTTCTTGGTGTTTATTGTCATTTATTGCCTTTAAATTGGGGGATTTTTCTCAAAGGGTTAATCTTTGGATGTAAAGCAGAATCTTTCTGTTTGTTCATGTGTGCATATGCAGTTGTTTTGCTCCTATAGTTCTTGTTTGGTTTTTAGGAGTGATGTTAATTCCAAATAACCATAAACTTTGTTAGCAGAATTACATTCTATAATGTGTGCCTGTTTTTGCATTTCTAATGCTTTCTTATTTTGTTGGAGTTCTCTCGATTTTCCTAATTGAGGTTCAGAATATTGTGGCATTTTCATGAAAAGTTACCAATGATTAGTGCTTCTTCAACTAAAATCTTTTTATTCATCCATGTCTCCTCCATAATTTTAAAGTTGTGGAAGTGTTTGAATTTATGTACTGTGTTCGAGGGGTTGAACTCCTTGTGTGTTTTGGTTTGTAATTTTTCAGCATGATGATCCTATTGGAAGTGGCCTTGGGAAAGAGGCTGTGGTTGAAGCTGCTGGGCCAGACTGCATTGTGCCTGGACAAGTTGCACCCGTCAAATTACTTGGTCTTAAGGTGCCTTTTTGCCACCCTCTGCTTTTCATGGTTCAATTTGGTGCATTTTCCGATTGTTTTTGTTGGACTTTATTCTTCATTTTGCTGCATGAGTACGATCTTAATGTGGAATTGAAGCCCAGTCAACTGCAATAGAGCAAACAGAAGTTAGTTATTCTAACCAGTTGATTCTGGAGATTTAGTTGTCATTTATATTTTGTTAATTCTATACTTATGTTGTAGTATTGACTGCGGATGCTATAATGAGAAAAATTGTTTGCTATGATCTTAGTGATGTTTGCTTTATGTATGAATGTCAGTGAAATCTTGCAGTAAACTGAGACAACTTCTTCTTGTTAAACTCTTTGGTCGTGAATGGGGGTTGCTTTTCAAATTAGTGAATATGAATTACATAGGAATCCATGAAGTGATGACAATGTCCATGGCTAATATGGTAGTGATGTACCTATGCCTCACATTCTAGTTTTAATCACAAAAAATTTGGACTTACTAGTATTGAAATAGGAAGGGCCTGGAATGGTGGATCCGCTCATCCTGTCTTAATCCTGGCTCAAGTTGCCCTGAGAATCTCAGAGCTGCTCGTGTAGTGGGAAGATCCTCCAAGAGCTGCAGAATAAGCAATTTTACTCACTGATTCTTTGGTTAGGCATTTAGAATTTTATATAAGCGATGGCATGGACTTTTTGTGCCGCGGGTTGTGCTTTTGCTCTTTATGTCAATATTTGAATCCTAACAAAGAATGTGTAGGAGCTTCTAACTGAGGGAAGCATTTATAATTGATTTCATACTTAATGATTTATCTTTTGGATTCCCATAATTACTGCTTCAAATTTATATATTTTATGTCCAGTGAGAAACATATTTCCTGGTGCTAGAGGAATTTCCTGTTTTGTTGAGGCATGTTAATTGGTGTTATACACCCACCCTCATCACGGGGGAAGTTTGGATTTATTTTGGTCAACAGATAGCTTGTGATATTCTTCTTATTCAATAAACTCTTTCTTATCGCTTTCTGTGAGCCAGGAACATAATTTCTCCTTCTTTTTCAAATTTATAGTTCTGTTTTCCAAAATTTCCAGTGTTCATCCATTGTATAGCCCTTAGGTCTATGTAGGGTTTAGCGGAACTCCCCCATAATCCACAGCTTGCTTTTGGCATTGAAACAATTTGAATATAGTTTCAGCATCTGATTTGGGCATATAAAGGATTATAAATCTCCTTTCTCCTGTCATTTGCAGGTATGGCCCATTGAAGTGGATTTGAAGTTTATGGAACCAGTTGGGCGAGAACTCAAATCAATTGGAAGGGTAAGTTCAATTTTCTTGATTTTGTTCTACCCTCGCCCGTACCCCAACACACGCATACACCCCCCAAAAAGAAAGAAAGAAAGAAAGAATGAATGAATAACTATGCATTATTTCTTATGTGTGACTAACTTGAAGAAATCAAGCCGCTCTAGATGATTCAAATTCCTTAGCCATATCCTCCTTCCCTTGGTGCAGTCCAAATGCCTGTTCTTCAATTAAAAAAAATAGCTTCACATGCCTGTAACTATTTATTAGAATAAATGCCTTTGAAAACTAGTTTGTCGCTGCTCCTAATGAATATGGTTGATTTTTCTTGTGGTGGCAGTTCATGGATTCAGCAGTAGATCTTATGAACAAATCATTTATTGATCGCTAGCTACCAATATTCTCGAAATTCACAAGTCTGCTGCTACAGTTGCCTGTCATATTTCCTACCTGGGACATGCGAAGAACTCTTGGGAAGTAGACATTCTGTTTTGATCATCTGAATGTGTTCTATTTTTCTTGTCTCAAAGTTGTGCTGTAACAATCTGGAAGTCTGTACATTGAAGAGTTCGATCAAATGGCGGTTACATTGAGAGGATATTTTATTCACTTTCATCTGGGCCATTTTATTCTTTCTTTCTGTTTTGATTGTTGTGTTTATTATATTCTAGTAATATATTTCCATGTTTCTCAAGTAGTTTGAGTGAGCACCTGAAAATTTATTTGTTAGCCAAATAGATCTTGCAAAATTAAGTTCGTGAGAGTCAAATCTTTTAGAATTTTGCAGGGATAGCTAGGAAAACTGGCTCCTGGAAAAGCACAATAAAACATGTAACAATGTGTCAAAATCGTGTCTATATCACCATAAACATGGGGAGAGCAGAGAAACCTTCCATAAGAAAATTTATGTGCCCCTTAATTGAAAATAAAAACAATTCCTAGGACTTAGATTATTGATTAATGGTCGTTCATCTTTGGTTTAAATGGAGCAAGACGCACCAAACCACTAAGGGCGGTGTAAATTCTCTATTTCAATTAGTGATTTATCATTGATTACATTACATTATTAAATGTTTTTTTTAAAGAACAAATATTTAATTATGGATCACATATACTTTGACATGTATTCATCAAATGGAGTAGAAGATAAAATATAAATCGAAGTAGATGATCCAAGATGTCCTTCAAGTGGTTTAAAAAGCCAAACATGTTTTTGCTGACGTACCAAGGTTGAACACACATATGATTTTATTGTGAGTTTTAGTTTATATAACTCAGATAATTTAACATTTTCGGATTTATTGGTATTCAATTGAAAGATAACAATTCATGGTTTCCACCATTGTGACAAAAGATGATATTTGAATGGCACAATTCCATGACCTAAAAATGTTCTGTAATGAAGGATCATATATTTATCTCAACCCCAGACTTAGAATGATGAGTTAAGGCCACTGTGCACACATTGAGGTCAGATTTTATCACCAATGCAAGGTCCTAAACATTTAATAACTGTAAGGATAAGGGTTAAGTGCCCCATGATGAATCTATTCTGGTAGATCATTAAAGAAAGATCCATATATTTGGATTTCTTTGCTATCTATTAACACACCATGCCTATCTTTATATCTGGTTAGATAGATATTATAATCCAGACCAGACAAAAACTATATAAACAATTACACTGGATACAGATAGGTAATCTTGTATCAGAAGAATATCAACTTCATAAAAAATTCAAGAACTGCCATGCCAAACAGGTGATAATATTCATAGAATTTCATTATTGTGGATTGTTAATTGAAAAGTCCCATCTGATGAACTAATCAAAGGCTCAAGATCATATAATCCAATGATGGGGTTCCCACACTGTATAGTATTCTGTCTACTGTGCTTATGTAAGATGTTCTGGTCAGTCGCCTTTTTCGTTCTTTTTCCCTGTTTGGCAACTTTTACTAGTATAAAACGTTCTAGCAACTACTCACTTCAACCAATATTTACACAAAAATACTGTCAGAGAGTCATGCAGGAAGAGGAACTGCGTAAAGGGCCTTGGCTCGATGAAGAGGACGAACACCTAGCTGCTGCTGTAGCCGTTTTGGGGGAGAGAAGATGGGATGCACTAGCAAAAGCATCAGGTATTTTCACATTAAATGATCAAAAAACAGCTAAGGCTAACTTATTATTAAGTCAGAACCAAACATATTTAACCAATATGTAGCTCTGGCTAGAAAAAATAAGATGAAAAATATCTCTCATTATGCAGGTCTGAGAAGAAGTGGCAAGAGTTGCAGGCTCCGTTGGATGAATTACCTCAGGCCCAATCTAAAGCACGGCAATATTTCTGCAGAAGAAGAGCGCATTATCATTGAACTCCATGAGAAATGGGGCAACAAGTACTGGTCTTACAAAATCTGATGGTAAATATAAATATTTGTATATTTTGTGGGAAATTGAATAAGTTATTTTTATTTTTCAGGTGGTCCAGGATTGCCAGGAGATTGGCAGGAAGAACTGATAATGAGATAAAGAACTACTGGAGAAGTTACTCGAAGAAGAAAGCTTCAGTCCTTCAGAAAGGTAAGCTGCAAATGTTCTTCTTTCTGGATTTTAAAAGCAACATATTACTATTTCACAATTCTTTTAAACTAGAAAACTTTTTCATGCGCAGGATGCTTGAGTAGCACCACAATTAATACTTCTGCTAATACTTCATTGAGAGAATGTGGCCCGGCCAGTCCATGTTCAATCAACCATGAATGCTTCTTGGTTAAGGATGATATTTTGGGACCCTCTGCTGATTCTTCTGATGCACTTGGGTTGATGAGTTTGACACGGTCACCTTATGAAACAAGATTGACAGAATGGATGTCGAACTGGCCGCCTGATATACGTAAAATGGATCCTAAAGAAAAGTTCTTGGACTATGCCCTTTACAGCCCAGAATGGATCTCTGATGACTGCTGTAATAATACATGGGATTTTTCTCTGTGGGATGGGCAATGAGCTTTCAGTACTGTTGTAAAAGAGTTAAAACGAACGCAATAGTTGGTTTATAACTGTATTACGTACAAAGACTATATAATATGTTAAACTCATTGTCTTCAACTTCAGTTTCCTTATAAGACTAATGGAAGTTCCCTTTCCCTAAAGTACAATGAGAATTTGTTGTTTCCCTCGAAACAAATGGCTAGAAACAACATAAGAATTGTGAACTATTGGTAGGATACAACATAAGATTATGCTACTTATTGAAAAGATGGGCTTAGTCCATTAGTCCTTGTCATATTATTACTCCATGACTTTGTAATGTGAGATGATTGTTGTTCCATGATTGAACTCATATAGTGCATTCTCATACTTCACCTCTACTTCGTGTCTCACGGTGACAAACAAGGCTTTCGTTTCACCATTATATCCCCCTCAGTATCCAATTGCGATCCCTCCATTTCTCACATGATTGTTCTTCCATCATTGAGCTTGAACCTGGAAACTTTTTGATTGTTCCACATGAACTGGCGTGGGTAGTGACACAGATTCTGGTTTCCCATCCCACATAAATTAAACATTAAAAGAATAACTATCTTATAAGTTTTAGTTAGAAAATTTATATGCATCCATTGAATATCCCTGTTGGATAAAGCTGATCATAACTCAATTCAAGATCCTCTCATTGATTAAAAGGAAATACATACCGACTGAAAATCATGCTAATATAAGTATTACATCAAATATGGTATTTGTTTTCACTTTAATCACCTCTCTCATAATGCCATTTGATCTTTGTGCAGGTAGACGTACAGCACATCTATTTGGACTCGGGTCGCGTGTTAAGTGGGATCATATTGCTTAGATTGCATATTAGGATGACACTAGTCGGTGCTCAAGATTGTCGCAGGACTAGTTAAGATTGTATTAAGCTTTTGTTATCTTGATAGGTCAAGTTGTTGATCAAGTGTACTCACCCAGTACAAGATAATGTTTTTCTTTTGGCAAACAAACGATGGGAGGTGGGAGACAACCGTCTTACACAAGTTTGAACTAGTCGAAATATGTTTCATGACATCAAAGAATATGAAGCTTAATTCTCTAGCTTTCTTCCTTAAAAATCACTGCCCATATGCTTCTTTGCCCTCATAACCCCCCCAGGACAAGAAGCAACTAAAACTGTTCAGTTTCACGGACTGCTTTATCTGTTGAGACATTAAGTGACTTGTGTTGGTTAGATGAACAGTGTCTGAAAAGTTATCAGCTGGGAGGTCATCTCAGTCACAAAAGCAAGCTGATTATAACAATCTGAAAAGAAAATGAGACACCGTTTCTTTTTGTAGAGTGGACATACTTTCTTTCCAAAAGAATTTCTTTTAATACAACACAATATCATGTCCACTAAGCAGCCTCCTCTTCACCTACCAGGTTAAAATTAATATTGTTTACAGCATATCAAAATTATGTTTGTCTATATGACAAATTCAAGTTAGTTTATGAGCATTATATTTTAGAGCAAAGTCCGAGGAAAAGTTTTTCTGAGATTAATGAACATCCAATGACATCAACAATATTCCTGATGTAAAAATGACAAGCAAATTGCAGGAAGGAAACTACATTTTCAGTCTTCTTCCATAGTTCCATTCATTTCATACTCAGGAATAAAAGGATTAATAAGGTTGTTAGCAAAGTTATGAGAGTGGAATTATCAGAGTAAGGCCTCTGGCTCCCTGAGTAATCGTCGTAGTCCTCAAAAATGCCTGAATTTGCGTCTAAATAAGGTCCAGAACCATTGTTACCGGCTGTCCACTTGCCCATATTGTTGCCCCTGATTACACAAAAAAATCGAGTTACAAACAAATTAGTACAATATATTCTTGACTTTCTTAAGTAGATGTTTTTGGGCCTTCCAAAAGGCGTATGAGTCTAAGCACAGAAGAGAGATACACACTAAATCTATAGCACTCCATATTGGAGAAGATTACAAACAAATATAAGAATGATATAAAAGTAGAACGGAGAAATGCTCCAAATGTGAGCCCTTCGAGTAGAATTGGCCCAAGACTATAAACTTTGGGTCTCTAGGCCCGATTAGCTTGGAAGGTAAACATTTTAACCTAAAGCCAAAAGGGCCTTGATCTTTGGCTGATTTGTGTCCAATACTTGAAGAAAAAAGAGCAAAAGGAAGAGAGCGAAGCAAAAGGAAGAGAGAGAAAAAAGCAAAAGCAAGAGGAAGAAAGTAAAAAATACCTGCTGCCAAAGACACCAGCGTTCAGAGTCAGTTGGTCAATGTACTCAGCAGATTTGGGCTCCACACTATAGGCCTTCTCATATTTCACTTCCACACCCTGTCCAGAGGCCACAAAGAAGGCTCCATTCACCATCATATCCCCCTCGCTCCTCCAATTCCAGCCCCTCCACTCCCCCTCCGATGTTTCCACCCGTTTTGTCACCTGCAAATCAATTTCGTTAGTGTGCTGTTCATGTATATAGTCTGCAAGAACCTATAAATAAATATTACCTCCTTGGCATTACGGTCAAAGGGTGCTATATAACGATTTCCCTGGCTATTGATGGTGGGATTGCCACTCCCTCCTATTGCATACATTTCCCACCTTGTAAAATCATTATTCACTACATGTATATACCCTCTTCTACACCTCGGCATTCTTTGAATAAGTTTCTTGCCAAAATGGTTAAAAGCTATAGTCACTTGCATCCCCGAGTCGGGCAAGTAGTCGTCGCTATGGCCCAACAACATGACCTCATTATGATGCGAAAAATGGTTATTAGATACAGTGATCCCTGTCGACCCCATGACCACATCAATCAGGCCATCCTTACAATGCGACAACGAACAATGATCAATCCAAATGTCTCTAGCGCCGAAGATCGAGATCCCATCACCGTCCGATTTCGTGCGCCACCCGTAGTGCGTGGGGCTGGACCGTATATTAGTATCCCCCGCTTGGTAGCAGTGGTGTATGTGAATGTTGTGGATTATGACGTTGGATATGTATTGTAACGTTACGCAGCCGCCGCCAATGATGTGGACGTTGGCTCCTCGTCCGTCGAGGGTCTTGTAAGAATTGAAAATGAGCTCCTCGGAGAGCTGGATGAGCATGTTGGACGCAAAGACAATCCAGAGGGGCTCGCTCTGGATGACCGCATATCGAAGTGTGCCAGGTTTTGGGTTCACAGGGTCGAGGTCCGAGGAGTCTGTTACGACGTAGTAGCGGCCGCCTTTGCCACCAAGGGCGTATTGGCCGAACCCGATGGCGCAGTCGGCCAGCCGCTGGCGGTTCAGCTGCCAGTTGGAGTCGCACCGCCAGCAGTCGTCAATGGGGTTGCCCGTCAGGCAAGAGGAAGACTGGTCGTTGGTGGTGTAGGATAGCATTTGTCTTCTTGAAAGGGACACATTCACTTTTCTGCATGAATATACAGAAAATTTTCTTGTAATTAAGGTATTTATGTTCCGATTTTTTGGGTATAAAGAGGAAATATACGATGAAGAAATACTCGTTTGGTCTATTTATGAAAGGACACACACATAGGATGCCACGGCTGGCAACACAAAACTGAAATAATGCAGGAGGGCCACCCCAAGGCCCAGGGAGTAAAAGCAGAAAACAGAACACTGTACCCAAAAAGAAAAAGAAGAAATCCCACACAAGAATACTGTTGTCACCAGTAACAAGAAGAAAGTATAATGCCATTGGCTATAAATTTCTAATTGATAGCCAGCCAATGAAGTAAAAAAGCGTATAATATGAAAAATGAAAATAAAACAAAACAAATATTCTATTAGTACGAGTAAAAAAATACCTTAGGACAGACAAAAAAGCAAAAATGTCATTAAATTTGTTGACCAGCAGGAATTAACTGCAAGAAAGTAACATTACACAAAAGCAAGGGCAAGAAGAAGAATGCTGCAAGAATTCACGAGTTACATAGAATTCCTACATAAAACTAAGATTCAAGACACACATTATTGTTTGAAGAAGACAGAAAAGTTTGAAACTAGATGAAAAACCAAAGAGAATAAGAGCCAAAACTCTGAAAAGATTAAGAAAGATTGCATTTTTGTCTTGCCTGTGGACATCTTGAGCAACATGTTCAGGGTTGGGGTGCTGACCAGGGAGAGTTAGGTTCAGCATTGCTGCGCCCAGATGAGAAAATGAGCCCACAACTAACAGAAACACAATGTAGCTACTGCTCAGCATTTCCACTGCACTCTCCAAGAATCTGCTGCTTTTACTACTTGGACTTGTGTGAAATCTGGTGCAAGAATGGCGCATTGTCTTCATGCTAGAGCATTAGTGAGAACAGAGAAGATGAACAGTTAGATTTGAAGGGCTCTAGAAGGAGGTGAGTGGAGAGAATGAAGATTATTGAATTAGTTAGTAGTGGTTTTTGCTTACTAGCTACTACTACTATTTTTGTAGTTACATTCTTTCAACTCACAACAGTGTGTGTTGATTGCAGGATTCGTGATTTATAATCATTGTGAAGGAATATTTGGGGGTAAAAGAGAAACTGAGAAAGTAAAAGGACCCAACCAAAATACGGGTTATAGCTGTGGGAGAGCGGGACAAGAGAGTTTCTTCTTCTTTTTCTTTTTTAAATCTTTTTCATTTTTAATGCATTTTGAATGAGGAGAGTAAAGTGAGTACTACCTCATATAAATAACGAGTAATATTGCAATTAGATTCAGCTTTTTATTTTCTAAACCGCATCCCTGTGTTAATATTAAAAGGACTCGTTTGGTTTTATTTTCATAGCCACTTTTTTTATTTTCTACTATTTTAGAAATGAAAATCATTACTTTTTAAAAAATTTCACCCAACATTATTTTTATTTTCATTTTCAAAACATCTTCTCCAATAACCTATATATCTTCTCTCTCTATTCCATTATTTCTATCTCTCTCCACTTACAACCTATTAAAACCAACATAATTATTATATTTTCAATATTTCATATAAATACAAACTCATTGTCAACTCATTTTCACTAACTAACTTTTTAAATTTTAAAAATGATGAAAATGAAAATTAAAAATAAAAATAAAACCGAATAGCCACTTGTCTAAACTTTAATCTTAAACTTCGTATTGTGCCAAATCATATCTAATATTTTGAAGCAAAAAGAGTATAAACTAACAATTTGTTGGGTACGGGTCCACCATGTTTGGAATTTAAGTTAATTTATATTAAATATGTGCCATATGATTTCTCGGACGATATATTAATATAATGAATAATGTAATAACAAATTCCCTAAAAATAATGTTAAGGGCACGTGAGAAAATAATGAAATGTATTTGATAACACATAATTATTATTTCTCATAATCTAATACTTATAATAGACTAATTCCTGAAAAATTCTAATTAGTATGCCTTTCTCATAGGTCTTTTTTCTTCAGTTGACCGTTTTCTCTTGCTGCCATTGGATTGGAAGGCAACAAAAATAAAAGGCACAGCGCCCCACAAATTATCCAAAATTTCGGGGCCCAGGATTCCTGGCCTACATCAGTAAAAGTATTTTACAAATTAAATACAAAAATAATTAATGGGCCATTAGAATCCTGTTTTCTGCTTTTAGGCGGATTCAGAGCCTAATTTATGCTTTTCATAATGTTGTTCAGTATAATGGCCATCAGAAACTGTCTTCCGGCTAATCTCTTTTTCTGCTTTCAATCCCGTAATTATCTCACTCGTGGTTAGAAAAGCTGCCCTAACTCACGGTTTCATTTGTTACTTGGGAGGGCACTTTGGTCATATTAATGTCTTCCAATTCGAAACTTTAACGATAGGTTATATATAGTACGTACTTTTTATTATAGAATTGGTTAAGAGTCGCATTCGTAAGTTTAATAATACGTATCTTACTTGTATCTTATAGAATTCGTAAATTGGTCATTTGATTCAATACATAAGTTACATAAAATGTAAATTTTAAAATTCAAACTTAATAAATTTATAATATGCACGTATAAAAATTAAAAAAAAAAAAATTATCTTACAAAAACCTCAAAGTATACAAAGATAACTACTAATGCCATTTAACTGATTAGATATCTTGCTATATTTGTGTTGACATTAATGTCACATTGATGTGTATAATAATTGTCTTTACTTGGAAATTTTATCCGATCCAGCTATACATATATGTGGATTGAGTGTGAATGCTGTGACCAACGTTCAAGTTCCAATAGATCCCATAATCTCTTCTTAAGGTATAAATTTTATTTTAATTATGCTTTAAGCATATTTTGGCCCTTTTCTTTAGTACAAATTCTAATTTCATCATTTTTATTTTTATTTTTATTTTTATCTGTTGCATGGCTAAATTGTCCACACACAATATACCCAAGAAAGAAGAAATCAGTTGGAACTCAGATCCTGGAAAGCTGCTGCATGCATATTCTTTTCCCCTGCGTCTCGTAAAGCATACTGGAATACTTTTTTCCTCTACTTCTTTAACTTTTAAGCCTTCAACTACATGTAATTGGGCCCAGTACGCACTTTAACTACATTTGGACCCATTGTCTTTGTTTTTTATTTTTTATGTTTTCAAAAAAAGTATGTAAAGAAGGAAACGGCGGAAAAAAAATGCTTCGTTCAAAGCATCTTCTATGTTTCCTTGACTGGTGCTCAACAGTACAAGGGAAAACTATTTGGATCATCTATTTCATTTTGTGTTTAATCTCCTATTCTAATGTAATATATGTACGTTAAGTATATTTAATTCTTAATTAATTATATTTATAAGAAAATATTTAATATACGTGTCATACGTCCATACAATGAAATAGAAGATGAAACATATAGTGGAATAGAGGATTTAAAGCGGAAAAAAAAAAAAAAAGACTAATTTGAAAAATATATCTTTTTCTTTTCATTACGAGGTATAATAAAGAGAGTGGATATGATGATCCTCGACCCAAAATATCTTTCATTTAAAATTAATTAAATATTTTCAAGGGTTTGATACACGGAAATGTTTTCGATTAGATATAAAAATAAATATAGTATGAAATTTATAGACCGTGAAGACAAAAATATACAAACACAATACGTCTGAAATCTGAGATGAAGATGGAGGAACACTTGAAATTACATCAATTACATTCATGTCCATAAAAGAACCTGAGCCTCTCTATTATTTCCCACTCTTTTTCTTGATAGTATTGACTATTGAGCCTTAAGCAGCTTTATGACTTTATCCTCGTAGGATTCACAATTGTGGTCCGGTTAACTTTGAATTTCGCATGCATTGATGCCCCTGTTGGCTTGTATGGATTCGTTTTTCAACGTCCTCGATTAAAGGTTAGATAATTTTCACTAAAATATCCGCCTTTTCCAATAAAATGGAGTTAAAAATAGTGGGGTGGAGCCTGAATATGGGTAGAACATGGGTTCCATTTTTTGACTCCGTTTCCGGAGTAGGGCCTTGTGCTTGTGGGACTCGTGCCCTTTTCAACGTGAAAAGAAATTGCAATAATTTCTTTTGTTTAGGTTGGTCACGCTTGTGGGGGTTCTCTACGGCGTCGTAGGGTGATAAGTGTTACCCCATCAATGACAGTAAAGAGTGTATTTTTTTCAAATATGTATACTAGCAGTAGTTGCATGGTTTCCATAAAATATTATTTATGTAATTAAAAACACCATATTTACATTTTTAACATAAATGAAATATCATTATTAGTCAGAGATGATATGATATGTTCATAGATATAAATAGTAATTACAATCATATAAAAAATCTATTTTTATGTATCTTAAAAACTATTTTGCTCTAAGAAACTAATGAAAACCAAAGGTATGGTAAAAAAAAATGAATTTTTTTAAATATATAGGTGGATGTAGGAAGAAATAGTGGGTGTTTTGAAAATTCACATTTAGTGGCATTAACTTGGTGACATTTTATAATATAATTACACGAAAAAGATATTACGATGATAGTTATGAAAGAATGCCACTATAATTTAATATTTGGTGGCATTAAATTATTAAATGACAAATAAAATAGTGACATTTGATTAAAAATGCCAAGATAAATGTATTTCAAAGGCATTTGGCTAGTATCACTAATTTTTTTTAGAAAAATGCCACTAATATGTAGTTATAATGTCGTTTGAAGAAAAATGTCATAAAGTATTTAGTGGCACTAAGTTGGTGGCATTTATCATGCATGACACGCAACAATAAAATAGTGACAATCATTAAAAAAATATCACTATAATAAAATATTTAGTGGCATTTGATTATTAAATAACATATAAAATAGCGGCATTTGATAAAAATGCCAACAAAAATATAATTTGAAGGCATTTAACTAGTGCCACTAATTTTTCTTAAAAACATGTCACTCAAATTTATTTATGTTGGCACCTACAAAAAATGCTACAAAATATTTAGCGGCACTAACTTAGTCATATTTGATAGTGTAATGACACATAAGAGTAATATGGTGATAATTGTTGAAAAATGTCACTGTAATACAATATTTAGTGGCATTTGATTAATAAGTAACAAAAAAATAGTGACATTTGATTGAAAATGCCAACATAAATATATTTGCAAGGCATTTAAGTAGTGCCACTATTTTTCTTTTTCTTTTTTTCAAAAATGCTACTCATATTTATTTACGTTGTCATTTATAAAAAGTACTGTAAATTATTTAGTAGCACTAAGTTAATGTCGTTTTACAATATAGTGTTACTTAGTAGTAATTGATTAATAAATGCTATAAAAATATAATTTTATTGAAATTACTAACATAACTATATGTAAAAGCATTTAACTAGCAATATTACTTTTTTTTCTGAAAAAAAAAAAAGGAGAAAAACATAACTCATAGTTTAGTTATGGTGTAACATGAAATAAATATCACACAAAAATAGATAAAGTATGTATATACAATTTTATATCTTATCATAATGCATTGATTAAATTAAATACTTAAATATAATTTTAATCTATCGGCTAAATTAATCATATTTTTCAAGAAGTATAAAAAAACTAAGTTTTTGCCCATTTTTTCTCCTCACCTATAAATTATATTTTTGAATATTTTCTATATCTAAATTTGATGTCTCAAAAATTTTCAAATGTATTATTTAACATAATAATTTTGAGCATATATTTAAATAATTGAGAAAATATGCTTTTAAAGTATAAAATATAATAATATTTTTGAATATTTATAATGAACATTTAGTTGGTAGCTTGACAGTAAACTTATATCTTTCCAAGTAAAATATCGCAGGTTCGACTCTTATACAGACCAATTGAAGCATGTTGGAGTCTCATAATATGGCTATTGGTGGTAGATTAAGATGTCATTCAAAAGAATCTTTTTTTGCCATTTAATTTAACATGTTATTTAATTAATTTTTATGGCATTTTTTAAAAGTGTCATTTTTTATGGCACGTTAGCATGTTATTTAAAATTATTTTTTTTGACATTTTAACATGTCATTTATTGTACTTTTTGTGGCATATTATCTTGTCATTTAAAGAAATTTCGATGGCGTTTAATATGTCACTATATTCATTTTTAGTGGCATATTGGCATGCCATCTAAAATTTTCTTTAATGGCACTTTGACATGTTATGTAATACATTTTTTGTGGCATTTTAATGTGCCATCTAATATATTTTTTTCTTGCATTTTATTAATGTCACAATATAGGTAAATTAACGACATTTATACCTTTAGCTACACCGCTACAAATGACACTTTTAAAAAATATCATTAAATATAAAATTGTCACTATAATACTACTTAAGTTGCACTTTCTAATGCCAATAAATGTAATTTTTCTTGTAGTGTATATAAGTGATTATATGAGAAATAAGAAGAGTTTTTCAGCATATAGGCAACTTTAGGATAATTAATAAGAGTTTTTTGGCACATGAGTGGTTATAGGATAAATAATATGAGTTATTTTATACATATGGATTATTGTTTGGATAACATTTTATATTTATAACTTGATTAAATTGAATGTGTGAGATAAATAAAAGAGTAAATTTACTACATCTAAAAATTTGTATAATATCTACCTCTAAATATATGAATTTTCGGGTGAATCAATATTATATTTTTGTGTTTTTTAGAGAAAATTAGAGGATGTAATTTGTAAAAGTGCATGAAAGAATTGCCCTTTTAAAGACTAAATTGACTCCCTTTTTTATAATAGTGTATATATATATGATTACAGTAATATGTATTTAATATGGATTTGTGATATAAATATAAAATTAAAAATAAATAATTCAAAGTATATATACATATATATTGAGAATAGTTATTGTCACATAACAAAATATATTCTTTTTATTTGAGCAGTAAACGGAAATCCATAGATTTCGACTTAAATTAAATATAGACAATTTGATTTTTATATACATGCAAAATATTTATTAGGGATATTAAAAAAAAAAATCTTTGTAATTATACCTACTGTGATGAGAAAATTTTCTTCATTCACTTCAATAAATCTATGCATGATTCCTTGCAGGGCTGTCAATGGGTCAGATTATGATCGGATCATGTTGGATCCAAGTTCGAATCCAAAAGTAATATGTCAAATCTGAATTCGATCCAATATTCATCTAATCTGTTGTCAGTATAACTATATCCAAATCTAAATAAAAGTCGGATATTCAGAAAAAAATTCGAATTTGAATATTTCAAAGATCATCATATACTTATTATTTTTCTAAAAATTTAGTAGAATCCAAATTCAAAACAATCATCCTTCAAAAAAATACACAACAGGTTAATGAATAAATTTCAAGTCTATTGATCACTTAAAAGCAACAACAAAATTTAACTTAATCACATTCATTCAACAAATCATTACATTTTAGATTCAGCTGCTGATAATAATATTTATTTGGCATTATAAATACATAGCTATACTTGATTATTCAATCAACTAACTATAGACTCAAAGTTTTATAAAAAGAAAATTCATTTTAATCAAATCGAGATTTGCATTGCATTCTTGCCATATTATTACATTCAGTTACTACTCATTATTCTTCCCGCATCATTTTTTGTTATAAAAATAAAGAAATAAGTTATGTAATTATAATGTAAATAAGCTCAAAATCTAATAATTTATATGAAAAATACATGATTTGATATATTGTATAGGAGTTCATTACTTTCTTCATCCAAATATCTACATTGGCATTATTATAGGACTCTATGTATACATATGTATTATACTAAATATATTCGGATTCGCATTATTAATGAATCGGACCGAGCTATATCCATATTCGCTCAATTTATTTAGGATTACGAAATTTTTTAATGAGAACATATACATCGAATCTTTTATCGATTAAAGGTCTTAAATAATCAGATTGAATTTGAATTCAGATTAAATCTGCTCCATTAACAGCCCTAATTCCATGACTAGGTGACTTGATTCTCAGCTATATTTGGGCTAACTATTAAGGACATAAAAGTGGGTTCAATCATGGGAAGTGGGCTGCTCTAATGGGCCACGACTCTACAATATGACTTTAAAGGCCATTTTTCAGCAAAAATAATTTAAGGATCTCAAAGATGTATGCACTCAATCGTCTCATACATGAAAGTCTCATTCAACTTTCTTAACGAATACAGGGATTAATAATGTTTAAATTTTGTAATAGATTAGAAAATTAGAAGCTAGATAATTTCATGAGCATGTACACATAGGGCGGGCCTGCCTAAATTTATTTTTTCCAACATAAAAATTTATAATGTGTAAATTTAAATTCCAATAGACATGTTTATATATTGTTAATTTCATTCAAAATTTGCAATACGCATGCTTTTTGTCATTCTTCCTCCCTACTATAAAGCTATTTAAAACTTAGTCCAACCCGAGAGTTATCTACACAAATGCTGAAAAAGGAAAGTGAGATCTAAAAAAGCTGCATACAAGGAGAGAAAAAAAAAGAAAAAGAGAGAGAGAGCTGCATGAATCAATACAGCTGAGTCCAAATTTAGCGTTGAACTTGGCATGCGTATGATTCCAATATATTATTTCTCGAGGCAAGAAACATTCCCTATTAACCATGCTTGTCAGCAGGGGTTCCATCCTCAGCGGGCTTGTCTTCGTTTTGGCTGTTATCCCAGGATTCCCTCGGAATTGTGTGGTGATTTTTTATATCCACGTCGGCGGCGGAGGCAGCGACTGCGACGGCAGAGCTGTCCCGCCCCACCTGAGCCGCCACGTCAATTCTCTCCTCCCAGTTGGTTTGCACCACTTTCCTGTTGATAGCGAGACATAATTCTCCCGCCAGCAGTAAAAGTAATAGTAGCGTAATTTTCGGGGCCATAAGTTTCTTTTTACCAGAGACGGAATTGAATTGCAGTATATATATCAGACAGTTGATAATGGAAGTGGGTGGGGAGGTTAGAAAAATCGGAACGTGGGCTTTCCACCCAAGAAAAATTAACCCGCGCAATAATTAATTTGTTATGTATTACCAACTTTAACCTGCTCTTTTCCAGTTAAATATTCTTTTCAAGTTTAGATATTTTTTTCTATGTGGGAAGAATAACAGATGAATCCAGTTCCTCAAATAGAAGCAGTCCACCTTTCCCCTGAAAGCGGAAGCCCCACTTGCATCTGGCATCAGTGCCCTTTGCTGAGTGATGCTTACATCTGGCATCATTCACATATTCTATTTTATATGGTATTTTACTTTAACCATTAATGATAATTTACTTTAACCATTGCTGATAATTAAATTCTTTGCGTGACATTCAATATGCATTTTATAAGAGTTTTGTTATTAAAAAGACACTACGAAGGACGAAAGAACGGAAAGAACATAGTTTATAAATTATCTTAAGCCCTCGACTTATTTAATGACAATTTTTTTTTTATATGTAACAATTAAGTATCATGATTAATCATATATTTGTAATACATATAAAGTTTAAAAGTTTTAATGATTATTTTTGTGTGTATTTTATGAGTTAATGAAATTAGCCTCATATTAAAAAATATAATTAATAACAAGACACTTCTCATTTCTCCTCAAGTTTTTTTTCCTTCCAATTGTTTGACTTTTTCATTTTTCTTTTGTTATTTTGTTTCATCAAAATTTTGTTTTATTTATCCTAAAAAGTTAAATCAATGCATTTAAAAGTCTAAAAATTATAGTAATAATAAAAAGACACACAAAAACTATTGTGAAACTATCAAATTAAGGTTGTTTTCTGAATCATAATACATATGATCAATGCGAAATGCGTTGGGTTGTTGAAGATGAATATATAGCATGAATAATCGATTATTTGAGTGAGTGAATAATGCTCACTACAATAAAATTGTATTTGAGATTTACAGTTTTAATTTGCATTTATTATGTTTGTGTATATATATACAATTCATAATTAAATATTTTTTTTAAAATGTTATATATATTTAACATTTATCCACAATACAAAATAAGAATTGAATCACCAGCTAATATCAATAAATTCAACATTGTTAATAGATAATAATTATTATAATGATATTTATGTTATCCTTAAAACTTTTAATGAGAATAATCTTTAAGTTACATATTTTTGCATATTGAAGTGGGCTCTGGGCTGGCTCAAAAATGGATCAAAATTGATCCACATTTGGATCCGTGGCATTAGATCCAACGAGACCAAACCTTGCGTCTAAATAAATCTAAGAGGCTGTCTGGTTAAACTTATTTAAAGAGTCTTGTAAGCTTTTACATCTTATAAGATATTTTTGGAGTCTATAAATGCTAGATTTTTTTTAAAAATAAGCCATTAAAGTATTTGGATAAAATAAGATCTTAGAGCTTATAAGATGTTAGTAATAATAATTTTATAATTAATATGATTAAAATTAAGAGAGTTTGTTAAAATATTTAAAATAAGATAGGAACTCTTTGTTTTTTTAAAAAAAACTTATAAACTCATAAAATCTTATTTTTGAAACTTATAAGCTTTTTTTAAAAAAAATTATCAAATACTCTTTAACATTCTATAAATTCTCAAACATCTTTAAAATATTTTGAATAACTTATAAGATCACCCAAACACTCTCTAAGTCTTGTAGCTAATTTGATCCAAACATATGTCCAATACAATGTTGTCACCCTTAACATTAATTAAAGTTTTTATTTTCATAATAAATTTAAAAATTGCATACGGTCCAAGAAAGATGTCCCCACCGAGAAGTCCAAATGAAAACCCAAAATTCAAATGAATGCTGACGTGTATGCCCTCAGTACCAAATGTTTGACGACATTGACCCTCAAATCCCTCCAACGAAAACAAAGATTAAAATCCCTCAAATCCAATCCAAGTGTGAACATAGGCCATAACAATAAACAACGTCATCGATTACGGAAGGAGTTTCCAGTAGTTTAATGTTTGGAAATACCTAAATCAAGACGTCAAATTTGGTCTCCTCCTCTGCATCGTCATCATCAAATTAAATATATTCTCATGTTTTTTTAGGTATGTATTTTTCTGTTTTTTCCTTTTGTTTTCTTTACTTTTTTTGTTTTCCTGTACATGTTTCAAAATAGACCAGAGAAAATAGCTGTAGACGTGTTCCGTTCTCGTTTTTTTAAATTGATCACGCTTTTCATTGTAAAGCTAAAGAAAGAGTTACAGTAGTGGGGATGCACCTCCCCTATATGCATCGAACATATGAAGAAAGGCCTCATTTCGAGAAAAGTTTCCAAAACTAAAAGTTGGTTTTCCTTAAATATATATTTGGGTAGTAGGTAGGAACAAATCAATTCAAATCTTCTGTTACACCAAAAAAAGAAAAAAGACCATTGAAATCTTCTGAATTAGGTTTAGCATTTTCTGTTACCTTCCTAACCTATGATATGCGCACAAACAAAATGTTATGGTATGAGAAAATAATTTTCAACTTTTTGTACACGTCACAAATTAGGGGTGTAAACGAATCGAGTCGAGTCGAGTCCGAATCTAGTAGACTCAAGCTCGACTCGCCTATTAATTCATGAGCTTGAGCCTAGACAGCCAATTATGAATTTTTACATAATATGTAACAAAAAATTGTTACATGCTTGTAATATTGCAAGTAATTTAAAATAAAAACCAACCAGCACCGGCAAAATGAAAGTGGAAAATCATGTTTTATTCTTTTCTTTCTTCTAGTCTCTTCATGTGGAGAGAAATTGGTTCCCAACTGCCCAACCTAAATCCATAATGAAAATAGATACAGAAAAAGAGAGGAGAAGGTCAAAAATAGCCATTCTTTTCAAATACTCCAAAATTTATGTTTTTTGTTCAGATATATATATATATATATTTTGTCTAGATCAAATATTACTCGACCCAAAGTAAAATAATTTATACGATCAACCTCAACAATACCCTGCAAATAATCTCAGTGATCATGAGATAAAAATAGTCTAATTATTTCTATCTTTATTGATTTTCAATTAATAACATTTAACTGTTCGACTTAAGAAATTAACTAACGAGAGAACTTTTAGACATTGTTTTGAACTAGTTTCATAACCACACTTGCAATCTCTGAACTGTGACACAGAATCCATTTTGTTCCAAGATAATTTCTTCCTCTACAATTATTTTAAGTTCAATTATAAAGCTAATCAATACATACAAATTTAATTTTCTTTAATTCTTACATGAACTAGCTTTCCTAAATTTATCTTTACCTGTTCTTTTGTCCCGTTTTGTCGGGATGCTAATGAGGCTGCGATGAAAGCATTGTCGACTTTATGTCACGTATGACATATATATTTTGCTCTTTATAATTCAAACTTCGTGGAAGCCAACTTTTCTTACAATATGGTTAGGTAAGAACCAGTAGCCATTGATAATTAGACCCTCCGGCAAGAAAGTTTACTCGGTTATTTTCCACTTTAGTTCTTGATGCATATATACTTATATCTTTATTAAATTAATAATTAACGTGTTACTAGACATGGAAATAGGCTAGGTTAGGTTAAATTTTGACTTAAATGGGCTGGATTTATTGTACAAATGACGAGCGTGAGTCTAACCTATTATCTATTATAGGGTTTTTTTTTTCTTTTTTGAAGATTAAGTTCAGCATTTTTAATAAATTCTAAAGTTTTAACTAGTTTGAAAGTCTACCTAAAAGCCTATTTTCTACTAAGACTTTAATTAAGTATAAACATCACATAAATATAACTTTTTAATAGGCTTAAATTTGTAATGAACCTTGAAAAGAAATAATCAAAATGATAATAACAAATGCATAATTATAAAAGTTCAAATCTAAATATAGAATATTATTATTTCAACAAAAAGAAATATTAAACAACATAACAGATTCCATAAATGACTAATTAAAGAAATCAAATACAATTAGTCATTTAATCTTTTATCACTATTTTTGTACTTTTATGTGAAGAAGAATAAACGGGTCGACCTGGTAGGCTTTATGAGCCTTTAGAAGAGCCTAAGTCTAGTCTGTTTAATTAAAAAGACTATTTTTTAAGTTTTAAACTGACTTTTTTTATTAAATAAACTAAATCAAATTAGACTATAAATAAATTAAAGGAGTAGTTTAGCCTATTCCCAACCCTTCGGTCACTAATCACATCTGGCGCATCATAAGATTTGTTCCGTTAGCTGGCATTTCCAATTTGATACTATTTACATTTCCAATATTCAAGTTCACACCTATCAGCTATGAAGAAACCCGCAGGAAAGTCCCAGTCCACCACGATACACACCAAATCAAGAACATATACAAACCCACCCTCCTTATATAAACCCGCAAGACATAACTCTCTAATCAAGCATTTATAATAGAAAAGTACTCCATTATTAGTTGTTGTTTCTTCAAATATACCGCCACTCAAAAAGAAAGGGGAAAAAAATGAAGAGCAAAAGCAAGTCTCTCTACATCCTTCTGATTATTGCCTGTCTTATTTTGCTTGAACCAAAACCCATCAATGCCCAAGAAGTTGGTAAGTAAATCCAAAGAGAACGCATTCTGTACCATGCTTATTATTATTATTATTATTTCGATTTTTATGTAAATATTTTGCTTTTTTGTTCAACATCTGACCTAGGTTCTTTCTTCCTCTTCTTCTTCTTCCCTTTTTTTGGGGGGGGTTGGGGTTCTAATCAGAGGATGAAAGAGAGTTTGATTACGCAGAGAAAGGTGAAAAGGGTCCAAGAGAATGGGGAAAGCTGAAGAAAGAATGGGCTGCATGCAACAACGGCACTACGCAATCTCCAATAGATCTGTCCAGTGAGAGAGTGAGGATTATCTCCAAGCCGGAAAAAAGAAATTACGGAGCTTCTAATGCAACCGTCAGGAATAGAGGTCATGATATACAAGTAAGTTAATTTATAATTAATCACTATATATTTCAAACTCAAAAATTAGCTGGAAAAGCTGTCGGCATTATAAACAATAATTATCTTCTCTAATCAAAATTTTAGTTGAATAAAAAATACATTCAGGCCAAAATTGGGTAGGTGGCCGGTTCAATTAAAAACTACATTATTGTTCTTACAATATTAATCACACTAAGATTATTTCAAATGTTTTCTGTATTTCAAAAAGACATGCATACAACTACTTTTGACCTATACTGTCATAAATAAGACTAGTTAATGAATATTATTGGTGTACATGTGCAGATTCAATGGCATGGTTATGCTGGATCAAGATTTATTAATGGGACTGAGTACCCTCTCCGTTTTGCCCACTGGCACTCCCCCTCCGAGCACACTATCAGTGGCAGAAGGTACTGTATTATTTTTTGTTTTTCTTTTTGTCTCTTTTTTTTTTAAATTTTTTTTTGTTGGTTTGTCCAAAATTAACTTGTGATGTAAGAAAAAAAAAATTCTTGTAATTATTGTAACAGGTACGACATGGAGTTGCACTTGGTGCACCTAAACACAGACCCAAATGTGAAAAATAAGATAGCTGTGGTAGGAATCTTGTACAAGATTGGCAAACCCGATAAATTTCTCTCCAAGGTAATTATGAAGGGAAAAATGTAATTAAATTTCTGATTAGCATTAAGTTTCTATTTTATGTGTGGTAAATCAGGAGTGATCTTCCTATGGTTCTTTTGGTGCATTTTTTATCTTTCAATTGGTATAAATTAATGCCGACCAAAATATATCCACACAAATCGCACTCTGAAATCAACTTACTCTGATTCTTTGAAAGTTAATTTTGGCCCAATCATCACCTTTTCCATATTGTGACCCACATTTAATAGCTCTCTCCAGTTAAAATTGAAATTCCTACTGCTACAATTTGTGAACGTGCTGTACATTCTGACCATTACTTGTACGTTTGCGCGTATCAACCTCTAAATGTTGAACTAATTACATTGTTTAGCTAAGTTTTTTTTTTTTTTTTTTAAATTATAGCTTACATATCTTAAAGTGTGTGAAATCTTATTTTAAAAATAAATTCTTGAAGTGTATGTTTACATAAAGTAAGATTTTAAAACTTATATGTCATTAATAATAATAACTTTGCAATTAATTAATATGATTACATTTGTGAAGTATAGTTTGTTAAAATGTAAACCTAAGTTAGGAGTTCTATAACATTTTATTTTGAGAGTTTACAAGTTTCTTTCTTAAAAATTTTATCAAATATTTTATAATATTTTCAAATATCTTGTAAAATATTTTTGGAATGTTGTAAACTCGCCCAAACGCATTCTTAAACCAGCAACTCTTTCAACCTATTATCTTGAATGCATAATTCCTTGTGTTTTTTAATAATGATTTGACAAAATTGTCTTCTTTATTGACAGTTAATGACAAATATATCATCGATCACGGATAAGAGGGACCACGAAACAACTCTGGGAATGATTGATCCTCACGACATTAAAATGCGCAGCAAAAGGTACTATAGATACATGGGATCACTTACTGTTCCTCCTTGTACTGAAGGAGTTATTTGGACACTCAATAAAAAGGTAAAAAAAGAAACCCTTAACCCTCTCTGAATTTTGCATTAAATTGCCAAACACTGAGAAGTTCCAACATAAAATGTTTTTGCAACTACCTTTAGGTGAGGACTGTTTCAAGGGAACAAGTTAAATTGCTCAGAGAAGCTGTTCATGATGTAAGTTGTCAAAATTTAATCACCATAATCTTTTTCTTTTCAGAATTGTCTCGGTTAGCAGCTAATCGGGGCGTGATAATTAAAATATTTTTTTTTTCAGTAATTTATTTTATTTTATTTTTTGGATATGACAGTATGCAGAGGAAAATGCAAGGCCAGTGCAACCACACAACAGGCGAGACATATACCTTTTCGGGCCAGGGTCTACCAGTTGATGATAATTCATCTGACATATACTAAAGATTTTTTGTAACCCTGTTCATCTGATGAGTTGGAAACTTACTCCACTATGTATGGATTTGCTTGGTCTGAAGATGGACTGGAAAACGATTTCATTCGATTTATTGTATGTTGTAATGGGAGTTTGCTTACACTTTTACTGCCATTTTGATTGCCAAGTAAAAATAGTGATGGCCACTTATTGGCTTCAGTGAGATAATTATACTTCAAAAGAACCCAAAAGTATCTTGTTTCAAGAACATGAAGTTCAAATTTCAATATGAAAACTTACATTTTCACAGTGATGTAAGAAACTGCATAAACAAAGTTGTGTTTCTCAGGATGATAAGTGGATTTAATTACAACCTAATGAAACAGTAGATAAGCTCAGAGCAAAGTTACAGATGTTTCCTAACAAGGCAAGTGGAGAAGTAATCAGCAAAGAATAAAGGAACAATTGGATCTCAGTCTGGCTTCAGGTCATAGATTATGACTCCATTTGGTATTCATATCAGTAGTTTCGATTCAGCCAACGAGCTAATCATCTAATGATGTCTGAAATTCCAGACGAGCATGTTGTATGACCTCCTCTTGTCTGCCTTGTATTGTACGAGTTGCAGTTTATGCATTTGTGTGCCAAAATGTGATAGTTCACCTCAGATGTTTCTCCACAGTCGTTGCAGAGGATCCAGACCTAATTCCAAAGAGCGTTTAAGTTAATATCATTGTGCCGAAAAGACACCATTGATTAGCTTATTTGACAATTCTCTTACCATTTTATTTTGATATATTTGAGGCATCGGTGTTGAAGCAACCTGGAATTCAGACAAACAAAAGAGTTGGTTAATATGCATGCAGCAGCATGTTTATGTTCACAGAAGAGTTAAACTCTAGCAAATGCATGTCTACCTCCTGATCGAGCCTTTCCCAGACAAGGGTCATATCACAATATGATTTTAAGCAAACTGGGCAAGAATACCTGCGTGCCTCAACTATTAGCTGACTATGACAATATAAGATACACAAAAGAGACACATTTCGTAAAAAGACAAGGAAATTCTTACTGGAAATGGCGTTCCATCTCCTTAACACAGTCAAGATGTATAGTGTGGCCGCACGGCAACACAGTAGTGTCTCTTGGTGTGTCAAAAAGATACTGTGTTCAGCAATATAAGAAGTTAAAAACTAGCTCTCTAGTGCGAAAAGATTTTCATATTTTGGCGTGCTTGTATTTACCTCAAAACAAATGGGACAATTGTGATGCATGGCTCTCTCTATGCATATATGTGAATCCTTCAATAAATTTGAATAGCAGCATTCTGGAACAGAAAAGACATTTTTTAACTGCTTATTTCTAGCTTTAGACAACAATAAACTTCATTTTTTACTATAGTGTGACTTACCGCATTTATCACAATGGAAAAAATTGTCTTTGCCACCAGTTCTATCGCAACACAAAAGTAAAAAGGAAAAAATGTAAGTTAGATTCGAATATGCAAAAGAAACTAAAGGTATGAAAAAGGAACTAAAAGGGAATCAGCGGCCCAAGAAGGCGTGACAGTGTATAGGATAATGTTGGCCAGGGCTTTGAAAATATTCATGACCTTAACATGTTAGTCATAAATCAAAGTTGTCTGAAGCTAGATGACTGGAGGCAAGATGAAAGGACACAAATCAAAATGGTTTAGGAAAAATGAAACATTTGAATATAGGTGGACCGCCAAAGCCAGACAGGTTTAATAACAGAATGGTGGAACTATGAAAGATTTGAGTAACTAATGAAGTCCGTTGCTGTTCATGGCATCTGTGACTTAAGAAGCACTATATTGAACTTACAGGGTTAATATTTAATGAAAGTACAATGCATGATAAAGAAAAGTTGATAACCAACCTGCAGATTCCACATTTTTCACAGTGATATTGATTCTTCGAGACCTTGACAAGGAAAGGAAAAGGAAAATGTTGTTGCGGCATATACTGAATAGCAAGTTACTCTGATTGTTTGAGAAATGAATCAAAGAAGCTTACATCATCATCAAAGAATTTGCATTTCGAGCAATAGTACTTTCCCATACAAACCCCACAGTTAATGCATATTTGTTGAACCTACAAGGTAATCAAAATCAGAAACATCGAAAGTTGAGATAATTTGATCATAGAGAAAACTGTAGCAAGTTTCACAAGTAAGATTCTATAATATCCCAGTTTAAATGTTGTACTCACATCTTGTTCTGTCTCACACAATGAGCAGATGACCTGAAGACATATACAAAGCAAACCAAGTAAAGAAAATGTGTTGCTATACATATGCAAAATATTACTCAATTGAAAACCAACCAATCAGAGGTAATTCATATTAAAGAACCAAAAACACGAAGTCTTTAATAAACTCAAGGCGATGAGTCAAATCAAGAAATATTGAAGTCAAATAAATGAAGAATTTCTATGGCTCTGCACAAGAAGCCGCGTCAATGTGAACAATCCATACCTTATCCACTTATATCCAAACAATATTTACAGACAGCAACCGGTTCCTTAAAGAAAAAAGTTCCACTTTTTACTTCAAAGAAGATTAAATAAAATTCCTTGTCGTTTTCAAGAGTAAAAGAGAGTCATAAAAAGCAAAAAGAAAAAGCAAACAGCATCCAATATAATCACAAATGGGGAAGGGAGTGGAAGAAGAGAAACAAAACTAACCCTTTTTAATTCGTGACGTGGAATATCATGACGATCGAGTGGATCAACTTCTATTGAATTCTGATTAATTACGGATCAGATGAATTAGCATCTGTACGAATATCTGATAATACAGATGTCCAGTAAGGTTACACATGAATAAATATATAATAGAAAATTCCACCTTTGCATCATTGTGGCAGTGTCTGCAATCAAATATCTCATTGCAGCAGGGTGCAATGATCTTACACTTCCTCTGATAATGCGAGCAGCTGAAATTTCATTAACACATAACCATTCCTCAATTAGCAATTGTTCCCAATAGGAGCATTTATGTCTATAAAAGAATAATATGACCATAGAGAAAGAAAAGAAAAATACATAAGAATAACAATAATAATTGTAGTTCAACAACAAAAGCCTCTAGGAAAGCAGGACAAAAACAGAAACAAGTAAAAATGAGATATGTATACCCATATTTCTCAGAGCCCATCTCCATCACACAAACATCATTTGCAGGCAGGTGAGAAATTATCTGATGCTTCAAACCACAGTCCATTTTATCCACAAAATTCAAGATTTAATTCCTCCTGAAATTTCACAATAAAGGAAAAAACCCCCAAAAAAGAAAACAGAAAATATCAGATATCTATGCAGAAATGAACCAGCAAAAAAGATCTACAAGTAGAAACATAAATTGCAAGAGAAGCTAGCAATCAGACCCTCAATTGTGCAATGATCAAGATATGTTAAATCTTCTGCCTTAAGCATATTAGCCCATCAATTTATTTCACTAAAAAGAAAGCATTTTGCTCAAAAAAATGTAAAAGCTTCAAAAATTCAGACAAGGGCTCCGCAGATTTTCATTTTTTTTTTCTTTTTGTGTTTATTTTCACATTCATCTGCCTCTGTGGTGTATGGTACTCATGATGATTATGGCAGCATTCGCCGGCTTCGTTTATTGGTAAACATTCTCACCCATGAAAGTCTAAGAGGAAAGAAGAGTGAGACGGAGAGGAATGCTTACAGATAAACGGCGTCGTGCGTTGTGGGAGTTCCCTCTTTAATGGCAGGAAATCTAAACTGTCTTGGGGTAGACAATTGTGTGCCTGAAACATGAATGGGGAGACGTTATTATAGTTGGGGTTTGGGGTACGATGGATTTAGGCCTGTAAATGGGTAGGATAATACTCTATTCAGATTCAAAATATCATACTCATATTCATACTCGTACTCATACTTATTAAAGATAATGTAATGGGTATGGATAGGGTCTATACTCATAAATTACCCATGTACCCATACCCATACATTACCCATTACTTTATACTTAAATTTAATTTATGAACATAAAAATTGTTTATACCGAAATTAAATTTATATTAATGATAAACTTTTTATATATAAAAATTATAAATATGTGAATGAGCGGTAACAATTAAATAAGTTTTTTCATTAAAAATTAAATTAAATTAATAAAATTAATAAAGTTAATAAATTGAAATAGCAATTTTTTTGAAAAAAAAAATTTGGAATAGCAATAGCAACAGTTGAACGTTTTTCATTAATAAAATTAATAATGGAATAAATATTTTTATAGAAACAGTTAATAAAATTAATTTTGCTAATGAATAAAGTTTATTAATATAGAAATTAACTGTTTTTATAAAATTAAATATAGAAAAAGTTTTTGCTCTTAAACTGTTTTTATTAACTATTTTTTTATAAACTGTATTTTCTTTTAATAAACTGTTTTTATACACTATTTTTTTAATAAACTGTATGTTTTTTTAATAAACTATTTTTATTAACTGTTTTTTTAACAAACTGTTTTTATTAACTGTTTTTTTAATAAACTATTTTTATTAACTGTTTTTTTAACAAACTGAATTTATTAACTGTTTTTTAATAAAATGTTTTTATTAACTGTTTTAATTAACTACTTTTAAACTATAATTTTTTTAATTAGCAAAAAGTTTAACTGCTAATAATATTAATAAAGTTTAACTATTATATTAATAAAATAGTTAATTTAATTAGCAAAAAGTTTAAAATTAATTAATTTAAATTTAATGGTTAAATTAAATATAGAAAAAAAAATATTTTTTGTTATCATATGCCAAGTAATATTTTTAGTATGTATTAAGAAAATTAGTGTATACATTAAAAATATAAGTCCAATAAACTAGACTCAATGGGTCTTGGGTTAGTTAGGGTAGGTAGGGTAGGGTTAGGGTCTCATTCTTTTGGGTATTTTAGGGTATGGTAAAAATTGAATATTTTTATTTGAGTATTTTAGAATATGGGTATGAATAGAATAATACCCTACCCATTTACATGCCTATATGGATTCATAACAGGCCGACAATGCGTGTACGCCTAAAGAGACAAGTGCATTTGATGAGTTTGCAACTTAGGACCAACTTTCAAGAGTGTGACAATTTTTCTTGTGGTCCTGTGCTGTTCTAAATATGCCAGAGTGTATTTTGTAATCGTAAACCCCTTCCTTTTTATTTTTTCAAGCAAATAAAAAATATATATACACATTTTTCAAGGAAATCTTCGCCGAAGATTGATTTGTGCATTTACAAAATATCAATATTTATGAAATTTGAATCATCTATTTCATTCCGTGTTTCATCTCTTATTTCAATATGATATATATATAGTGTATCTGATTTTCAATTAATTATATTTATAAAGAAATATTTAATACACGTATCATATATTCATTTAATGGAATAGAAGATCAAAAATAAATTAAAATAAAGGATTTAAATCATATTTATGCTAGCCTAGTTTGATATATACATTTTCATTTCCTATACACTATGCTATAAAATATTCATAAAGAAAAATCAATTTTGTTTAAGTTGTGTTCTATCTGAATTTGGCAGTAGAGCATGATGTTGGAAATTTAAAACTTCATAAGTTTTTGGACTTAGAGTGGATGTTATTATTATATTAATTGTTACACATATGAATTATATTGAATCAAGCAAAAATCAAAAGTTTACCGTCTAGTATTTGAATGATATATAACCAACGTGAGGGACATTTTATGAGAAAGAGAAAAAAAATGTGCATTTAGTATTCATGTTTCTTTTATGATTTTATTTTGTGTATAGTATCAAGAGTGTTACTCTACTTCATAACTCCACAATAGTTTCATAGTCATTATTATGATTATTATATTATGAGGCTTTATCTTAAATATAAGTATAATTCAATGCGATATATGGATTCCAAACTTCTCTTTCTATATTTCACTTCAATTCCAATCCTAAATAGGGGTGTAAAATTAGTCGATCCGGCTCGATTATAGCTCGATTGGAGCTCAAGTTTTTCGAGTTCCAGCTCGAGCTCAACTTTAGTTGTTCAAAAGCTCATGAGCTTTTTTCTATTTTTAAATATTTTTTATATATTAATAATTTACTTTGTCTAATTTTAATTTATTATATACTATTAAATAATTATAATATATTAATAATTATAGTATATTATAATTTAAATAATTATTATAATATATATTATAATTTAATATATATTATATTAATAATTATAATTTAAATTATTTTATTAATTTAACATTTGATTAATTATTATTAAATAAATATATATTAATAATTTAATATTTAATTTGATTTAAAAAAAATTTAGTGAGCTGAGCTCGAATTGGCTCGAGCTCTTTCTTCTTAACTCGAGCCCTTAAAAACGGCTCATCGAGCTCGAGCTTGTAATTTTTGCCAAGCTCGACTCATTTACACCCTTAATTCTAAGTGAAGGTAATTGTTCATTATTCAGTAGTGAGGAAATCAAATTTAAATGTGATATATAGAGGAAGTTATTGACTTTATACCTCATGAATAAAATTGAGCTGCATTAAATAAGTAAAAAAGATCTTTCTATTTTATTAATCAACCATGCTAATTACAATTAAACTAAAATAGGAATTGATATGTAGTAATTCCTTTACCCATTATGATCCTTCTTCTTGTTATCATTATCAAGATATTCCTGATTTTTAAGGGGGGGGAAAAGAGAACGAAAATTTTGGGGGGAGTGGATATTTTGTACAAAGACAAAAAGAGAGAAAGAGAGGGAGAGGGAGAGACAGATGGATTTTTGAGGTGTCTGAACACACCATGTTGGACAAACAAATGGATAAAATTCTCAAGATTTGCTGACAAGGAATGGGACCCACTTGTTCCGTGCCCAACATGCTCAATGTGACGCACCCCAGAGTGTGTGCATGTTCCTCAAATTGATAACCAATTCATTTCGGGCAAGTTTGGTTATGATAAGATTGGATACAATATTTTTATTTTAATCTTATCATTCATTTGATTGAAGTGATAATAAATATTCAAATTCATATGAATACTAAAAGTTTGTGTTTATATGTGTAATTTTTATAATAAATTAACATGCCATATTCCATGAATTTATTTATCATGTCAGTCAAATTATACCATAATGATAAAAAAATCATACAAATAATCACATGACAAGTAATCATAAGATAACTTAAAAATCCAACCAAACTAGCCCTTCATCTATCAAAATCAAAATTTGAAAGAATCTATTAAACGTGAATCGAAGGAGATAACTGATAAGAAAGCACCAAAAGCATCACCCTCCAAGAGTTGGGGTTGGAGTAAGGCTCTCTGCTCATCACCCATCACCTAGTTATGGGCTATTTGTCCAATTAGGGCGACAATTTTGACCAATGTTTCATTTACCGTTGATCATGCGATCAACCTTTCATAATTTGTTCGCATTGTTCAGTCATATGAAAATGTCTTTTTGTGATTATTAAGAGTTTTTTTGGAGCATTAGAAGAGTTCTTATTAATTTGCAGTGACTTAGGATGTGTCCAAATTCATCAACGATGCCCAAACTCGGAGCACTCATACTGTTTATCCACATGCAATGCCCTCTTCGACGAAATAATAAAATGATTTCTCTTCTTTCCCTTAGTTGAAATAATGCAACTGGATTTTAGTAAAAAATTAAAGAAAATATAATAAAAATGAAGTTTAAAATTAACTTAGATATTGGATTTTAATAAGCATAGTATGAAAATTCTGGTTTGTAATTTTAATTTTGTTGGTGAAATTCTAGACTCGAACATCCTATCTATTTAAAAAATAAAGAAAGAAAGAAATTTTGTGGCCTTTTCATCTTTCTTTAACAATGTGTTGTTTAAGATATTATCTGAAACGACGAATATGAATATGGTAATGGTAATTATAACAATTGTATATAATTTGATGATGCACTATTTTACTAAAATAATATTAATATTGATGATAGTTGAACTGATTTTATGGATGGAATTCTTTATAACTCGAATTTTTTGCTAAAAATGATTTGGGCAAGCCGATTGAGAGAATTGGACTACTAATATGGCTTACTTATCTTAGTCTGTTACAACAGAAACCCATATATACCTGAATTTAGATAAAGTTGGAAACTTAGATATGGTAGAAGTATTATCTATAGGTGCAAGTATTATCCTGATAAGAAATCCTCAATGCAAGAGAATTTATACACATACAAGAATATTAGTAGAAGTGGAATATCTAGTGCCAAATGTCAAGAATTGATTCAATATAAAAATACGAGTAGAATATCTAGTCATATCTTTGTCTTTATGAATCAGCAGCCTTTGCAAAAGGTTTATTTGTTGAGAGCTGACAAGGACCTAAGCTTGTGAACCCTTTAATATCTAAAAGCCCATATGATCATAGATTGAGCAGTCTAATTCAACCGGATTCTTTATCTACACATTAGATTCCATTATCTTTGTATATTCATTGTTATGGATGTGCTCTTCCTTTACCTGCCCTAAGTGTTAAAAATCCCAACTTTTAGGCAAAAGAGTAGCAATTGTTATGCCGAGTATTTAAATAATCGGATCATATTATATTATTATTCTTAATAGTTATATTCGTAAAATTCAGAATTCTAATCATAATAAATTCTTAGTATGTGTGTAAATAAAAAAATATTAATATATATCTCAAGCATAAATTTTCAAGGTGTGTTTTTTGTTGTAAGACGTGGGTTTCTAAAAATAATTAAGATTACTATTGAGAAAAAATCTTGGGACAAATAAAAGAATTAATTAATGAATTGGGTATTTTGGATTGTTTTTGTTTGATATTTGAAATTTCATAATTTACTTCAAATACTACAATAATAGATTTGGTACATTTTCCCTTTAATACGGAATAATATATAACATCTTTATCTTTAACTCAAGTTCGTCAATAACATAATTATTGAATAGCAAGAACTGAAATACAATATTCAAAAATCAGTATATATATTTGTCTCTATAAGGTGTTTGACTAAATTTATATAATTTTTACAAAATATTTCAGTTGAAACCCATATACAAGTATTTATTTTGAGCCCAAACAAATTGCGGGAAATCCGCCTTCAAGTTCATAATGATCCAAGTCCAATTCAAAAATGGACTTTTCTAGCCCATTACCCCAGTTTGTTTGCTTAGTTAAGTTTCTACCCTCAGGCCCATTGGGCCTAATAGAGATGGATTTGCCAAGAATTTCCCAACAACTGTCAATCAGGCCGTCGAATTAATTATTGACAACTTGATATATGTTTTAAATTATTAGCCACACACACACAGAGAGACAGCGGGTTTGGGGGTGGTTGGGGGGGGGGGGGGGGCAAGGAGGATAAAACCTAAACAATATCTTAATTAGGACATAAGTCTTGCATTATTTCATAATGCTAGATTTGACTCCAATCCATGATTGGATGCCAATACACTGTGATGAGTAACGAAACAGCCAAAGCATGGACCTAACCTCGTAATTATTAATAATCATCGTAAAATGCGCTTAAGTTAAGCGAATTACTAATTACTACTTTGTTAGCTGTTGGATGAATTAGAGAAAGAATCAAACTATTTATGATGGGCAATGGACATACATATATCTGTCACCTAGAGAACTCACATATGTATGTATGCATATACCATAATTAATGATTTTGTAGTCAACTAATTCGTAATTACGTGGGTCCGTGCAATGAATTATTTATAATTAAGCAAACTGAATATCACGTAATAAAATCCACTTAAATTTTGATAATATTATATTTATTTTAGACAATATTTATATTAGTGATTTTTCTGCCCTTTGATCAGTCAACTAAATGAATACAATGTGCAACGAGGCAGAGTCATGAGTTTGAATCTACTGTTAGTGTCCCATATCGGTGAAATAAATAAACTGTGGTCTCTATATATGGTCTTGGACAATCCTCACCTCATGAGCTAGCTTTTGGGGTTGAGTTAGGCTCAAGGTCAATTCTTTAATATGATATCAGAGCCACCCAATCCCGATGTTGGGTTAGCCAATGTTGTTGGGCCACCCATTTCATATCATTCCACGCTCCAGATGTTCATTCCTGGGCGTGTGCGGGGTGTGTTAGTGTCCCATATCGGTGAAATAAATAAACTGCGGTCTCTATATATGGTCTTGGACAATCCTCACCTCATGAGCTAGCTTTTGGGGTTGAGTTAGGCCTAAGGTCAATTCTTTAATATCTACTCATAGCACTAATTTGTGAATCAATCATTTATATGGTAATGAAATTTTAATTTACCTGATCATATTAAAAAAATATTATATTAATCTTTTATTAGATATATTTATGTGTGTGTGTGCGCGCGCGCGCAAGGACGTGGAAAATGGAGGACATTTGCTCTAAATGTTCATATAATTGCACTGCGCGGTATCATAGTTGTCCCCCAAGAATAACAAGAATATAACTTGTCATGATTAATGAATATACATATCACCCGCCGGGAATACTGCTGGAGATCAATAATGTACTCTTCATTCATTTCAATCCGCCATTAATTTCATGACACCATTAAAGTTTAAACTAATCTTACCTTATCTTCTTCTTCCTTTGTCATTACTCTCACTCTCTCTCTCTCTCTAACGCATTAGTAAATATTAATCATTTGATCATAAGGTTGCAATTTGGATTTTATATTCTAATTAATGTTTTATTTTATATCTCATTTTAAGATAACTATCAAGTATATATGATTCTTATCAAAAACCTTTTAATTAAGTAACCCGTTTTTAGGAAAATCTTTTCTGAAAGCCTTTTATTCCAAATTTCCACCTCATGAAAAATAAAATTTGACTTGAAACTCTTAATATCAATTGTAAGCCATAAGACATTTAAGAAAGGGAGTAACTCTTCTAACCCTTAAATCGAGTCCATCTCTTTATTCATAAAATCACACACTATATTAAAAAAATATTTAATATTTTATCATTTATTAAGTAACGCAAAATAAAAAATGAAATAATAATTCAACTACAAACTTTGAACATAAGTAATTAACCAAGACTTTATTTTTGATGCTGTATTTTAAGATGGATCCAACCTAAGTTACGCAAGAATGTAATAATACGAAGAAAACAATAATTATTTGAATAACGTAAGACGGAAAGTACTTCACCAACATACTCGCCTGTTCTCACATTGAAAAATGAGCGTATGGACTATTATATACTATACTTCTACTTAGGATGCTCGTATCAATGCTACCAACATGAACTTCAAAGAACGGCAAAAAATAACCAAGCAAAGTCTTAAAAAATGTTGTCAGTGTCCCCTTCTTCTTCTTCTTTATTTTACTTCTTTTCAGAGAAAGGAAAGAATAAAATTAAATGCTTTACATTGCTATACGAGACGGTTACTTGTCCTCCGCATACTCGTAGGTTATACGTATAGTCCACATATACGCCAGGAATCTCTCTGTTGGGCGTCACCCAGGCTTTAAACTTTAAATTAAGTGAAATATTAGACGGATTCTTTGTGCATCCGCCGCCCAAAATCTCAATATGTTTGTTAGTGGTGGTGCATCATTAATTTTTGGCGTTTTTGATTTGGCTATTTCATGTATCATGCTTAAGTAATGGATAGATGCTCTTTTGTTAATTGCTATCTGCACTAATTGTTGGGATAATCTTGTTACATAAGAATGTATTATATAATGCAGTAGCATAAATTTAAGCACAAAACTAGTATAGGAGAAATAATTGAAACCTCCAAATAATAAGTAAAGAGTTAGTCAAGAATTCAAACCGGAAGCAATAAAGTGAGGGTTAAATAAATAGCGAGTCGAGGCCTGCACGAGCACAGCTTCCTTAAGGTTTTATTCGCCTCCCACCGGTGCCCGAGGACTACTGACGAACAACCTCCCAAGATACAACGACTCCAAACAACCAAAGGCGGCACTCCTATTGGTTGAACCTCCAAACCTAACTAACTTGAACCTCTTGTGTTTAATGAAAAATGTGTATGTATCTATATGAAATGAATGCCTAGAATGCTAGAATGCTAGTGTATTTTTTTCCTTGTTTATGACACTAGACAACACCTATATTTATAGGATTTAAGTGCCTATTCCTATAAGACATGTGTCTATTCCTGTAAGACATGTCCCTAATTCTGTCAGACTAAATAAAGGCTGCGACCTTTATTTTAAATTTCAAAAGACATGGGTTGCAACTTTCTAAGAAATTAGACATGACTGTTGGATGAATTAATTTCGGTCTCAATATCCGAAATTTAAAATAATCCTAATAATAATTATATAGAAATATTATTATTATCATTGGATTATTGATAGTATATTATTATACTATCCACCTACTTCCATGTCTTAATTTAATTTTAGCTAATAGCTCACTTCTTTAACTCAATTTGCTCATTCAATAATTTATTGATTTTTGCACTAAAATATCTCCTTAACGAGACAAATTATTTATGTGCTAAAATTCTAACAATCCCCCACATGAATGAGCAAATAGTCTGACAGATATGCTCATGAATGCAATGACACAACAGAGGTTCAACTCAAGTGATATTGCATCGGGAGAGGTAGCTTTTGGCTTTGAACCTTCCTTAGTGAGCACTATCGGATGTACTTGCCAACCAGTGAACATGATGTCTTGAACTGTTCGACTTCGGTGTACACCAAGACAATAGAACTGCACACAACACCACTCAATAGTCAGTTTTATGGTTTAACTGTTGTGTTCATTTCGGCCCTGAACAATTCTTGGTATTCATGAGTACTACTTTGAGAATTCAGCCTTAATTTCTCATAGGATCGGCCCAATCCTTACTCATATAGGTGACTTCTCATTAAGAGGTTCCTGCTGCACCCCCACTCAAAATATCAAGATATGAGAGTCATTAAAAGCAATGCTTAACCTAGAACTTTTGCAGGGTGCACTGTCTGCTCATCAACGGAATAGGCTAGAGGGTTGTTGCCCCCCACAGTGCTTCCACATCGAGTCACAGTTGCATAACTTGTTTTTCCCTTTGAACCTACTTCATGGGATCTCCAATCACATAGGTAGGGTTCCCGTTATGGTGACTCAGTTATTGAAAGGCTTAAGGCCCATTCCTTCCGATGATTTATTTACTTGCTCTCTATTTACACCTTTAGTTAGCGGATCCGCAAGATTATCTTTAGACTTCACGTAGTCAATTGAGATAACTCCACTAGAAAGCAGTTGTCTAACAGTGTTATGTCTCCTCCGCATATGTTGAGACTTACCGTTGTACATACTACTTTGTGCCCTTCCAATAGCAGATTGGCTATCACAGTAGATGCAAATTGCCGGCACCGGTTTCGTCCAATTTGGAATATCTTCCAAAAATTGGCGTAACCATTCTGCTTCCTCGCTTGCTTTATCCAATGCTATGAACTCTGATTCCATTGTTGATCTCGCTATGCAAGTTTGCTTCGAGGATTTCCATGATATGGCAGCTCCACCTAAAGTAGATACATATCCACTCGTGGACTTGGACTCGTTTGAGTCAGATATCCAATTTGCATCACTGTATCCCTCAATTACAGCTGGATATTTCGTATAGTGCAACCCATACTTTGTGGTGTGTTTTAAGTACTTTAGTACTCTGACAATAGCATTCCAATGCTCTTGTCCAGGGTTGCTTGTATATCTACTTAGCTTACCAACTGCATACGCAATATCTGGCCTCGTGCAATTCATTATATACATGAGGCTTCCGATTATGCGCGCGTATTCCACTTGAGCTTTTCCTTCACCTTTATTTTTGGTGAGCTTCTGGTTTGTATCTATTGGTGTTTTCACTGGACTGCTAGCAGGATCTAGGAACTTTTGTAGCACTTTCTCAATATAGTGCGATTGTGTTAATGCTATCCCGCCCGGTGTTCTTATAATTTTGATTCCGAGTATGACATCAGCAAGACCCATATCTTTCATATTGAAATTGCGACTTAGCAATTTCTTTGTCTCTTTGATTATGTCACTTTTGCTTCCCATGATTAACATATCATCTACGTATAAACATACAATGACATATCCAGTTGGTGTACCTCTAATATATACACATTTGTCACACTCATTAATCTTGAAGCCGTTGGCTATCATCACATGATCAAATTTAAGATGTCAGGTGCTTGTTTTAAACCATATAATGATTTAATTAATTTACACACCTTCTTCTCTTGGCCTGGAACCACAAACCCTTCAGGTTGTTCCATATAAATTTCCTCATCGAGGTCGCCATTTAAAAATGCCGTTTTTACATCCATTTGATGTATCTCAAGATTTTTAATGGCAGCAAAGGCAATTAATAGTCGAATAGAAGTTATTCTAGTAACTGGCGAGTACGTATCAAAATAGTCAAGACCTTCCTTTTGTCGATATCCTTTGACTACTAGTCTCGCCTTGTATTTATCTATCACACCATCAGCTTTCATTTTCTTCTTGAAAATCCATTTACACCCTAAAGGTTTATTTCCAGGAGGTAAATCCACTAGTTCCCAAGTATAATTATGCATGATGGACTCGATTTCACTATTTACCGCTTCCTTCCACAAAGGAGCTTCAGGAGTCGTCATAGCTTCTGTAAACGTCCGCGGTTCACTTTCTAATATGTAAGTCAAGAAGTCGGGTCCAAAGGATTTAGCCATTTTAGCTCTTTTGCTACGTCTCGGCTCAATGTCTTCCTTATTCGACTTTTGAACTTCTCGAGGTCTTTTGAATATTACTCGTTCTTCTTCCTTTTTCCAAGAAAATATCTCTTCAAAGAAGTTCGCGTTCCTGGACTCGATTATCATATTAACTTGAATGTCGTTAATATCAGATCTATGTACAAGGAACCGATAGGTGGCACTATGTTGTGCATAACCAATAAAGATCCCATCAACTGTCTTTGGTCCTACTTTAACCATTTTAGGAGGTGGTACTCCCACTTTAGCTAGACACCCCCACACTCGAAGATATTGAAAAGATGGTGGGTGTCCTTTCCATGCCTCATATGGTGTTTTTTGTAATTTTTTGTGGGGTATCCTATTAAGTAAATGATTTGCAGTCAACACTGCCTCTCCCCACATGTTTTGAGGTGCCCCTGCATTAATTAATAATGCATTCATCATTTCTTTTAAAGTTTGATTTTTGCGTTCAGCAATATCATTTGATTGTGGTGCATAAGGTGCTGTTACTTCATGAATTATTCCATGTTCAGCACAAAATTCTTCAAATGGATGAACATACTCACCACCTCTATCACTTCTAAGTATTTTTATTTTCTTTTCAAGTTGATTCTCAACCTCACTCTTGTAATGTTTAAATACTTCAATAGCTTCATCTTTGCTAGAAAGTAGATAAACATGACAATATCTTGTGCAATCATCTATAAAGGTTATAAAATATTTTTTTCCACCTTTTGATTGCACCATTTTTAAGTCACATATGTCTGTGTGAATTAAACTTAATGGTTCAGTACTTCTTTCAATTGCCTTAAAAGGATTTTTCGTCATTTTTGCCTCAACGCAAACTTCACACTTAGTTCTTGTGTCAAAATCCAACTTAGGTAAAATTCTACTTTTAGCTAGTTTACTTAAAGTACCAAAATTTACATGCCCTAGTCTATGATGCCATAAATCTAGAGACTCCAACAAGTAAGCCGAACTTACTTTATTTCCATTAATAACAACTTTTGGTACATTTTTAGGTATGACGATCATTACATTCATTTTAAAAAGACCATTACACAAATAACCTTTTCCGACATACACACCACTTTTAGTAAGTACAAATTTGTCGGATTCAAAAACTAGCCTAAATCCATTTTTGCTAAGCATAGGACCTGAGACTAAATTTCTCCTTATATCTGGCACATAAAGCACGTTGTTGAGAGTCAGCTCCTTTCCAGAGGTCATTTTGAGCACCACTTTCCCAACTCCATGCACCTTGGAGGTTGAAGAATTGCCCATGTACAAATTTTCACCTTCAGCATTCTCATATGTTGAAAACATGCTTCTATCCGAGCACACGTGTCGAGTAGCCCCAGTGTCCACCCACCACTGCTTAGGATTTTCAGTGAGATTCACCTCAGAAACCACGGCTGATAGGTTCAAGTCACCAATACCATCCGACAGATTGTCCACTTCTGTAATATTGGCATGGGCGGTCTTTCTTTTCTTTGAAAACCCGCCTTTTTTAGGAGTCCCTCCTTGTTGACGGTTTCGGCAGTCTTTGGCCTTGTGCCCTGCTTTGCCACAAACATAACAGTTGCCTTCAAACTTCTTTTTCTTTTTCTCACCTAGTTGGCTAGGCGAGTCTCGTTTTCGCTTGTTTGATGGCCCTTGCTCCACCACATTTGCTTTGCTCTCATAAGCATTGCCACCACCTCTCTTTTTGGGAAGCCGGTTGTCTTCTTCTATTCTTAGCCTCAAAATCAAGTCTTCAAGGTTCATTTCCTTGCGCTTGTGCTTGAGGTAATTTTTGAAGTCTTTCCATCCCGGAGGCAACTTCTCAATCAAGGATGCTACTTGGAACGCTTCTCCAAGTGCCATTCCTTCGGCAGCCAATTCATGTAGTATCATTTGATACTCGTTTACCTGTGACATTACAGACTTGGAATCAATCATTAGAAATTCAAGGAATTTACCAACAACAAATTTCTTCGTGCCGGCATCTTCCGTCTTGTATTTTTTCTCTAGTGATTCCCAAAGTTCCTTAGCCGTAGCAATGGGACTATAAACATTGTATAGTGCATTATCTAGCCCATTAAGTACATAGTTTTTGCATAAAAAATCTCCATGATTCCATGCATCAACAGCCGCTATAGTCTGCATATCTGGATTTGCCCCTAATGCAGGACGTTCTTCCCTCAAGAACCTCGCAAGATTCAGAGTGGTGAGATAGAATAGCATTTCTTGTTGCCATCTCTTGAAATCTTTCCCGTTGAATTTTTTTGGTTTCTCCGCTTGTCCAACTGCAACAGGAGTAGGGGCAGCGGCAACTGGAGGTGGCCCAACGAGAGCATTCGGTGTTCCACTACCAACGCCAGTCACGTTGGGCTCATTAGGAACATTTGGCACATCATTGTTTGTAGCCATAATTAATCTCAGAAGCAATAAACTGAGGATTAAATAAATAGCGAGTCGAGGCCTGCACGAGCACAGCTTCCTTAAGATTTTATTCGCCTCCCACCGGTGCCTGAGGACTACTGACGAACAACCTCCCAAGATACAACGACTCCAAACAACCAAAGGCGGCACTCCTATTGGTTGAACCTCCAAACCTAACTAACTTGAACCTCTTGTGTTTAATGAAAAATGTGTATGTATCTATATGAAATGAATGCCTAGAATGCTAGAATGCTAGTGTATTTTTTTCCTTGTTTATGACACTAGACAACACCTATATTTATAGGACTTAAGTGCCTATTCCTATAAGACATGTGTCTATTCTTGTAAGACATGTCCCTAATTCTGTCAGACTAAATAAAGGTTGTGACCTTTATTTTAAATTTCAAAAGACATGGGTTGCAACTTTCTAAGAAATTAGACATGACTGTTGGATGAATTAATTTCGGTCTCAATATCCGAAATTTAAAATAATCCTAATAATAATTATATAGAAATATTATTATTATCATTGGATTATTGATAGTATATTATTATACTATCCACCTACTTCCATGTCTTAATTTAATTTTAGCTAATAGCTCACTTCTTTAACTCAATTTGCTCATTCAATAATTTATTGATTTTTGCACTAAAATATCTCCTTAACGAGACAAATTATTTATGTGCTAAAATTCTAACACTAATTGTTCAAAAATTTTAGTAATTATATATATATTAATAATTGATGGAGATTTAAGTTTAGAATTCCTTAAATATCCTTGGAGAAGTTGAGTATGTCTAAACACATTAAAAATTCACACCTTTTTACACAGGGCGGTTTCAATCTGACATGATAACTGACTGGACTCGAAATACAAATCGTTCGATAGGAACACATGGTAATATTCTAATTCTCTATATAGGATGATCCATACAAGTCTATCTCACCAACAACTTATAAATATCCCAAACCGCACCTGTGCTTCTTGTTACTATGCTATTACTTTTCTCCTATTTTTATCTAATCTCTCTATCTGTATATTGACTAAAGCACTGGAGTCTCAGTGATCATAACTTTTGTCTTATTTTAGATTTGGCTTCCCGTATCATTTTAAATGCGATTGATATCGAATTTTGCAACATATTGAACCCCTAAATAAATTGATTTGGGCCAACTTCAAAACAACCCCAAATTCGTAATAATACGATCAATGTACACATTGAGTGAAAAATAAGTTTAAACAATTTTTTAATTTTAAATTATCAAAGGCTATTAATTTTTAGGGAGTGTGTTCAGACCATTGGAGTAAGCAAATAATTGATATATATTCTTCCATGTCAAAGAGGGAACGTGCTATTATTCCATACTTTACCAGCTCTAATCATTGGCTAGTTAAACTAAAAACATAAGTAATTTAAAATATTGTTTAATTATGCAGCCGGGCGTGATTATGGGGTTTCAATCCACTTAGCACGTACAGCTGATCCCTACTGTAGAGTACGGTGTAGGTCCATATCGACTGCACAATAAATTTTTCGCTTTAATTAATAATTAACACTAATTGTCTGAAGTCCAAACTACTCAGTTGCATTCGCCACTAATTATCAACTTCTCCCCACTAATCTGACTTTGCTACAATCATTAATTAGTTCAATTCATTGAAGTCGTAAATGATTAATTAGTAGCTAAAGTAATTAAAGACTTAATTAATTTGCCGATACAAAAATCCTTAATTAATATACCAAATTAATTTAGCGTGCTTAGTGTTGTTGTTTTTTAGGACAAAAAATGTATAAATCCATACAAACTAAACAATAATGTAAGATAATGGAGTAGTACGTATGATTAAGAAGAAAATAAAATAAAGAAGAGGGGAAGTAGTAGTGGGGTGGTGAAGGCAGCGCAAATTGTGTGGGTGCCAGGCTTGCACTCTAATTCTCCACAAGGAATCGTCGCCAAAAAGTAATGGGTTTGCTTCAAAGCCAACCGATTCTCACTCGTTTCCTTGCCTCTCATGTGATTAGTTCGGTGCAGTCAAATTTTATTCCTGCAAAAAATAACCCAATCTTATTTAGATTGAAGTTTTTTTTTTTTAATTGATATCTTATTTTATTTAACGTGCATACTGTATTAAATATTTATATATCAATTATGAATTTTATTCAATTGATATGTATTCTTTTAATAGAATAAAAAAATAAATAAAGAAAGAATAGAAAATAAATTTATGCGCATTTTGTAATCACAAATAACCACTATATATGATAAAAATATGGCTGAAAATCAATTTGATAAATTTGTTATTAAAAAGGCACATTTTAATAAAATGGACTCAACACATAAAATTAATACACATGAAGTGAGCATGGCTTTTGGATCCAAAGCCCTTATCCAACTTCTATAAATACATCTCAAAATTAACTAAAGAGGGACATCTAATTATTTTGCAATTTATATTGAAATTATATATATATAAAATAAACGCCCTCTCAAATTAAAAACCCACGCTTCTCATTTTCCAAAACTTTATTAATTAATTTTGCATCACGTTGAAATCCATAAATATTTACATGGTTGCCCATTTGTCGAGTAGTATATGGTCCAGTGGATAAGTCTCTCACATAATGTGTAAGGTCAGGAGTTCGGATCCAAACGGACTCCTGAATCCTGACGTGCGTGCGTATAAATAATTAAAAAACAATGTTTGCCCATTTGACTTGTTCAAGTTTCCTACGTTAGCACAAATACATGTTAAAAGTTCCCGAAGTGGAAAGTACAAGAAAAGAAGCTCATCAGTGAACATATTTTCACGGGTTGCCTTCCTACGCCCCACCAAATTTGACACCTCTCTGAAGCCATTCCCAGCTTCTGTATATTTATACTCATCCTACTCCTTTTTCCCATTGTTTCCATCAGCCCACCTCTTTCTATTTTCTTTTCTCACGTTTCTTTTTATACTTGAAAGAAAAGGAAAATAAAGTGATCAAAAACACCACCACAAGTATGCAAACTCAGGAAGAAGTGAATATGATCAAGGGAAAGCGCAGCAAGCGGCCACGGCCCACTTCGCCGCTCGCAATAACCATGGTCAGTAGCTCGTCTAGCACTGCCGAACTTAGCAGCGTGATCTCCGGTAGCTCAGAGCGTGTAACCCCCTCGCCTTCTAATTCAGGTGAGCCCACACAGAGCACAGATGAGGAGGAAGAAGATATGGCCAACTGTTTGATTCTTTTGGCCAGAGGCCAAAAGAATCAAACAGTTGGCAAAAGCTCATCACAACCGGCGGCAGCATCCGCTAAGGCGATGGGCGGCGGCGTAGCAGTGGCGATGGAGGTTTACCAGTGCAAAACGTGTAACAGAAGTTTCCCTTCATTCCAAGCGCTGGGTGGTCACAGAGCGAGCCACAAGAAACCCAACAATAAGCCAGTAACTCCAGAGGAGAAAAAGCCCTTGAGAGAGAATCAAGAAGAATTCCAATCAAACCGTGATGATAATACAATTAATTTTTCGCTTCAAATCTCAAACAGATTTTCAAGCAGCCCTCAGAACAAATCTAGGGTTCACGAATGCTCCATATGCGGTACTGAATTCGCCTCCGGCCAGGCCTTAGGCGGCCACATGCGGCGGCACAGGCCAATTCTACCGGCGCCGAGTAGCAGCCACGTCGAGTCCCAAGAAGTGAAGAGACCGAGGAATCTGTTGTCCTTAGACCTCAATCTTCCTGCCCCAGAAGATGATCATCACCCGGAATCCAAGTTTCCTTTTGCACCCAAAGAACAAGTGATAGTCTTCTCCACCACATCTTTGGTTGATTGCCATTATTAGCTGGTTTTTAATTTGTTATCAATTCTTTGTAACTTCACTTAATTCCCCAAGAAATTTGTGCAATTAGTAACATTATTAATTATTCTCTCGTATCCATAAGTTGATTCTTTTTTGTCTCCAAAAAATTTATTTATGGAATGCATAAAGAATAAAATTATTTGTTTATTTTTTTCCTATATACATTTTCTTTTGCAAGTGATTAGTGGTTCACCACCACCACAAGTATATAGTGGTAGGTTAGGTTCATCTGATTCATCACAAGAAAGGTTATATGCGTAGATGTCCCATTAACATGACAAGGAAATTAATGGATATAATGCAAGTAGCTAGCGAGACGTCACATATATGACCGAATTAACTCCCTTTGCGGCATTCCAATTCCACTACTTCATTAATATAGTGTCGAAGTCCGGAACTTACCAATCACGACAATGTAATTAATCCACTTATGGGTGAGTAATTAATTCTTGCATTTAAATTTAATTTTAATTTGAGTTCAAAAGTGATCCTTTCATACAATTGGGTCAATTAAAATTTTTTGAGTCGAATTTTGATCTCAACTTGAATAAATTTATTAAATTTGTTCTCAATCCTAATTATACAAGACAAGATTTAATTAGGATCGTTAATTCATTGTCATTCAATGAAAACTCACAATCTAAATAATGATATTTTCAAAGTGGATAATTTATATAAGAAATAAAAATAGCTCTTATAAATTGCATTTTGGAGCTAATGAATGAATATTAGGAGAATCTCACTTGGCAAATAAAATATCAATGACATGATTAAAAATTTGGAACGATCATGTTTTTATTGTCAAATCAACAATTCAAATCATATCATGTTTGTCTGATCCATATAAAAAGTGTGCAAATCCCACAAGTATTTAGATAATTTGCCCAATTTCTGAAGACAATTATGAGATTAATTTTCCATTCTAAAGTTATAGATCAAGGTGACATGCCCTAACAATCTCTTTCCTAAACGTAATTAACTCTAATTATATAATGATATATTGTGTATGGATCGTAATATGATCATCGAAGGAGCCAAACCACATAGCCAGTCTGCCACACCTGGTTGGTTTAGCTGAGATAAGCTAAGAATTCATCAGTGACAGTCACCGAAAGAAGCCAGCATTTGGAATCTATCCTATGTCAATAACGTGTGTCTCGGGTAATGACAGCGCAATTTGTTAGGCTTAAGTTTCGGATAAGCATAAACAAGGAACCTGTAAGTTGTTTTAGGTTCGAAGGTCTACAGATAAAATTATTTGGCGTGTTGAATTTATAACCGTAAATCATGCAAGATGCATATAGAAGTGGGAAGGATGGATAATTCATTCGACCCATCAGTGGTGCGAGTACCATGTAAGTGTGACATGTCCATGTCGCGTCGGTCGCGATTATACTGCCGGAGCTGTGTGATGACTTGGTAATTTTAACACACTTAATGTGTTTGTGTTAAAAAATTTATGATGTGAAGTAAATAAAGTATTTATTTATAAATGTATTTATTTAAAATTTTAAGATAAATTAAAAGAGAAAGTTCAAATAAGGTAAAATAATTAAAAAAAAAAAGAGAGAAATAAATAATTGGATAGGAATACGGAGAGAAAAGAGAAAAGAAAAATTACTGTCAATTCAACTAAAAAAAATACCAATAAGACCACCCTAGTACTTTATAATAGTGTAGATTATAAATATATGTCAAGTGTATGAATTTTTATTTAAATAAATATTTGAACAGAAGTATATATATATATAGCGTATATTTATGAAGTAGAATAAAAAATGAAAAATTAATTTTAAAAAAATTCCAAAAACATTAATTGATTAGAACCACGATTCCAATCTTTTAATCAAAAGAATTGCATCACACTTTTGGCAAGCACATATTCTGAAGCTTAACCCAACCAACACTTTGAAAAGCACCATATAATGTTACAACTTAAAACCAATTAATAGTAACAGAATATTAAAATATCCCCATATCTATTAACACAAATTAAAATTATCTAAAAAGTGGTTGAAAAAATATATATATATTAGCGTGCCAAGCAAACATTCACATGCAAAAGTGTGAAAAATAATTCATTTGACACATATTTCAATTCATGCACCGGATTACACACACGTTACAACTTTTTATTCCCGTTGTGGCCTTTGTATCCTTCCGCGCTATAGCAAGCGAATATTGGCCCCTATGGGGCTATAACTAGGAGAAGACTTAATTATATCCCCACACTCTAATTCATAATCTTTTCCTGAAACGCTTACGATGCCAACCAAATTAAGCATAGTCCCAACATATGTTGCATACAATTTGACTGGTGCTGAAGGGCAGCGTGTGATTTAATTACTTTGGGTGAACATTCATCCACGCGTAGAACAAAAGGGAAGAGAGTGATGGGCCATTGACATCTCCACATGCATGATTGGTAGTCAGTTACATGCTCATATATTATCTAAGACCCCAAAACAAAAGACACAATCCAGGTTTTGTGGGTTCGTAGGGATTCAATGTCACACACACACACACACACACACATTTATTACTGTGAGTTGTAAAACTAGTTGGTCTTTCTTTATGATTTGGCCAGTGGACAGGATTCATAGTAAAAGGAAAGATGCACATGCTTCCTGCTGCTCTCTATCTCTTGTATAAAAATATATATTGTCGTCATCCTTTATGATTGCCTTGGTGTATAAAGTTGTAGTTTTTAACAATTTTCTTTGTGCTACTTTGCTCGAAGCAATTTATATTTGTGGCTAGCTAGCTCATGTGTGATGTGTGTGGTTCTCTTCTGGATCACAGTGTATATATATAGATTACTCCCATATATTCTGAGATTTAATTCAGACCCTGATCCCCAGGATGTGGGCTTATTTTGCAGCAAACTCACAAAGGATGTCAGGATATAAAGAAATTCAAGATTAAAATACAGAGTTTTACAGATGCCAACCAACTGTATTTTTGAGTATTTCTTTTTTTTTTTTTTTTTCCTGCAATTGCTATTGAGGACCCTAATAATAAAAATTAAAAATATATTTTTCCCTCTATAACTTAGTTTCATTCCATTTCGGGTCCTTTTAAGATAATTCTACTGTAGAAATATGTCCATAATTCAATGATAATCTTGAAGCACAAAGTGAATTAGCCTGCATTTGATCCTAATTCAACTGCTTTTCAGCACTCTCCACCTATTCAGCTCGGAAGTCGAAACCCATTGCTCCTGCGGGGCCCACTTTTTACCTAAGAGTTCATTTACTTTGTGATATGATATGATATGTGGGGGTGCTAGGATAAAATGAGGAATGAAGAGTATAATTGAGATAATTTTATATTTTTTATATTATGTTTACTTTATGAGATGATGTGAATGATAAAATTATATTATTGTATTGAGAATGCTTACATAAATATGAATTATAATACTTTGATAAATTATAAAATACTAAAGTACCTCTAGTTAAAATATTTTTCTATTTAGCATAAAGAAAATAATTTTTCTCCATTTCAATACAACATCCAACTATTTCTTCGTTTTTTTTATTTAGTATAAAGAAATTATTTTTTCTCCATTCCAATACAACATCTTCACACAAATTATATATATCGGTTTTCTTTTAACTATTTTAATATAAATATATTTTTAATTATTTTTAAATTATTTGATTGGCGCGCAACCAGAAATTATTGAAAGTTTCGGCGTCAATGGTGTGATAAAACTATCATACCTCAAGGGTGGGATGCCGCGTCCAACAAATAGTCCGCACAATTGTGAGTTTTTACAGAATTTAAATCATAAAAAATAAACATGGGATAAGGCAGAATGTAGGCTCGCATCCTCCTTCATTCAACAAAGTAAACAAGCTCTTAAATATTTTCAGGCTCTTGGATGGCCCGCTGATTTAACCAACTTCTTGGCCCAAATGCCAAGAGCACACTTTGTTCACATTATGGTCCTCAATTTTTGGGCCCAAAATTAGCCATGAATCTTCGGCCCCCGTTCTTTCCTTCCTCCATTTTTCTTCGAAGCCACAAAAAAAATCGGAATTTTTTTTGTGGTTTTTAGGCAATGATTAAGAAACTGGACTAGCCTGGCCGATTCGACCAGGAAACGACCAAGATTTTAGTCCAGTTTGATGTATAAAACTAGTTTGTTAAAAAATGGGTAAAAAATCGGTTCAACTGGTAAACCCATTTTTTTTTTTAAATGATTTTTATTTTTTTAATAAAAACTAAAAACTAATTAAATAAAAAATAAAAATTCTAAAGCTAACTTACCAACACTCCAATGAAAGGCAAGTAGCGGAGCCAAGCAAAGACGCAACAATTATGGGAGTTCAGACTTAGTATCATTTTTCATTTTCAATCTTCTTTTTTCTCTTTTTTTGTTTCTTCTATTTTCTCATTTAAATTCTTTTCAAAGCATGATGGCATTGGGATTGGTTCAAGTGATGGTGGTGATATTATGAATATTGTTCATTTGACAAGGTTTATGAGAGTATGGATGATGATTGAAAAAGTGTATATTGCGAGTTTGTTGTCTATTGTAATATTGATTTTTATTTATATTTGGAACTTTTATGTTATTTGAGTAGGTATTTATTGTTTTTGTAAATTGTAATGGATTATATAAGAATATTTTATAGTAAATCTTATTACATAAATTGATATTTTAAATTAATGTATGAATATTATTATGGAGTAGAGTCTAAAGAAAGTTTCATGATACTAGATATTTTTTATTTTTTACTTCACACACACACACACACACACACACATATTTACATTTTTGTATATTTTTAATATATTTATATAATATTAAATATAATTATAATGTCACACTATTCGAACCAGTGGTTAAATTGATTGAATTGATCGAACTAGTAACTAATAAGGCTACCGATTTAATCACCGATCCATTCCTCAAATATTGATTTTAGGGGGAAAAAAATGACGAGAGAGAGACAGAGAGGGGGGGCGGGGGGAAATGAAAAACCACCTCTAAGCCACTTTTCATCCACTTTCTTTCTTAACTTTAATTAGTACTATTCGATTGGTCGATATCCCTAAATTAGCCATGAATCTTCTGTCCCTCATCTTTCCTCTCTCCATTTTTCTTTCCATAAAAAAAATTAAAAAAGAAAAAAAAAAAACTCTAAGCCAATTTGAGGGGGGGGAAAAAAGAAGAGGAGACAGAGAGGAAAAAAACAAAGAACCACCTCTAAGCCACTTTTCATCCGCTTTCTTTCTTAAGGGTAAAATTCATTTTGCCCTCTCTATTACGGGGTATGTATCAAATATCGTTCTATACTATTAAAATCTTCGAATATCCCTACCAAGTGTTGTCAAATACCTCCTTATACTATTGGAAATCTTTAAATACCTTCATATACTATCAAAAATCTTGAAATACCCCAAAAATATTCAAATACCACCTTTAAAGTCATTTATTATTAGTAAAATAGCTGGCAGTATCACAACTCTACATTAAATTACTAATTTAACTTCAGAAAGTAACTTAATAACATAAAAACTAGGATACGTGGCATTTTTTTATAAAGTAATGATAAATTATAATTGAAATATAACAAAACCCTACATATTATTATACATTTTTTAAATTCCAAAACGAATATAGATTTGAAAATTTTTAGATAAACAGTTACGAAATAGAAATACGTATAATGGTCCCATATATTTTTTTTGCACAAGCAACATCTATTTTGTTAGTCTCATATGTTCTGTATTAAAATGGAGTTGTTTAATATTCTTTAAAAAAAATGAAATGATTTAATATTTTTTTGGATTAGGTGTTAGATGATACTTTAAGTTCTAAAATGAAAGTAACAAAATTGAATTAAGAAATTTGAGCATTATATAGTAAATTACAGGAGTATTTTGGATATAAAATTTTTCAATGATCATATATATAAAGAGAAGATAATTTTAGTGCTACATCTACACACACAAAAAAAAAGCCACCTATCATAAGTTTTTATGCTATTTAGTTATTTTCTAAGGTTAAATCAGTAATTTACTATAGAGTTTTAATACCGTCAGCTATTTTACTAACGACAAATGACTTTGAAAGAAGTATTTAAAGATTTTTGGTAGTACATGAGGGTATTTGACACCATTGAGAGAGGTATTTAGAGATTTTGATAATACAAAAGTATTTGATACATACCCCAATGTAGAGGGGGGTTAAAATGAATTTAACCCTAACTTTAATTGGTAGTTTACGAATATGATTTTTCCTTCTCGTTGCTTGGGTATAAAATAGTCAGAAAATTACTCTTTGCATTTAATCCATAATTGAAAAAACAGGGAAGCGCTGAGAGTGGGAAGTGGAAGAGCTGCTGCTTGGCTGCCGCTGGTAGAGAGAGATCAGTCAGAGATGGCGGTGGCTAATGGTCGACGAGATGGCGACGATGAGGATGGCGTCGCTCTATTCGAGGAAGAAGGCGTGGACTTCGTGGATGAAGAAGACATCGATCACTCCGACATCCCTCTCCACCTCCGCCCTCTCGTCTCCGCCGCCGAGGCCGGCGACCTCAACGCCCTCCGCGTAGCGCTCGGTAACTACGACTTCTTTATGCGCGTGCACACGCGCTCAAATGGAAGTTTTTATATGCCTTTTTGTTCTTCCCCAAGAGATTAATAATTAGGTGTATTTTCTGATGTTTAGAAAAATGATAAAACGCGATTCTACGAGAGATAAATGACTTTATTTTGCCTGGTATATTGGACGAAACGTTATATTTTCCTCTCTGCTTTAGTTTGTTCTGTATTAACCTATGCTCGAAAACTTTTTGTTCTGTAAGTTAATTTTATGCTTGAACTCTCTCATTCATTTTTAGGCATTTTAGGTCTTTTTGCTTTGTGTTGACGAGTCCTGAACTTTCTTTGAAAACTTTGATATGATATTCAATTTTTGTTCGAGTAACTTCTGATAATGTGCACAAGTCCCGTTCTGTTCAGTTGTGTGCTCAAAGTTTCTTCTTTATGAGGATAGATATATGCCGTGCAATTTCGGTTTCTGATTTATGCAAAATGAGTTGGCATGACTGGACATTCAGCGATTGAACAAACTCCTGTGACTCTTGCTTTAACGTACCAATAGGAAGCCTCATAATTGCATTAGTGGGCGTTAAGCAGTTAAAAAGAAATCATATGAACAAAGAAATCCATTCTGTTTAATGAGTTGTTATGCTGATGTACTTGACCTTCCCCTTGCATTTAAGATGCTTGAAACTTGAGTAATGACTTACAGTTCTATTTCTGTACTTTTATTTGGTTGAGTGTAATAGTCTGTTTTCTATCTTTGTATAATAAGATGCCACAATACCTTTTATGAAATTAGAATCTGGAAATCTGATTATTCATATCAAGTTTATTATTCTATGACTGGAATTCAATTTGCAACCAAGGTCCAAATATATAGCAATAAAGTGGTATGAAGCAAAGACAGATGAATTTTGGCCTAGCAATATTGATGTGTAGTATGAATATGTTATTAAGGAATAACTTGTTGCCTTGGCAAAACACAGAAATTTAGAAAATGGCTCAAACATATGCTCAATGAGTAACATGAAATCAGTACCTATCTTTGAAAAATTTAGCAGTTTATCAGTTCTGGGTTGGAACAGTAATGGAAATAAATGTAGTGGTGAAATACGTGCAACTCTAGTTTGTTTAAAACCTTCTATGAGCAACATACCTCTACAGCCGCGAATTCCAATCTGATCTAATATGTTTTGTTTGAGATTAATAGCCTTCTTTGTATTTAACTTGGTCTACCATTCAACATTGCTTACTTTTCATTTTTTCTATGATTGATATGGGCATCAAAAAGGTTAGGACTAATGATGTTTAAGCCTTTTATGGGCAGCCGATTTTCATCCCATTTGCATGAAATTGGTTTGTGATCTTCTCAATTATGTGCAAATGCAATGAGCACACTGGGAACATATCCTTATCTTGAAGCCTCTTTTGCATAATGGCAACTTTTTCACCATGTGTTGCTAGTATCCCTTTTATGCTGGATTCGTGTAAGAATGTGAAAGTGAAAGAGTGAAGTTTCAGACTTTGTTGCCCTTTCATTTATGCCACTTATATCTGTTAGCAAGTTTATTGGTTAATCTCTTTTATATAGTAAGATCTAAACAAATCAGTGGTGGTAAAGTTTCTGAACTTTGTAACCTCAAGTTGTTACCTTGGGAGCAAAAATTTTATCTCTATGATTCAAGCTAATGCTTAATGTTGTTCTGTGTGCTAATACTTGTTCAAACCTTTGGTCAACTGCAGATAACTTTGATGGTAACATAGATGAACCAGTGGAAGATGGTGACACTGTTCTTCATCTCACATGTCTCTATGGCCATTTGACTTGTGTCCAGGTGATATTATCTCTATCAACCGAGTGAGCTAGAATACTAGCCATTTTCATTATTCTATTGCCCATATTTTATTTGCTGATGTTGATATGAATGTCTTTGTAAGCTAATAGCTTTTAAGTGTGTGATAACATGCAGTTTCTGTTGGAAAGGGGAGCTAACTTGGAGGCGAAGGACGAGGATGGAGGAATTCCCTTGCATGATGCCTGTGCAGGAGGTGGGTTTTATCAGCTTTCTGTCTAGTTATCACATTCTTGTTCCTTAGGATATCACTTCATTGCCTTCTGTTTCCTGAAAACGATGTTGCAGGTTATGCAGAGATAGCCCAACTTCTTATAAACTGTGCTAATGATCCGGAGCATGTGAAGCGAATGCTAGAAACTGTTGACATGGAAGGAGACACAGTGAGTCTATCTAATTATGCTAATCTGGATTATCCAATTTTCAGCATTGTTTTAGCTTGTCAAGAAAGTTTCCTTAGACAAAGTTTACTTGCATAAACTGAGAAGTTTTTGCTGTATGTGTTAGCCTCTTCACCATGCTGCCAGAGGTGAATACGGCAATGTCATAAGTTTGTTGCTTGCTTATGGGGCTTCTCCAACTAAGACAAATGTCTATGGGAAGGTAAGTAAATCTGGGGATTCCTCAATTTCTAAAATTGAACTATTAGTTAATGATTAATTTTGGCAGACTCCAACTGAACTTGCTGATCCCGGAACTGAAGCTAGGAGGATATTGGAAGAGGCTACAGGTGCTGTAGTTGGCCATTAGTCAGGTTTCCAAAGATTTGGGCATTGGTTTTGGGACCTTCCAGTTTCTGCCCGCCATTCTTCCATAAGTTGGTAGAAGATTCTGTAAAAGAATTCCTCTTAATGATCTCAACTGCATTCAGTAATTAATTTTGTAGCTGTGACATTTGATTTTCTACAGATGAATGTGGATATATTACTTAAATGTTCTAGAATGTTGCTTTCTGCCCAAGGTATTAGAATTAGATTTTCCCTGATTCATGTCTGGCTAGTATCACAGCTTCTTCAATCTGTTTGTTTCATGTTCTTCTTTCAGTTGTTGCTATTTCTGAGCCCACTACCAGAGCTCCCAATCCTCCGCCTTTCTCTTTTTCCCTTAGACTGGTCCTCTGCTGATGCATTTTGGGTTGTTCACATGCTTTGCATGATATAGGGTTCATATGCCTTCATTCGAAGTCCATATCACAAGTTCTGATAGGTGACAGACGTACATTTTGAGGGCAGCAGAAAATTATGAGATGAGATGAGCTTAAGTCTCGTGAGAATCTAGACAGATTTGGTCCTTATAAGGATCTGACTGCTCGGATTTCAGAGTGGAAGCTCAGATTGCATTAACTTTGGAATATTTTGATGAACTGTTGAAATGGGATGGTTGACACTCGAAGCAACTGTGGTTGTTCTTAGGTAATACCCACCAACTATGGAGGTTAACAGATGCTGAGTCCTTGAACTAAAAACAATCATGCCAACCTTGTATTTTTTGCATGCCCAACAGTTACGCCGGGTAAGGAGCATGAAATTTCTCTAAGATGCGTAATATTTTTAGGTTGTTGTTCAGCATATTCACTATTCTAATCGAAATTTGAAAGGGGAGGTAGTTTTAATTGTGGCGCTTTATATAGGTCTTCACACTGAATAAACATTTCTAAATGGCGTATAAACAATCTTCTACACAGTGACAATGTAGATTAAAATTTAATCTTTTTTAGATAAATTAGTATCTGTTCAATAAGTGAATCCATACTTAATTAGGTCATGCATTATGATAATAAGGAACAAAACATAAAGAGATTTCTCATTTATATTTGATATTATGCTTCATATCTGTAAAAATGATTTCCTTTGTGTTTTATTGGTTATTTATAGAAGCATTTTCTTTTGATTTCTTCTTCTATTTTTAAAGTTCAAACCAAACAGAGAGAGGAAGTTGCTTTTATTATTATTATTATTTTTTACAAAAACCGAAAATTCTGAAGTAGTGTTACTGCATCGGCAGTTTGATGCAACTCTGGAGAAATCTACGAGTACTTATTTAGCTGTTGATACAGGGAGATGGAGTTAAGTTTTTGAGGATGTAATTAGCAGAAAAATACATACATAATACACGCCAAATATTAGATCAAACAAAGCATGCTGTTTGCATCAATTTAGGCGGATTCATAACAGAATTATGGAGTCTGAACGCCAAACTGGCAAACAACTATACACGAGCTACCTGGTGCCACTGGAGCATGATTGCGGAAGGGGAAAGAGAGAGTAAACTATCATTTACACATTTTTAAACATGAAATGTTAAGGACAAATTCACCATTAGGAAAGCATGCGATCCGCTTGTTTGACATTGAGCATCTATTGCAGTGTTCTACGAGCAACAACCACTACTAGGGGGTGTCTGATGTTCTTGCTTCTGTTTCAAGATATTTCTCTTGGTGACAGTTGATCCTTCTTCAAGTAGTCTGGGCACTTCCATTATCTGGGGAAAATGGAAATTTTATTTGATTAGACTCAAAGAAACAAGAGAATGAAGTTCATGCTGATACAATGTGTGTGTATGTTTTTATGTGTTTTTCCTGAGGATAAAGCTCTTCAGTCTTACAACAGAAGTAACAAATTATAGGACTCCATCTTTGCAATGGTTTTTCACTATGACATTGTCATAAACTCGATATCAGAGAGAATAAAATCAATAGTAATATGTTCATCTACCTTCAGTGCGAGCTCTTCAAAACATTGCTCCACATTTTCTCGAGTTTTAGCACTACATTCGAAAAATAGACATCCAAGCTCTTTCGCCAGAGTCATCCCCTCTTCCCTGCTCACAACTCGATCAGATTCCTGAAGTAGCAGAATCATTGAAAATATTGGATAATAATAATTATAAAAAAAAAGAAAAAAGAACTAGAAAGTGTTAAAAAGAATCAGTGAAGAGAGAGTAAAATTATAATACAACAAAATAATGTAAAAAGCAAAACCATAGACTACCGATCGTAATGCCAGCAGTTAGCCACTAGATCATTTATCTATGCAAAATAGCCAATGACACCTGCTAGGAATGTTGCTCTATCTGAACAGAGGATACAGTAACAAACTTGCACACTTCTGTCCGCCAAATGAAGTATATGATTCACTTACTTTCTGGTAAATGATTTCTCCCAATAGTTATTTTATTCTGCTACTTATTGTCTATTATGTTTCCAAAACAGCTAAGTAATGCTCAGTCATGAGCACTAGCTACATCCAAGAGATGAAACAGTGTATCATATGACTTAACACAAGCAAGCTGCCTTGAAATCGTTTTTGCTAGCACAGAATGAAGGAAAATGGAGCGAGAGATGATGAGAAAGCAAGAGAGAAAGGGACTAACTCTATCAACTTTGTTTCCAACAAGCATCTTCACGCAATCCTGATTAGCCGAGTAAAGTTCCAATTCTTTTGCCCATACATCAGATAAGTTTGTAAATGTCTCTCTCCTTGTTACATCATAAACTACAAAATGAGTACCATGAGATATCAGAAACTAAAACTTTTTTTACAAACATCAATCCTGAACATTAAAAATGTCCATAAGAATACAAAACTACTTCCATGGGGGAATTAATTTAGATGGAAATGATAGTCATGTTTTCACCTATTCATCTTTTTTCACTGCATTTGTTAATGCACTTATATCTCTGTTATATAACAAATTAAACTAGATGATATAGCATCAGCAATGTCAATCCCTAAATGGGTTCTCTAAATGATTGACTAAATTCCAAATGATTATAATAATTTCATAGAGACTGTTGTTGAAATGAGGAGGTGAATAGCAGGAAGTCTTGAGCATTTCATGCCCTAATTTTATTTTTATTTTAGGCAAAACATGAAAATTGGTCTAGATATAAACAAGGATCGACGATTCTGTTGCATGCATTCTGTAACAAATATGAAAAGTCATAATAATTTAGGAGAATAGGTGCCTCTTCTGTAATCTTCAATACCACTAAAATTGAATTTTGGCAACATGTCGGTTTTGTTCCATTCATGCAATAACATTACAAGCTCCAAATGATCATCTAGGAAGGTTGATAACAATACATTTCTGCCCATAAAAGGGAGCAGTAAACAACACTCTGGCTAAACATCAATTTTGGTTTATTCATGGCTTACCAAGAATGATCCCCTGCGCACCTCTATAGTATGAGCTTGTCAATGTCCTGAACCTCTCTTGTCCAGCTGCAAAAGGCATTGGAAATTCACTCTTAAGAATTAAAAATGACGGAAGCATCATTATCATACATGCAATCTGAGAATGTGAAAAAGAAAACCGACAAATCTACTTAGTCTCCTCTTCAAGAGGACTAAGTCAACGTCAAGATTATTGAGAAGTTCCTACCTGTGTCCCAAATTGTAAGCTTCAATTTTTTGCCACCAACTGTGAGAAACTTGATCTCAAAATCCACACCTAGAAATTGAATAAAAGGGGAGACAAAAACAAAGAGAATCTAATCATTTTCAGATGAATTTAGAAATTTTTATTTAAAAGAATACAAGATATACCATAAGGTGCAACAATCTTTTTTTCTTTTCTTTCCTTTCTTTCTTTCTTTCTTTTTTTTTTTTTTTGATAAGATAAAGTGCTACTGTTAAAGTATCTTTGAAAACTACTAAGAAACAGAGGGTGTTAATTTCATAAACTTAATAATTCTATAAGCAACATTTAGTAAGTTAAAGTCATAAACGAACGGCATAACTAGTGTATAAAGGATGATTTGGCTTTTGCTTCATTTATTTGACAGGCTTATAATTCCAAATTTCCTACCTAGACAACACTACATGTCTAAGTTCGTAGACAACCAGCTTCCTCATTTTTTAACTTGTATTTGCCTAAAGTAGAAATATAACGCTAGTCAAAGCTTGTATCAGAATGAATAATACAACTCGAATAAAGGTCACCAACCTTGATTGAATCAGAAGTAGTGACTACTCATATGACGTAGCTACCCAACATTCTAATCAAGATAAACATAAAATAAGCAGAATAAATATTAAAAAAAAAATGCATATGATCTCGTGCCATTCGAGCCACATGGTAGAAATATTGCCTATTCATATCCAAAACACAATGTCAACAGCAGCAGACACAATCTGCAAGCAATCAAAATAGCACCAACACCTAACTATCTACAATGAGTAAAGGAACAAATAACCAGAACTCTTGTTTATAATCAAATTGGAAGGAACAAAATCTGGTTCAAAGACAACCACATAGTACCAAAACCAACTAAATCAAATTGTTCTAGCATCAAAACACAAAGAACAATCAAATCTAAGATCAAATTCAATACAGTATAATTTCCACCAACACATTTCGCAAATCTACCAACTAACAATTTGGATGCTGGAGATCAAAACTTGACCACATTTGACCTTCATTCAAGCTTAAGAATCAAGCAAAAAGCAGGTAAAATACCTATGGTAGGGGAAAGATCATCAACGACGTTAGAAATGAAACTGACAAGAAGGCTGCTCTTTCCGACGGCGGAATCTCCGATGAGCAAGATCTTGAACGACAGATCGCAGTTGCTCTGCCCCTGACCGGAACTCCCCATCCAAATATCCTGCTTTCTCTTTCTAGAAAATAAAATACTCTGCCTTCCTTCTCTATGCCTCTCTCTTCTATATATTCACACACACAAAATATTAATAATAAAACAGAAACAATCCCTTTCCTTATCAGTCTGTCTCTAGTTTTCCAGCCGCTCAACAACTACGACAGTGACAATGTGTGTTGAATGAGAGAGAGAGAGAGAGAGCGCTCAAAAGGCAGGCAGATGAGAAGCTTTTGTGCCAACTTAACTTTCTCTCTCTATATAGCTACAAAATATAGAAAGATATGAAATTATGAATAGATATAATCTGCATTGTATGTATAGAAAGAGAAAGTGGAGGAGAACGGTTAGCACAGGACAACGTTATTCCTTTCTTTTTCTTGTGTGCTCAGACTCAGATGCGATTCCCGTTTTTGCGCGAAAGGCAACGCAACGTTGTGTGTTTGTTCCTTTGACGGTGACCGTGACTGTAGTCAGATGGCGTGCTTGTAATAAAAAGGGATAGATGAGGGTGATATTTTAATAGCAAGAGAGGGATAATGGATTGGGCTCCATGAGGGGTCGCTTTCGGTGGGCCTTTCTTGAAATTGGAGTCGAGTTTTGAAGGGCCCATGTTGTTTTATTGGGTCAGGTTTTTTTTTTTTTTTTAAATATATATATAAATATGGTTAAATTTACTTTGTATCTTATTTAAATTTATAAAATTTTAAGGCTTTGTTTGGTATTGTTTCCTTAGAATGTTTTCCAACTGGAAAAATAATACCATACGGATTGATCGCTTTTTAAGCTATAATTCAAATTACAATAAATTATTTTAGAAATACCCTAACTCTAATTTTATTCCCAAAAATCAATACGTATTACACTCATTACGATTATACATGAAAAAAATAATATAAAAACACAATTTCACATTATAAATCTAACAAAAACTTTAATTATTTGACATCTATAATAAATATATTCTATTTCAAGACAAAACTATGCTTATCTTTTTTTTTATTAAAACAATCTCTAATCACCTCTGAGAACAAACTAAATATCCATCAAGTTCCCCAACCTCATTCCCAGGGTATCATATCCCAAAATATATTTCCACAAAACATTGAAAATAAGATTAAATAAACTCTAATTGTTTGAGTATAATTTATTTGGGATGCCTTTATTTCATCGGACTAGGTTGGATAAGATGAGTTATCCAACCTAATATAGTGTTTGTTTTAATACATGGAAGCCCAAAATTAACTCAAAATCCAGTCAAGTATACATCGTAGGATGACCCATAACACACCTATTATATGGGATGAGTCATCTTACATATAACTTTATATTTTATCTATTACACATGCATCCCATCCATTAAAGTAAACACACATTTAGATATTTAATTATTTAGGATTAAGATAAAACCATTGGTCATGAAGTGCAGATTTTAAATTGTAAAAATCCTGGCCCAGATCATATTTTAGAGAGTCTCAACAGAAAAGAAAAGAGAAAAAGCTAGTCATATCTGTCTAAACATGATTTTGAGGGGCACTAATGGTAGTCATTTCCATCTTGTGTAGTAGTTGGCTCTCTTTCATGATTGCAAGTGGACATAATTGCATTGGCTTCAAATACATACTTGATAAATAGAACAAGAGAAATTCTAATTAAAAAGAAAGGGACGTGACCAGAAAATTTGAAAAATACAAGTGTTCATATGAAAATGGAATTATATTTTTTTGGGTGCATGCATCCCTTTGTTTGGAATTGAAGGGAGAGCACCTGATGACTCTGAGAGTGATCAGCGGCAGTGTCGGCATCAGCAACCCCTTTTCGTCCGTGACCACTGACCAGACACCTAAATGAAAACTCATTTCTAAACGTTGATAAAATGTGAATTGAAATGGGGTATGTCTGGTGTTCTTTGAATTTGGTTTGCGCTAATTTGGATTTGATGGCACCTAACTTTGATTCAAAATTAATCCAATAAATTTGTTTTGTTTCTGAACGACTCAGCTTGAATCACTAGCTTCGTTTAAAAGATTTTATAAGATTCTACCTTCTTGAAAGATAATTTTAGAATTTATAAAAGATTAAATTTTATTTTTAAAAAAAATTCTTAAATAACTGGGATAAAATAAAAATCTTAAAACTTATAAAATATTAATAACGATAAAATTAAAATTAAATTTTTTTCTTAAAATCGTAAAAATAAGCAAGTTTACCAATCAGCAATCATTCCTTCCCAGATTAAAGGCTCTTCATGCTTGCACACCCTTTCTACGTGTCCTTAGGTATAAAAAGTAGAGAGAGACGGTCAATAAACTTGTCAAGAAAAAGAGCATCTGGAAAGAGGCTGGCTCTCCAAAATATTTCAGGACTAGAGGAATTAGCCCTCATTCTTATTCAAACAAAAAAGACCTGACAAATCAAGATAAATAATTAAGGGATTTAATCTATTGTTGAGTACCCTTCAACCCCAACCTGAAGAAAATTTGAGACAATAAATCTAAATATTTCAAAGATAAGTAACAGAAAATGGAGTATTTATAGACTCTTTTCATAAAAAAAATTTCTAATACTTTTGGCATCTAAAATGCTCTTAAACATCTTATAAAATATTTTGAGAAGTTCATAAACTCATCCAAAAGCCCTTTAAATCCAACCCAGTTGCAACAACTTCTTTATCTCATGTATGTTACAAGACTAGTCTCAGAGGAAGGATTTGCTCGTACTATTTTACATGCAGAAATCCTCACATTTTATCCTAATCGCAAGTCAACAAACCAAATTGCCCAAACATGACATGGTTCCACAGGAAAACGAAACACAAGGAAGATACATGCTCCTTATTAAAAGATCAGCAACTAAACAACAGTTATACGTTGCCATGTTCAGAATGAACAATTCCCTTAGTATGCCATTTCCAATGTTCATCCCACCAATGCAAGCCATTTGAAACAAAAGAACAAGGAAGACATGCATCAGATACAAGCAGACCAATCCCAGAAAGAACTTATATCTTAGAGATGAAATACGATTTGAAGCTAACTAAGAACTTGAAGTCTCGTCCTCGTCAGCTTCATCAACTCTGGGGTCTTCTAGTGATTCAACACCATCTTGTTTTCCCAGTGTCATAACACGTCCAGTCATTGGATCAACTGGGCGCGTGTCTCGTGGACCTCCTTTTCGTCCCATCGCCAGCATTGGTGGTGGGGGTAACAAGCCTGCTCGGAAGAGAAGGCGCTGAACGGGTTCCGAGGGCTGTGCACCAACAGAAAGCCAATACCTGTATAGTGATTGGAAACATAAATCAGGGGATTCGAAAAAGACGTATTCATGCATTTTGGTGAATGGCTAACTCCCAGGCTGCGATATGGATATACCGAGTTCTAGGCTGGCAGCTTAAATGAACCTTTAGATGTTGGTAGTCCCGTGGCAACAATAATGCCTCAACAGTAGTAGGGATTGAAGCAAGTTATGTTGCACATTAGATGTGATATCTGACAGTGGTTTAGAAGATTTACAGACTACCCCTCATCATGCAATAAAACACTTATTTTTCCCCAAGAGGTAACAATAAAACCCTTTTAAATGTACCAATTAGGTCACTGGGGAACATGGAGGAAAAAGGGCTCTAAATTGAAAATGAAGAGGACTATTACACGGCATATATTACCAAACCTCCGTGTTATTCAACAATGAAGGGAGAATTTGTCTATCAACTTTATCATAAGCAGACCATGTTTCACAATATGTTAATGCACAATTCAGCCAAAAATCGAGATGATGCCATAATTGTGTCAGAGTAGACCAGCAATTTTGTGTAGATGGATTTTTCTCTCTAGATCATTCAATAATGCGACGCAAAAAGTCACTAAAGAAATAAGTACCATAAAGTTGTTCAAACACAAGCCCGCAGAACGCAATTCAATGCTCTTAAGATATCAGTTCATCCTAATAAATACTGAAGAACGGATAAATTGGAACGTTCACATAATCTGTCTCGATAAGTTTACTTTTCAGAAATTAAGCAAGCTGAAAATTAAAACTTAGATTTTAAACCACTTACTTCACTCTATCAAAATTAATACCCATTCTTTTACCACCATCTTGACCTGCATAACACCAAAAATTAAAATTAATTAGCACTTTGAAGAAAAATTGAAGCATCTGCCAGCTACAGTCAACTTCTAAAGGAACATGAGCATGCAGGTATAAAGCTAGGTCAAGTCTGGTAGCCTGGAATTTGTTGATCAAAATTGCCAATCAAGAAAATGCAATCCAAATATAGATGGATTCCGAGTATAAAGCTCCAAGTGGATGCTACTACAAAACTCAACTTTCCATATTCATATGCAATTATAAATATCTGATTTCATATTTTTCGGTTACCGGGTAAGGGGTTGTAGTAGCCCAAGACTTCCAAATGCTTGCCGTCTCTCGGGGATCTGCTGTCTGCCGCCATCACTCTGTAGAACGGCTTGTTCCGACATCCCAACCTCGACAGCCGCAAACGAACCACCATTCTCTCTGTATTTCTCTCTCTTCACCTCTGCGCGTGTAAAAGTGTAGTCTGGGCTGGTGTATGAACTATGGCCGTCGCTATTTGAGGACGAGGGCGGAGGAGGGTTTTTGGGGTGGGTTTCTCTGTTTTCTCCCTTGCAGTGCAGAACTAATTAAACGAAATAAGACACGACGTCGTACCTCTGTATATGGCCACCATTAGCTTTAAGGTTTCTCGAAAATGTTCTCAAAATATTTCACATAAAAGAAATGCATTGGCCTGTAAAGTCCAATAAAATGTGGGCCCAAATCATTGACAACCCACTGGACCGAAATCAGTTTCTGTTTCTCCAACAGACCCAATCGTGAACTGTAATCTGGGCCCACTTATTGAAAACTCGTAACCCCCTAGAAAGGCATCACATTTCAGACTTCCCCTTGCGAACTCTCCCCGTCTATTCGTCCGGTGGATTTGTTCAGATAAACGAAGCGGCAGAAATGGACAGAGAGTGGGGTTCGAAGCCTGGAAGCGGAGGCGCTGCCTCCGCCCAGAATGAGGCCATCGACCGCCGTGAGCGTCTCCGCAGACTCGCGCTCGAAACAATCGATTTAGCTAAAGATCCCTATTTCATGCGCAACCACCTTGGAAGGTAAAACCCTAGAATTCCTACAGCCTAGTTACTTGCCTTTCTTCTTTGGTTTGGAATTTCTTTCTATATGACGTGTTCGGTTATGTTTTTGTTATGTGAAAAATAATTGCTCTGCAGCTACGAGTGTAAACTCTGTTTGACACTGCACAACAATGAGGGGAATTACTTGGCGCATACACAGGGAAAGCGTCACCAGACTAACTTGGCTAAGCGAGCGGCTCGTGAAGCCAAAGAAGCTCCGGCGCAGCCTCAGCCTCATAAGCGCAAAATTGCACTCAAGAGATCCGGTAATTAATTAATCCAATTTCTTTTTTCTGAATGTACTTTGTTGATGAATTGGAGCTGTAAATGTTGTTTCCTTCCCCTGGTCTTAAAAGTTGTTGCCTTCCTTTTTTCCGTATCACTAAATATGATGGTTTGTAGCTTCTGTGCGTTCCTGAGAAGCCATGGTTTCATAGATGCTCCTATTTTCCACGTGTATGAGTGATAGAGAAGAATCTAGCTGTATAGAACTGGTGAATTTGGTGACTTTGGATGTCTGTTTTTTCCATGTAAGATTGCTTCAAGACTGTTTTTGTAACACGTTAATTGTCTGTGAATCTTGGGAGGAAAAGGAAATGAGGATTCTGTAGTACTATCTTGTGTAATGAACCTTTAGTTCTTTGACATAATTTGTTTACGTAAAATGAAAATGGGAATTCTTTGATTTTACATTCTTATCTTCTATTTCTTAAACTATGTTCTTGTTGCGGCAGTTAAAATTGGTAGACCTGGATATCGGGTGACTAAGCAATTCGACCCTGAGACCAAACAGAGGTCATTGCTTTTCCAGGTATGCATTCAGCCATTCTTGTATGTTATATTGTATACAAGTTCAAACCAGTGCCTACTCAATTATAAAACCTCGTCGTGAGTTCATTACTTTGAGTTCGATTAAGTATGCAGTTAGCTTGGTTATAGATTATGTAGACCTCAGCATGGTGCATTGCATAAGGCACCATAAAATTTGTTGGTAATACATGGGGTGAATAGCTGCTTAGTATTTTTGCTTTGATTTTTGGTATGCATGTTATCATTCATGTCAACAAATAGTGCACAAACATAGACGACTTTGAAAGAAGAAAGATAATTAAGGAGCTGGAGTACATAATTGTTCCATGCATTGAGTCCTTTTGGAATCAGTTACATTGTTATATTTTTTCTATATGTTGGATGATGGCAGAAATGGTGTTGTTCCATGATTTAGCCAAAGCAATATCTAGCGGCTTAATCTTAAGTTTTGGGGCTTTCCAGCCAAAATTGTTTCATGTATTACTTGCTGAAGGAACTTTGTCATGTACTTGATATTTATTGATGTGGTCTCCTGAAATTTTTATGACTTGGTAATTTTGCAGATAGAATATCCTGAGATTGAAGATAATACTAAGCCAAGGCATCGGTTTATGTCATCCTTTGAGCAGGTACCTTCCATCATTGCACATCTTTATGTATGAAAGCTTGCTTCCCCATGGTTTTATGCTGAATCTCTTTTTGTCTACATGATGTATAACAATATAATTCCAATTTACTTATGCTTCGTTTTAATGCAACATGCAGAAAATTCAACCATTTGATAAAAGATATCAGTATCTTTTGTTTGCTGCCGAGCCATATGAAATTATAGCTTTTAAGGTAATAATTCCCAATGTGTGGAAGTCTAGATGCAGCATCCACAGCTAATTACACTCTTTATCTCAATGTTTATCTATTAGGTTCCAAGTACAGAGATTGATAAATCAACTCCGAAGTTCTTCTCCCACTGGGATCCAGACTCAAAGATGTTCACGGTATGCATGCTTGTTCCTTTTCTTAGAAGTGTGTATGTTCTGGTGTTAAACATTAACAGTCAGCTTGGTCCTAACTTTTATATGATGCATCTAACGTGATCTGGGGTTAAATAGCGAAGACTCTGCATGTCACCTCTTCTTTAGTGGTGTTCTAATTAACAGCAATGTCTGATTGATTAATTATTATTCATGCTTGTAGTTTTAGAAATGAAGGTTTAGGTCTATATATCAATTTGGGATTACTTGCCCTTTTCCAACAGCTAGAATTCTAGCAAAATGATTTATAGAACCTCTGGTGCTACAAACTGTGTTGGCCCTGTCGACATGAATGCGATTTATTAACTTCCATTCCTATGATTTTATTGTTCATTTTGAGCTGGACCAGCATATCCGCAGAATCTTATGACATAATGATACTGTCTTGTGTAATGTTTGAATGTGCAGTTGCAATTATACTTCAAGACAAAGCCACCAGAGGCAAATAAGCCTCAACCTCCACCTGCAGCTAATGGGACAGCACCGCCTGGTGCCCCACCTAGGCCTTTACCTCCACCACCCCAAGCTCCACCACCACCTCCACCACAAGGACCCCCTCCGTCGGCACCAACTGGAAATCCTCCGAGGCCCCCATCGTCTATGCCAGGATCCTTACCGCCTCCTCCTCCTATGGCCAATGGACCGAGGCCCATGCCTCCAGGTGGACATTTGCCTGCTCCACCGCCACCCCCAATCGGCAGTGGTTCCATGGCAAATTTTACCCCTGGTGCTCAAATGGGAAGGCCTCCTATGCTGCCCCCTCAAGGGTTCCCAGGGCAACAAATGCATGGCCAGGACTTATACCCACCCCCTCCACCTCCTAACAGGGGTTGAGTTTGTCATGCATTATGTATGAATGGCATCACAAGCAGATATCTGCTATTTCATTTGAACAATAGAAACTATAATTACAAACGGCCTTCATCGTCAACTGTGTTACTAAGATGGGGGGCCAGGAGATTTTGTTGAAGGTGGTGTGTTAAACAACTAGCTATTGTAGTTTACCAGGATTGCAAATTGTCATCTAGACATTATGCTCTACCGTCTTAAAATTGATCATTTGTTGCTTACGATTCATTATCTAGTGAATTCGACCTGCTCTGCATGTTGGTGTCGTAGTTACTCATCTCCAATTATTTTTGCCCAACTCTTAAAGTAAGATTAAAAGTCTTCTAAAACAAGAAAACATTTCTCACATAAATTAAGATGTGATTGAAGTGTGATTCTTATGAGGCTTTCGACTAGGGGTGCAATCATACTTTGGATTTTTTATTTCATTTTTTATTTTATTTTTTATTCTAATTTGTTGTATTTATACCAACTATATTTAATTCTTAATTAATTATTTTTGTAAGAAAATATTTAATATTGTGTCATATATTCATAAAATGGAATATGAAATGAAATAGAAAATGAAATAAATAATTTAAACTAGTGTAATTGATTCTTAGGAGGCTTTAGATAAGAGATGCAATTGAGTCAAACTAAGCTTGTGAGAGATTTTTTTAACTCAAGCTCAGAATATATACATACATATATATAATGAAAGCTCGAATTGAGCCCAATTTGCATTGATTAAACTTGAATTATCAAATTAGGTATAAAAAATTACGACTCAAGCTGAAATTAATAATAGTAATATAGTATATACTTATTAATAAAATAAAAAATAATATTTAATTATATACCAATTCGCTAGTTGACTTTCAGTGCGAAACAATTCAAGCTCAATTTGTGAAGCTTGCGAGCTGTCCGACTCATTTGCACCAACTTTGGACTCCAAGTTGGTGGATAATCCCAACTGTTAATATAAGATAAGTACCACAACAAGATTGTATCGATATCAATGGTAACTTATTATTTCGATGAATCATTTCTTCGGACAAAAGAAGATTATGTAAATACTTATTCAAAATCTCACTTATCAAATTTCATTGTGGAAGACACCATTTTTTTTGAAGAATTCGCCATGATACACCTAATCAAAAGACCCCTTTTGATTGGATTTGATCTATTCTTTGGATTGATTGTATAGTATCTGAAAATACACAATGCTAAAAACATTCTCTCGCTTTTCTATTGAGAAATCAAATGTGTATTTTCAGCCGACAAATTTGAACCATTAACTATTGACTGCTTACTTCGAATTCATGAACGATTCCATGCATAATATCATGAAAAATGGATACGAATTTTTGTCTGCTATTTAGTATCGGCAATAGGTCTGAAAAAATATCTAAAAACATCAAATTTAGATATTTGTGCCCTGCTGAAAAGTTGCCGATTAGACAGAAAAGAAATTGAAGTTTTATTTACCAATGTAGATCGCAGAATACAAGAACAAAATTACAGAATTTAAGTATGAACTCAGAAACAGGGAAATCATCAGCTATGTTTAAATCATTACATACAAAATAGTACATGCACCACATTCTGAGCCAGTCAAAATGGACTCCACTGGCTGTTCTTTTTCTGAGGGTTGATGGAAAAAAAAACAGCTTCTTAGCTGGCCGCAGGGACAAGAAATCAATCACTCAGTTGTTCTAACCCAACACAGCATTTGGTGGAAAAACCTTCTGAATGAATTTCAAAAAGCGTTCGGAGTAGAATGTGGGATCGACAGCAGATATCGACACTGAATCGAATTGCATTGATTTATATGCATGTTCAATCTTTTTACTTATGTTGTACTCTTGCAGGATGTCGATAATGCCCAAATATAAGACAACATCGTACACCTCATGAAACATCTCCGTACTATTGTCTCCCGGGATATGCTCCGCTCGTGCTGGCATATTCACTCCAAGCTGGATTTGGAGTCTGTTAAGTGATATCAAATCAGAAAGTATCACAAAGAAACATTGGTCCAATCTTGTTGAAAAGTTAAAGACTCGCATAATGTCATCATCTTAATGGACCTTTATGTAATTGACTTTACACAAAAAAATTGGTCTAATGATGAGTTTGCTGATCAAAAGATCTAGTAAATGTTTAGGTTGTACGATAATACCTTGCTGTACCAGGAAGGAGAAGATCGACTTCCTCGTCCCCAGTTGAAGATGTTGCTCGCAATCGGCTGCCTCTAATGTGTGGTCCCACAACCACACTATTGTCATCAGCATCACGAGGGACCAAAACAAGGCCTTGTGGAGATATTTCATCCTCCATAGACTCTGAGGTTTTACATCAGCAATTGGAAGTAGGAAGCCAGTTATTAATAGAAAGTTGGAAAGGTAAAAATGGATGCTATGTCTTTGGTAGGGCATAATGCTACGACATAAAACAATTATCCGATGTTACAAATATGAAAATATGACCTTAATTAGGCCCAAATCACTGGATATTAAACTTCTAAGAGGTAGATGAAGTTGGATTAAGAGTCAGCATCTAGCTTGGAAGATTTTCTTACCATCTTCTGCAACAATCCCCAATCCATCCACTGACATGCGCCGACTGTAAGACATTAGAGAACGTAGGTGTTGTGGTGCTCGGTAATGAACACCAAGCAACAGGCTGTAATCCATTATGTTCTCTGATTCCAAGAATTTGCTATCTATTTCAATCTGCCTGCAGAATATTTGAACCAACAAGCAGCATAAGTGGGTTCTCAAATAAACTATGAAACTTGAAACCAAAGCATCCTAAAATTTGCTTTTTTCACATTTGACAAGGCATAGGACTCGACGTTCACAGTTCAGCTCAAAGGGCGGACACATAGAGAAAACCAAATACAAGTAATATGTCATGTGAAGTCAATTGCGGATCTCACCACTAAGTGTTTATTACAAAGTTAATGGATGTCATATTGAAAGATATTGAAGATGGAAAAGAAGGGTAGCAACTTTAACCAATGGTAAGTGACTGATAGTCATTGCATATTGTTAGTATGTAAACAAAGGGGGAAATGGTAAAAGAGACAAAGTCAAGGCAAAAAGAAAGCAAATCTTCGTGATTAATCCCCACTTACTGTAGAAGGGCATCTCTCCAAGACGGCTCCAAATAAAAGCAGTAGTTTAAATCTAGATCCTTAAGTATTGTATTCTCGTCTATTTCAACCTTGTCAGCAGAACGTCCCAGTGAAGAACCTTTCAGATCAAATCTCCGATGGATTCTTAACTCCGTGCAGAACATATTTCCCATTACCACAAAGCGAAACTGCACAACAGTAAGGGATGCCTGAAGATTAGCCTACCGACAGCAAAAGTAAGTTGATCAAACAAACAAACACAAAGAAATAATTTCCTGAAGAAAAATGCTATAGATCCAATCATTTGAAAACCAGGTGCTCAGATTAGAAGTGAGAATTTGTTTAGATGTCCTCAGTCTACTTGACAATCAATTCATCGAAGATTGTCATAACATGAGATGGGGTAAGGCATGTAAGACCCCAAGTGAATGCTCACCTTTATTATACTGAATAGAGTTTATCAATGTCATAATATAGGTAGATGGGTGGGGTAGTTGAGAATGAAATTTGACTTCATTTCAAGGGAAGCACAGAAAGAGAGAATTGTATAGCATGATCAACTAGTATTTGGACATGTAATAAACTAGAAGCTGTTAAAAATTTCTGAGTACTGATCAAATCATTCAGTAGTTCATATGGACAGAAATTGTGTACTTCTGATTAAATCATACAGTAGTTCATTTGGACAGATTAAGATATGTCATGATGGAAAATCCGTTGACCACACAGAAATTTTGAGTTACCATGTCAATTACCTTTTGACCGCTTGAGGGTTTAATCCTGTGAAGACCAAAAAATTTAGTTATAAGAGTGTTTTCATATCTGCGAACATGACGATGATAGTTTGGGATCATCCGCAGCAGAACCTACACATGAGATCATTGGTCATAATAAATCTAGCAAGACAAATCTTGCTATGCCGAAACATAAATTACAGTGAACCTAATTAGCTTATACCAGAGGAAGCCAAATGACACGACTTGATGCATAATTAAATCACATATATTTGATGAAGCACTTTAAAGGCATTAGGAATTTTTTTTGCTAATTTACAATATTATTTCATGAAAGTGGTAGAATGAGGAATCACAATTAACAGGGATCTTATCTCTTGATAGATCTGAAAGCCATTTTCTTGGATTGTGACAGCTGACTCATTATTTACCAATTTGAGGTTTGATACTCCTTTTTTCTCCATTCTTTACTTTCCAGATAAGTCTGTTAGTCTGTTTATACTGGTTCAATTTTAGTTGTACTTGCCATCTATATGTTATGTAATCCTAATTAGCCTACGAGGGCAACTGTTGAGGCCCTGATGCAGAGGGTGCATGAAAAGAGTATAGTACTGCATGGTGAAAGGTAAGCATCAAGGAACTTAAAGCAAGACAATAAAAGAGTTTCAGATTGAAATATCGAACCTTAACTTCAGATTTTCGCAATGTTTTGATCATAAAACGATCATCTTGAGACAGGAAAAAGACACTTCCACTCTTCCCTGGAGATGAAAGTTCTCTTAGAGCATCATTTCCACATATTGACATCATGTAGTCAGCAGCATCAATCTTAAACATCTCTCTCAGATCCCTATAAGTGGAAACAACACTTGGTGGTCAGGATGAAACCAAATCTAGCTAAGAAAAGAAAAGTCAAGAGTAAGCTAGGATGAGAATCATAGATTTATGATGCTGGAGTCACAAGGATACATGGAAGATGATGCAAAGAATGCTTACATAGTGATCTGGTCAAGTGATAACAATATTGATAAAACTTGCATTAGTTTCCCTCTATATTTCTATTCAAGCGAGACATACACTCTATTTTAAACGCACAAAGTAAGATACCACATGAGGGTACTGTAGATATCAAGAAAAACAGCATGGCAACTGACAAGTAAAGCTACTGGATGATTGTTAGGCAATAACTCGTGTATGAAAATCTGGAAGCATTGAAGGAGTATCAAGAACAACTTGAAAGACTTCGCAAATCTCACAATTTTCTCTAACAGAGAAATGGGCATCCAATGGTATTGCTAGTGATCTAAAGGATGCTCACAACAAACCTGAAAACCATTGGGCAATAATCTTTCCACTTGAAATCCTCAGACTGATGACAAGGTGTTAGTTGTGACCCCTCCTTGGGAAAGTTCATCCAAAAGCTGGCACGAGGACCAAAATCAGTTGCCCTGACTTCTCGCCTTTGAATGGGAGTAATTTTGCCAACAGTATATCTGGTCATATTATAATAGCTCTTTAGTATTGATTTATGATAAAAGCAAGGAAAGGGTTAAAATGGGAAATAGCCAAGTACAACATAAAATGATATGTTTTCTACTTGAATGAGCCATTCCAATGCATGTTTGTCTTACACTTTAACCCACCATTTCTACAAACATGTGTAATAAACATTTCTCATTCCTCCACCTCTTTCTCTTGATTTTGTTTAAGCAGGTAATCCTTCTTAGCCAAAAAGTTAAGAAGATCCTTGCTAACACAACCCAATGAACCTTGGCCAGTGGCATGCCTTATCAAACCTTGGGTGTTAATATGTAATTTCAGTCTGGTCATATCCTAAGCTCATTTCCGGTGGGAAAATTGAATCTTCTAACATGGCATAAGAATTGGGCATGAGAAGTTTCTTAGGCTAGTCTTCTTAATTCCATTTATTCAGTTAGAAACCTTAGCTTTCTTAATAAAACTGGTACCTTTGCCATTAGTTGCCCCTATAGTAGCATCTCTTCCCCATTGTACCTACCTATATGCAAGTGAAAATTACACATGATAAACATTATAGGACTATGATGCTTTTATCATTGCATATCATGGACTGTTAAAGCTTGCTTCAAAAATTAGAAATCTAGTCCAAAATTACACACAAAGAAGTGATACAACCAGTGTCTAGGATTAGTAAACTAGATATAATCAAACATGATGTAGTATTAAAGCCTGTTTCTAAGGATTAGCAGTCGTTTCCAAAATTACAAGTGAGTTGAATGTCAGAGCTTGTTTCTAAAGAACCAGTCTTATGAAAATGCAAGGATGACAATCGAAACATTTTATCTGGAGATAAATTTTCACTTAAAAAATACCATGAGTTCAATGCATGTGGCACAGATTTCTAGGCTGCATGAGTTAGCAATTATCCACACCTGATTCCCAGTTGTAAACTTAACATCAAATCGTAACTCCTGTGGCCTTTGATGATTTGTTCACCTGGTCTTTTTATCTCTCTCGCAAGTCTCTTTTGTCGCCTTTTTGCTCTTCTAGATGATGGTGAAAAGCGATTGCTCAATACAAGCTCACTGATTAGCACCCCTTGCATGTATTCTCTTTCCAGGATTGGAGGATTCATGTCATCCTCATTATCTCCACCTTCTAAAACAGTGTCAGACACACTTGATGATCTAGCATGCCCTATAACTTTCTCAATGGAGACCTCAAGACTCCACCGTCTTTCCAGGGAAACATTTGTCGTGCGAGATTGTTCCAGATTTAATAGGCTTCCCTTAGACAGTTTATCGGATGAATTCTGGACAGAAAATTGGTTCCGACCAACCTTAACATCTCCTATATCTACCGACATTGCATGATGAATATGCGAAACCTGATTCTGTTTTTTAAAATCTGGCAGCAGACCTTGTTTTCTCAAAGCATTAAGGTACAACTGCTGACCAGCTGGAAGTTTGCTGCCTTTCGGGTAGAATGTACCTTTTCCATCCTTCAGGCCCCGAGTCCAAGTTCCAAGATAGCAACCGCCATCGTTCCATGTGTAAACTCCGAAGCCATGCATCATACCATTTAACCAGCTTCCTTCAAATGAATCTCCATTAATCCAAGTGAGAGTTCCGTTACCAGACATTTTACCCCCTTTCATATTTCCCAAATACACATTTCCATTAGCCCATGTGTACTTACCAGGTCCTTCCGGGCTCCCCTGAATCCATGATCCCTCAAATACATCTCCATTCGGAAAATTTTGATACCCCAAACCATGCTTTAGATTCAACCGCCACCGGCCCTTGTAGATCATATTGTCAGGTCTAGTATACGTTCCAGTTCCATGCATATAACCACCTGAAAACTCACCCTCATAAAGAGCACCAGATGGCCATTGAAGTTTTCCATATCCATGCCTCATCCCACATCTCCACTCACCCTCATATTTACAACCATCCGACCAGACATAGTCCCCCGAAGCCTCGGGCATATTGCCAAGCAGGGATCCAGAATAAATTTCCCCATTGGGCAGTAAGATCTCTCCAGCTCTAAAGCCGGTGGTTTCAGAAGAAGCACTAGAAACCTCTCCATGTAATTCATTTAAGCGGCTTCTGTCATTAGCTACGATAGAATCAAGAGATTTTGTCCTATCAGATAAAGAGAGTGCTTTTTGAACCTCATTAGGAATGGCCACAGGACCAGACATGCATAATGCTGAAGAGTTTTCAGTTTCAATTCAGAGACTGATGGAAAGCACCTTGAATGTCCTCATGAGCTCAGTATAAAGGCATTCAGGACCGAACAACTTCTCGGTTCCTCACCTTCATACCTTAGAAAACAAAGATATGATCATTAAACATGAAAAATGTCATCCTGGGTAGTCACGGATAAATTTCACAATCCAAAAGACACTTTGTTTTTAACTTTTAGATGGGTTGGCATACCCTATAAATCATACAAATTTACCACACAGACTTCTCTGGAACTTGGTTAATGCAGTTTAAATAGAAAACAACCTGGAGGAACATAGAGGACATAAGAGGAATTACGAAAGAAACAAAATAGATCCCACTCTTCAAGATGCTGAGAACAGTTCTTTCATCTTTTTTTTTCCAATTAATTTTTCCTAGTTCTCAGTGTCTTACAACAAAAAAGAGAACCAAAGTAAAAAAAAAAAAAAAAATCCTTAATTACGCATACTTGATCTAGCAACACTTATTGGATAAAGAATCAAAATTTACATTCAACAGCATAAATTGCACATCTACTATTCTCTTGGGACTTTCATTGACAGCATCTCAAATTTTATTGAACAGGGACCATATCATATCCATATTGTTCAAGCTGAAATACCAAAAAATAAAAAAGAACTGCCAAAATAGAACAAAAACAAGAAGCAGAAAAGCAAACCCAAAAATCATACTAGTCTTACAGCGTTAGTTTTGACTTTGCTAACCTCAAACTTCTTTTCCTCCTTCCTGCAAAATTTCAGCGGACAGAACAATGTGTGATCAGTTCTTTTTCTAGGCTTGATAAATTGACCTCCACATACCAATCAACAAAAGTCTAGAGAAAATTTTAAAAAAGAACCCCTAAATTTTTATTTTAAAAACAAAACAAAATAGTCAACTTTCCAAGATTCTAGTACGTGGAAAGAAGAAAAAAATAACAATGCAAAAAAGAAAATAAAACAAAAGAGAAGAAAAAAGAAGAAGAAGAAAAAGGGCACCTTCAATGCAGAGGAAAAGAGAGAGACAGGGTCAAAATAGGAGGGGAACTCCTTTCTTTCTCTTGCTTTCTTTATACGGTTAATTTCAGTTGGGCTTTCGATGGATTTGATTCTGCTAAAAGGAGGAAGAAAAAAGAAATCCAGAAAGTATCGAGTCCCAAGAAACACAGAACTGGAATGGCTTAAAACTGCAAACTCCACTGTGGACAGTAAAATAACGCTAAAATATCTTATCACAATGCAATAATAATATTTTACGTATATACAGATTATTATTATTATTATATTTTTTTCTTGAATGGACAATGTGTGGTCTATGAAGTCGCTTTCAGTTGTGCAGAACAACACTTTTTGGTCCCTAGGGGTTAGGGCCTAGGGGATGAGGGTGGGAGATTTAAATGCCAAAAGGTTATTTCTTTTATATGTAAATTAAAATTTTTTTAAAAAATGACCAAACATAGCAATTTTTTAAATTTAACTGTATAGTGTTTTTTTTTTTTTTTTATAACAAATTAGGTTATAAATACTCACAAAATAAATTTTTGAATAGCCTGAAGCCCTGATTTCAATAGGTCCTCCGTTTGCACAATCAAAATCTATGAAAAACTCACTTCTTTATAAAAGAATTGTTTTAAAATAAAATTTAAATTTGCAAATACAATACCCCCTATAATGTATATGTAATTAATTCATAAAGTATTATTACAACTGTGCTTAAATCTAACCTCATAGACAATATGAACGAGATCAATTGGTTTAAATCTTGTGCACATGTTACCAAATTAAAAAGAAAATTGCTCACAATAGGTATTTTTTTCAATTTATGCACATACAAATATTAAGAGTTTATTGGATATTTAAACCCCAAATGTCACATTTAAATTTATAGTATTATTATTTATTATTTTTATTTATTTATTTTGACTATTTCAAATTAAAATGGAGACTCTATATAAGTTTATGCATTTATTGCATTTAAAAAGGAAATGTCAAGACTTGGGGCCACGCCTTTCAATTGTTCTACAAGTGGCCTTAATATTGTTAAGCAATGAAACATAAAATAAAATACAAGGAGGCCCTACTAGTGACAATAGGGGCAAATAAAAAATTGCAAAATGTGGATTATACTGGGAAATTTTTTTGACCAAAGATTAGGGTAGGACAAAATAAGTCTTTCATTGAAAATCTAGCAAATTTATATTTATTGCAGACTAAACCCTCCTTTAGCCATGCAAGTGGGGTTTAGTCCCAACTCTTGTTCGCATAAACTACTATTAATGCATGTACTATTCAATAGTTTGAAATAAAAAATAATATTTTCTTACAAAATAAAACAATATTGTGATTAGCTATGTGATGATGTTATCAATAGAGCAAATTGTTGTCATAAACACAATATTTAATTATTTAATTGATTTTTATTAAAAAAAACTAATATTCTATTAATAAACATTACAATAAGAATTGTGATTTGAAACTTGATAAACAATAATTATCAAAATATCAGCATATTGAACTAAAAAAAAGATTAAAAAATTCGACTTTATGCAGTAACAAAATTGAAAATTTAAATGTACATGGAGAAGTAGTATTATTAGTAATTTTTATTTAAATTTTTTAAAAAATGCTACGTATTATTGACTAATCTCTCTTTCTATCAAGAGTCAGAAAAATAAAAAAATCTCTCTTTCTGTCATAAGCCCTGATTTATAAAATATCAATTTACTAAATTTACTCAAGTGAATAAGATGTAATAATTTCTTATTAAGATGAGGACGAATAAAAAAAGACAAAGACTATTTAAAAGAAAAGTACCACGTAAGCTTTTAATTAATTAGTGATAGTTTCCAATGTTGTTATATCATATTATGTAATAACTTATAATAGTACTATTTAAGTTTTTAATTAATTAGCAACCGCCTCTATCAATAACAGTAACATCAGTTAAAATTTTAATTAATTAGCAGCCGCGACCCATAATTACAACATAATTATTTTGTATAGATTCAAAAATTTTAATTAATAATTCTGGGGGTAGGGACCAAGCCAACTAGGGTTGTTGGGACTTTTCCTATATTATTAACTCATTATTTGCGTTGCTTTAAATGGTATTCACAAATCACACTTGAATAGACTAACTTTGTTATTTAAAAGAAGAAGAAAAAAGTGATAAAACGCCACACTGGATCACCTGTTTCGCACTCCACCAACCCATCGTGCAACCTGGAACAATTTGTCTGTGGGCCTAGACACTGATGTCTGGGCCCACACCGAATGAAACTTCTCGCTGATCTAAAAGCTTCTAAACTTTTTCATCATTTTGGTAATAGCTAGTTGTTATCCTGCCACTTAGCCTGTTTGGTTTTATTTTCATTTTCAATTTTCATTTCCACTATTTCTAAAATGATGAAAATTAGTTATGTGATGTGATATGAAAATAAAAATATATTTGGATGAAATGTTTGAAAATGTAATGATTATGTTGGAAATGTAATGATTATGTAGGTTGTAGGTGGATAGAGATAGAAATAATGATTAGCACTCGAAAACACTTTCCCCGGTAATATCAAAATCACTATTAACTTAATTGGGTAAAAGTTGAACAAAGTTTATAAATAATTTTTTTTTCAAATGTTGAATTATGTTTGACATAATCAAATTGCGAGGACATAATCTAAGTGGAAGATTTGAATGTTGCCATGTATTTTTATTGATTATTATCGTTTTATATCCTTGCCGCATATGAGTTTGGATCGTGCTTGAACCCGATAAAAAGAATCAAGTTTCTAGAATGTTTGGATATTCCCCATAAGTATAAGGGACACCTCAAGTATTTCCCATATCAAGTTTTATTTTTATTTTTATTTTATAGTTTTATGAGCTCTAATTCTAATAAAATTTGAGTTGTATTTAACTCATTTGTCATACTTAATATTATTTTCCAAAAACACCCAACTTTTTAAGACAAAAATAATTGATAGAGAAATTCAAAACTCCAAACTTAAAATTGAAATACATAAAGAAATAAATAAATAAAAACCCAACTCATATGAGCTTTAATCTTCTCATTTTGGGTCCAAGCATAAGCAATCCAAAATTGGACGCCGCACTTGCATCCAATTATATCATATGTTGAATTAATGAGTGGATGGAAATTAATGTTAGAGGGCAACACATTTTATTAAAGTCGAAGACATCTAGAAAGTGGAAACAGTCATATATATTATATTGTACATATTCTTTTTGCTTAAAGCAAGAAAAAAGCTTAATGGAGCAAAAAAAAAAAGTGGTGGTTAAAGTTTTGGCCGGCAATGGATTTTCCTTGAAAATAAATTTTAGGCATCCAACTTTTGAACATATATTCTCTCTGCATTACGATGCTAATATTTGATAATATAAAATAAATAAATAAATTGATGGTATTCTTGAAATACTATTTCACATGCGGAAAATAATTTTTAACTAATTTTTTATTAATTTTAAAGGACAAAAATGTCTTTATTTATTTTTTTAATGCATTTCGAAAATTTTGTTTATGTTTGTTATTCACCTGGTTGCACCAGAGAGGATCTATCGAGTTTTACAGAAGAAAATTCATATTGGTAGGAAGTTTATCGATAAATTAAAAAAAAAAAAAGGTGAATAACATGAGAGTCATGTAATCTGGAGAATAAGGTTTAACTCAACAAAAATAACAACATTATGTTCAAATATAACAAATCATGTCATTCACACATTGCAACAAAACACTCTTTTTTATACATAGAAGTGTAGAGTGATTATTTGTTATTAATATGTTACAGTAGCTCGCATACAATATATAAACATTGGATGTGCCTTATTATATATGCAAACTTAAATTACAACATATGTTCTTTTACAAATAAGGATAAAAGTTAATATATATATATATATATATTTAAGATATCACATTAACATCCCTTATTAAAATATTACATCAATCACCTTATATGATTAAGGATAAAAACATCATTGGATATTTCAATTTATTTATCTTTTTTTTTTATTTATTTCCATTTGTTGCGATGCCATTGTAAGGGTGTTATGTTTATAGGCCACAAGAGTTGTAGACGTAATTTGACACAAATATATATATATATATATATATTTATAATTACGTCAAATTTCAAAAGGCATAAATATAAATTTTAGAATAATTAAATCAAACTTCATAAGTCCTCACATAGTTCGTTCTTTAATTTATTAGAGAACTTTTAATTTAATTCTAATGAACTCTTAACGTGTATGTATGTGTAAATTAACACCGAGCCTCTTTACACCTTAAAAGAGTGCAACCTTAACAAAAGGAGATTTTGCACTTGACCTCAACTTCCTAAATTTAGGATTGAGGCTAATTCAATATTTTTAATTATTCACAATAGTTATAATCATCCCAGATCATTTGATACAGGAAAAGGCTCATAATACAAAAAATACCCCACACAATGTCAATAATATCCTAAGATCTATATTTTTAGGAGGATTCGATTTATGAGGATCGTTTAACTAAATTACATAGCTATATCTCGACTTTATACGTAAGACGTTTCATATGAGTCTACATCAATAGAATCATATAAATAACTCAATTATATGGTGACAAACATATATTTACTATTGTTATTTTATTGCTTTTCTAATATTTTCATTTGACAACTTAATCCTACACTGATATAAAATATTGGAGGACTTTTGCTGAAATTCCTTTCAAATGTTAATATTTATTTATATTTCGAATTTAATCTTTTTAATTACTCTATTTTAGACAGCTTAGATTATACAACCTATTGAAATAAAGAAATAAATTGAAGTCGGCAATCCCGTGGTTACCTTGGAAGTCTTCGAGCACATTTCTTGCCGTGTTGTGGCACTATTTCTATTGCGCCCGTAAGAAACGCGTGACTAAAGTTGGTCGATTTTCACTGAGAAAGACAGCCTTAAGTTGCAAAATAATTGTCACGCCCACTATTAATTTTCTCATCATTGCCATTTAAAGAGAACAAAAAAAAATAAAATAAATAAATAAATGAAGAAGAAGAACTGAGCAAACAAATGAGGTATATATGGTGTCAATCCAATCCAAAGGGTGGTGGATTGATAAGACGTGTGTTAGGAATTCAAATATTACACTGTCGGTAAAAGTATATATATCGAGTCGTTGAGCTACAATATATAATGTGGAAACAAGCATCTTAATTTGTACCGGCTCCTTGTCGCTTTCCGACAATTTCCAACACCCATTCCCAGCTTAGGTTTTGTCCCGCAGCCGCCGACCACCACCGCCGCTTGATTTTTATTTCAAACCTTTTCTTGTTTACGTTAGTGGCATCAATAATTAATGAAGTTTTTAATGTTCTATTGGATGCTTAATATTTGGTAGGAGCGAGGAGGTGACCCTGACCCACCCTTTCTCGCCACCTTGCAAACCAACAACGTTCCTATGGGAGATATTTTTGGTTTGTGTGGATTAAGTGTGTACAAGCACCTAGAAAAAAATATAATAACAAAATAAAATGTAATAATAAAGAAGTTATCAATGATTATATATATTAAGTAATAAAAAAATTTATTTTTTATAATAATGATTAAATTTAACAGTAATAAAAATTATATTTAAATTGTCACAATAGCGATAACTTAGTAAAATGAAAATTTTATTACAAATCATGGTGTCGATATATATTATCACTGGATTGTTACTATATATATGCTACTAATGGCCAATAGTGACAATTTAAAATACTAATTTATTGTAACTATTAAATTATAAATGACAAAATAAAAATTATTACCACTTAAGAAGTATCATTAGTTATGTTATAAGAGTCATTACAAGTATTTAATATATGCCATTATTAAAAATTTTCATACTATCACTTATTATTTTATTATTAATATTATATTTTTTTGTAGTAAAATTTTAGATTGAAAAGGCTAATTATTCTTGACAGTAACAAAAAAAGACCTTTTAAATTATAAAGATATATTTAAAATAGTATATATAAAAATAGATTGATTTCAAATTCGAATCTTATATAATTAGATTGGGAATTGATAATATTTTTTAGATAAAAAAATTGAAAAATATTTTTATTGTGTCATGAGACTTAAATACTTTTCGAAGATTGTACTTGTGCAAAGAGAGGACTAATTGGATATATGCTGCCTTGTGGGGATATGAAATATCAAATAGATAATCCACTAGTTCTTAGAGATTCACACGACAAAATAATATTGGCTTTTACATTCTTCCAAATGCCATACTTGTGCGCATATTTGAAATTTGAATTGCCGAACACCACAATTAATGAGGTCCTATCATCAATGATCATCCAATGTTGGTGGTTTTCTTGGTTTCCAAGGACTAATGATCAAATGTTATCGCAATAAATTGTAGGATTTCTTTTTTCTCTTTTTGTTGTTTCAATAAGAGATGATGGGAGATAAGAGTGGGTCGATGAGGCCAAAATATGTGAAGTATCAAAATGACGTTATTAGATTATAGGTGTAAAAAAAAATCGAGTTAGAATAAGAAAGATCTTTTCAATACTTACACAATTCTGAATATCAACTTAAGTTTTAAATCTCAAATTTGATTAGGAATGTAAATATATATCCCAACAATAATTTTTCGACACTTAAATCAATGCTCATGAAGTAAAGAGTGGGGCATTAATTGCATGCATGATAAGTGATGATATTAGATTATTTAAAATAAATAATCCACATGAACAATTTACATGTGGTTGAATCCTTCATAAATAAATTGATTGATTGTTAGGATTTACCATCTAAGTTGGGGTTAATCCAACGTGGTGGTAGCTTAATAGGACAAGGTTTATAATTTTCCACAATAAGGTCTTGAGTTCATACTTGTTTAAGGTAGTAGTTCGTGAATTGTTGCATCTACAGTGGAGGATTTCAGTTGACTATCAGTGGGTGTTGTGGTGCTGGGCTTGTCCTTTGAGCAATATCTATGATTCAAATTGGACATTTTACAATGGCAAGAGACTCCTATGATTACGCTTAAGGAGAGTTGATACATTGATTGCCCCTTTCCTATCTTTTCTTTCATTATAAAAAAAAAAAAAAAAAACTCATTGATTTCGACTTATGAGTTATGAGGGATTCAAATGTCATTCTCAAATTTGTGGGGGCCAATATGCAAATGTGAATAAGACCACACCAACGTGAGGTGGGAAGTTAAAATCAATGACAATTTTATTTTCATTTTATTTATCATCCGTCATATAAAAAAAATAAAAAATTATGGTCAAACTGAAAAAAAAAAAAAAAAAAAAAAAAGCCTCCCTCAAGACTCCTAGTCAAAACTAGCAATTAGTCATTGCACACCTAAAATCATATGCTCTTCAAAATGTCAATTTTTGCATTATCAGATATTTTGCTAGAAAAATTTTGGGAAAAATATTTGACGATGTGATTGATCTTTTATATTAGATCTTTTTTCTCGTTAGATCATTCTATCATGTAGTCTTCATATAAGTTTTAAATCGAACAACTCTATATCAATATTTTTACATATTTTTAATAATATAAAAAGCATTTTTATTTTTTATCCTAAAAAACCTTTAAAACATTCGCTGCTTAACTTTCAATCCGTAATCCAAAATTGAAAAAGTGGAATCAATCCTCCTTACGTGAAAAGTGAATTTTTTTTCCACTTCATTTGGATCATTTGCATGATAAAAACGTAATCACACAATGCAAAGATATTTTAACTCACGTGGGTTTGGCTAATAAATTTGCATTTATCTAAAACAAGAAAGATAATCATCACTTGTATGGCTCATAGCAATTTTTAACATTTCATTTTCTAAGTTTCCAAGCAAGAATAATGTAGAAGATCCAAAATTATGTCACTTTCATAGACAAGGATTTACTATAATATCTAGGAAAGGTTCAAAAGTAGGTCTACGAAAACCCTTAGGCAACAATTTACAATTAAAAACATTGCTTAACAAATTTTAATATTTTATAACATGTTGACATTATTACATTATTGAGTTTGCCATTCCAATCATTTCAATCAAACTAACACTATTATTAATTAGTGCGGGCGGTAACGTCAATGGAAAAGTAAACATTTGGTGTAACATCGTTTGTCTGAAAATTACAGTATCAATACCTTATCATCCATATTATTTCCACTAGACATAATTTTAGTTTATCTTGTGAATCTGTTGATTAATTTAATGTTTAGTTGTAGTATTATATTAAATAATTTAGATTATATAATTCTCCACTTGGGAATGATACTTTTATGCTTTGAATTCATTCTATCAACTTGGGTTGTTTTGTGCACCGTATGTGTGCATTTAGTTGTGGAGTTTGTACCTTTCACTTTACTTGATTTGATACTTAGATTCTATTGACTTGTTGTAACTTGTAATGAATAATCTTCTTGATTTGATACTTGGATTTTATTGACTTGTTGTAAAGATAATTTTCATTATTTGTATTGTTCTTTTAAAAAAAAGAAAAAGGGAATTTTCGATTAACTGAATTTTAAAAATTTTAATCTAATTCTAAATAATGATCAATCCCATTTGAAAAGATAACGAGAAATCTTCATTAACTTGTTTTTATTTTATAAGAAAATGTTATGGACAATTCTACTATTGCATGGTGATGGTGATGAGAAAAATTGACAAAAAGACGACGTTAATAAGAGTCATGAGACGAATTAAAGAAATTTGTTAGTAATAACTACTTGTTATTGATGATAAAATATGAAATTTTGCAAAAAAAAGGCAGGAGAAAAGGATGGAGGATTTTGTTGAAAAGTTGGATGGTATTCCTTGAATTCGACAACTAGATTTTTTGTTTTAATAATTTAAAAATTAATACTTTTATAAAAAATAAACAAACGAAATAAGGTTGGCTCCAAGAAGAAAAAAATCTTATCTAACCATTGTCAAGGCTCTTGTGAGAAAACAACCATTTTAATTTGTATTTATTGGGTCAAATAATACCAAAATATAATTTGAGATTCTAATAGTTACTTATTAAAAGACATTCCAAAAATTATTTTAATTTTATATATTTTTACACGCTCTAAACTGTTGTCACTCTCCCAGGTCAAGCCCACACATACGATGTAGAATATGATACTACCTCTTAATTTAGTAAATTGAATTTGAAATGAAATGAAAAATATTACAAGCTCATAGGTACTCGTACTAGGTAAAAGAACAGTTGATATATTGTTGTTTCCAGCACATTGTTTGTACTTATTATTGATTGTCTGTAAACTACCTACTTCTTTTCAATTATTGGTCGATATAAGCAATTATTGATAGACTTAATTAAGTTTATCAGAAATTAAGTTGTAATTAATAAAAAAAATCCAATCTCGTGAGGGCTTCAATTTTCCGCTGTTGGGCTCCTCGTTGGTGGGCCTAGATATGTTGGTCCTAGAAGCCCTTGGGCTGCAATCAAGTAATGGCTCCAAGGAGACTAAGAGTGGCCCAGCAGATAAGACCATTATGTAGACCAAGGTGTTTTATAGTTTCTCTTCATAAGTTCCAGACATAACCAGAAAAAAGAAAAATAAAAGTGGAAACTTTTAAACCATAAACCCTAAACCCCTCAACACCGTTAATCTTCTACAGTGCAAGTCAGAGTCTCCGCCACCAACGACCGACCGACCGACCGACCGACCGACAAGGAGCAAAGAAAATGGTGAAGTCGTACATGCGGTACGAGCCGGCGGCGGCGTTCGGGGTGATAGTCTCGGTGGATTGTAACATAACATACGACAGCTCCGGCAAGCACCTGTTGGCGACGGCTCTAGAGAAGCTTGGCGTGTGGCACGTGCGTCAGGGAATTTGCACCAAAACTCTTGCTCCCTCACCTTCATCCTCCTCTCGTGGCCCCTCCCTCGCCGTCACCTCCATTGCCTCCTCTTCGTCTTCTCTTGTAATATTCTTTAATTTGTTTATTTTAGAGCATTTCTTTCATAAATTCTATTTGGAACTGTAGAATTGGGATTTATTTGTTTATAGATGTTCGTGAGAATAATTTCTGTTGATGACATATCTGTGCATGAATTAAAGATGAAGGTTCTTTCTAAAATTATGAATAGACTGAGATAAGCACTTTCATGAATTCTGACTTCAGAGGGCAGCTTATAAGTTGAAGAAGAGGTTATGTCTTTGATGGATAACTAGTTTTGAGTGACTATAATTTTCGTCTTTGTCTGGTCAATGATGGCTCTAGATGTGGACGAATTCATTTCAACCAAAAAAATGTGCTAAATATAAAGATTTTGATTTTAGGTTATTTTGTTGGAATATGATTAGATGATGAATAGGTTTTGGGTTTGCAGATTGCAAGTGGCTATGCTGATGGTACTGTAAGAATATGGGATGTTGAGAAGGGAACATGTGAAACCACTTTGAATGGACATAGAGGTGCTGTGACAATTCTTCAGTACAACAAGCTTGGATCTTTGCTTGCTTCTGGAAGCAAAGATTGTGACATCATTTTATGGGATGTAATTGGTGAAGCTGGGCTCTTTCGACTTCGAGGGCACCGTGACCAGGTTGACATGATGTCTTCAAAAGAATTGAATCCCCCCCCCCCCCCCCCACCCCTCCCTTCCCCCCCCCTCTCCCTCTTTCTAAATATTGGCAATAGTAGAGATGCAGTGTTGATTATGTTTTGTTACTTTAAAATTTGGGATGGTAGTGTTCTCATTATTGCTCCTTTGCTTTTCATTTTTCTCCCTTAAAAATATAATGTAGGTTACAGACCTTGTGTTCCTGGATTCCAGTAAAAAATTGGTTAGTTCATCAAAGGACAAGTTTTTGAGGGTATGGGATCTCGAGACACAACACTGTGTGCAGATTGTTAGTGGTCATCATAGTGAAATTTGGTCAATTGATGTGGACCCTCATGAAAGATATCTAGTCTCTGGGTCAGCAGACCCAGAGCTCAGATTTTACTCAATTAATAATGATTTGGCTGATCAAAAACCTGTGCTGGAGAAAGTTGAATCTGATGTTGATAATGGAACTACCTCTGTGCTGAACAAATGGGAAATTCTGAAGCATTTTGGTGATATACAGCGTCAGAGCAAGGATAGAGTTTCTACTGTGCAGTTCAACAAGTCTGGGAATTTACTGGCTTGTCAGGTTGCTGGGACAATGGTAGAAATGTTTCGTGTGTTGGATGAGTCTGAATCTAGGCGTAAAGCCAAAAGAAGAATCAATAGGAAGGAGAAAAAAACTTCTAAAGGAAAAACTGGAACTACTGAAAATGGAAACAAGGATATGGAAGTTGAAGAGAGTAGTGAGTTCCTTGTTATGGTCCCTGATGTCTTTAAGCCTCTTCAGATTTTACGAGCTAAGAAGAAGATATGCTCTATTTCTTTCTGTCCTATAACTCCAAAAAATTCCCTGGCCACTTTAGCATTGTCTTTAAACAATAATTTATTGGAATTTTATTCAATTGAGAGCACTTCGGCTACAAAAACAAGTGCCATTGAGCTCCAGGGACATCGTTCTGATGTGAGAAGTGTTACTCTTAGCTCAGATAATACTCTTTTGATGTCAACAAGCCACAGTGCAATTAAAATATGGAACCCTAGCACTGGATCTTGCCTCCGAACTATTGATTCAGGATATGGATTATGTGGCCTCTTTGTACCCGGTAATAAGTATGCAATTGTTGGTACAAAAAGTGGGACGCTGGAAATCATTGATGTTCATAGTGGTACTTGTGTGGAAGTAGTTGAAGCTCATGGTGGCTCTGTCCAGTCTATTGTGTCAACATCAGATGGTTTTGTGACCGGCAGTGTAGACCAGGATGTGAAGTTTTGGGAGTACCAAACTACGCAAAAATCTGGACAAGTATGTGCTATGAATTCTTGTGCTCTACTTTCTTCATGTTTCGTTCACCTGATGCTGTCTGTCAACTAACATTCTAACAACTGATCGTCCATGCTACAGATTTGCATGTTTTCATTTCTGTTCATGTACTTATAGTGGTAAAAAATATGTCAATAATCATGTCTTAAATACTGTTTTACAGGATTCGAAATGTCTGACAGTATCTCCAGTGAGGAATCTGAAAATGAATGATGATGTTGTAGTAGTTGCTGTCAGCCCGGAGGGTAAACATATGGCTGTTGCCTTGTTGGATTGCACAGTGAAGGTTGACTAACTCTTTTTTTTATATTCGTTCATATATCATATTATATGCAGATAGATATACTGCCTCAAATGGAGCCTCATCACAATTAGGCATGCAGTGGATGACTTTAAATACTCAATTTTCAGCAAAGAAAATTGATTATTGCATGCACCATCCATGTTGAGCAGATTGTTAAGTTTAATGACTGTGTGTATTATAGTTCATACATTTACTAATATTTAGTCCAAATTCAAGTTCTTGGTTTACAAATGGATTTCTTTGTTGGTATGGATGAGTGGCTGAGAGTTTTTACCCTTTTGTATCGACATTGTTTGTTCCATCTGTTGTGTTTGTCCATAAATTTGAGCAATAAATTTGGGTTGGTATAATTGAGTGGTGGCTTTGCACGACCTAAAAGCTAAAATAAATACTTGATGAAATCTTATTAATTTGTTTCTAATAATCCTACTGTCATAAATGATTCAGGTCTTCTACATGGACTCGCTTAAATTTTTCCTGTCCTTGTATGGCCATAAGTTGCCTGTATTATGCATGGACATATCTTCTGATGGGGATTTGATTGTTACTGGCTCTGCGGACAAAAATTTGAAGATTTGGGGTCTGGATTTTGGTGACTGCCATAAATCCCTTTTTGCTCATGCTGATAGGTATTTTAGTACTTGCTAGGAGAATATCATATAAAAATCCTTCACCTCCACTCATTCTCTTTTTCCACTCTTCCGATCCATAAGATTGTTCAGGTTATATTGGGTTATTAAATCTGAAATGGTGTTTTGACTCCAGTGTCATGGCAGTTAAGTTTGTGAGAAATACCCATTACATTTTTAGTGTGGGGAAAGACCGCGTGGTGAAGTACTGGGATGCAGACAAGTTTGAATTGCTTTTGACTCTTGAAGGTCATCATTCTGAAATCTGGTGCCTTGCAGTCAGTAATCATGGTGATTTTCTTGTTACGGGATCTCATGATAGATCTATTCGCCGTTGGGATCGTACACAAGAGCCTTTTTTCATTGAGGTAATGCTTTTTATACATGCTATTCTCCCAGAGCTGCAGTTCTTGATTGCATATGCTATATCACTTCTTTTGCTAATCTAAGCATAGTTTCCTTGGAGATTCTGTTTGATAGTAACGCAACCTAATCTAAGCCAGTTTGCTTGGGGATTTTGGTTGGTAGGGAGATATATTGTAATATTTCCAGAGATTGGTGAAAATTTTATTGTGCTTTGCAGGAAGAGAAAGAAAAAAGGCTGGAGGAGATGTTTGAATCTGACATTGACAACGCATTTGAAAGTAAGTATGCACCAAAGGAGGGACTTCCAGAGGAGGGCGCTGTGGCATTAGCCGGAAAGAAAACTGGAGAAACTGTGACTGCTGCCGACTCTATCGTGGAAGCACTAGATACTGCAGAGGAAGAACTGAAGCGTATGGCTGAACATGAGGTGATTGTAATATATGTTTTTGGATGTGGGCAAGTTAAAAATTATATTATCTAATTAACAATCAATGTTTGGAATCTCATGTGCTTTATCAGTGTTGTTTTTCTTTTTATTAATGACGCCTCTTGGGTTCAGGCAGTGTATCTACAACAAGCTGATTTTGGATTCAGGATCATTCTCAATATGTATTTTGACTCCCCGCTTTCTGGTAATTTACAGGAGGAGAAATCAAAAGGGAAAGTTGCTGATTTCAGGCCAAACATTCTTATGCTTGGTCTTTCTCCATCTGATTATGTTCTGCGGGCAGTTTCAAGCGTTCACACCAATGATTTGGAGCAGGCATTGCTAGTAAGTTTGGTGATATAGCTTCTTGAAGACTAGGTTCCTTTATTCATTCTTTCCACCCTTCGTGAAAAGAACTTTTGGTTAGAACATAAGTCTTAGCTTGTGAGGTATGAGAAATAATATATTTATGCGCTTCTATTGTAGCTTCAGAAATTGCACTGTAATTGTGTCATTGGTTCTCTAATGTGGATATATTATTTGGATGGGAAAACTAGCATTTTTGTGAGTCCACTTCGCTTGTTACATATTTTTAGAATGAAGCTTGATCTATTTGTGCATTCTTGCAGGCTCTGCCATTCTCGGACTCCTTAAGGATTTTGTCTTATTTGAAAGATTGGATTGCGTTACCTGATAAGGTCAGTGCGTCTTAAGACTTTGAGAGCAATCATCATATATGAGTTGGGATCCTAACATTTTGTTGAATAACTATGACTAAAACAAAATGACAGCAAGTGCATCCTCTCTAAATTTTGATTGCATGCTTGATCTAAATAAATGGTCAACCTATAAGAGCTGTTTTTCTGATATCATTAATCATGTTTATCATATACATTTGGTTTTTGTTGTTTTGCCAGGTTGAGCTTGTCTGTAGGGTTGCCACTGTGTTGCTACAGATTCATCATAACCAGCTAACATCTACTGTGTCTGCCAGACCTGTCTTATCTCTTCTCAAAGACATCTTGCATGCAAGGGTTAAGGTAATATTTCGAATGAGACACTCGATAAAACTGATTTGGAAGGTGCTTTTAAGCTATCATAGCCTATCTAGTTTAAAATGCATTTATCTCGTTGAATTATTTGTTCTTTGAGATATAAGTAATGCTAAACAAATTTCTATGGATTACACATCCACCGCTATTAATAAAAGCTGGAGAGGTACCATTGAAGAAATATTTTATTGTTTAAGTAACTGTGGTTTTTAATATTTTCTGTTCATAATTTTCTTTGGATGTTAAGGGTGCTGCTAATATCTGAAAATAATGTTTTGGTGTGTTGTATTGAAGCCACCTGGATAATGATGTTATGTTTGCCTGAATTTGTGTCAATTGTACCATGTGGAGACCACCATTTTATATTCTTCTTTCTTCTGTGTTCCACACCAAACCTGTCTTCGAGCATTTATTATTTCTATTGATTCGTGAAGCACTTGCTATTTTATCATGGGAATAAAAAAATGGACTTGACTCTCAGTCCAAAATGGCTAGTGAAATAAATTTTCCCATCAAATATTGCTTGTAAATGATTGGTCAAATTCAATTATTAATATTTGGCCTTCTGTGTAATGTTTTAGCTTGAGGTTCAAAATAAAACCTGTTCCACCTTTTGAATTGATGTCTGTGACAGGAATGCAAAGATACCTTGGGCTTCAATTTAGCGGCTATGGATCATCTTAAGGTAATTAAGCTGCACCCACAATTTATGGCTTCTGGGATCTGTCACTTGGAAGAAGCTAACCCAACTTTATATTGTCCCAGCAATTGATGGCCTCAAAATCTGATGCACCATTTCGAGATGCAAAAACTAAATTATTGGAGATACGTTCACAGTATACACAACATGCTGATGGGAGGATACAAACCAAAGAAGAACGGAGGAAAAAGAAGCAGCAGAAGAAGCTGGATAATGGGCATGTTTGGTCGTAGCTCATGGATAGTCCGTATTCTCCACTAAGCTGGATAACGGGCATGTTTGCTGCAGTTCTCCAGGTTTTGGCTCTGGTATATGGCAAAATTTTGCTAATTGAGCTTAAAATTTCGGTCATGAGTTGGTGTAAGTTTGCTTTAATGTTGTTGTAAATAGGTCTTGAGGTGCACAATAGGTGGCATGTTGCAGCTGCTTTAAGGTCAATTTTGCAACATGCTAATTTTTGGGAGCCATGAAATGATAATTTATTTTTTGAACATGAACATCTTGCACATATTCTAGGAGCAAACAATTAATTGACAGAATGCATGATTTGCTTTACAAAGAATGAAAATGTTGTTTAATGGAAAAGGTATTGTAGAAAAATGATAGTTCCTGCCAGCTTTTCTTCATCTGAAGTTTATTCCTTCAAACGTCTGACCAAATTGCCAGTTCTCCGGCACTATCTTCGAAGTTAAGGTTTTGCCATCACCTGTCGTAATCCGGAAAGACAGCTTCTGGCCAAAAAGTTTCGCGTTGGTCTCCCATTTTTGTCCCCAACTTCGGCTCAGCGCCGTCCACGGCAGGCTCTCACCCATAACCTCCACATTCGTCACGTCTCCAGCCCCTCCCACATTCGTAATTGTCACCAAGTTGTAATGGGGATTTCCTGTTATGGTAAATCGAACGCCTCCCTTCTTCTTGCATGGAACCCTTGAAACAAACAATTCAAATCTCTTCAATGACTAGTTTTTGCCACAATATGGAATTCATAATGTTTGGACGTTGCCGTCTACATGGACGGAGTCATAAATTTTAATTTTGACAGCAAAATTGAAATTTTAAATAATTTTGAACTTTAACAAAAAGATACGCATAATATTGGTCTTACATAAATTTAACAGGGATGACTGTTATTATCAGACTCCCTCGTCACTCTATCCCTGAATGTGCATGTATGTATGCAAGAATATGATAAAGACTTTGTACCTGCGATATTGAATAGGGACAATGCCAGCCTTATATTCAGCAATATGAAGGAATGCAGGCTGGGACAAATCAAAATGCTCGTTGGGCAAACTGCACCACCCCTCCGGAGGACAATGGTTGGTGGCTGTAACAAATAGAGATGGATGGCCTGGTTTGCACCATTTGTTTCCTTCTGCACATTTGATCTCATAGCAAGCTCCACAGCTCTGTCCATCGTTGAACAATGCGGTGCTCAATGCCGTTGTGTTCAATCCGTAGACTTCTTTAACCAGGGCGTCATATCCACAGGCTCCTCCTGCGTGAGATTTCATGCGTCAAGACATTTGAAACAAAAGAATAGATCAAAAAACAAGAAATATAAACATGAGAACCAATTGTTCCCGAGCCGTCAGCTCCACCATAGAAGGTGGCATGAGCATTTTTCCAGGAGTGAAGTTTAGAGTTCGAACTCTGGCTCATGGCAAGGGAAATTCTACCATTGGGGAGGGTATTTGCATTGGCCAGCACAAGCATAAGGATCATCAATGATGATGAGAAAAGGGCCTGCGGGATGGCTGCCATGGCTTTTGATCTGCAAATGAACTGGCACCTAGAAAACCAAGAGAAATTGAAGGACGAAGTGCAGCTCAGCGTGCATTTTGATAAAATTTGGGGGTGGAGGAATGATTGCTTTTATTTGGTTTTACTTACTAATTTTAGCTTCATGATGAATGATGATAAACTAATAAAGGAAAATGAAAGAAACATGAACATCACCTTATTTATCCCAAATGTGGATGGATAAGCGCAAGTATTTCCCGTTTGGATCCTTTCTTTTAATTCATATTTTATCTCACTTAATGAATATATATCAAGTATACTGTATTTATAATTAATTTTTTTTACTTAATATTTATTTATTATAAAAAATAAGTGATGAAACACAAAATAAAATGAAAGATTTAAATTATACATTTCTTCCCCTTTCGTACAATTCAATATTTTGGTGGATCTCACGTTTGGGATTTCAAGTATTAGAATGATCAGCCCATGCATAGAGTGAATATATGTTCTAGGAAATAAGCTGGAAGAAAGAACTACAAATATGACCCTATTTGAAATTAGGGGAAAAAAATAATAAAAGAATAAGAAAGAAAGAATTGCTTCAATAGAGGGATGTGATTTGGCAAAATAATTAACTATTTCTTCACTGTATTTCACTTTATTAATTATATTGCATGAAACTAAAAATTAATTAGAGAATCAAAAGCCTTCGTAGGAATGAGAAAATACTGTCAAACAGACGTGGAATGTGAAGCCCAATAATGTTATTTCGGTGGAGAAACGCAAGGTAATAAACTTTGAATAGAATAAAAGCCGAAGCCCAATATTTGTGAGGTATGAAGCCCAACTAGTTCAAATTGTACGAAAAAAAAAAGTTTTGCGGTGAGCGTGGATCGAACACGCGACCTTCAGATCTTCAGTCTGACGCTCTCCCAACTGAACTATCCCCGCAAGCAACCAAATGCACCAGCCAGGAATCGAACCCGGTCTGTCCCGTGGCAGGGTACTATTCTACCACTAGACCACTGGTGCTTGTTGTGCATCAGCAATAATTTTTAAAACAAAAAATTATTTTCAACGGTTACCAGTTTATCATTATTAAATGTGTAACTCAAATTATTAAAATCATATTACTTAATGTAATAAATTAGATTTAAAAAAAAATTAAGGTGATAAATTTGTATCAATTAAATCCTTATTCAAAAATTTTATAAATAGGTTTAAAAATAATTTGTCTCAATAAATTAGCTCAACAGTAGCCCAAGCGCATTTTTGAGTTTCCAAAAAGTTTTTCTACTAATGCCATCATTTTCCTTAACGGCCACTAATTGTTTTTGAAACATGTAAAATGCAAGGAGGTAATTGTTAGAAGGGTAATTGTAATTTTTCAATACTTGTGGGTTATCATCCAAACATGAACGGCCTCTGGGTAATTAATTAATCTTTTTGTTTTGCTATAATAGTAATTTTTTAAATTTAATAGCGATAATAATTGTGCCTGTGTTATCACTTTTAATAATTGGTGAGATCTATATAGTGATAATTTACTAACAATACGAATATGGCCATAAAATATTATAGTAATTTTTTATTGTCCCGAATTATCACCCTAAGGTGTTATTAACTATAATTCTTATCACTAAATTTGAGTAGTAACAATTTATATATAATTTGTAAAGATAATTGTGTAATAGAATAAAATTCTTGTAATTAAATATCCATACGATTAGTGAAAACTTAATACTAGCACTTGACATTTTATCGGGGAGCTAGCATTTTCTTCTTATATTGATAGTTATATCAAGGTCCAAAAACATTACAAAAAGAACTAATATTAGTGCCAATACTTTTAGGTCAAAAAATAAATAAAAAATATATATCAACTAATAAAAATATAGAGAATTTTTACTTCGTCAAACTAATTATTTTCACATATTAACTTTGAGATGAAAATAACAAGAACACATGCAATGAGCAACTAGTTCTTTCTAGAAACTAGAGTCTCTCATTAGATCATCAACTAAATATTGCTTAGATGTCTCTTTTGTTGTATTTTCTGGTCCATATTTCTGCAGATCAATATTCTTGAGATAAATGATTCACGTTGTCACGCATTGAACTTATTCATTAATATGAAGCCAAGTTATCCAAATATTTATTTGTCACAAATACATATATAATATTTATATACATAAATGCAGATTTGGATTTCATTCTAATTCAAATTACAAACCTTATATATATATATATATATATGAGGCTAAACAACTTGGTCAACTGACATGTGTCATATATATACATAAATAATATTGATAATAAAATATCAAATAATAATATTAAAATTATCACTAATTATATATATGCTCATAATAATTTTTATTTTGTTATAATAATAATTTTCTTAAGTGGCAAGAATTATATAGTTTACAAAGTTAACATCCCTTTTATGTAATGTGAATATATGTAATAACGCATTTACCTATTAATTATTTTTTTTGACTCCATCCCTGCAAAAGTCCACATATTTTCCGCTTAGAGTTAGCTTTTATTAAAATATAATGCAACTATTCCACAAGATTTAGACATAATTAATTTCACTTACCAATGAAAATCTTGTTCACACTACAAAATTATCAATATTAATACAGCGTTTAAAGTCAATAAATATTTTCTTGTCTTGCAATTAATCAAACATTACGTAAATTTGAAAAGATTATGCAAATCGCTATCAAAAGTAAAATTCAGTTATTTCCGAATAATCGCCATTTAGTGCATTCAATTCATGTAAACTTCAACTTGGTCCTTATGTTATCCGAAAATCTATCTTGCTAATCAAAGATTAACTTAAGAAAATCCAATGAGATTTATTTGATTAAATGATATAGAAACAACAAAATTGAGGTAACATCACTTTTGAATTACACGGTAATTTGTGATATAAAATTTAAAATAAATTATACAAATCCTCATTCACGATTGCAACTTTTCTTGGTACTTTTGCGGCCACAATGCCTATATATATTACCTGCAATGCTTCAAGCCCATATAACCGTATCAAGAGTCAAGAGACAATACTAAAACAACTCGGAGAGATCAGCAATGGAAATTAAAATACTACTTTCCCTTACTGTTGTAGTATTATACTGTGTTTTTGGTAAATATTCTTGTTATTTAGGACACATACTTGTTACAATGTGCTTAATTGCTATTAAGATAGTAGTTTAATTAGTTTTGTTTTGTAATTTTCTATAAGAAGGTTTTAGGTTCGAACTCACTTGCTAGTTTGGGAACTATAGTTTAATTAATATTTCGGTGACATTTTGATGGCGGACTCATCTTTTGGACAGTAGCTAAGTTCAAATCTAGATATTTGCGGTTGCTCATTTTTTGAGTAATAGCTGTGATTCAAATAAAAAAAACTCAAAAGTCGAGGAAGAGTTTCAGTTTGATAGATAATTTTTTTATGTATATATATTAGAGTTCGATTGATAATTTGATGGACTTGTGGTAATGGGATTATATATTTGAATGATAGTTATGGCTCAAATAAGATATTTTACATCGACTCGTCTTTTGAACAGTAGTTGGGTTGTAGTTGCTACAGGATGGCACCATCTCCATTCTCCACCCTTTTTCTCAATAAGAAAAGAGAAAAAAAAAAAACATGAACTTAATTGGCATAATGAAATTATCACTAATCTAAGAAACTAATGATTGTAATAATTTTGCAGGGGATTCAGCTATATTCACCGTACAAAACAACTGTGGGTTCACAGTTTGGCCAGCCATACTAACTGGACGAGGCACAGCAGTTCTATCAGGCTTCGAGTTGGCATCCCGAGCTTCAAGATCTGTCAATGTTCCCGCTCCCTGGTCAGGACGAGTATGGGGCCGATATTTATGCTCAAACTCTGGTAGATTCTCTTGCCAAAGTGGAGACTGCAATTCAGGCCAAATCGAATGCAAAGGCGCCGGCGCCGCCCCTCCGGCATCTCTTGCTGAATTCACTCTTGGAGGAGCCGATGCAAAAGACTTTTATGATATCAGTCTGGTCGACGGGTTCAACCTGCCACTATCCGCCAGGCCGGACAGGGGCGGCTGCGCCGCCACAAGCTGTCCAGCTGATATTAACCGCCGCTGCCCGAATGACTTGGCCGTAAGAGGCTCAAGCGGTGTAATAGGTTGTAGAAGTGCGTGTGATGTTTATAAAGATCCAAGATATTGTTGCACCGGTGCTTATAATTCTCCAGCAACATGCAAGCCCACAAACTACTCACAAGTGTTCAAGAGCCAGTGCCCTCAAGCTTATAGCTATGCTTATGACGATCAAACCAGCACGTTTACTTGTCCAACTGGGGGAAACTATGCTATTGTCTTCTGCCCCTAACTATGTAGTTTGCATATCAAATGTAATTTGAGTTATAATAAGGCTGCAGGGGTATAAGCATTGTATGTTGAACAAAATATTGTTCCATTAGTTCAATTATTGAGAGATACTATAATTACTTCAGGAATCCGTCCTTTTCTTTTGTTCCATACTAAAGTTAGAGGATTTCCAGCAGACAACCTCTTAGGTTTGATCGTTCTTTCGGTGTAAACTGCGGCCAAATGATAACATGTCATGTTGCACAAATGGCAACCACATCTGTGATTCCAGTTGGCTGAACTAGACTCCTTGGAGACCTGCCTCGAGTAGATGTTTCCAAAATGAAATCCTTTCAATCTTCATATTGGCGGTGGGGAAATAAAATAAAATCTTTGTATTGCCTAGCCAGCAGCAACTTGCAGTAGTTTTCTCTTAATTTTGTCTTATCCTAGAAACCATCGAACATTCTGATTTGTTTTATATGTAGGAGGACCAAAGACCAGTAAAAAGTCATCCACAAAATTCTTTTTCATTGCCCCAATCCACAAATTTTCTGTGACAGGATAAGTACTCCGTTAGTCTGCTAACGTACGCTCTTACGTCAATAGCGAACAGCCCAAGACTGGAAACATTCGGAAGATGCAAGATTTAAATTAGCCCTTCAGTCGAAAAAACAGCAGAATTAAGGTAAACCCTTCCAGTCCCTCCTGCCTGCAGTTAAGATGGCCATTTATGAAAAGCAACCTCATTTTGTTCTGCTTCCTTTCATGGCCCAAGGCCATACGATTCCGATGGTAGACATTGCCAGATTGCTGGCGAAATGGGGTGTCCTTGTGACCATTTTAATCACTCCCCTTAATCACAACAGATTCAAAACAGTGATTGCTCGTGCAATTGATTCTGGACTGAGCATTCAAGTTGTCCATCTCAAGTTTCCATCGGCCGAAGCTGGGCTGCCAGAAGGGCACGAGAATTTTGATATGCTTCCTTCTATGGATGATGCCCTGAAGTTCTTTCAAGCTACTTTCATGCTAAAAGACCAGGTTGAAGAGTTGCTCCGAGATCTTAAACCCTCTCCGAGCTGTTTAGTTGCTGATATGTGTTTTCCATGGACAACTAATGTTGCTCTAAGTTTGCATATTCCTAGAATTTTATTTCATGGGACTAGTTGTTTTTCTCTGATATGCATGCACATGCTGGGAGTTTCAAAGGATTTTGAAGAGATAACTTGTGATACAGAGTACTTTGTGGTGCCCGATTTGCCTGATAGAATTGAAATCACCAAAGCTCAGCTTAGGGGCACTGCTGATCAAATCTCTCCTGAGTGGGCTAAGATACGGGAAGAGATGCGAGAAGCTGAGGTAGAAGCATTTGGGACTGTGGCTAATACATTTGAAGAATTGGAAACTGAATATGTGAAAAAATACAGAAAACTGAAAGGAAAAAAAGTCTGGTGCATCGGTCCAGTTTCTTTGTGCAACAAAGATGAATTAGACAAGGCTGAAAGAGGCAATAAGGCCTCAATCGACGAACAGAAATGCTTAAACTGGCTTGATTCTCAGGAATTACGCTCTGTTATTTTCGTCTGTCTTGGAAGCATATCAAAACTAGCCACTTCACAATTGATAGAGCTGGGATTAGGCTTGGAAGCATCAACTCGGCCCTTCATATGGGTCACCAGAAATGCATCAGATGAGTTCAAAAAATGGCTATTGGAAGAAAAAATTGAGGAAAGGAGCAAGAGAAGGGGCCTTTTGATCCACGGTTGGGCTCCTCAAGTGCTAATACTGTCTCATCCGTCAGTTGGAGGTTTTTTAACGCATTGTGGATGGAACTCAACGCTCGAAGGAATAACCGCCGGTCTGCCGATGATAACATGGCCGGTATTTGCGGAGCAATTCTGCAATGAGAAGTTCATTGTTAGTGTAGTCAAGACAGGCATAAGAGTAGGCGTCGAAGTGCCTGTTGTCTTTGGAATGGAAGAAACTGCGGGGGTCCAGGTGAAGAATGAGGATATAAAGATGGCTATTGACAGGTTGATGGATGGAGGAGAAGAAGGAGAAGAGAGAAGAGAGAGAGCTAGAAAGCTCGGGGAAATGGCGAAAGGTGCTCTGGAGGAAGGGGGCTCATCTTATATTAACATGTCCCTGCTTATAGAAGAAGTCATCGGGCAACAAGGCGGCCATGAAGATCAATCTGCAAATGATGCAGAGTTGGACAATGAAAATTATTCTAAGATTATAGTACAGTAAGATGTTCCTATGCATGGTATTTGCTACAATACATTCCTCTTTTATTGCTGTTGTTTACAACATTGTATACAAGGAATTTCTTGCGTTGGATTTGAGATTTTCTTTGTTATCATCTCTAAATTTAATTCAATCGTTCTATGATGCTTTATTATTTGAGTGTCTTGCTTATAATTTCTTTCTGAACTGTTAAATTCGTAAGTTAAGTATTTTTGTAGAAGTCAAAGGAAAACAATGCAATTAGAATTGGGTTTAAGTGAAAACACAACTAGTGAGTCTGATGTAGTGAGATTGTAATTGAAAATTTTATATACTTTTCAATTGAAATTAGTGAAATTCTCTTCTTTATATTGTGAAATAAAACCTATTCAATTTGAATGGATCATGCTAAATTTTGTATTGTTTTTATTTTTTAATATATGATTTATTTTTGATAATATCATTTTCATTACAACAAATCATATAATTGATGCAACATCTTATTCATCAAGGACTAATGTCTTATTGGTACAAATATAAACGTGTGAAATTAGGCATTGGACTTGGATATCTGACAAGATTGTTGGGAATTTTCCAAAGGCTAAGTCAAGAAAGATGTTGTATTTCACTTCATAGGGGATAATTAAGTATAAGTTATATAAATTTATATACATTTCATCTTTGTTAATACATCGATTCAAGTCCCTATAGTTCAATTATTGTGAAATTTATTTACTTGTATTACAATTTAAGAAAAACAGTCCAAATCATTTAAAATCTCTTAAATAAGTACTTGCTTATGGGAGAGAAGAGAATTTTGCACCCCAGAAATTTGATCTCATGAATTGAAATTTTTACAAGTTGTCTCTTGCAATGTCTAACTTAATTATCAATTAATAATAATAACAACTGAATTTGTGAAAAAAAAATTGAGAGATTAGGGACATAATTTTCACACGACTTCAACTTAGAACTACCAAAAATGAGATATTTTGTCAAAATTGCCACCATATCCTTAGATGGGGGTCACGCGAAGAATAGCAATTTTGGCTGTAAATTGTCTATAATGCTATCCGGGGTCTAGTGGGCCCTTTTTTAATTTGAAGTTTAAAAAATAAAAAATAAAATAAAAAATGCAAAAAAAGCATAAAAATATATAAATACATATATATATAAAATATAATATAAATATAAATATGTATAATATATTATATATTATATAAATATAAATATGTATATATACCACCACCAATGACCAACTCCCACCCCTTCCACACCCATGGCAGCCGTGGCCATGGTAGATCTTCCATGGTCGTTGTAGCCAAGCCCAAGCGGTCGTGGCCAGATGCACAGTCAGCCGCTGGCCATGGTTGCCTGCTCATGGCTGTTGCCACTTGTAGCAGCCGGCGGCTTGGTTGAGGGGGAGGGGGGGCGTGTGTGGGTGGTTTGGGGAGAAGGGTCGGCTTGAGTGGTCCCCTCAGCGGCGATGGCTGGCCGGCAACTATGTCGGGGGTGGGTATTTGATTGGTGGGGGGAGGGTAATTATATATATATATATATATATATTCTTTTTATAGTAATAATAATAATAATTATTTAAATTAATAGATAAATTTATTTAAATTGAATTAAATTATATTAGACCTGTTTATAAATTTAATATTCTTAATTAAAATTTAAAAATAAATTAAAAATTAAAAAACTTAAAAATCTATGGAAATGGTCGGTTATGATTTTTGTGTGATTTTATTATGTGTTTTGGGATAATGAATTATTGAAGAATGTAAAAGTTGTGTTTTTGTATATTTGTTTATATTTTGGGGTGAGACATTTTTTATTATAGCAGTCAAATCAATAACTTTTTGTTCGATTTTTGGAATAAAAATGAAATTGAATGATTTTTTTTCTTGTTAGAATAATAATAAAATATATATGATGTTTATATATAAGATATGTATGTATATTTTGAAAAATAGAAATTTGGAAGAAAAATGACGATATGTTTGGTTATGTTTCTCCAAAACAATTTTAGGGCTTAGGGTTTAGGGTTTTTAATTTATTTTTAATTTTGAAAAATTAATTAACTTATTTGAGATATATTTATTATTTTAATACTATTGAGTATATAATTTAAAATATGCCAAAGGTAAGAAGAAACAATTGAGAGAAAATTGTAAGATTGGCCAAAATTTTCCTCAGCACACATAAGGGGTTTCCATGGCACCTTTTTTTTTTTTTTTTTTTTCTCTAGAAGGGCAATTTTGTCTCCTCATTTTTTTCTCACAAAATAATATTGCTAGGGTGAGTGAGCCAATTTTTCTGAAACATGATGTACTAAACAGATTCTATTTTTTACATAGGGGATTTGTGATAATTTTGAATTACACAGGAGTTAATGTGCATTTAGTCCAAGGAAAAAAAATACAATTTAGAAGTAGGGTAAGAGAAACACTATTCGCCAACAGTCTAGCCACCAACTTTCCCGTACTCTTGTGTGGTTATGACAAAGAAGTGTGCCAAGAAGCAAACTATTTCTCAAGATTTTTCACTTGTAAAAACCAATTCAGAATAAAGCACTAGTTGAATCAAGTCTGAATTAGTTCAATATCTCCAAGAACATCTCCATTATCGCCATGGCTTCCCAATCCCACCAGCCCCACTTCATCTTATTCCCTCTTATGGCCCCCGGCCACAGGATCCCCATCATAGACATTGCCAAATTGCTTGCACAGAGAGGTGTTATAGTTTCTATAATCACCACACCCCAAAATGCTAACCGGTTTAACTCAACAATTATCCGGGCAGTGAGCGTTGGACTTCAAATCGAACTAGTTGAAATCCGTTTTCCATCTATAGAAGCTGGGCTGCCCGAAGGCTGCGAGAATCTGGACACTCTTCCTTCACTAGACATGGCCACAAATTTCTTTGTAGCCCTCAACTTGCTGCAGAAAGAAGTGGGACAAGTGCTGGAGGAAATGAAACTGATGGAGCTATACAACTTCGGAATAATTTTGACTACAAAATATTCCCCCCCCCCCCCCCCCCCCCCCCTACATCTCTCTCTCTTACACAAATTCTACTCAATTTTCGTGCATGGACACACTACATGTATATAAGCATTCCAAGCAATAAGTAAGGCGACTAAGTGAGGATTTTTGATGGTTCATGAGATGATGTGGCAAATTCATGGCCACAAATTCCTTTGCTTAATTCTTGAATTATGAACAAGCCACAATTCTTGACAAAATCAAATTGCCGTGCTTAACATCCTTTGACCATTCTTGAATCATCATTTTTTTTCTTTTTTCTTTTTAAATTGAATTACAATTTTTTTTTTTTTTTTAACAAACTCTCTTAATTTGTAATTTGAACTTCTTTCTAAAGCTTTTGAAATTTTTCTGCACTGACCCCTTTTGTGAATCCATCTGCTAACTACTCATTTGTATTGATGAACTCCAATTGAATTTCTTGATCGTTGGCGAGATTTCTGATAAAGTGACAACGAAATTCAATGTGCTTCGACCTCGCATGAAAAATTGTATTTTTTGTCATCGCGATAGTTGACATATTATCGCAGGAAATTATTGTGGGAGTGTCTTGCTTCTGCTGAACATACTCCAAAATTCTTCTAAGCCAAACAGCTTCACAAGCGGCATTAGTGGCAGCAATATATTCTGCTTCTACTGATGAGAGTGATACCGTTTTTTGCTTTTTAGATGCCCAAGAAATTATTTTGGTTCCTAGGCAAAACACATATCCAGATATACTTTTGCTATCATCAAGTGAGCTGGCCCAATCACGATTAGTATATCCCACGAGCTTATTTTCTTTTTCTTTGACATACTTGATATCGAGTTTTTTGGTACCCTGCTAGTACCGTAGAATGGAGACAATACGTATTCTTCTAGCTCTAGCAACACAACTTGAGTTGCCAGTTTATCAATTGGATGTCAAATTAGCATTCCTTAATGGAGATTTAGAGGAAGAAGTCATGACAAATATCAAAACCCCCAAGATTGAGGATGTGAATTTATTGGAAAATCTTTCTTGAATTATTAGAAAGAGAAAGGTATCCACTGATAGCTAACAGTTCGGTACAATCCTCAACAAAATGGCGTTGCTGAACGAAAGAATCGCACAATTGTTGAAATGGCACGAAGCATGTTGTCTGGCAAAGGACTTCCCAAAAGTTATTGGGCAGAAGCAGTAAATGCAGCAGTCTATATTTTGAACCGATCACCAACTAAAGCGGCTCCAAACAAGGCTCCAATACCAAGAATATATCGGGTGTAAATATATGATTTGAGAGTGATAAATTGGAGGAAAGAATTTGATATAACAATACAACTTTGAAAAAATATTGTAATATTGTATTGTTATAGTAAACTTTGGAAAAAATATTGTAATATTGTATTGTTATAGTAAACTTTGGAGAAAAAATGTAATATTGTATTGTTATATCAAATTATTTCCTCCAATTTATCACTCTCAAATATATTTACACCCGATATATTCTTGGTATTGGAGCCTTGTTTGGAGCCGCTTTAGTTGGTGATCGGTTCAAAATATAGATTGTTGCATTTACTGCTTCTGCCCAATAACTTTTGGGAAGTCCTTTGCCAGACAACATGCTTCGTGCCATTTCGACAATTGTGCGATTCTTTCGTTCAACAACGCCATTTTGTTGAGGACTGTACCGAACTGTTAGCTATCAGTGGATACCTTTCTCTTTCTAATAATTCAAGAAAGATTTTCCAATAAATCCACATCCTCAATCTGTTCTAAGAGTTTTTATTCTTCTGCTGCTTTGATTCTCCACGTGTGCTTTAAATTTCAGGAATTTAGAAATGCATCTGATTTCTGCTTTAGAATATAGACCCACACCATTCTATTGTAGTCATCAATAAATAAAAGGAAGTACCTATTATTGTTTAGAGATGTAGTTTGTGTTTGTCCACATATATCAACATGCGCTAACTCAAAAGGAGCTTTAGCCCTATATGATATCATTGGGAATGGTAGGCGATATAGTTTTCCAAAAATACATCATTCACAGGTCTTATCTCGATTTGGAATATTTGGAAGGCCAACTATCATATTTTTCTTTTTCAACAGATTTAAACCTTTATAGCTCAAATGCCCATACTTTAGATGCAAAAGATTACAATCTTCATTTGTTGAACTCTGAAGCACCACTTTCTCATACAAAGACAAATTAAGAGGAAAAACTTCATTGAAACTCATCTTAATATTTTTCACTCTTTTTTCTTACATCTCTCTCTCTCTCTCTCTCTCTCTCTCTCTCTCTCTCTCTTACACAAATTCTACTCAGTTTTCATGCATGGACACACTACACATATATAAGCATTCCAAGCATTAAGTAAGGCGGTTAAGTGAGGATTCTTGATGGTTCATGAGATGATGTGGCAAATTCATGACCACAAATTTCTTTGCTCAATTCTTGATAAAATCAAATTGTGCTTAAACGCCTTTGACTATTCTTGACCATTCTTGAATCTTTATTTTTCTTGTTTTAAATTGAATTACAAATTATTTATTTATTTATTTTAACAGAAACCACGGCCAAGCTGCATAATCTCCGACATGGGCTTGCCTTGGACAGCCCAAATTGCCGAAAAGTTTGACATTCCAAGAATTGTGTTTCATGGAACTTGTTGTTTTTCCCTATTATGTTCTCACAATATAATGGCCTCCCAGATTCTTGATACTTTAAACTCAGATTCAGATGAATTTGAGGTGCCTAATCTGCCCGATCGGATCAGATTGAGAAAATCCCAGGTTTCAGGTTCTACAAATAAAAAGTCGGCTGTCTTGAAAGATGTTACTGAGCAAATAAGAGCAGCAGAAAAAACATCATATGGGGTGGTGGTGAATAGCTTTGAGTATCTGGAGGCAGCGCATGTGAAGGAGTATAGCAAAGCCAAAGGTGCAAAGTTTGGTGCATTGGACCTGTACCATTGTGCAATAAAGATCACTTGGATTTGGCTGAGAGAGGCAATAAAACTTCATTCGACTGCTTAAGATGGCTTGATTTGCACGATCCCGGATCCGTAATTTACGCCAGTCTTGGCTCCTTAGCCCGCCTGACGGCAGCCCAGATGATGGAAATTGCGCTTGGTTTGGAAGCGTCAAATAGGCCTTTCATTTGGGCCTTAGGAGGAGATAAATCAGGTGAATTGGAGAAATGGATTTTGGAGAGTGGATTTGAGGAAAGGACTATAGACAGAGGCTTTTTGATTCGTGGATGGGCTCTCCAAATGTTAATTCTTTCACACAATGCGATTGGAGGATTCTTGACGCATTGTGGATGGAATTCGATGCTTGAAGGGATCTCAGCCGGGGTCCCGATGGTAGCATGGCCGCTTTTTGCTGAGCAATTTTGTAATGAAAAGTTGGTGGTCGAAGTACTGAAGATTGGAGTTAGCCCTGGCGCTGATGTGCCTGTTAAGTGGGGAGAGGAAGAGAAGGTTGGAGTATTGGTGAAGAAGGATGATGTCAAAATGCTTTGGACTTGCTGATGGACGAAGGAGAAGACGGAAAAATAAGGAGATGAAGAGCAAGAGAGCTTGGAGAAATGGCGAAAAGGGCAACTGAAAAAGGAGGTTCTTCTCATGTCAACTTGACATTGCTGATTGAAGAAATTAAGGCAAAATAAAATCTTGGGAGATCAACATGAGAGAACTGCATATTTCTAAATCCAGAAGTTACGCTCGTGCATGGAAATCCTCTCAAGTCAATGAAAAAAGATTAAAAGGTACAAATATTAAAAAAGCGATAAAATAGAACGATAGTATAATCATGTATTCAAATGTAAATATCTAAATATCAAATATTTATAAATGTGTGTTGCTTGACAACATACTTATCCAACAGATAAACTTTTTTATCGTGCATCAAATTAAATTGTCGATATCTTAAATTTTTATTTGTCAATATTATTCTTATGACTAAGTTTCGATGACAATTCTTACCAAACAAAGGTAATCTTTTACTAAATTATATAAAATATCCCCATGATAGATTGCTTAATAGTTATGCTATATTTTTCAGTTGTGGTTGTGTTCCACTTTCGCCGTGAGCTTCCAAATGTAAACTGGGATAAATAAATAACCTAAACAAGCATTAGCACCAATTAATGGTGAAAGCAAATCAAATTCTCACAACCATAACGTTGATACAATTAGGGCTGTAAATGAATATTCGAAAATTTATTTATCGTTCGCATTCGAATTCATTTATAGGGTTATTATCCGTATTCATTTAAAGTGGATATTATTCGTATTCGATTATAAGTGGGTATGAATATAATAAATGCCCATTCGATCCATTTAATATTCACTCCAAATATATATCCGTCGGATATATTTATTTATATATTCGATTATGTGTAATTTAATCAAAATCATTGTCCGTATTCAATAAATAATATTTTAAAAATTATTATATATAATATATTATTATACATAATAAATTATTTTTATTTTTTCAATATGAAATCTCATAATCTATATATAAATGAATATATGTATAAATTAGTAATTAAAGAATTAATAAAAAAATTAGTAGATGAAGATTATGAAGAAATGGTAGACGGTAATGATGATAATTAAATAATATTAAATAAAAAATTAAAAAATCAATATATGAATAATAAAATTAATCAATATAAAATTATTGTTGCTTTACTTTATAATTAATTTTTATTGGTGTCATTTTATTAATATTAATTATTCATAAAGTGAATCAATAATTAGAAAAAAATTAACTAAATAAAAAATAATTGACTTTTTAATTCTAAAATAAAATAGTAAAATATTAAAATTATTAACTTGCTAAAGGGACATTAAGAAGGTGTTTGGCTAAACTTATTTAAAATGTCTTATAAGCTCCTGCATTTTATAACATGTCTTTGAAGCTCTTACATCTTATAAGATATTTTTCAAACTTATAAAATGCTAGATCTTTTTTTAAAAATAAGTTCTCAAAGTGTTTGAATAATAAGATTTTGGAGCTTATAAGGTATTAGTAATGGCAATTTTATAATTAATATGACTAAAATTAGGGAAGCTTGTTAAGATATTAAAAATAAGTTAAGTACTCTTTACTTTCTTAAGAAGTACTTATAATTTTTTAACATCTTATTTTAGAAATTTTATAAGCTATTTTCTTAAAAAAATTATGAAACATTGACATCTTATAAGCTATCAAACATCTTACAAAATATTTTGAGAAACTTATAAACTCAACAAAACTACTTTTAAATATTTTACGATATCTAACTATACTCTCTATATATAATAGAAGATGAATATATCATTTCATAATTTTATTTTGTAGATTTGTACTACTATTAATTTAGAAAACTAATAAAATTTATCTAAATTTAAAACATAAACTCTAAATCCTAAAATCTCACAACTCTATAAATTTCAAACCCCAAAATATTAATAATAGATAATATTTTTATTGATTAACATTATTATATCTACATATCTAAAACTAAATATTAATATTCAGTAGCCACCATAAAAACTAATTTTTTAAAATTATATTAAAATATAATATGCAAAAATATTAAGTATCAAGATATGAACCAGAGTGCCCAGTGGCTTGTAGCCAGTAACATCAATATCTCCTATTATATGGGAGGTTATGTGTTCGACCCGAAATGGGTTCGTTGTGTACCTTATATGCATTGTTTGTAGTTTATATTTTGATTTATTTTATTTGAGAATAAAATAAATTAATTTGTTGAAATGATAAAAATTCATCATTTGTAATACCCTCTCTAAAAATATATATATGAATCAGAGCCATATATAACAAACTAGTGAATAATTAAATTTTGAATTTAAAAATTTTAAAATTAAAAAAATTAATTACTATAATTAAATAAAAATTATCAAAATAAAATGTAAAAAAATAAAAAAATAAAAGACAAAATTGACCAAATGACTAAACCCTACTGCTATTTATATTTCAATTTCACTTCCCTCCTTAGCAACTCACTAGCCGCCCATTACTAGGTACTCAGTACTCTCTTCTTCTTTTTTATTTTTATTTTTATTTTATTTCCTCTACTGTTACGTTCTCGCCGACAAAAGCACCGGTGAGATGCTCGTCATGCTGGCCTTTGCTGGGAGGCTAGTGTTAGCCTCCAAGTCATTGCCGAGCCAGCAGCAGCTGGTCTCGCGAGGCTGGCCTCTTCGTCGTTAGCAACGGAGAGGGGCCGACAGCAGTTGGTCTCCCCACCCCCTTTTTTATTTTTTAATAATTAATTATAGTGATGTTTTATTTAATTGTGCAGGTTTGAAATTTTGTGCTTTTGGGTATTATAAAGGATAAATTATTTTAGTGTTAAATTTATACTTATATAAATTTTGTTTATGAATTATGCACTGTTTAAAAAATCGGACCGGACCGGCCGGTCGGACCGTCAACCGGCCGGTGAACTGGTCCGATTTTCTCAAAAAATCAAAAAAATGAAAAAAAAACGTCATATTTTCTAAAAACCGTTCAAACTGACTAGTCGGACTGGTGAGCCGGACCGATTTTTCCATTTAATTTTTAATAAAATTAATTTTTTAAATTTTTTTTTTTTGGTCTAAGTACAAAGTTTGAAGGTTAAAGTACATTTCTCAAGTTATTTAAGAGTAAAAAAAAGCCTTATTTTAGAGTTTAGAATTAACTTACACACTCTCAACTTCAAACTTTAGTCTTAATATAAATTGTTGTGATCATTTATAATATGAATTGTGAAATTTGGATTGTAATGTTAGACAATATCATTTAAGCTCTTTATGTTTTATATTTTAGTATTTTATTAATTTTTAAGTAATACATATAATATAAATATATATTTTGTAATTATGACATCACGGTTCAATTGCGGTTCAATTATGGTCCGACCAACGGTTGAACCAGTGAACCGTGAACTGGTAAGTTTTTCGGTTCATTGAACGGTCCGATTTTTCGAACACTGGAATTATGTAGTCAATACTTTAGGTTATAATTATATGGATTATGCTTTTTGATTATATATTAGTAAATATTCTTATATGTTTGATTGTTTTAATTTTTTTTAATTGTTAAACAGGTTTTTGAAAAAGAAATTGTTGAAATCTTTGCAGTGTTAAACAGATGAAAGTTCAAGCATATTCGTTTTGTAGGACTATATGAAGATTTTTCTTGTATTGAAATGAATTTTATATTTTGTTTCTTTTAGAGTGTTGTATTATCTATTGAAGATTGTTATTTCTGTCTGATTCTGAGGAGATTTATATGCTTATTTGATCTTTGAAGTATGTTAATTTTATTGTTCGTTTTTTATTTTTTATAAATAGATAATTCTAATAATTATAATTGGATATGGATATATCCGACTTTAGTAAATATCCAGCGAATATAAATTCGGATGTTATTAAAAAATATCTGTTAGATATGAATATGAATACGTATATTATAAAATTAAATGGATACAAATACTAATATAATGTATTCGTAGTGTTTAATATCCATTTACAACCCTTTACAAGCAGCATTAGCACCAATAGTTTTTATTATTCTTGAAACATTTAACGGACACTAGCATAGCTTCTGCATTTAGATATTTGCAGGTCTCTCAATTTGATCCTTCATGATCTATTGATTTTGCCTTAATATCTTCAATCAGCAAAGTCAAGTTGACATGAGAAGAACCTCCTTCTTCAGTTGCCCTCTTCGCCATATCTCCAAGCTCTTTTACTTTTCTTCTCCTTTCGTTTCCTTCTTCTCCTTCGGCCATCAGCAACTCTAAAGCTCTCTTAATATCATCCTTCTTGACCACTACTCCAACCTTCTCTTCCTCTCCCCACCTAACAGGCACTTCCACGCCAATGCTAACTCCAATTCTCAGTATATCGACCACTAATTTTTCATTATAAAATTGGTCGCCATCACGTGGCCATGTTACCATTGGCACCCCTGCCGAGATCCCTTCAAGAGTCGAATTCCATCCACAATGCGTCAAGAATCCTCCAATTGCATGGTGGGAAAGAATCAACACTTGGGGAGCCCATCCACGAATAAAAAAACCTGTGTCTTTAGTCCTTTCCTCAAATCCACTCTCGGAAATCCATTTCTCCAATTCACCTGATTGATGTCTTCCTAAGGCCCAAATGAAAGGCCTATTTGAAGCTTCCAGACCAAGTGCAATCTCCATCATCTGGGCTGCTGGCAGGCGGACTAAGGAGCCAAGACTTGCGTAAATTACAGATCTGGGCTCGTGCAAATCAAGCCATTTTAAGCAATCGATAGAAGCCCTATTGTCGCCTCTCTCAGCCAAATCCAACTGATCTTTATTGCACAATGAAACGGGTCCAATGCACCAAACTTTTTCACCTTTGGCCTTCTTATACTCCTTCGCGTACGCTGCCTCCAGATCCTCAAAACTATTCACCACCACCCCATACGATGTCTTTTCTGCTGCTTTTACTTGCTCAATAACATCTTCCAAGACAGCCGACCTTTTACTTGTAGAACGTGAAAGCTGGGATTTTCTCAATCTGATCCGATCGGGCACATTAGGCACCTCAAAGTAGTCCAAATCTGAGTCTAAGGTATCAAGAATCTTGGAGGCCTTCATGTTGTGTGAACATAAAAGGGAGAAGCAGCCAGTTCCATGGAACAAAATTCTTGGAATGCCAAGCTTCTCGGCAATTTGGGTTGTCCAAGGCAAGCCCAAGTCTGAGATTATGCAGCTTGGCCGGGGTTTCATTTCCTCCAACACTCGTCCCACTTCTTTCTTCATCAAATTGAGGGCAACAAAGAAATTTGTGTCCATGTCTTGCGAAGGAAGAGTGTCCAGATTCTCGCAGCCTTCTGGCAGCCCAGTTTCTGCACATGGAAAACGGATTTCAACCAGTTGTATTTGAAGTCCCGCGCTTACTGCGCGGACAATTGTTGAGCCAGATCTGTTAGCATTTTGGGGTGTGGTGATTATAGAAACGATAACGCCTCTCTGTGCGAGCAATTTGGCAATGTCTATGATGGGGATCATGTGGCCTGGGGCCATCATAGGGAATAAGATGAAATGGGGCTGGTGGGATTGGGAAGCCATGGGATAATGAAGATGTTCTTGGAGATATTGAGCTACTTCAGGCTTAGTTCAACTAGTGCTTCATTCTGTATTTATTTTGCAAGTGCTGAAAATCTTGAGAAATGATTTGCTCAATGAGTCAATGGTACTGTTCTTGGTGGGGGATTTTCTATGATTCGGCACCCAGGGCAGGGGACCAATTTCTATTGCTAATTATGTGGTATAAATGACATTTGTAAAGTACTACTAACCTAACAAAATTTAGAAGATGAATTAACTTAAATTTGAAAGGCAGTCTATCCTTTTCTTTTATATAAATATAAGGTGTCCCTACTTCACTTTAGTAAATATTGAAAAATTAACACTTGAAAATAATATAGATAAAATATGTCAAGTTTGTTTTTTCATAAAAATAAAAAGTTGTCGTTACTTCAAATAAGACATATTCTTAAATATTTGAAAATATTATTTAAAAACAAAAATTATATAATATATATTAATTTAATAATAAATTAGTATGCTAAAAAGAGTTGCTACTTACAGTGGCGACACTTTATTTCTTCATAGAATCATAATATGTACACATACATAATTATTATGAGATTGGGGGAGAGGAGGAGGAGGAGGAGGAGGAGGAGGAGGAGGGGGGGGGGGGGGGGGGGGGGGGGGGGTGCGGAGGCCGGGGGCCCGGGGGTTCCACTTTCCATTAAAGGAGTCGCTACGCATTGTAGGCGCCTTTTTTCCTTTTTGATTTTTTCTTTCAAACTTTTGTACTTTACAGTTTTATATTTTTTATTATAAAAGTTTGGATCTTTTTTTAAGAAATTATTACAAGTGATGAAATGTTATCTTATCAAAAAAATAATAAATTAAATAAATTTATGTCTTTAAATTAAATAATCAAAGTATAAACTAGCCATAAAGCATATAAAGTGTACAATACGGATCGACCACAAGACCTTCCACTTAATAAGGGAGACGAATGTCATTTGGACTATAAATCACTATGCTATAAAAGTTTGGACTTAGTCTAATTAAAAAATATCAATCCAAATTATATAAAAAGACATGAACTCTAAAAATATTATCAAATTATTAATATTTTTAAGGATAATATTTTAAATAGTTGTGAAATCTTTTGTCCCGGAGCTATGTATGCTCTGAATAGTCGTTGTTAATGTCCTAAATTGATGATTAATGATTCCACAATGACACCATCCACTCATGTCATTGGATTGCAAGGGCGGTAGGCCCATACTTTATTTGATATTAAGAAAGAAAAATACAAGTAATTCCAGGTACAGTTGGTCCATTTTTATGAAGAAAATAGTGGCTACAAGACAATAGTGTATCATTGTCCTTAGATGAATTAATGAGCTAATGTCGTTGTCTTCTGGATATCTTTTGACTTTCTGCTCATACTGAGAGCTAACGTCTAAGACTCGCACACCTTATCACAATATAGATGCAAAAATTGCAATATTGTGCCCCATGAATCAAATAACATAAGTCAGAAATGTCAAGTAAGCTCTTACGTCATGATGTAAAATTATATTAAAAAGTTGACTTAATGTATTTTTCATACCTATATGTTTCAAGTTATTGTCAAAATTATTTGTTGAAATTTTTATTTTTCAATATTATTCTTATGACTAAGTTTTGACGACAATCCTAAGCAAATAAAGGGCACTTATTATAAAATTCCTGAAATATCCATAAGTAAGATTGCCTCACAGAATATGTGATATATGTTTCCAAGGCCAATTAACCCAAAGTGTACTTAATATCATAAAAGAGAAATCAAAATAGACAATCTTTGCATAGAATGATAGAAATGATAGCAAAACATATATCAATTTTGGTGGCAAAAGGGACATCTTTATTTAAAAGTTTGAATAGATTGAAATACTTATATGTATATATTTTAAGCAATATACATATAATATTAAACAATCCAACGTAAGGCTAGTTAAATTTTAATTAAAAATACATTTTATTTGTTAAAATTATCCCCAAAATTTGATTAAAATGACAGTGATGACAAAATAGGAAACTTAAAAGGATGATTTTGACAATAAAAAGAAACCCAACAAATGAAAATGAATTTAAGCAAAATTGTGGAATTTCAATGTAACCCCATGGCTTGTTTTGGTATTGTCCTCCCTTAACATTTTTCAATTAGGAGAAAAATATCAAACATACCAACACATTGTTCGGGGCATCATAAAATTTACTCTTCTTCCTTATAAAAATATTAGATTGAATCCTTTATTTTAATACATATTTCATCATTTATTTCAATTTTATGTATATATTTTTAGTATATTTGATCCACAATCAGTTATTTTTATAAAATAATATTTAGTATATATTATGAAATAGAAGATGAAACACACTTTGTAATAGACTAATAGAGGCCTCCACCACAAAACCTTAATGTCATTCCCAAAAACTTTATCTCTAGCTTAAAACAAAAATATGTATTTACTCCTACTAATCCAATAAAAAACCTATTAATTAATTTAACACCTATAATAAAAAAAAATGCCTTATCTCAAAGCAAATCTAATACATTATTTTCTACAAAATAAAAACTAACTCTCTTTAAAATCAAACATACGGTATATCCTCCAAGCTTATCCCCTCAACAGATGCTTACCAAAACAAACATAATACTACCAAACAAAGCCTAATGAAACAAAGAATTAAAGATGGGTAATGGATTAGGGTTGCTTTTTTGGATCTTTGCAAAGTTCCCCTTTCAACCGCAAAATAATCAATCCCATTAAATACTATATGTCTATATCATAAATGGGGGAGTATTCTTACTCATGTGTTCAAATCTCTTAGGCCGGCAACAAAAATCATTATTTCTATTTTATCTGTTCCAATCCCAAGTGAACTAAATTTCCACTTCCCCCACAATATATACAGAAAGGCGAGGGCGCCATTGTTTACCTCTCCAAGGCCATTCCAATGGCGTTGCCACCAGAACATCTAAACTTCATCATGATACCATTTATGGCCCCCGGCCATATAATTCCGATGATAGACATGGCCAAACTGTTGGCCAAATGCGGCGTTAGCGTAACAATCATGGTTACACCCCTCTCCGCTAACCGATTCAGTTCAGTAATCGACCGGGCCGTCGGCTCCGGACTATCCATCCGGCTCCTCCAAGTCAGGTTCCCGACGGAGGAAGCCGGCCTGCCGCCGGGATGTGAAAGCGCAGATTCTCTGCCGTCTTTTGACTTAATCAGCAACTTCATTATTGCTGTCAACATGCTACAGGCCCCGCTGGAAGAGATGCTAAAAGAGCTGAAGCCTGCTCCTAGCTGCATTATATGCGACAAGTTTATACCATGGACAGCTGATACATGCAACAAATTTCAGATTCCGATGATAATCTTTGATGGAATGAGCTGCTTCTCTCAATTAGTAATGGAAAGGCTACACAAATCAAAGATTCATGAGAGCGTTTCTCCGACGGAGCCTTTCGTCGTGCCTGATTTGCCGGATAGAATTGAGTTCACTAAACTCCAGCTGCCTGGAATGTTCAATCCAGGGAGTATGGATGTTTCTGATTTTCCTGAACAAGTGAGGAAAACTGAGCTACAGGCATATGGGGTGGTGGTCAATACCTTCGAAGAGCTGGAAAAACGATTCGTGGATGAGTTTCGGAAGGTGAAAGGAGGTAAAGTTTGGACTGTTGGGCCATTGTCCCTTTCCAGCAATGAGGGCATTTTAGACAGAGCAGAAAGAGGAAATCAGGCGTCAATCGATACTGAAAAGTGCTTCAAGTGGCTTGATAACTGGAAAACTGGATCTGTAATTTACGCATGTCTTGGAAGTCTCAGTCGCCTGTCGGCTGCCCAATTCATTGAGCTCGCTTCAGGCTTGGAATCATCAGGCCATCCATTTGTTCTAGTGGTAAAAGGAGATAAATCAGGAGAGATTGAGAAGTGGATATTGGATAAGGAATTTGAGGAAAGAACAAAAGAAAGAGCCTTTCTGATTCGGGGGTGGGCTCCTCAAGTGCTGATTTTATCACACTCTTCTATCGGAGGATTCTTGACACACTGTGGCTGGAATTCGACTCTTGAAGGCATCTCTGCGGGTCTACCTATGATCACGTGGCCGATGTTTGCTGAGCAGTTTTTAAATGAAAAATTAGTGGTGCAAATATTGGGGACAAGTGTGGGAGTTGGAGCTAAGGCTGTCGTACATTTGGGAGAGGAAGACAAAACTGAAAATAGGGTGACGAGGGATGGAATTAAGAAAGCTATTGAGACGGTAATGGATAAGGGGAAAGAAGGATGTGAAAGAAGAAAAAGGGCACAAGAGTTTGGAGAAATTGCAAAGAGATCAATAGAAGTAGGAGGTTCTTCTTATGTAAATATTACGCTGCTAATTCAAGAAATTGCTGGAGTGGCTAAGAGTGAGCAAGGAATTGAATGATCAGATATCAGATATGGGTTTAGTATTTGAAAGTGATTTGCTCTGTTTTCAGATCTGTTTCTGTTGGCTGATGGGTAATCTGTCAGATTTTCGCGGCTGTCCATATACCAATTGTATTGTACTCTCACAATGTGAATTGTGTGCTATAATGTTTCCAATTGAGAAAGTGAAGAAACTGAAAAAATGCATTTTTTGCCAATGTCGTTTTTCTTGTTCTTTTGTTTTGTTAAAGTAGAAACTAAAATGCTTTTGTTTCTAATTGGACTTCTGTTTTTGGGTTCCAGAATGCCTCTGCCTGTGTGTATTTGTGGGGATGCTTCAATTATCTTTACTTTAGGTTGTTTGTTCTAATACATGTTTTATTTTTATTCCATTTTATTGAGAAATCTTTTATTTTTATTTCTGTATTATTGTATATATGTTAAGTTCATATAATTTTTAATCAATAAAAAAAATATTTAATTAGTACACTTGATATGTATACATAAAGAGCTTGTTTGCTTGCTTTAATATTTTATGATAGATATATAATTTAACTCAATTCCAATACTTGATTCATTTTTAAAAGCTTTTGATACAGTTAGGGCCTGATATGCATTTAAGACCACACTTGACTTTTGTATATGTTTTCCAACCTAAGTTGAAAACAAATTGTAATTTATCAAATGGAATAATCATGTCAAGCAAACAATTAAAGTTGAATATCAAGTTATTTAAAATATACAAATAAATATTAGATAGATACATAATAAGCCACTATTTATCCTAATTGTACGTATCATATTTAATTCAAAGACACCAAACAAATAAGCTCAAAGTGAAATAGACAATAAAATAGAGCAGAAAATCCAACGTGATTTATCTTTGCTTCCCAAACAGATAACCGCTTGGGCTTCGAGTTATTGTTCTGCACAATTAAAACTCTAAAAGACAATACTAGATTTTGGGATTTAGTTGTTCGAAATATTATTCTTTAAACTAAAATTAAATATTTTTTTTCCAAAATATTTATTTTTTAAAAATGTTTTAATCATTTTAAGTTATTATGTGAATGAATAATATGTACGTTTATAACTTTCAAGTATTATGTCAATATATCATATAGTTTAAATTTTAATTATTAAATTACAATAAAATTTGTATAATAATAAAAAAATTTAATGTGATACTACTCTAATAAAGTGTATATCGATAGATACATATAGAAAAATAATATTTCTATTAAAAATAAAATTAAACATAATTTTATCTTTAATACATTTCTCCAATATTTTTCCGCAAAATATATGATCTTCCTAAACACTCCCAAAGTAAAATCAAATTAAAGATCGCCATTTTGTGTGGCTCCCACTTGTTTTATCTTTATTCAACTTTCATTGCTTCTCTAATTTGGTTGTTGAAAGTGGTTGGCCGAACTCAACAAAAATTGGGCTCGGGCCTGCCTTCTTGAATTTAAGAAGACATTAAGTTAATATTAAGATGGTATTTGGGTGATCTTATAAATTTTTCAATATTTTATAAAATGTTTAAAAGCTTATAAGATAATAAAAAATATTTAGTAAATTTTTAATTTTTTTTTTTTTTATAAAATTCTAAAATAAGATGTTATATTCTTATAAACTCTTTTGAAAAAAGCAAGGATACCCTAATTTATTTTTAAGATCTTATCAAACTCCTTCATTTTTAACTATTTTAATTACAAAATTATCATCGCTAAAAGCTCTAAGATCTTATTTTATTCAAATGCCTCAATAACTTATTTTAAAAATAAGATCTAACATTTTATAAGCTCCAAAAATATCTTATAAAATATACGAAATTATAAAATATTCTAAGAAGGTGTTTGGCTAAGCTTATTTTAAGTATCTTATAAGCTCCTATATCTTATAAGATGTTTTTGGAGCTTATAAGATGTTAGATCTTATCTTTAAAATAAGTTATTTAAGTGTTTGGATAAAATAAGATCTTTGAGTTTATAAGATGTTAATAATGGTAATTTTGGAATAAAAATGGTTAAGAATGAAGGATCTTGTTAAGATCTCAAAAATAAATTGGAGTTTCCTTACTTTTTTTAAAAGAACTTATAAGCTCCTAACATCTTATTTTAGGATTTTATAAGCTCTTTTTTTAAAAAAATTACCAAATAAATTTTATCAACTTATAAGCTCTTAAATATCTTGTAAGATGTTTTGAGGAGCTTATACGCTCACCAAAACACCCTCTAAATAAACTTAGCCAAACACCCTCTAAATAATTTAGATTAACTTGTGCTACTTGCTTTCATCTAGAACAAATAGATTATTAGTTTTCTTGTAACTACTGACTATATATTATTCTATTTGTCTATTTATTTTATTACACTTTAAGACTCTTTGACTTGCAACAACTTCTTTGGATTTGTTGATATTTTCACTCCATTTTTATTCTACAGTCACACGTAACCCAAAGTCTATCTTTTGCATATTTCATTTTTCTAATTTGTCTTTTGTATATTTGAATTTGAAAGTTGGCGGATGTGTTCTACGTCTTGCCATTATTTCTACTCCCATTCGCCTTTTCCAATTCATTTTTGAGTACTATTTGTTTTCAACAATGGAGCTTATTCCATGATCTCATTGTACCGCAAATTTGGAAAATATAAACACATATAGATATGATTTATATATTTACACACAAACACACATTGAGAACTCATTCGAATTTGAACTGTGCTTTTAAGATGTAGTGGTACTATTGTTGAAGTAAATTTTATCTCTACTCGAAAGAGTTTGTCAATGCATTTAATAGGACAATTCTCTCCTAAAATACAATAAAACTATCAAATTTTGTAAAAGATAATCTTGAAGAGTTTCTTAAAAATTTATTTAATAATTTCTATAATTATAATGATAAAGAATAAGATTGAGAAAGCACTTTTTTAATTTGATTATTAACATACTAAAATTTGGAGAGAGCTTTGCGTATTTATAAATAAAGAATAGTGCAACCACTACAAATCAATACATCATTGTTTAAAAGTTTGAATAGATTAAAATACTTATATGTATATATTTTAAGCAATATGCCAAGTGGCATATGGCCCAGCGGCATTAGTCTCCCACATAATGCGGGAGGTTAGAAGTTCGAGCTCGAATGGACTCCTAATGTGCGTGTGTATAAATAAAAAAAAAATATTTTAAGCAATATACATATACTATTAAGCAATCTAACGGAAGGCTAGTTTGGATTTTAATTAAAAATACATTTTATTTGTTTAAAATTATACCCAAAATTTGATTAAAATGACAATGATGACAAAATATGAAACTTAAAGAATGATTTTGACAATAAAAAGAAACCCAACAAATGAAAATGAATTTAAGCAAAATTGTGGAATTTCAGTGTAACCTCATGACTTGTTTTGGCATTGTTCTCCAATAATAATTTTCAATTAACAGAACAATATCAAACATACCAACATATTATTTGAGGCATCTAAAATTTACCCTTTTCCTCTTCAAAATACCAGACTAATCCTTCATTTCAATATGTATTTAATCTTTTATTTTAATTTTATATATATATTTTTAGTATATTTGATCCACAATCAATTATTTTTGTAAAATAATATTTAGTATATATAATGAAATAAAAGATTAAAGTGCTAAAATGCTTCCACCCCAAAACCTTACGATATGATTGACACACAAGAATGAGGTGAGAATGAATAGGCATTCTCAAGTTCATTTCTAAACCTATGATTGGTATAATCTAGAGATGGGAATGCCTATTCCCGTCATAATTCTCATTCCCAAAATGATGGATTTAGTCATTCCCTCCCTCCCCTATAAGTTTAGCTATTCCCAATCCATTGATAATAAAGCTATATTTATTTATTTATAACAAAATTACACTCCAAAATTTAACAAAATACTTTTATATTTAAGAAAAGAGATCTTCACTTTGTAAATATTTGACGTTATATTCCAACTTATTTGATTGCTACGTGTTTTAATTTAATTATATATTTTATTAATATATTTTTTAGTAATATTATAAAATTATATAAAGTATTATAAAAATAAAAAAAAATAATAAAAATAAGAATAATTATGTATATCTCAATTTTTATAATAAAAAAAATACTTGGTCCATGCTAATGAAATATATATAGTTTAAAATATTATTTATATCGGCATATCTTTGAATGATTAAAAAATATATACAAAACTAATAAATGAAGAGTTGTCTACTCTATCAACAACTTTTCAAACTAAAACTATAAAAAGTATAATAAATTGTTTAAAAAATTCATTCCATTACTGCTAGTCATTCCTATTTACCAATCATTAAAATAGAATCAAGAAGGGAACGCCGATTCCATTTATTTCTCATTCATTGTACATATCAATCATATGATAAACTATACCAATGTTATACCTTTTCCAACTTCATTCCATTCCTAAAACTATTCTATTTTCACCTGATTTCATTCCTTCATATCAATCACCACCTTAATGTCATTCTCCAAAAATTTTATCTCTAACTTAAAACAAATATATATATATATATATATCTACTCCTACTTACTCAACAAAAAACCTATTAATTTAACATCTATAATGAAAAATACCTTATCTCAAAACATAATCTATGATAAAAAACGCCTTCTTTCAAAACAAATCTAATATACTATTTTCTCCAAAATAAAAACTCTCTCTTTAAAATCGAACATACTGTATATTCGCCAAGCTTATTCCCTCAGTGCATGCTTACCAAACCAAACATAATACTACCAAACAAAGCCTAATGAAACAAAGAAAGATGCGTAATGGATTAGGTTTGCTTTTTTGGATCTTTGCAAATTCCCCTTTTTCAACCATAAAATAATCAAAATGGGAGAGTATTCTTACTCACGTGTTCAAATCTCTTAGGCCGGCAACAAAAATCATTATTCCTATTTTAACTGTTCCAATCCCCGAGTGAACTCAATTTCCACTTCCCCCACAATATATACAGAAAGGCTAGGGTGCCATTATTTACCTCTCCAAAGCCATCCCCATGGCGTTGCCACCAGAACATCTAAACTTCATCATGATACCATTTATGGCCCCCGGGCATATAATCCCGATGATAGACATGGCCAAACTGCTGGCCAAACACGGCGTTGGCATAACAATCATAGTTACACCCCTCTTCGCCGCCCGATTCAGTTCAGTAATCGACCGGGCCGTCAGCTCTGGACTATCCATCCGGCTCCTCCAAATCAGGTTCCCGGTGGAGGAAGCCGGCCTGCCACCGGGATGTGAAAGCGCAGATTCTCTACCGTCTTTTGACTTAAGTAGGAACTTCATTACTGCTGTCAACATGCTACAGGCCCCGCTGGAAGAGATGCTGAAAGAGCTCAAGCCTGCATCTAGCTGCATTATATGCGACAAGTTTATAGCATGGACAGCTGATACATGCATTAAATTTCAGATTCCGAGGATAATCTTTGATGGAATGAGCTGCTTCTCTCAATTAGTAATGGAAAGGCTACACAAATCAAAGATTCATGAGAGCGTTTCTCCGACGGAGCCTTTCGTCGTGCCTGATTTGCCGGATAGAATTGAGTTCACTAAACTCCAGCTGCCTGGAATGTTCAATCCAGGGAGTATGGATGTTTCTGATTTTCGTGAACAAGTGAGGAAAACTGAGCTACAGGCATATGGGGTGGTGTTCAATACCTTCGAAGAGCTGGAAAAACGATTCGTGGATGAGTTTCGGAAGGTGAAAGGAGGTAAAGTTTGGACTGTTGGGCCATTGTCCCTTTCCAGCAATGAGGGCATTTTAGACAGAGCAGAAAGAGGAAATCAGGCGTCAATCGATACTGAAAAGTGCTTCAAGTGGCTTGATAACTGGAAAACTGGATCTGTAATTTACGCATGTCTTGGAAGTCTCAGTCGCCTGTCGGCTGCCCAATTCATTGAGCTTGCTTCAGGCTTGGAATCATCAGGCCATCCATTTGTTCTAGTGGTAAAAGGAGATAAATCAGGAGAGATTGAGAAGTGGATATTGGATAAGGAATTTGAGGAAAGAACAAAAGAAAGAGCCTTTCTGATTCGGGGGTGGGCTCCTCAAGTGCTGATTTTATCACACTCTTCTATCGGAGGATTCTTGACACACTGTGGCTGGAATTCGACTCTTGAAGGCATCTCTGCGGGTCTACCTATGATCACGTGGCCGATGTTTGCTGAGCAGTTTTTAAATGAAAAATTAGTGGTGCAAATATTGGGGACAAGCGTGGGAGTTGGCGCTAAGGCTGTCGTACATTTGGGAGAGGAAGAAAAAACTGAAAATAAGGTGACAAGGGATGGAATTGAGACAGCTATTGAGAGGGTAATGGATAAGGGGAAAGAAGGATGTGAAAGAAGAAAAAGGGCACAAGAGCTTGGAGAAATTGCAAAGAGATCAATAGAAGTAGGAGGGTCTTCTTATTTAAATATTACGCTGCTAATTCAAGAAATTGCTGGAGTGGCTAAGAGTATGCAAGGAATTGAATGATCAGATATCAGATATGGGCTTAATCAGGGAATATTTGGTTATGTTTTTCGTTTGATTTTAGGGTTAAATATAACCGGATGTGCTTCTAATTATTGTTTTGCACAATAATTACTCTAAAAGATAGTAGTATTTTTTATGATTTTGTTCATCGAAATATTATTCTTTCAGCTAAAATTAAATATTTTCTCAAAATACACTTTTTTTAAAAAGAAAAAGTATAAATCATTTTAAATTATTATTATGTTAATGAATAATATGTACGTTTGCATCTTTCAATTATTATTTAATATATTAAGTAGTTTAAATCCTAATTATTAAACTATTATAATTATATATAATAATGTAAAGATTTCATGTGATACTAATGTAACAAAACGTATATCACTAGATACTTACAGAAAACAATATTTCGATTGAAAATAAAATTAAACATGATGTGAGAGAATTTTTAAAAGATATAAATACCCTTATCTTTACTTAAGACCCTAAATATACTTAAGGATCCGCGTCTTTTCTAAATGGGCTGACCCAATCGTCCAACCCAAGCCCGTGCAAGGGCACCATCCTAACCATCCACTCTATGACACGTGCCAGCTTGGGATGGCATCCATACGACCCGAATAGTGCACAATACGCCCATGAGCCCACTATAAATACCCCCTATTTATTAACCAGAAGACTAACTAATCATTTAGATACCCACCTATACATCAATTGTCCCTACCTTCCAACCTCAAGACCCATGCTTGATTCTACCAGCGAGCCCAATAAACGCTCACCCGAGCCCCCGTCTCTAGTCAACTTCTCGACCATTGATAAATATACTGTTGATCATTTTTTGCGACAATAGTAGGCGCCGTCTGTGGGAAATCGGATTGAGTGTTTGGAATTTTGGGCTTGGCAGAGCTTATGGCGGTGACACTAGGTAAGAATGTAGGGACATCAAAAATTCGAGCCGATTCACTTTCATTGTAGCGAACCCCTCCCGCACCTCCTACCAAACCGATGGTTGGAATTACGTGGTTGGAGTTACAAGCTCTGATAGAGGTGGTGACGAACAAGGTCATTAGTAGAAGATTGGCGATTGCAGCTCTGGCATTGCGATCGTGACCTTCTTTCCTAAGGTAGTTATTTTGTAAAGAGCTTTCAAAGAGTCTAAGGGGACAGAGGTCATCAGAAGTGAAAAGGACTCAGGAGAGAAGAAGAGTTATTAGAAGGGGAGAGGATGAAGCAATGAGCATGCAGAGGAATAGAGGAATGAGATCATTCGAACGGCATCCCAAAGAGCAGTTGCGCACAAAAATGCAAGAGATCAATGATCGAATAAGGCAGTTGAGCAGAAAATTGGAAGAGGTTGAGAGAAAGGAACAACAGTTGCCAGAAACAGTACCTATAGGATTCAAGATACTCGACCCACCACACTGTATGGCCAAGCACAAGAATGTTTCACTTCCTTGTTGATGGGAATAGTGGTAACCTACGACCAAGTATGTCCGAAGTTTTTTGTATAATTTTGCTAGCAAAATGGGGTCCAAAAGACTAGCTACGCATTTGTTTACCATAAGGCAGAAAGGAAATGAGACTGTATGCCTTCATGAGCCGTCTTAATAACGGGGTATTGTAAGTGACTGACCTTAACGTAGACATGATGGTCAGCGTATTGATTTGTGCCCTTCAGAAGGGTTCTTAGGCATAGACATTGGCGAGAGAACCACCTTTTGATATGGAAACCCTCACAAAGTGGCAGAGAAATATGTCTACAAAAAAGAAATGAAATGAGGTTTGGTGGGCCACTTTTGAGATGCGTAGGCACAACCCAAGTAGTATGTTGGGAGCAGGATCCATAAGAGTAGTTGTGGAAACCACTCAGTTTAGATAATGGCATGATCTCTCTAAGGAAAGAAGATAATAGAGCGTGCAAAGAAATGAAGATGCAGCAGAATGTCACATCTGTTGGGCATCCCCAGGCCAATGGCCAAACGAAGAAAACTAACAAAACTCTTTTGAATAGCCTACTACCAGAAGAAGTTGGATGAGGCAAAAAGTGCTTAGGTAGATCAACTTCTAGGTTTGTTATGGGATTACATGACAACACCAAGAATTTCAACTAGAGAAACACTTTTCCATATGGTCTAAGAGGTGGAAGTGGTGATCCCTCAGAGATCGAAGTAGAAGCTTTTAGGGTGCAAGAGTTCACCTTCCAAGATAGTGGGGAAGAGCGAGTTTTTGACCTGATGTTATTAAGGAAGCAAGAGGGGCATTAGTATAATAAATTCTTTTGCAGGAAAGGCAAATGGTAAAGAACTACAATAAGAAGATGAAAGCCAGGAGCTTTGAGGTGGGAGATATGGCACTGAAAAGATGTCGAAGTATCCAAGCATGTCGCAGAATTATTCTGGTTCTATATTTTCGTTATCATTTTTGTACTTTTCACATAACTGCCTTTTGAAATCATATATGTCACCACCATTTTCTTGTGCTTGTCTTGTCTCAAATGTTTAATAGCGGGCAAAAGCACATGATGAGGAAGAGTGGAAATAGGTCGACAATAGACCAAACTAACTAGACCTGAAAAGGTCAAGCAAAGGTACAAATCGTGAAAGTGGTGAAAAATAGAGCTTACAAACTACAAACACTGGACGGGAAGGATCTCCCACAACCATAGGGAATACAAAATCTAAAGAAATTTTACACATGGAGCATTCTGTTTTTAGATTTTGTGTTTATTTTTGTGCTTTCTTGTACATAGTTACTTCTTTTGAATCATATATGTCACTATTTCTACTTATGCTTGACTTGTCACCGGTGCTTGCTAGCAGGTAGGAATATAGATTACAAAAGGCAAGAATAGGTCGATAGGTCGACAACCTGGACCAATGGGTCAACAAGTTAACAACCTGAAAAAGGTTAAATCCATTTGAAATAATGTACAAACCAAGCCCTGTTGGACACGGTACAAAATGCATAGGAGCAGTTAACTCAACCAATAGGTCGACAACCTTCGAAAGGTTAAGACCACTTGGAATAGGTCGACAACCTGAAAAGGTTAAAGCTATTTGAAATAATTTACAAATCAAGCTTGAATACGGAACAAGATAAATGAGAGTCGTTAACTCGACCAATAGGTTGACAACTTGTGAAAGGTTAAGACCGCTTGGAATAATTTACAAATCAAGCTCGAATAAGGCACAAGATGCATGGGAGCCGTTAACTCGATCAATAGGTTGATAACCTGCGAAAGGTTAAGACCACTTGGAATAATTTACAAATCAAGCTCGAATAAAGCACAAGATGCATAAGAGTAGTTAACTTGACTGATAGGCGACAGGCCAACAACTCCGAAAAGTTAAAGTCCATTCAAAATAATATACAAATGTATATCAAAATAAGCGATAAAAGTTAACAATAACTACATACAAAATCATAAAGCAAAGCAAAAGAACTGTGTTCATAAATTAAAAAGCTGGTAGAGACCACAAAATATAGGCTTTCGAAACTACGACAAGCTTACGAAGAATTTTTCGCCAAGACTAGTGTTACGTCACAACATAGGCAAAATATATATACCAAAAAGTAAAGAGACAAAACAATCAACAAAATCTAGTCTGGTCAAAGCATATGAAACATGAGAAATTGATAAAATAATCAACAAAATCTAATCTAGGGACCAGGAAGGTGAGAGGATGATGTTGAAGGTCCCGATTCTGGGTTGGTGCCAGAGGTCCTGCTTCTAGGATTGGCCAACTCCTGAAAGATTTATCCAAACTCCTCTTTTGAAAGGTCGAAGAGGGGGACGTCTGGGTAGGCCTCGAGCTCTTCGGTCTTGCTAGGGTCGAGCAAGACCACATCAAAACCCTCTTTTAACCCGCCCAACTTCTCAAGTTGAAATTGGCATTTGTAGAAATTATCAAGGCCCTCAGTGCTAGCTTTTTGGGCAACTGCCAAAGTGAAGACTTGAGACTTCATAAAATTATGAACTCCAGCATGACTAGCTTCATGAAGCTTGTTCTTGAATGATGATGATTGGAGGTACTCGTCAAGCCCTTGTTTTTGACCAGCCTCAAACTGTTCTTTCTTCTCTGTGTCGAACTTGGAAGATAGGCTGGACATATTCTACTTGGAGGTCGATAGGTCGAATTTTAGTGGTGCGATCTCTTTCTCCAAACTAGAGATCTTATCATCTTTTTCCTTTTGAGAAGCATCATTAACTCTCGAATTCTCCTCAAGCTTTGAAGAGAAAACATACATCTCAGCCTGGAACTTCCCCAGCTCGACGTTCAGATCATCGACTTCGGCCTCAGTGACCACATGACAGTAGCAAAAAAATGCGCACTGCATAGCCAGTGCACGAGCAAATGTTGAAGCCTGAGAAAGCATAAACAAGGTCAAATAAACAATCTAAACTAATAAAGTGAAAATGAAGGGAAGAGGGTAAAGTAGATTTCTTAGGAACAAAAATACGTGCATCAAGTTATGAGCCAGATGCTCCTCAATAAAACAAAAACGACTAGACATCAACATAGCTTGGTCCCTTTCCTGCACGTAGTTGTTATACAAGTCGTACGAACTACCCCCTACCTCATTTGTCAAAATAGAAAAGGTGTTGACGATATGTAGAGGCAAAGAGGCGTTGTGGTAGGTGGATAGGCGTAATACGTCCAGTCTCTGCATAAGCTTACGTGCCCCCTCCAAAGATTCATTATCAACTAGGGAAACATGTATGTCTAAATAAGCTGAAACGGCCTTAGGACTGGTCGGTAGCTCGTCACTATTTGTTATGGATTGTTCGACCAATAGAATGAGTAGAACGACTATCCAAATTAACTGAGGGAGTCTCACCTCTAACCTTTTCCTTCCATTTGGACGGAAGTGGAGCCATTTCATCTCGAGGTAGGGAGGTCGGACCCTCTCCCTCAAACAGATCGATAGTGGGGTCGAATGGATACCCGGTCTCAACACCAAGGGCAGGAACTAACCGAAGAGGTAAAGGTGCAAGTGGAGAAGGCTCACTAGTTCTGGTGTGTTGGGGAGTAGCACCAGTTGACAGCAAGTGGGTGTCATCGAAAGGAGTGATAGGGCCCGAACTATCATCAGTCGCAGGAGCAGAGGAACCTTCGCCTTGTTTGCTTTTCTTAGCGGCCATAGCCTCAGCCTTCTTTTGCTTCATCAAGTTAGCTATCATCGCCTTGAGGGCTATCATCTCTGCAAAAAAGAATAAGTAAGAACAAAGTTAGAAAAATACAGAAAGTAAGAAAACGACTTAAAATTTTTACCAAGAAAAATACAGAAAGTAAGAAAAAGACTTAAAATTTTTACCAAGTGTCCTCCTAGGGCGAAGTCTAGCAAGTGAGAGGTAGGCAAGCTTAAGTGTCTCCTCACTAAAGATGTCGTGAAAATTGAACCAGTTAGCAATCAGGCGCTCTTCAGCAAAACCTTCATCGGAGGGAAAGGTCAGTCTGTCGTCCCACCATTCGAGAGGAACGTTCCGAGGACTATTGGGGGGGCCTCTACTAGAACCATTTATGGTGCCAGGAACTGATGGAGCTCGATAGGTTGGTCAGAAATTTAGTTATCACATAATAAAAACCCCGGTCTCCTGAGCGAGTGGAGGGATTAACATGAAAAAGATGCCAAAAGTTCACAAAGGAGGGATCGACACTAAAATAATGCATTATTATAATGAAACCCAAAATATTGTGAATGGAATTAGGGACCAATTGGTTGGGACAAACACCTAAAGTCCTAATTATATTAGCTAAGGGTTCAGCAATAGGAAATCGTAACCCAGCTTCGAACACGGGGATGTGAAAAGCTAAACAATTAGGTGGGGGCTGATACATCTTTTGCCCCTCTTCTAGCTGTATGATTTTATAACTATTAGGAATAAAAAACCTAGCACGAAGAGATGCAAAGACCTTAGGACCTATTTTACTAGGGGCATTCAAGGGATCGTTGGGGTTGTTTGGGTCTACAAAGAATTGGGGCACTGGAGATCCAGCCCCTCGACCACTACAGTTGAAGGTCGAAGAGCTCGACCCAGAACTCTCACCACTACCACTCACCCACTCTATAAAAATTATATATTATGTATATTTATATATATATTAATTTAATAATAAATAAGTATAATACCAAGAGTTGCTACTCAGAGCAGTGACACTTTATTTCTTCGCAGAATCATAATATGTACACATACACATATATTATGGGATTGGCATGAGGGTTTCAATTAAAGGAGTCGCTACGCATTGTAGACTCCTTTTTTCTTTTAAATTTTTTTACTTTTTAGTTTTATATTTTTTATTATAAAAGTTTGGACTTTTTTTTTTTTTTTAACAGAGCATTACAAATAATAAAATGCTATATATTCCTATTTTTAAATCAAATAAATTCTTATTCTTGAATCAAATAATTAAAATATAAATTAAACATAAAGCATATAAAGTGCACAACGTGCTCATTACAGATCGAATACAAGACTTCCCACTTAATAGGGGAGATGGATGCCACTTGACTATAAAAGTTTGGACTTAATCTAATTAAAAAATATTAATCCAAATTAAATAAAAAGACATTAATTCTAAAAATATTATCAAATTATTCATATTTTTAAGGATGATATTTTAAATAGTTGTGAAATCTTTAGTCCCCGAACTATGTATGCTCTGATTAGTCACTGTTAATGTCCTGAATTGATGATGGATGATTCCACAATGAAACGATCCACTCATGTCATTGGATTGGAAGGGCGGTAGGCCCATACTTTATTTGATATTAAGAAAGAAAAATACAAGTAATTCCTGGTACAGTTGGTCCATATTTATGAAGAAAATAGTGGCCAACAGACACTAGTGTATCATTGAATTAATGAGCTAACGTCGTTGTCTTCTGGATATCTTTTGACTTCCAGCTCATACTGAGCGCTAACGTCTAAGACCCGCACACCTTTATTACGATAAAGATGCAAAGATTACAATATTGGGCCACATGAATCAAACAACATAAGTCAGAAATGTCACGTAAGCTCTTACGTCATGACGTAAAATTTTACTAAAAAGTTCACTTAATTTATTTTAAATGTATTTTTCATCCCTATGTTTCAAGTTATTGTCAAAATTATTTGTTGATATTTTTATTTTTCAATATTATTCTTATGACTAAGTTTTGACTGACAATCCTAAGCAAATAAAGAGAACTTATTATAAAATTCCGGAAATATCCATAGATGAATTAATGAGCTAATGTCGTTGTCTTCTGGATATCTTTTGACTTCCTATTCATACTGAGGGCTAACTTGTAAGACCAGCACACCTTATTACAATAAAGATGCAAAGATTGCACGTATACATGTGTGTGTGCGCATGCACAGTGAGGGGCGTACCCACTGGGTACGCACCCAGCATCAAATGCACCAATCTTCCAATCCCGAGTCCGAGTGAACTTAATTTCCACTTCCCCCACAACATATACAGAAACGCTAGGGCGCCATTGTTTACCTCTCCAAAGCCATTCCAATGACGTTGCCACCTGAACATCTAAACTTCATCATGATACCATATATGGCCCCCGGGCATATGATTCCGATGATAGACATGGCCAAACTGTTGGCCAAACGCGGCGTTAGCGTAACAATCATGGTTACACCCCTCTTCGCCACCCGATTCAGTTCAGTAATCGACCGGGCCGTCGGCTCCGGACTATCCATACGGCTCCTCCAAGTCAGGTTCCCGGCGGAGGAAGCCGGTCTGCCGCCGGGATGTGAAAGCGCAGATTCCCTACCGTCTTCTGACTCAATCAGGAACCTCATTACTGCTGTCAACATGCTACAGGCCCCGCTGGAAGAGATGCTAAAAGAGCTGAAGCCTGCTCCTTGCTGCATTATATGCGACAAGTATATAACATGGGCAGCTGATACATGCAATAAATTTCAGATCCCGAGGATAGTCTTTGACGGAATGAGCTGCTTTACTCAATTAGTGATGGACAGGCTATACACTTCCAAGATCCATGATAGCGTTTCCCCTACTGAGCCTTTCGTTGTGCTCGATTTGCCGGATAGAATTGAGCTCACTAAACTCCAGCTGCCTGGAATGTTCAATCCAGGGAGTACGGATATTTCGGATTTTCGTGCACAAGTGAGGAAAACCGAGCTACAGGCATATGGGGTGGTGGTCAATACCTTCGAAGAGCTGGAAAAGAGATATGTGCATGAGTTTCGGAAGGTGAAAGGAGGTAAAGTTTGGACTGTTGGGCCATTGTCCCTTTCCAGCAATGAAGATATTTTAGACAGAGTGGAAAGAGGAAATCAGGCGTCAATCGATACTGAAAAGTGCTTCAAGTGGCTTGATAACAGGAAACCTGGATCTGTAATTTACGCCTGTTTTGGAAGCATGAGTCGCCTGTCGGCTGCCCAATTCATTGAGCTTGCTTCAGGCCTGGAATCATCGGGCTATCCATTTGTTCTAGTGGTGAAAGGAGATAAATCAGGAGAGATTGAGAAGTGGATATTGGATGAGGAATTTGAGGAAAGAACAAAAGAAAGAGCTTTTCTGATTCGAGGGTGGGCTCCTCAAGTGCTGATTTTATCACACACTTCGATCAGAGGATTCTTGACACACTGTGGCTGGAATTCGACTCTTGAAGGCATCTCTGCGGGTCTACCTATGATCACGTGGCCCATGTTTGCTGAGCAGTTTTTAAATGAAAAATTAGTGGTGCAAATATTGGGGACAAGTGTGGGAGTTGGAGCTAAGGCTGTCGTACATTTGGGAGAGGAAGACAAAACTGAAAATAAGGTGACGAGGGATGGAATTAAGACAGCAATTGAGCGGGTAATGGATAAGGGGAAAGAAGGATGTGAAAGAAGAAAAAGGGCAGAAGAGCTTGGAGTAATTGCAAAGAGATCAATAGAAGTAGGAGGGTCTTCTTATGTAAATATTACGCTGCTGATTCAAGAAGTTGCCGGACTGGCTAAGAGCAAGCGAGGAATTGAATGATCAGATATCAGATATGGGCTTAGCATTACAAAATGATCTGTTCTATTTTTAGATCTGTTTCTGTTGGTTGATGGGTAGTATGTCGATTTTCATGGCTGTTCATATGTCGATTGTACTCTCACAATGTGAATTATGTGATATAATGTTTCCAATTGAGAAAGTTAAGAAACTGAAAAAATGCATTTTTTGCCAATGTCGTTTTTCTTGTTCTTTTGTTCTGTTAAAGTAGAAACTAAAATACTTTTGCTTCCAATTGGACTTCTGTTTTTGGGTTCCAGAATGCCTCTGCCTGTGTGTATTTGTGGGGATGCTTCAATTATCTTTACTTTTGGTTCTTTGTTCTGATACATGTTTTATTTTTATCCCATTTTATTGAGAAATATTTTATTTTTATTTCTGTTTTATTGTATATATGCTAAGTTCATCTAATTTTTAATCAATAAAAAAATATTTAATTAGTACACTTGATATATATACATAAAGAGCTTGTTTGCTTGTTTTGATATTGCATGATATATACATAATTTAACTCAATTCCAATACTTGATTTATTTTTAAAAACTTTTGATACAGTTAGGGTCTGATGTGCATTTAAGACCGAATTTGACTTTTGTATATGTTTTCCAACCGAAGTTGAAAACAAATTGTAATTTATCAAATGGAATAATTATGCCAAACAAATAATTAAAGTTGAATATCAAGTTATTTAAAATATACAAACAAATATTAAATAGGATACATAATAAATTACTATTTATCCTAATTATATGTATCATATCTATTTCAAACACATCAAACAAATGAGCTCAAAGTGAAATAGACGATAAAATAGAGCAGAAAATCCAACGTGATTTATCTTTGCTTCCCAAACAGATGACCGCTTGGGCTTCTAGTTATTGTTCTGCACAATTAAAACTCTAAAAGACAATACTAGATTTTGGGATTTAGTTGTTCGAAATATTATTCTTTAAACTAAAATTAAATATTTTTTCCAAAATATATTTTTTAAAATTTTTTTAAATCATTTTAAGTTATTATGTGAATGAATAATATGTACGTTTATAACTTTCAAGTATTATGTCAATATATTATATATTATATAGTTTAAATTTTAATTATTAAACTACAATAAAATTTGTATAATAATATAAAAATTTAATGTGATGCAAATCTAATAAAGTGTATATCGATAGATACATATAGAAAAATAATATTTCTATTAAAAATAAAATTAAACATAATTTTATCTTTAATACATTTCTCCAATATTTTTTCGTAAAATATATGGTCTTCCTAAGTACAACCAAAGTAAAATCAAATTAAAGATCGCCATTTTGTGTGGCTCCCACTTGTTTTATCTTTATTCAACTTTCATTGCTTCTCTAATTTGGTTGTTTAGAGTGGCTGGCCGAACTCAACTAAAAATGGGCTCGGGCCTGCATTCTTGAATTTAAGACGACATTAAGTCAATATTAAGATGGCATTTGGGTGATCTTATAAATTTTTCAATATTTTATAAAATGTTTAAAAACTTATAAAATAATAAAATATATTTAGTAAGTTTTTTTTAAAAAAATATTTATAAAATTTTAAAATAAGATGTTATGATCTTATAAACTTTTTTGAAAAAAGCAAGGATACCCTAATTTATTTTTAAAATCTTATCAAACTCCTTTATTTTTAACTATTTTAAATACAAAATTGTCATTGCTATAAGCTCTAATATCTTATTTTATCCAAAATGCCTCAATAACTTATTTTAAAAATAAAATCTAATATTTTATAAACTCCAAAAATATCTTATAAGATATAAGAAATTATAAAATATTCTAAATAAACTTAACCAAACACCCTCTAAATGATTTAGATTAACTTGGGCTACTTCCTTTCATCTAGAACAAATAGATTATTAATTTTCTTGTAACTACTGACTATATATTATTCTATTTGTCTATTTATTTTATTAGACACTTTAAGACTCTTTGACTTGCAACAACTTCTTTGGATTTGTTGATATTTTTACTCCATTTTATTCTACACTCACACGTAAACCAAAGTCAATCATTTTTATATTTCTTTTTTCTTATTTGTCTTTGGTGTCGGGAACCATAGTGACGTATGACCAGTTGTGTAGAAAGTTTTTATACCATTTTGCGAGCAAGAAAAAGTCTAAAAGGCCAGCAGCGCACTTGTTTACAATCAGACAGAAGGAGGATGAGACCTTGCGAGCATTCATGAATCGATTCAATAATGAGGTCTTGGAGGTCCCCGATCTCAAGGTAGATATGATGGTTAGCATCCTAATCCGTGGTCTCAAGAAAGGACCACTAGCGTCTGCATTGGCTCGAGAGCCACCTCCCGATGTGGAGACCTTAATGGAGGTGGCTGAGAGATACGTACACGAAGAAGAGATGAATGCAATAAAGGATGAGAAATGGTCGAAGGTTGCCACAAGAACATGGTCGCAGAAGAAGGAGGAAATGGGTAAACCTCGGTCTAAAAAAGATCGCCAGAGGTCCCCACCCCGACCAAGGTTCGACCATTACACGCCCTTGAGAACCACCAAAATTGAGACCATGTTCGCTATTACTTCATTAGACATTATCAGGTGGCCGGCTAAGCAACGAGACACACATAACAAGAGGAATTCGAGACAGTATTGCGCTTTTCACCGGGACAAAGGGCATGACACAGAGAATTGCTGTCATTTGAGAGATGAAATAGAAAGAATGATAAGACAGGGATATCTAAAGGAATTCGTACAGCACTCACACGGGGATTCCTGGGAATGGCAACAGGACAGGGACCGACCCTGTAGTAGGTCGCACAGTCCTCGCAGGAAGTATAAGCAAGGTAAGTATCAGGAAGCGAATAAGGCTCAGGACCCAGGCCACGATGACAACTTCCCAAGGAAAGGTATGATAAACATGATAGCAGGAAGACCCACTATGGGAGATATGCGAAATGCGAGAAAGAGGTGCGCTCGGGTAAACCGAAGAAAGCTACAGGTCTGCATAGTCAAAAAGGATGCAGAGCCTATAACTTTCGATCATAGTGACTTGGAGGGGGTCGTAGTGCCACATGACGATCCCATGGTAATAACTATAGATGTAGCAAATTTCTCTGTGCAGAAAGTGTTGGTGGATAATGGTTGTTCTGTGGATATTATATTTATAAACACTCTGAAGAAAATGGACTTAAAAGTCACGACAATCAGACCAATTAGCACCCCGCTCGTGGGCTTTGGAGGATCAAAGGTCGTGCCACTCGGAACTGTTGACCTCCACATCTCCTTAGGGGTAGAGCCGAGGAGAAGAACGATTATGTTGAAGTACCTGGTAATGGATTACCTTTTTGCCTACGATGTGATGCTTGGGCAACCAGGCCTCAACCAATTTCGAGCTGTTGTATCAATATATCACCTGAAGATGAAGTTTTTGACCAGCGCAGGAATCGGGGAGGTACGATGCAATCAGAAAGCAGCGCGGGTGTGTTACAACATATCGTTAACAAGAACAAGGTAAGAGTAGAAAGAAAGTAACAGCATAAGAATCGAAGCAGGTCAGCAATTGGAACTACCTATAAGTGTTGAACATGAAGACAATAAGGAAAGGAAGATGGAGTCTTTTGACCACAGACAGGTAGAGCTCCAACCCGAGGACCCGAGCAAAACCACACAGATAGATATGCAAATGAGTGCCCAATCTGAAATCTTGATGATAGAATTTCTCAGAGAGAATGTAGGCATCTTCACATGGGGGCCGGCAGATTTCAAAGGCACAGACCCCGAAGTCATTGTTCATAACCTCAATGTGGATCCTGACGCCTGACCCGTCCAACAAAAAAAGTGTAACTTTGGTACAGAAAGAAACAAGGTAATAAAGATAGTGGTTAGGAAGTTATTGGAGGTAGGCTTCATTGTGGAGGTGCAGTTTACTAAATGGCTGTTAAATGTTGTGGTGGTCCCTAAGACAGGTGGGAGGTGGAGGATGTGCACAGATTACACAGATCTAAACAAAGCATATCCTAAATACTCCTACCCTTTGCCAAGGATAGATGTGTTGGTAGACTCTACAGCAGGGTGCGCCATGTTGAGCATGATGGATGCATACCAAGGCTACCATCAAATACATATGGCCCCTAAAGACATGGATAAGACGGCCTTTGTGGTCGAGAGTAGACTGTATTGTTATCGAGTCATGCCGTTTAGATTGAAAAATGCAGGAGCAATGTATCAATAGTTGGTGAATAAGATGTTCAAAGATTAGATAGGTCGTACTATGGAGGTCTACGTGGGTGACATGTCGATCAAGAGCACACGGGAGGGAGAACACATAGAACATCTGAAGGAGGCATTCGGTATCATGCGTCGGTATGGTCTAAAGCTGAATCCTACAAAATGCACTTTTGGGGTCAGAGGGAGGAAGTTCTTGGGATACATGGTCACCGAGAGAGGAATAGAAGCTAATTCTAAAAAGATAGAAGTTATCCTGAAGATGTCATCACCCAAAAGTGCTACAACAGTTGACAGGTCGGATAGTAGCACTAGGAAGGTCCGTAGCCATCTGACAGAAAGAGGTTTACCTTTCTTCAAAACTTTGAGGAACCTCAGGGAGTTTACATGGACAGAGGATTGTGATAGGGCATTTCAAGATCTGAAAAAGTATCTTAGCTCTCCACCCCTCTTGGAGAAACCGCTCACAGGCAAAACATTATATCTGTACATGTTTGTAACTGAGGAGGTCATCAGCTTGGTGTTGTCGAAAGCTGTGAAGAACTAACATAAACCAGTGTATTACATTAGTAGAGTGTTGCAGGGGGCAAAGAAAAGATACATTAAGATCGAGAGGTTTGCACTAGTGTTGGTCACAACTAGGAAGTTAAGACCTTACTTCCAGGCCCATCACATAGTAGTTCTAACCAATCAGCCCCTAAGAAAGATACTACACAAGTCGGACCTATCTAGGAGGTTGCTCAAATGAGCCGTGGAGTTAAGTGAGTTTTTGATAGAATTTTAGAGTAGAACAACTATGAAGCCGTAGGTGTTGGCTGATTTCTTAATAGAGATGGGGGAAGAAAGGATTAAACAACCTCTTGAGGTGAACATTTTGGAAACAAGTAGGTGGATGGTGCATGTTGATGGGTCGTCAATGTCTCGACGTGGAGGTTCGGGAATGTGGTTTCGGAACCCTATAGGTGACGAACTAGATTTTGCTTTGAAATTGCAATTCTAGGTAACAAATAACGAAGCAGAATACGAGGTCGTTATAGCTGTACTGAGAATGGCAAAGGAGATACAGATCAAAGACCTCATCATATATACAAACTCCCAACTTATAGCAAATCAGTTTGGCAGTATATACGAGACAAAAGAAGAAACCATGAAGAAGTATCTGCAAAGGGTAAGAAACTTAGCAGAGCAGATGGAAAGAGTGCAGATTGTACAGATACCAAGGGCTGAAAATAAGAGAGCTGACTCTTTGTCCAAATTTTCTAATATAATTAGTGGATTGAGAACTAAAAAGGTAACAATAATCACGACAGAAGAGCCTGCTATTCACAACCAGAAGACCTCTAGAAAAGAAGTTATGGTCGTAGAGGCAGATAGGTCGGAGTGCGATAGGTGGAAAAAGGAGATCATATCCTATCTCAGGGACGGGATCCTGCTAAAAGAGCTAATAGCGGCGAGGAGAATCCAAAGACAAGCATTGAGATTCACGATATGGAAGGGTGAATTATACAAGAAATCATACAGTGGGCCACTTTTGAGATGCCTTGATGCAAGTCAAGCAGAGTATGTCTTAAGAGAAATACACGAGGGAAGTTGCGGCAACCATTCAAGAGGTCGAGCATTAGCTCAAAAAGGTCATCAGACAGGGATATTTCTGGCCAACGCTGGTTAAAGATGCTATTGAATTTGTCAAAAGGTACAGGGAATGTCAAATGTACGCCAATTTGATTCACAAACCTAGTGCGGAGATGAAGCTGATAGCGGTCACTTATTCGTTCGACATGTGGGGAATAGATATAGTTGGGTCGTTTCCCCCGGCTAGAGGTCAGAAAAGATATGTTATTGTCGTGGTCAAATATTTTAGCAAATGGGTCGAGGCAAAAGCAGTGGTCAAGATATCGAAAACAGAGGTCATGAATTTTTTGTGAAGAAATATTATATGCCGTTTTGGGATACCTAGGATTCTCATTTTGGACAATGGCACATAATTTCAAGGCAAAAAGATCTTGGATTGGTGTGAGGAGATGAAAATACAATAGAATTTCACATCCGTAGGCACCCTCAGGCCAACAGTCAAATGGAAAAGACGAACAAAACCCTATTGGACTACTTAAAGAAGAGGTTAGATGGTGCGAAAGGTGCGTGGTAGATGAACTGCCAGGGGTGTTGTGGGCTTATAGGACAACCCCAAGGATTCCGACAGGGGAAACGCCGTTCAATATGGTTTATGGGTCGGAAGCAGTTATTCCTGCAAAGATTGGGATAGAATCCTTTAGAGTTCAAGAATTCGACCATGAGGGCAACATTGAGGACAGAGTGTTCGACCTGGATGTAATTCAGGAGGCCAGAGATATGGCGGCTAGGAGGATGATGCTGCAGAAGAGACAGATAGCGAGAGCTTATAACAAGAATGTAAAGGTGAGGGGTATAGAGGCAGGAGACTTGGTTTTGAAAAAGGTCGAAGTATCCCGACATGTAGGCAAGCTGGATCCAAATTGGGAAGGACCTTTCAAGGTCATGAAGATAACGAAGAATGGAGCATACATGTTGCAAGCACTTGACGGGAAAGAACTCCCTCGGCCATGGGGAATACAGAATCTAAAAAAGTTCTATGCTTAAACATGTTATCCTACCTTGTGTTTTGGGGAATCGCTATGTGGCTTGTATATCCTAAATTTGTAAGGTGGCATGAATATATATACATGTCACTATCTTTTTCTTCGACTATTATGACAAGTCGCACGATACCCCGAGATGACCTGAAAAAGGTCAGGAGGTCCAAAATCTCCTCAAAAATGGAAAAGTAAAGAATGACCTGTAAAAGGTCGAGAGGTCCTAGCCACCTCAAGAACAAAAATTAAAATAACCTGAAAAAAGTCGACAGGTCTGTAGTCACCTCAAAAAATAAAAATTAAAATGACCTGAAAAAGGTCAAGAGGTCCTAGCCACCTCAAGAACAAAAATTAAAATGACTTGAAAAAGGTCGAGAGGTCCTAGCCAACTCAAGAACAAAAATTAAAATAACCTAAGAAAGGTCGAGAGGTCTTAGCCAACTCAAGAACAAAAATTAAAATGACTTGAAAAAGGTTGAGGGCTCCGTTGATCGAAAACCAAAATACAAGGATCGTGTGCACGATATCCATTCATATTTCACTAATAGCACAATGCAAGAAGAAGAAAGTGAAAGAGGTTGCAAGTAAGACGAAAGCATTTAAACCAAAAATAGAGAGCTTTCATTTAATATTTTATATCAACAGTAGTTGCATACATAACAAGACAAATGATTAAATAAGTTGGCCATTTGTACAATTAACCTATCAAAGTCTAGGTCGACATGCTAAACATTAAATGAAAAGGGCAAAAGGCCTCGAGATTAGGATTATGGTGCAGAGATCACACTCGAGGGACCAGCCTCCGATGCCGTAGGAGCTTCATTAGATGTTCCAACAATCGATGTCGTAGGAGCCTCGCCTCCGGGATTTGCTAACTCCCAAAATATGTACCCAAATTCCTCCTTCGAGAGGTTGGGCAAAGGGATGTCAGAGTAGTTCATAAGGTCTTCTGTTTTGCTGGGATCGAAGAGGTCGACATCGAAGTCATCTTTCAACCTGCCTAGCTTTTTGAGTTGAGACTGACATTTGTAGAAGTTGTCGATCCCTTCAAAACTGGCTTTGTGGGCCACCACCAAAGTGAAGACCTAGGATTGCATGAAGTCCCTCACCCTAATATGTCGGGTGTCATGGAGTTGTTTCTTGAAGGAAGTCGAGGTTGGATACTCCTCCAGTCCTTTCTTTCGCCCCGCCTCGAACTTTGATTTCTTTACGACCTCCAGTTGCGAAGACAACTCTTTGAGATCATTTTGAGATGATGATAGTTCAACTTTCATGTGCTCGATCTCCTTCTTTAGGAACTCTACTTGTCGATTCCTCTCGACATCAATGGAATCACAAGCCACCATTTCTTTCTTTATATTCTCCATCTCTTCTTGTTGATCGGCAAGTTGAGCATCAGCAACTACCTAACGATCGCGAAAAAGGTGCATTGGAGAGCTACTTGGCAAGCGAAGGTGGCAGCCTAAGATGAACCAAAACAAAAGGGAGGGTTACGACCTCCGAGAATGTGGCCCATTCAGAGCAAAACTTAAACAAGTAAATGAGAAATTGAATTTAAGAAAAACTCACCTGCATAAAGTTATGGACAAAATACTCCTCAGCCAAGCAAAAGTGTGTGGACATCAGTAAGGCTTAGTCTTGCTCTCGCAGCATGTTACTGTAGAGGTCATAAGATTCACCTCCGACCTCACTGCCCAAAATGGAAGTGATGTTGGCAGAAGGTCGGGGCACGACAGCGTTTTGGTGAGTGGCGAAGTGCAAGACCTCAAATCTGTGAGCCAGTCGACATGCCTCCTCTAAAGCCTCATTTCCAATGGGGGAACAACTGGAGGTGGTGGAACGGTCGTTGATGAAGAAGCTTGCGAACTGGTAGATAGATCGATACCACGCCGACGTTTGATGTGTATGGTCGGACCGACGAAGGGGGTGGAACGACTATTTGATGATTGCTCTGCTCCTACCTTCTTCTTCCCTTTGTCCGCAGGAGGATTTTCGACATGTTCACCTATCGTTAGGTCTACGACGGCCAGCTCCTCGGAGGTCGGAGGGACAGCCTGGAGTGGAGATAGGTCTAAAGGGACCATATCGGCAGCATGGTGGGGGGTTGTACATGTCGAGGCTAAGACCATATCGTCAGATGGGTTCATAAGTGCGGAACCCTCATCAAGGGCAGCAGCGGAAGCCTCCTCGTCCTTCTTGTGTTTTTTGGCCACCGCGATTTTAGCTTTCTTTTTTTTCATCAGATTGGCGGTTATCGCCTTCAGGGCCATCATTTCTGCAAAAGATAAGCAAGTAAGAATAAGGTTAGGAGGTGAGTATAAAAAGAGGAAAAGCAATTATAATTACCAAGTGTCTTCCTAGGTCGAAGCCTAGCAGGAGAAAGATCGGTAAGATTGAGGGTCTATTCGCTGAACAAGGTCGGGAAGTCAAATTGTTGAGCAGTTAAGAGCTCATCGACGCCCAAGAAGGCTCGTTGTTAGAAGAAAAGGTCGGTTTGTCATCTCACCACTCACACGGGACATTCCAAGCGCTATGTGGGGGAGCTTCGACATAAACCCACTTATTACACCAAGAGCAGGTAGTGCTCGAGAGGTTGGTCAGAAATTTAAAACTCTGACAGGTCGTTACATAGTGAAAGCCCTGATCTCCTGAGCGAGTTGAAGGATTGACGTGGAAAAGGTACCAAAAATTAACGAAAGAAGGTTCGACATTAAAATATCGCATGATGATAATGAAGCCTAAGATATTGCGAATAGAGGTAGGTGCTAATTGGGTCGGACAGACACCCAAGGTCCTAATGATGTGGGCTAGAGACTCGAATATCGAAAACCTTAATCCTACCTCTAGAACAAGCAGGTACAATGCTAAACAATTCGGGGGAGGTTGATACATCTTTTGCCGAGCTTGAGGCATTATTATTCTGTAACTATCCGGAATAAAGAATTTGCTACGAAGAGAAGCGAAAACCTTGGGACCTACTTTGCTATGAGCGTTGAGGGGGTCACTTTCATCGTTGGGATCAATAAAGAAGTAACACAACGGCTCGACATCACGACCACTCTGGTATGAGCTTGAAGAAGATGAGGAAGAAGAAGATGAGGAACTTGTTCCTCCACTCCTACTTACCCTCGAAAAGGGGGGAGGAAATGGAGAAAGTGAGAAAAGGGGCTGAGAACTTCCGGCCATGGATCAAGTCGAGCGACCAATGAGAATAATAATAACAATAAAAAAAAATAATGACACGAAAAGCAAAACCAAGAGGTCGTAGGTCAACACCTACTTGCTAATTTTCTATCGCCGATCGAAAGACAGGTCTACTGGTATGAAGGTCGAGTGATCGATGCCTATCTAAAACGAGTAGAGGTTCTTTTAGTTGAAAGGTTGGGGTTTTCGAGCTAGTGGAGCAATGTGCAAGTGGTGAAATGAAGGAAAGAAGTAGGAGTGGGGTTACCTATTTATAAGGGGTATATCATCGGAATGCGAGAAATAATCTGACGGCTGGCAGAGGATGACCTTTGAGATCGACGGCATTAATCAACTCCCTCATTTATGACTGCCTCTGTCATAAATGAGAAAGTTGGGGGGAGAAATGATAAGGAATAATTATTGAAAGACAAAAATGCTCTCATACTTACTTAAAATTCCAAAAGGGCCATGTCTTTTTTTATGGGTCAACCTGACCACCCATAGACCTGGCAATTGGGTACCCGTGGGTAACCCAATCACGGGTAACAATGGGTTGAGTAAATTTATCCATTTTTTATTGGGTACGAAGTAGGGGACTCGTTACCCATCCTCACGGGTAACGGGTAACCCCTGGGTACCTAATTTTTTTATTTTATTTTATTTTATATTTAGAGGTAAATTAATATTCAACTTGTGACTTACATGATGTTGCTCAAATTTTAACTAAATAAAACTCAAACAACGAAAAAAAACTAAAAATTTCAAACATTAAATTGAACAAATACCTTAAGCACATTAATAATATTGTAGTTTAAAACTTACATCTTAAATATTCAAAGTCTACCAAATTTAACGTACATGACATTCAAAAGTTCAAATTTAAATCCATTAATATCAGTCAAACATTGTTATCCTTGTAGAAGAATATGTTGCATCCATGTTTTTGGGAAGGGATTTTTGTTATTTAGAATTTTATTTTATGATATAATTTTTAATTTAATTTGTTATAAATATAAAATATTTATATGTAAATATATATATATTATATAAAATAATAAAAAAATATATTTATAAATACGGGTAACCCGCGGGTACCCGCGAGCCGGGCCAAAAAGCGGCGGGTAAATTGGGTACGGGTAAAATTACCTGTAATTTTTTGGGTTGAAAAAATAAGACTCATTACCCGTAATTTTTTGGGTACCCGCGGGTACGGGTAGAATTTTGCCAGGTCTAACCACCCGACCCAGTTCCATGACCTGGAGGGATCATAACCATCCAAGGCAGCCACCTATATGGTCATGGAGATGGACATCTGGACCCAACAGTACCCTGCCAGCTAATCCGATAGCTATAAATACCCCTTCATTTACTGCGATTTGGGACTTTAGGCTAAGATCAAGCGCACACCCACATCACGTAATTTCCTACCTAACGACCTACATACCTCGACCCAGTTACATCCTTCAACCCAGAAAACGCTCACCCGAGCTCCCATCTTTAGTCGACCTTTCGACCATCGACAAATACACTGGTTGTCATTTCTTGCAACATCAATATGATTTAGGCAAAATTACAAAATTCATCTTGTAATTTACCTCATTTGGTTTTTCGTCCTATAAATTGCATAATATCAATTCTAGTCCGATAAGTATTAAAAAATTATCATTTTTCATCTTTTTTTTGCCTGAGCCGGCAAAACTTGCCAAAAAATGTGATGTGGCACACCAGGCTCGTGGACATTTCTTGTTTCAGCCTCGTTGGACTGCCTAGTAGGCATTTTTTGTCTTTTTCTTGCTTAGTTGGCAGTATACATGTCTTTTCTTTTCTTTTCTTTTTTCAAATTTCAAATATATTATATAATTTATATATACACACACATATATATGCACATCTATTTATATATAGATATATTTATATATTATATATCATCATTTTTCCTCCAAAACACAATTTTTTCCCCTGAATATCCTTCATTATCCCCAAAACTTTCCCTTTTTTTAATATATACATACATATATTATATATACATCATATATTATTATTATTATTATTATTATTATTATAATAATAATAAAAAAATCACTCAATTTCATTTTCACCCCAAAAATCTAATAAAAAAGCATTGATTTGACTGTTACAGTTAAAAAAAATGTTTCTCCCAAAACATAAACAAGCATACCAAAATTCTCCAAAATCAATTTTTAACTAATTTCCAAAATATAACCAAAAATTGATCACATTCCCCAACATAATTTTCACATTCTCCAATAATTCATTCTCCCAAAATACATAATAAAATAACACAAAAAATATAACCAAATATTCCCCTAATTTGCCATTAACAATATTATTTTAAACCACATATTTAAAATAATTTAATTAAATTTAAATATAAATTAAAATTCCTAACCCCCACCCCCCGCCAACCACCCACCCACCACGACGGCTGGCCATGGAGGCCGCCTGGGCCATGGCCACAGGCGAGCTCACCATGGCCAGGCGGCGGCCATGGCTGAGCGTGACCTCGCCTGGCCAGGCAAGGTGCTGGCCATGCTGAGCTCGGCCAGCAACCCACCGGGTGGTTGGGGGGGAATATATACATATGTATGTGTATGTATATATAAATACATATATTTAGATAAATGTGTATATATAAATATATATCATATATATTATTGTATATCTAGTTGGCATTTTCTTTTTTTAATTTATCAAGCCATGTCAGCTACCAACGAGGCAGAAACAATAAATGTCCACACGCTCGGTGTGCCACGTCACATTTTTCGGCGAGTTTCGCCGATGAAAAATGATAATTTTTTAATACTTATAGGACTAGAATTGATATTATACAATTTATAGGATGAAAAACCAAATGAGGTAAAGTTACAGGATGAATTTTGTAATTTTGCCTATGATTTATATATATTTACACACAAACACAGATTGAGAACCCATTTGAATTTGAACCGTGCTTTTAAGATGTGATGGTACTATTGTTGAAGTAAATTTTGTCTCTACTTTAAAGAGTTTGCCAATGCATTTAATAGGATAATTCACTCCTAAAATATGATAAAACTATCAAATTTTGTAAAAGATAATGTTGAAGAGTTTGTTCAAAATTTCTTTAATAATTTCTATAATTATAATGATAAAGAATAAGATTGAGAAAGCACTTTTCTAATTTGATTATTAACATACTAAAATTCAGAGAGAGCTTTGCGTATTTATAAATAAAGAATAGTGCAACCACTACAAATCAATACATCATTGTTTAAAAGTTTGAATAGATTAAAATACTTATATGTATATATTTTAAGCAATATACATATACTATTAAGCAATCTAAAGGAAGGCTAGTTTAAATTTTAATTAAAAATACATTTTATTTGTTTAAAATTATCCCTAAATTTTGATTAAAATGACAATGATGACAAAATAGGAAACTTAAAGAATGATTTTGACAATAAAAAGAAACCAACAAATGAAAACGAATTTAAGCAAATTTGTGGAATTTCAATGTAACCCCATGACTTGTTTTGGTATTGTTCCCCAATAATATTTTTCAATTAACAAAATAATATCAAACATGCCAACATATTATTTGGGGCATTATAAAATTTACCCGTTTTCCTCGTCAAAATACCAGATTGAATCCTTCATTTCAATATGTATTTAATTTTTTATTTTAATTTTATTTATATAGTTTTAGCACATTTGATTCACAATCAATTATTTTTGTAAAATAATATTTAGTATATATAATGAAATGGAAGATGAAACACACTTTGTAATAGAGGATTTAAACTACTAAAATGCCTCCACCCCAAAACCTTACGATATGATTGGCACACAAAAATGAGGTGAGAATGAATAGGCATTCTCAAGTTCATTTCTAAAACTATGATTAGTATAATTTAGATATAGGAATGTCCATTCCCATCAGAATTCTCATTCCCAAAAGGATGGGTTTAATCATTCCCTCCCTCCCCTATCGGTTTAGTTATTCTCAATCCAACGATAATAAACCTATATTTATTTATCTTCAACAAAATTACACTCCAAAATTTAACAAAATACTTTTGTATTTAAGAAAAGAGATCTTCACTTTGTAAATATTTGATGTTATATTCCAACTTATTTGATTGCTACGTGTTTTAATTTAATTATATATTTTATTAATATATTTTTTAGTAATATTATAAAATTATATAAAGTATTATAAAAATAAAAATAAAAATAATAAAAATAATAATAAAAATAAGAATAATTATGCATATCTCAATTTTTATAATAAAAGAATACTTGGTCCATGCTAATGAAATATATATAGTTTAAAATATTACATATTTATATCAGCATATCTTTGAATGATTAAAAAATATATACAAACCTAATAAATAAAGAGTTGTCTACTCTATCAACAACTTTTCAAACTAAACCTATAAAAAGTATAATAAATTGTTCTAACTTTATCACAAAAAGTTGAACACTCTAATTATAAAGTATTTTATAATTTTTTTAATTATATTTTATCAAAAAATTCATAAGAGCTTGCCATATCATAAGTTTAAAAATAATACTTTTAAATGAATTGTGTTTATATTTTTTTGCGTAAACGTATATAACTTTTTAATAACATATAAAATACATATATTTACTGATGTAATTCAAATAATATTAAAAGTGATATTAAAACTACATAATTATAAACTTACTCAAAAAAAAATTCTATAGTGATATATAAAAAATATTTTACTAATAAATACTTTGATTTTAATAATTTTTCACCAAAAGGTAATTTGATTATTTAAAAATTCACTTCATTACTACTAGTCATTCTTATTTACCAATTATTAAAATAAAATTAAGAAGGGAATGACGATTCCATTTATTTTTCATTCTTTGTACAAACCAATTATAGAATAAACTATACCAATACTATTCCTCTGTCAACTTCATTCAATTCCTAAAGTTATTTCATTTCCACCTAATTCCATTCCTACATATCAATTACCACCTTAATGTCATTCTCCAAAAATGTTATCTCTAACTTAAAACAAATATATATTATTTTACTACTATATAATATAAAAATGAAAGCGCGTGCATGCCAAATTTTTCTTCTGACCGCGCGTGATATTTTTTTTTTCCTTCTTTTTCCAACGTATTGCTGCGGCGCCTGTTATGCTGTTTTGGTTTTTTTTTTTTTTTTTTTTTCATTTTGTTGGTGGGCCCTACTCAAATGATAAGAAAATTGTGGAGCTTTTTTCTGTGGTTGCTGTTTGATTTTATGTTTTTTTTCCCCTTCTTGCTTTAATTATATAAAACGAAGGGGGTTGGGCCTCTATTTTCTAATTTTATTTTATTTGTTTATTCATTTATTTATTACTATATATTATAAGTGCGGATGCGCGTGTCTACAGTTCCTCCGCGCGTGAGCATCATTTTTCCTTCTTTTTTTTTTTTACTATTTCGCTTGGAAAACAATGTCGTTTTCCGTCCTGGATGCTTGGTGGATTTGTGCTTTGAGCTAGAATCCACAGTTTCTAATTCACGGGATTACTGATTTATTGTGGAAAGTTATGGTCCGGGCTGTGATTAATATCAGATTTGTGGGTTTCGAGGGTCAGCGATGGTGAGTTCGAATTTATCTGATTTCTTGTCATGGCTCACGAGGACTTCGAAATTTAGGGCCTTATGGTTCAAGACTCTTTTATTTCGATTCGTTAGGTTTACATGTTTTTATTTTTTACTATATAATATAAACATGAAAGCGCGTGCATGCCAAATTTTTCTTCTGACCGCGCGTGATATTTTTTTTTCCTTCTTTTTCCAACGTACTGCTGCGGCGCATGTTATGCTGTTTTGGTTTTTTTTTTTTTTTTTTTCATTTTGTTGGTGGGCCCTACTCAAATGATAAGAAAATTGTGGAGCTTTTTTCTGAGGTTGCTGTTTGATTTTATGTTTTTTTCCCCTTCTTTCTTTAATTATATAAAACGAAGGGGGTTGGGCCTCTATTTTCTAATTTTATTTTATTTGTTTATTCATTTATTTATTACTATATATTATAAGTGCGGATGCGCGTGTCTACAGTTCCTCCGCGCGTGAGCATCATTTTTCCTTTTTTTTTTTTTTTTTTTACTATTTCGCCTGGAAAACGATGTCGTTTTCCATCCTGGATGCTTGGTGGATTTGTGCTTTGAGCTAGAATCTACAATTTCTAATTCACAGGATTACTGATTTATTGTGGAAAGTTATGGTCCGGACTGTGATGAATATCATATTTGTGGGTTTCGAGGGTCAGCGATGGTGAGTTCGAATTTATCTGATTTCTTGTCATGGCTCATGAGGGCTTCGAAATTTAGGGCCTTCTGGTTCAAGACTCTTTTATTTCGATTAGTTAGGTTTACATGTTTTTATTTGTATTTCTTAAAATCTTTTATCCGATTTCGTTCTTTTGATGGTTTGAGTTTTTGGGGAGGTCATGTTTCAATTCAAGAAACAAGAATTTTGAAATATGCTGTTTTTGATTCATGGGATTACCGGATATTATGGGAATTTATAGGGTTGTCTCCCCAAGTACTTGTGTTTATTACACCAAATGGTTGAACATTGATTTTTGAAGCTTAATATGATTATTAGCGGAAATTTTGCATCCGTTTGTATATTTTCAACTTAATTATTATATTTTAAGTTTATTACAAATTAATTGTCTATTGTTATCTTGTATATGTAATTCGACCTAACTTGACACCTGACATAAAATATCAATCCTTAGATGACGATACGCAGCAAAATTCTCATACCCATTCAATATTAATTGTGTTGGGACACATTAAGTAATATCTAAATACTCTTTTATTTATCATAAAATGTTTGAGTTGGAGACAAAATATCTAACCTAGGAGCAACCTAAAATAAGAATTTGGATCATTTTCCTATCGAACTACCTACTTTAGTACCAATCCACTTAACAGCTTCATTCCCTTACCTTTATACCATTCCCCATCTTTATCCTCACCTTCACACCCTCGATCTAGATTTAAATAATTAACCCCTCGAATTCGACCCATGCCCACGACCTATAATGAAATTTTTTTACCAGCTTCATAATTAAATTAAAATTTTATTAAAATTGCGATCAATCATAAAAATATACACGTACAAAAAGATGATTTTAGGACAACCAATCACACAAGTATTATATTTAATAATTTCATGGAATCGCGCAAATATTTGTATAAATTTATATATAATCACCACTCACCAATCACAAAATTTTAACAAATCTTTTAGCCCCTGTTTGGATTCATTTTCATTTTCATTTCCAGTTTCCAGCATTTTCAAATTGATAGAAATTAGTTATGTGATGTGATGTAAAAATGAAAATGTGTTTGGGTAAAATATTTGGAAATGTAATGATTATGTTGATTTTAATAGGTCGTAAGTTGAGAAAAATAGAAATAATGGAATAGAGAGAAAAGATATATAGGTTATTGAGAGAAAATATAGAGATTATTAGAGATTGTGTTTTAAAAATGAAAATGAAAATGATGTTGGGTGAAAATATGTAAAAAGTGATGTATTTTATTTTTGAAATAGTAGAATTGCTGAAAATAAGGTTTGAAAATGAATCCGGGCTTACCTTTTACCTTTCACGATGCTATCAGTTGGTGGTGGATGTGATGTTTGGAGTCTGACACGGCGACACCGATTCCAACCATGGCACCGGTTTCATAGTATCACTGCAAAAAATTGGATTTTTACTTGGTGAGCTCCAGATTTCGAGACCCGGTTAATCATGCAGCCTTTTTCGACACCCCAAGTTTGCTCACTATTCTACTATTACTCAATTAACATTAAATTTAATTTGATGTAAAATATTCAATATAATTTCAAACGATCTGAATTTTCAGTTATATAATCATAATCATTATATTAAGACAAAATATTCAAGTATAATATTATTTTTATTTTTAAAATTATAACTTTTTTTTTTTTCAAAAACATTAGAAACTGAAAGTGAAAATGAACATAAAACCAAACGGGTTCTAAGATATCAAATTGATGATTATTCTAATGTTTTTAATTTTAGGTTTTTAAATTTATTTTTATTTTGTCTTGATTTTTATGCAAAGGGAAATAAAATTGAATTAATTTTTGGATTAGAGATAATATTTTAATATAATGATGGTAATTTGTGAATTTTATGACTTCAAAGAAGGTACATATTGCTTTGGATACTCATGGAGAGAACGAAGGTGGGAAGTGCAAACTTGGAGGAAATTGACAAACATCAAGAGGTGACCAAGCAAATTGAAGGGCAGACAGTATATGCCTTAGGTGATGCTGTTGCTTGCCCAATTTAGGGGCTTATCAGGCGCTTTAGACCAAAGCTTGAAAGGAGGATCAGCGAATGGGCAAATAAAGAGTTACAACAAGTTACTGCTGCTTGATTCTTCTATCAGGTTGGTACTTAGATAAAAACACTCTGAATATTTATACTTAATTTTTTCTTGAATGTGCATTTGGTTAGGAGTCAATGGGTAAAATAAACTTTAGATTGGATTGGAGTTTGAGGAAAAATAAAATTCAATTAAATTATTCAAATTTGTGGGCAAATGTTATTTTCTTGAATAAACTCAATATTTGTTTTATTTAAATTTTTGATTTGGTTGTTAAAACATAAAAAGATCTACCAACTAAAAAAAAAAGAAAGAAAGAAAAAATTGGTTTTGTTGTCAACCCGTATTAAATTATTTAAAACTCATAATAAGATACTCTTGAGTTTTTGAAAGAAAGAATATATTGATAAAATAGATATTATAGATGTAATAGTCCATTAAAATACAAATGTTAAGTTATTATTATTTAATTTATCATTTAGACATAGAAAATATCAGATAAGTTGGTTTTGTCGTTTTCACTGTTTAGAGTAAAGGTCGTTAGTTATATGCTGCTCTAATATCTTTTACTTTTCTTCACCAAAACTTTTAATTTCTATATGGTTTGCAAAGACTTTTTGGTTTTCTTTTGATCCAGAGCAAGAGCAGAAGAATTAGTGAAGTTGATTGATAATCCAAGATGTCCTCAATCCATCAGTATCCAGTTATTTATGAAAAAGGTTTTATCATTGACTACTACGGGAATGTATTATGTATTTCTATTTACTCTATTTGCTTAAAATTAAATTCTTTCTATTCTTTTATAGGTATGGGAATGTTATCATGCTTATATAAAGCTGGTAACTAATTTACTTAGTCACGAGATATGTTATGTTCGTAGATTGTCTCCAACTGCACAAATCAAATGAGTTTCAATGCCATATTTGCTGCAAGTCGTGTCATTGTTCTCTTAATTATTGCATCAGTAGTATTTCAATTTGAGAAAGATTGGATTTTGTGCAAGCCCTTTACGGATTTAGTCTATTTATTTATTTTCTGGTGATACTATTAGTCTTTGGTTTATCTCTCTGTGTCTGCTAAATTCTTGGTTTGCTCGAATAATGGTCTGACTCAAGTTAAAGAAACTGACAAAAGTTAGAAATTAAGTTAAATGGAACAATCTTACTAGGATTTGTATTAACTTGAAATTGAAGATCTTACCTAAAGGCTTAAAGCAGGATAGTTTAATTTGTCATGTGATTTCTCTTAGTTCATTTTTGCAGTTTCTACTCTAAAATCTACTCTCCATGTCATCATCTCTTCTATGCAAGTTTGGATTTTCTTTTTAGTAGGAGTACTTTATAAGATTGCAAACTTTGTTTTGGAATTTTATTGGATACTTTGCAGAGTTTTAGATAACAAGATCCATTTTGCAGGAAACGAAGGAAATAAGAAATGGTTGATCAGAAAGAGAAGCAATTCAACAAGGTAAACCAGCTGCACCCATAGGATATATGTGCCCTGTTCATTTATGGATTTATTGATCTCTCAATATGCATATATAGTTGCTATGGTTAAATTTTATTACAAAGGCAATTTATTTATATGTTTTTTATTGCTACTTACTCAAGGATTGTGCATCTACTATTCTAAGCTTTTCTTTCTTAAATCTTCATGGTACCTATCTTATATTTTCAAGATCTTAAAATAAGTTAGACAATTAGTCCTTCGATTTGATGAACTCATTTGCATCTGGATCTAAAGTACATCAAGTGTGATTTGTTTAGTTTGAAAAGTGAATTCTTCTAGCTAGACATCATACTCTTCATGATGTGCATATCCTACCACCACCAGCAGTGGAAGCAAATGGAGGAGTCGGGGGTTTAGAATGTTTATCCTTATTTATAAATTCTTTGCTCAGGTGCTGCAAAAGTATATTTTCAACTGGTTGGTCAACTATCAACTATCTTTCTCAAATACCAGCACTACTGTTTTCTCTTTGCTGGCTAACATTTGGCTAAAACTTGTGAATTTGAATAGCATAAGTAGGAAAGATCCTCTTCAGTGAGTCTGATGATTAGTGCTTGTCTGCATATGTGTTATGTTTGGGTATTCACCCTATTGGAATTTCTTGGTGCTTTGGCAACTTTGTTTTAAAATTTTCATCTTTGCCATCTATATTTCTCAGTCCTTGAATAACATATTTCTTCACAACTTTAATATCATATTCTCAATGACAAAAAGGACATAGGACCCTAATGGAAGACTCTTCTGTGGTTGGAGTATATGTCTTAGTTAGGATGCATAATTCATGCTATGCCACTTTGACATTTGTGAATTTTATTGTACCAAGTTATCAGCTGTTTATCTTAATCTTGAGCAAGATCAAAATGTGTGTATGCTTGAAATCAGTCATAGTAAGTTGTACATACTCTCTTAACTACAGATATACATATATATATATAGAGAGAGAGAGAGAGCTTATGGGTAGTTTAGAAACTTTGCATAAATTCTCGAAAAGAATCACTAATCTATTCATTTAGTTAATAAGAGTACCACTTGGAAAGGCCTTGTGATGGTTCAATATATATAACAAGCTTCCTTCTGTTTGACAAGTCAAATAAAGGTGGGGACTTATTTTTCACAATGAAAATGGCAGCACAAGCTTGCCAATTCCATGTGAAAGAGGGAGAAAGAGCATAAGATCTTGTATTCTTTTCTGCTGCAAAGTTGAGGCGTTTGCTAAAGGTAGATTTTCTCCTCTCTTTTTTTTCTCCATATTTTTCTTTGTCAAGATAAATGTTTAGCATAATGTGTGCAATGGTTTACACATTTCTTCAGAATCTAGATGATATATATTTTCTTTTTCTGTCAAATTCTTGAGTATCTGAAGCTTATTGATAGAAACTGACAAATCTTAGATGTTGTTTAAGTTCATGTGTACTGTTATTTTGTTACGATTTATTATGTTTTGGTTCCTAAATAGTGATTTGAGGTATGCGCCTTCTCTTTGTTTTGTGTTCGACTATTCATCAGTTTTTTATTTATTTTTTCTTCCCCTATTAAAAATGTGAGGGAATTTGTTTTCTCTCTTAGTATCTCTGATCCGAACAGAGAGAACGAAGTCCAAATTATGTGAAAGATTCGTGCTTTTCAGAAGAAATAATGCTTATTCTTTGTTCAGAAATTATTTTGGCTTTTCTATTGAACAATTTTCTTGCAAGATTTGGGCTTTCAGTTCTGTTCTTAAAAATTCCTCTCAACATTGATTTAAAGTTACTTTTGGTTCTCTCTAATTTCTTCAAAAAATTTAATATGAGATTAGAGTTTTTTTCTAAGGAAGAGTATAGATGTTCATTTTGAGGTGAAGTCTTTGGTTTCACCTTAAAAGTGTACTTTTGTGGGTAGGAAGTTCAGTGATTACCAGTTATCATTATTTTATATGTTCAAGCATATGGCCAGGGATAATGAGGATGCAACCATTTTCCTGTTTCAGTTTGTTGATACAAGTGAAGTTCCAAAATGACTAAGCAGACTTATTTTTTTCCAAGTGATGCAGGTTGTAAGAGAATAAACAAGAACATAATAACAAATTATGGCATCAAAAAAGGAAATTGCTGATCTTTCAAAATCTATTGTATCAGAAAGGAAATGTTTTGACCTTTCAGGACCTTTGCACTTGACAACAGTTGACTGGTGAAACCCTACACTCTATGATGATTTTTGATGTTTGCAAACTCCATGCAGATCGAATAGATGTCTTTCCACCATCACCTATTGTAATACTCAATAAGTTGATAGTGGTTATGGATAGTGCAAGAGCTGTTCTGGAATTATTTGCAAGCCATCATTTTGCTACAAGTATTACTCTTTTTCTTAAACAGGCACAGTGTTTTCTCAGAGCTTAAAAGAGCTTGCCTTTTTGTTCATATCAGTGGCAGTACAATTGGAACAATATAACTCAATTCTTTGACTTTTTCCAAATTTTTGTGTAAGTTGACTTTTCTTTTTCTTTCAAAATTCTTATGAAATAGTTTGTAAATTCTTTATATTTGAAGATCAATATGCAGGTTTGAAAATCATCTTTAAATAAATTCTTTATTTATGTTATTGTCTTTAATTTATCAACATTTCTTTTTTTTATTTTCTATAGGGCTGTTTTATATAAATAAGTTATGTTTGAAAATTATCAAATTAAATAAAAAAATTATTTACTTATCTTTTTTTAATTATTTAAAAAAAAATTTCAAAAAAAATCCTTTCAAAATATATAATTTTTTTAATATCTAAATTTAAGAATAAACTTTGATCAAAAACAAAATAAGTTATTATTTTTTACAAAAAATAAATTAACAATAAATTATATATATAATATAAACATGTATTTAATCAGTAAGACGGGCATGACACCGCGCCTCGCGCGGTGTGCCCCTTCACTAGTATATATATATATATATATATATCTACTCCTACTTACTCAACAAAAAACCTACTAATTTAACATCTATAATGAAAAATATCTTATCTCAAAACAAAATCTATGATAAAAAATGCCTACTTTCGAGACAAATCTAATATACTATTTTCTCCAAAATAAAAACTCCCTCCCTCCAAAATCAAATATACGGTATATTCTCCAAGCTTATTCCCTCAATACATGCTTACCAAAACAAACATAATACTACCAAACAAAGCCTAATGAAACAAAGAAAGATGCGTAATGGATTAGGTTTGCTTTTTTGGATCTTTGCAAATTCCCCTTTTCAACCGCAAAATAATCAAAATGGGAGATTATTCTCACTCACGTGTTCAGATCTCTTAGGCCGGCAGCAAAAATCATTATTTCTATTTTATCTGTTCCAATCTCGAGTGAACTTAATTTCCACTTCCCCCACAATATATACAGAAAGGCTCGGCCGCCATTATTTACCTCTCCAAAGCCATCCCCATGGCGTTGCCACCAGGACATCTAAACTTCATCATGATACCATTTATGGCCCCCGGGCATATAATCCCGATGATAGACATGGCCAAACTGCTGGCCAAACACGGCGTTGGCATAACAATCATAGTTACACCCCTCTTCGCCGCCCGATTCAGTTCAGTAATCGACCGGGCCGTCAGCTCTGGACTATCCATACGGCTCCTCCAAATCAGGTTCCCGGCGGAGGAAGCCGGCCTGCCACCGGGATGTGAAAGCGCCGATTCTCTACCGTCTTTTGACTTAATTAGGAACTTCATTACTGCTGTCAACATGCTACAAGCCCCGCTGGAAGAGACGCTGAAAGAGCTGAAGCCTGCACCTAGCTGCATTATATGCGACAAGTTTATAGCATGGACAGCTGATACATGCATTAAATTTCAGATTCCGAGGATAATCTTTGATGGAATGAGCTGCTTCTCTCAATTAGTAATGGAAAGGCTACACAAATCAAAGATTCATGAGAGCGTTTCTCCGACGGAGCCTTTCGTCGTGCCTGATTTGCCGGATAGAATTGAGTTCACTAAACTCCAGCTGCCTGGAATGTTCAATCCAGGGAGTATGAATGTTTCTGATTTTCGTGAACAAGTGAGGAAAACCGAGCTACAGGCATATGGGGTGGTGGTCAATACCTTCGAAGAGCTTGAAAAACGATACGTGGACGAGTTTCGGAAGGTGAAAGGAGGTAAAGTTTGGACTGTTGGGCCACTGTCCCTTTCCAGCAATGAGGGCATTTTGGACAGAGCAGAAAGAGGAAATCAGGCGTCAATCGATACTGAAAAGTGCTTAAAGTGGCTTGATAACTGGAAACCTGGATCTGTAATTTACGCATGTCTTGGAAGTCTCAGTCGCCTGTCGGCTGCCCAATTCATTGAGCTTGCTTCAGGCCTGGAATCATCAGGCCATCCATTTGTTCTAGTGGTAAAAGGAGATAAATCAGGAGAGATTGAGAAGTGGATATTGGATAAGGAATTTGAGGAAAGAACAAAAGAAAGAGCCTTTCTGATTCGGGGGTGGGCTCCTCAAGTGCTGATTTTATCACACTCTTCAATCGGAGGATTCTTGACACACTGTGGCTGGAATTCGACTCTTGAAGGCATCTCTGCGGGTCTGCCTATGATCACGCGGCCGATGTTTGCTGAGCAGTTTTTAAATGAGAAACTAGTGGTGCAAATATTGGGGACAAGTATTGGAGTTGGAGCTAAGGTTGTCGTACATTTGGGAGAGGAAGAAAAAACTGAAAATAAGGTGACGAGGGATGGAATTAAGACAGCAATTGAGCGGGTAATGGATAAGGGGAAAGAAGGATGTGAAAGAAGAAAAAGGGCAGAAGAGCTTGGAGGAATTGCAAAGAGATCAATAGAAGTAGGAGGGTCTTCTTATGTAAATATTACGCTGCTTATTCAAGAAGTTGCCGGACTGGCTAAGAGCAAGCGAGGAATTGAATGATCAGATATCAGATATGGGCTTAGCATTACAAAATGATCTGTTCTATTTTTAGATCTGTTTCTGTTGGTTGATGGGTAGTATGTCGATTTTCATGGCTGTTCATATGTCGATTGTACTCTCACAATGTGAATTGTGTGATATAATGTTTCCAATTGAGAAAGTGAAGAAACTGAAAAAATGCATTTTTTGCCAATGTCGTTTTTCTTGTTCTTTTGTTTTGTTAAAGTAGGAACTAAAATGCTTTTGTTTTCCAATAGGACTTCTGTTTTTGGGTTCCAGAATGCCTCTCCCTGTGTCTATTTGTGACGATGGTTCAATTATATTCACTTTAGATTCTTTGTTTTAATACATATTTTGTTTCTATTTCATTTTATTGTGGAATATTTTATTTTTCATCCCACAGTATTGTATATATATCGATTTCATCTGATTCATAATCAATATGAAGATATTTAATACATTTTGTATATACATAAACTAAAACAAAAAATAAAAAATATAACTGGATGTGCTTCTAATTATTGTTTTGCACAATAATTACTCTAAAGATAGTAGCATTTTTTGTGATTTTGTTCATCGAAATATTATTCTTTAAGCTAAAAATAAATGTTTTTGCAAAATACACTTTTTTTAAAAGAAAAATTATAAATCATTTTAAATTATTATTATGTTAATGAATAATATGTACATTTGCATCTTTCAATTATTATTTAATATATGACGTAGTTTAAATCCTAATTATTAAACTATTGTAATTATATATAATAATATAAAGATTTAATGTGATACTAATGTTACAAAATGTATAGTGACTACAGAAAACAATATTTCTATTGAAAATAAAATTAAAAATAATTTTATCTTTAATACATTTCCCAAATATACATTTTCCTAAACGCTCCCAAAGGAAAATCAAATCAAACATAGCCTTTAATTTTGAGGCTCCCACTTGTTTTTATCTTTATTCGACTTCATTTCGTTTCTAATTTGGTTGTTTAAAGTGGTTGGCCAAACTTGAGAAGATTGTAACAGCTCGTTTGGTTTCATTTCCATGGCCCTTTTCATTTTTGTCTGAAAATGAAAAATAGAAATTATTATGTTTGGTTTTATTTCCAGAAGCCATTTCCATTTTCAACTTTTTTTAAAAGTTGAAAAGTTAGTTATAAATTTAAAATAAAAATGAAAATGTGTTTGGATAATTTGTTGGAAAGTAATTATTAAAATATATGTAGAATTGAAAAGATAGTTGATTTATATTTTTTTTATGTTTAAGAAGATTTATTTTTTAAAAATATATGTATATTTTATTAATTTTAAAATAACAATGGATACTTTATGTCAAATCAAATTTGAATTTGATTGATGTGATGATAGGGTAATAGGGTAGGTGTAGAAAGAGTTTAAAAATGAAAATAGAAATAGTTTGAGTGAAAATAGGGAGAAAGTAATATTTTTTAATTTTTATTTTCGAATGAAAATGCAAAGAGGTGATGGAAATAAAACCAAACACCCCCTTACTTTTTATTTATTTTCATTCAAAATCTTTCTTTTGGCATTTTCAATCTTTTTTTAAACCCACCATATTATCCTACTCTCACATCAATCAAATTTAAATTTGATTTGATATAAAGTATTCACTATCATTTTAAAATTAATAAAATATACATATATTTTAAGAAATAAATTTTTTAAACATAAATAAATATAAATCAATCTACTTTTCAGACCTATATTTATTTTGATTATTACTTTTTAATATTTTATCCAAATATATATCAATTTTCATTTTCATTTCATAACTAATTTTTCAATTTTTTAAAATATATGGAAATTGAAAATGCCTCTGTAAATAAAACCAAACATGATGTGGGACTTGGGCCTGTCTTCTTGAATTTAAGAATGGACTTTAAGTCAATATTAAATTATTTAGATTAACTTGGGTTACTTGCTTTCATCTAGAACAAATATAGTATTAATTTTCTTATAACTACTGACTATATATTAATTTATATTTGTCTATTTGCTTTGTAAGACACTTCAAAACTCTTTGATTTGCAGCAACTTCTTTGCATTTGTTGTATCCTCTCCCTCCACTTTTATTCTACCCTTGCGTAACTCAAAAGTCTATCGTTTATATATTTGATTTTTCTTATTTGTCTTTTGTATATTTGAAATTGAAAGTTGGTGGATGTGTTTTAAGTGCCCGTTTGGTTTTGTTTTTAAAGGTCTTTTTCATTTTCTATTAAAAATGAAAATAGAAAACTATCAACTTCTTCCCTATTTTCACAATCATTTTCATTCTCAAAATGTTATTCAGAACACACTATTACACTGTTTTTCTATTTTTACTTTTTATTTTCTCGCATTACTTCTAATACAAAAACACTATATTTTTCAAATAGAACTCATTTTCAACCCTACATAACTATTACATTTTAAACAAAAATCTCCAAACAACATTTCATTTTCAAAAATAAATTTATAACTAACTTTTCACTATTCTTTTTCACCAAAAAATAAATTCAAACGGCCCTTTGCCACCATTTCTACTCCCATTGGCTTTTTCCAGTTCATTTCTGAGTGCTATTTGTTTTCAAAAATGGAGTTTATTCCGTGATTTCATTGTACCGCAAATTTGGAATATGTGTGTGTGTGTGTGTGTGTGTGTGTGTGTATTTATAGACAGTTAGAGCTTATTCTAATTTGATCCTGTTGGAATATTTTGATGGAAACATAAATCAACCATGATTTTGAAGCATGGTAATACTATTCTCGAGGTGATCTTTGCCTGCACACTCAAGAGTTTGTCAATGTATTTAATAAGGTAATTCATCCTTAAAAAACAATAAAACTACCAAATTTTGTTACTCATGAAAAACATTCCACCTTAACTTACAAGAGACTTGGCAAATAGGTATTCATAAGTAACCCATGAATAGGTAATGGTGGATTGGGTAAATTTACTAATATGTAAAATTAGTCATTTTTTATTGGATATGAGATAGTAGACACATTATTCATGACTATGGATGACGGATAACCTGTGGGTACCTGTTAGCATCAAAATTTTATTGGGATAAACTACCATTTGATAGTCCAATTAAAATTGGCTATTGATTTAGGTTTCAAATTAAAGTCCATAATAAATTTGGGCTTTATAAAATTACAAAATCCAAAATGAATTTTAAAATATCTTATTTGTTTTGGATTAGCTAATTGGGCCAAAATAAATTTTAATATGGCCCATTAATTAAGCCCATCTCAAGTGAGCCCAAATGGAGGCTCAAGTTTCAAGTCATCAAACCCTAATTTGTGCCTATAAAAAGAGGTGTTGGGAGACATACCACAAAAGAAAAAAAAAAGATCAAGAAATACATCAAGCCTCAAGCTCTCAAGTCCGAGCTCTTGCCACGAAGAAGTGCTGCAACCACAAGGGTTCTACATCTTCTTCAAAAGCATTAAATTCTGAAGACCTTGATATCAAAACAAATACTTGATTTCAAGGAAGTTTGTGATTTCATCCGCAAATTTAGAAGGAAATTACGCATCCGATTCAAGAACAAGCATCAAGCCCTTGAATCAAATCCAAGGAGAAGAATCAGAGGAATTATTAGAGATTGTAACCACTTTTTTATTCTCAATAAATATTCAATTTGTCCGTATTTTTCTTGTCTTGTAATTCTTTTTGTAGACTCGAAGTTTGTGTGAACAAATTTTTGGCACGTCCGATGGGACCATCTCTGCCTCTGATCTCTTTCTCCTATATCAAAGTTTCAGTTGTCATGGCACCTAAGAAGAACCAAGTCACTACTATGAATCAGACAAATGTTATGGATATTATTGCTACGGCCTGTCAATCCTCTACTGGGGGCAAGATTGTTGATACTACTCCATCGGATGGCTCGAACTCAACAAGTCCTATGGAGATTAAGTCCAAATCATCTTTTTTGTTGCGCTACCAGCAATGGTAACTAAGACAACTACAGTGGATGAACAACGTGCTCAGATGGCGCAAGCCATAGCTGATCTTCAGAAGATTGTGGAAGACAAAGACCTCCAGATCGCCCAATTAATGAACAAGCTGGAGCATTCAAATATTGGATAGTCTAGCCATAATCGTTCATCCTCCTCAAATGATGTTGAAAATAAGAAGCAAATAGATGAGGCGCCACCCAAGCAAGACTCAGTGCAGAAATCTAATCACTCTACGACATCTGTTGCTGCGCTGTCTATGCAACAATTGCAAGAGATGATAACTAACACCATCAGAGCACAGTATGGTGGACCTTCACAAAATTCGCTCGTGTACACAAAACCATACACTAAGAAAGTTGACGCATTAAGGATGCCGATAGGCTACCAGCCGCCAAAGCTTCAACAGTTTGATGGAAAAGGCAATCCAAATCAACATATTGCCCATTTTGTGGAAACATGCAATAATGCATAAACTAATGGTGATCTCCTCGTAAAGCAGTTTATGAGATCGCTCAAGGGAAATGCATTCGATTGGTACGTTGATTTGGAGCCTGAATCTATTGACAGTTGGGCAGAAATGGAGAGAGAATTTCTAAACCGCTTCTACTGCACTCGTCGCACTGTTAGTATGATCGAGCTTACCAATGCAAAGCAGTGGAAGGACGAACCAGTCATTGACTACATCAACCATTGGCGTGCACTAAGCTCGAATTGTAAGGATAGATTATCAGAAGTTTCAGCAATAGAGATGTGCATACAGGGGATACATTGGGGGCTTCTTTATATCCTCCAAGGAATCAAGCCACGAAGTTTTGAGGAATTAGCCACTCGTGCTCATGACATAGAGTTGAGCATTGCGAATCATAAACCTGCTTTTTCCGGTGGATGATCAAAAGAAAGACAAAAAGGACTCAAAGAAAAATGAGAAGTTTTCCAAAGCTTCTGTGAAGGAGTCAATGGCAATTAAAGCAGCTCCTGTCAAGATTTCTGCAATCAGCAACAAAGGAGAAAAGACTGATCAACTTGTGCCAACCGAAAGGCATCGACCTACGTTGAAAGAACTACAGGAAAAGGAGTACCCATTCCCTGACTTTAATGTCCCGCAAATCTTTGACGAGTTATTGGCAAGAAAGATGATTGAGCTACCCGAGCCGAAACGTCCTGATGAAGTTGGGAAAGTGACTGACCCGAAATACTATAAGTATCATCGAGTTGTTAGTCATCCCATAGAAAAGTGTTTTGTGGTTAAAGAGAAAATCATGGCATTGGCTAAGGATGGAAAAATCATCCTTGACACCGAAGACACAGCAGATGCGAATGTTACTTGTGTCACAACTGTTACCAATACTGCTTGCAGCCAGAAGAATATTCTTCCCCCACTCATTGGGGCATCAAAGTTGCTCCAATTTGAAAGTATAGACCCAGTCTTTTTTGAAACTTTGTCCACTGATAAGATAGAAAAGTCAGATGCAAGTTCTGTTTCTGAAGTTGAAGATGAAGGTGAATGGATTCTTGTAACACGTTCGCGGAGGCAAAGGCAATGTGTTCACCAGCTTCATCCATCTTTCTTAGAGAGACAACATCTCAACAGATGCGGCATTCACGATCGGACATTTCAATGTCTCACCAAGTGCCCTCAGCTAAAGTTAACAAGAGGTACGAAAGCTTCTCGTGTTAAGCCGAGAAAATTGAGAAGAAGTCGTTGGGAACCTATTACTCTAGGAGACTTTTTCCCATGAGGTTTTTTGAGCAAAAGGTCAAAACAGCATTTACTACATTTGGTGAAGCGGAAAGCCAAAATTCCACCTCTTGTTGTGCGGCCATTGCATTTACAGATGAAGATTTGTTGCTAGGGTCAAAGCCACATAATCGGCCACTTTTTGTTTCTGGATTCATGCAAGATCAGAAAGTCAACCGCATGCTTATTGACGGGGGATCAGCGATTAACATCATGCCAAAATCTACTATGAAATAATTGGGGATCACAATTGAGGACTTATCTCGCAGTCGCTTGACCATTCAAGGTTTCAACCAAGGAGGCCAGCGAGCCATTGGAATGATCCGGATGGATCTTACTATTGGAGAATTAAAAGCGGATACTTTGTTTCATGTCATCAATGCAAGAACTTCTTACAACTTGTTGCTAGGAAGACCATGGCTTCATGAAAACGGAGTGGTTCCCTCTACCCTTCATCAATGCTTCAAGTATTCGAGAAAGGGTGAGATAATGAAGGTCGATGCAGATACAAAACCATTTACTGAGGCGAAATCATACTTTGCGGATACTAAATTATATTTAAACCCAAGCTCGGTGCAGGGAACATTACCTTCAAAATCTCCCATCAATCATCCTATTGAAGAAGAGCCTGCTGAACTTATAACTCTGGAGCCCGATGTTGAAAAGTCCAAGAAGTTGGTTGCTGGTGAAACTTCGACAAGTAAAGTTGTCGAATCCGAAGGGACGGCCAATTTGCCAGTGTTTTGGTATACCCTTCGATCACGTCAAAAAGAAAGACAAGAGTCACCTGAAATGTACATTCCATCACTGCACAATAAAACAGAACAGATAAAGGAGGTAGGGTCTGATGACCACGAAGTTATGAAAAATGAGTTAATTATGCCCATCGTCAGTTTGAACTCAAAAGCCTCACCTGAATTTCTCCTAGAGGAACTCAACGTCAAAAGTTTCATAGGATGTTTGATCCAAAAGCCTACGACCTCTTGGCTAAGTCTGGATATGACTTTTCCAATCCATCTAAGTTAGGAGAGTTGAAACCTGAGTTGACGGGAGAAAAGGTCCATGGCCTCAGCAAGGCACAACAAAAATTACGGAGCCAAGGGTTTCGAGTTGATCAGCCAAAAATCAGCTTGGGATTTGCACCAAGTGAGCCAATCAGAATACGTGTGACAAAGAAAGATAAGTGCGTCAGTGTCCAACATATTGCAGCTGATAAAGATGGAAATGATGGAGGTCAAAAGTCAAGTGATAGTCGGGTCTCTGTATTCGATCGGCTAAGCACTCACACCAGCCATCCATCTGTCTTTGAAAGACTTGGTCAGAATCCACCACTTCGCATAGGGCCTACTACAAGTCATCGACCACAAGGTTCAGTCTTCAATCGACTTGGAAGTAATAGTACAGAAAAATCAAGGAAAAGAAATAACTGTGATAAATCCGACATGGTAGACTTGAGAACCGAAAGTCAGACTATTTGCTCACCTCAACCGAGCGAAGCCAAATCCTCGATTCTGATCATCAGTGTGGACAGACCAGTAAAGGTGATGAGACGTACTACAAGACATTCATCTGATGAAAATGGTGGACACAAGGATGAGATGGAGATTATCTTAAGCTCTAATTATACAAGTGTTGTAGAAGAATCAAGCCCTCAGTACCTTGGGGGGTTCAACAGGTTGATGGTAGGTGGCTTTGTGCGAGTCACAAGCCACCCTGGGTGGAGACAATGCTTATCCCCATTGTGAAAGCAGATGGAGTCGTACAATTGAGGGTTATATTTCAAAAGGTTGACGTTGTAGACACTATACAGTCTGATGATGAAGAGGATAATGAGCAGTACTCATGTTATCATATTGCTACTAGTGAAGAGTCTGATTCAGATATCTTTGAAGATGAGGTCCAAGAAGCTCCCCCACAGCTTGAAGATGGTGGACAGGCCACTGTGGATGAACTTAGAGAATTGAATCTTCGCACAACAGAGGAGCCACGCCCTATATTCGTAAGTTCTCTTTGAAGTAATAAAGAGGAAGAGCAGTACTTAAGAACCTTGAGTGAGTATAGAGATGTCTTTGCTTGGACATATAAAGAGATGCCTGGATTGGATCCCAAAGTCGCAATCCATCACCTCGGCATAAAGCATGGGGTGCGCCCAGTGAAGCAGTCGCAGCGAATTTTTTGCCCAGAGCTTGTCCCTCGAATTGAAGCTAAAGTAAACAAGCTCATCGATGCTGGGTTTATTAGGGAAGTTAAGTATCTGAAGTGGATATCTAGCATTGTGCCTGTAAAGAAGAAAAATGGCCAAATATGCATTTGTGTCGACTTTCGAGACTTAAATAAGGCATGCCCGAAAGATGATTTTCCGTTACCTATCATCGAGCTCATGGTTGATACAACTACTGGTTATGAGGCTTTGTCTTTCATGGATGGAACATCGGGATACAACCAAATCAGGATGTCGCCACAAGATGAGGAGTGTATGGCTTTTCGCACTCCAAAAGGTATCTACTGTTATAAAGTGATGCCTTTTGAGTTAAAGAATGCAGGTGCTACTTACCAACGTGCTATGCAGAACATCTTTGATGACATGCTACACAAAAGGGTTGAATGCTATATCGATGATTTGGTTGTCAAAAGTAAGAGAAGAAGTGATCACTTGGCAGATATTCGAGTGGTATCCAATCAGTTGCGAAAATATAACTTGAAGATGAATCCCCTTAAATGTGCATTTGGTGTTACATCAGGTAAATTTCTTGGCTTTATAGTCCGTCATCGAGGCATTGAGGTCGATCCCGCAAATATAGATAATATCCAGAATATGCCTGCGCCGAGGAACCTAAAGGAACTACAGAGCTTGCAAGGTAGTCTTGTATTCATAAGAAGATTCATATCAAACCTCGCCGGGAGGTGCCAACCATTTAATCATCTTATGAAGAAAGACACCCCATTCAAATGGGATGAAGGATGTCAGAATGCTTTTGAAAGTATAAAGAAACGTCTCTTAAATCCACCAGTGTTGGGAGCTCCTGTACTCGGAAGGCCGCTTATATTGTATATTGCAGCACAAGACAAGTCGATTGGTGCCCTTATGGCTCAAGAAAATGAAGAGGATAAAAAAAAGGCACCATACTACCTAAGCAGATCCCTGACTGGAAATGAACTGAAATATTCCCCTATTGAGAAGATCTACTTAGCATTATTCTATGCCATTAAGAAGTTGAAGCACTATTTTGAGGCGTACTCCATACAACTCATCTCTCGTGTTGATCCAGTCAAGTTTTTTATGCAAAACCTGTGCTCTCTGGGAGATTAGCGAAGTGGTCTATCATATTCAACCAATACGAGATCACTTATATGCCACAAAAGGCTATTAAAAGGCAAACTCTGGCAAATTTCTTGGCTAACCATCCTATCCCTGCAGGATGGGAGTTACCTGATGATCTCCCTGATGAAGTTCTCCCGACATGGATAATGTTCTTCAACGGAGCAGCCAGATCTGATGGATCGGGGGCAGGGGTTGTCTTCGTTTCGCCAGAAAAGCAATTATTGACATATTCCATTGTGTTTGGTGAGTTGTACTCCAACAACATTGCTAAGTACCAAGCTTTGATCATTGGACTTCAAATGGCCTTGGAAATGGATATTATGGAAATTGAAATCTATAGTGACTCAAAATTAATCATCAATCAGCTCTTGAAAGAATATGAAGTCAAGAAAGAAGATCTCGTGCCTTTCTTTCAGCAAGCCTCAGACTTATTGAAGAAATTTGAGAGCGTTAGCTTAAACCACATACCAAGAAAGGAGAATAGAATGGCTGATACATTAGCTAACTTGGCAACTACTCTAGCCCTATCTAAAAGAGAAACAACGAACATTCATGTGTGCAATCAGTGAGTCATTCCGCTTTCTGTTGAATCCAATCATGAAGATTCGAATGCTATATCAATATCAATTGAGGATGATCATGATTGGAGAAGTCCATTAGTTGATTACTTAAAGCATAGAAAGTTGCCGAATGATCCCCGCCATAAGACAGAGATACAAAGGAGATCGTCTCGTTTTATCTTATACAAAGATACTTTATACCGTCGGTCTTTTGAAGGTAGTTACCAACGTTGCTTAAGTGGTGAGGAAGCAGTAGAAGCCATGACTGAAGCACATTCTGGGATCTATGGCGCTCACCAATCTGGCCCTAAGCTCCATTTTCGGATCAAAAGGATGGGTTACTATTGGCCGACAATGATCAAAGACTGTTTAGAATATGCAAAGAAGTGTGAAGCTTGCCAACTACATGTAAATTTCATACACCATCCTCCGGAGCCTCTACGTCCTACTGTTGCTTCATGGCCATTTGACGCTTGGGGTCTCGATGTGGTAGGGCCTATTACTCCAAAGTCATATGCTAGTCATGCTTATATATTGGCAGCCACTGATTACTTCTCCAAATGGGCGGAGGCGATCCCTCTTAAAGAGGTGAAGAAGGAAACAATGGTTGAGTTCATCCGTTCGAACCTTATTTTTCGATATGGAGTACCTCGCTATATTATCACTGATAATGGGAAGCCATTCTATAACAAGTTGATGGATAAGTTATGTGCGCAATTTGGTTTCAAGCAGCATAACTCCTTGATGTACAATGCGGCGGCAAATGGTTTGGCTGAAGCATTCAATAAGACCCTATGCAACCTTCTGAAAAAAGTGATGTCGAAGTCAAAGAGGGACTGGCACGAGAGAGTTGGAGAAGCGTTGTGGGTGTATAGAATGACACACTGAACTGCTACTAAAGCCACTCCATATTCATTGGTGTACGGAGTTGAAGCTATTCTCCCCCTTAAAAGTTAGATACCTTCACTTCGTATTGCAATTCAAGAAGGACTCACCACCAAAGATAATGCTCATCTCAGACTTGAAGAATTGGAAGCATTGGATGAGAAAATGCTTGAAGCTCAACAACAACTTGAGTGCTACCAAGCTCACATGACAAGGGCATTCAACAAGAGAGTTCGCCCTCGATCATTTCAAGTTGGGGATCTAGTCCTGGCAGTAAGGAGGCCAATTACCATCACCCAGCGAATGGGAAACAAATTTACATCAAATTGGGATGGTCCTTATGTGGTGAAAGAGGCTTATACGAATGGTGCCTACAAGTTGGTAGATAAAGATGGATTGCGCATTGGCCCTATAAATGGCAAGTTTTTGAAGCGCTATTATCCATGAAGAAGTCTGCTCCTTGACGCACGAGCCTAAACTGAATGTCACTCCTGACCCGCATGAGTATAAACTGTGTACGGTACCCACCAATGGTAGTGCATGTGGATAAACTACTAACCTACTCCACTGAAAGTATTTCGTGTGGCTAAAATGTAGGAATACTTCACCTCGTCCAGGGTGGCTAAGCTATGGATATTCCTGGCCCGCATGAGTATAAACTGTGTATGGCCTCCCTTCAAAATTAAAAAAAATATATTTGAACTACGTGATGATTTGATCCCCTTGACGGGGTACGTAGGCAGCTTGGAATTTATTTTCTAAGTTCAGTCTTATCTTTAAATAAGTTTGGTTTGTTTTAGAGATAGCCAATCTATTTGTAAGTTTGAGCCACTTTATAATTATTCAATCATTGAAAGTTTATGGTTGATATTTGATTAGTTGGTATTCATAAGAAAAGTGCAGAAGAGCAAAAAAAAAAAGTGAAGTAAAAGATTGATGAAAAAGAAAAAGAGCTTTTATTGCATATGAATATTCTTTTACATCAATTAAAAAAAGGGGGGAAGAATACTAAGAAGCTAAATGCTCAAGCAAACAAGTCAAAGGCGGCCAAATCATAGCGAGATTCTTCAAGTAATGCCTCCATCCTTTTCAAAGCTTCAACCTCTTTATCAGTCAAAAATGGAGTGCTCTCAAGCTTCGACACCTCTTCCCTCTTGATTGCTACTTCTTTTTGAATGGTGGATAGGTTTTCTTTTGCTTTATGGAGTGATAAACTTGAAAGCTCTTCCTTGTTGTTCAACTCGGCAAGTCGCGCCTTCAATTCTTCTTGCTGCTTAGAGATTCGAAGAAGTTCTACTTTTAGACTATTCACCTTTTCAACTCGTTCAATCTCTGTTGCCTCAAGCTCAGAAAGATCTTGTTGTACAAGAAGAAGTGTTTTCTCATGAGCCTCTTGTGTTTCTCTCTAGATGGAGTCCAGCTTAACTTTTGTGTAGTTGGAAGCGCCCTCAAAGAAAGACTTTAGATGACTCTCCAAGGATGATGTATCTTTCATATATGTCCTCATCTCTACAATCAGATCATCAATTGCTGGCTTCACCTCCGAAAGCTGCTCAAATGGAGTCCTCATGACCTTTTGGCATATTTGTTCCCAATAAAATTTGATCAGTATCTGCTCAGCTTCAGTTTTTATAACTCGAGGACAAAATTCAGAAATCTCAGCTCGTGGGTGCGGCCAAGATGAAGCCTCAAATGTCTTTTTAGGTTCTTTAGGCATGTTCTCCTCAACAGAAAACTTTTCTGCAATAAAATAGGCAATACCGTTTAGATACTTGCAAGAAGTCTCAATTTTACAAAAAAGATATAATTGATGGTACCAGAAGGATGGGAAGTAGCATCTTCTCCACATAAGCCAAAAGGATCGACTTCATTTATTGAGCCAATGCTGCCTTCAGAGGCGATGGGGATTTCTTTCTCAAGATCTGCAAGCTGAAAAGAAAATAAAGATATAAGATGGGTGAAAAGAATAGTAATGTAATAAAATAATGATAATGATGATGATTGTGTGTACGTATTCTGCTAATTCCTCTAAAGGCAGTGAAGAACTTGGAGCATCTGCGAAAAAATGTTAAATTCACACTAATATCGTCTAAGTCAAGAACCTTCAATCTTTCTTTAAATTGGTATTGGTTGCTGGATTCATCATTAGAGAGTGACAAGGCAGAAATTACTTCATTTCCTTCAGTTGGACTAGCTGTAGGAACAAACTTGGGAGTAGAGTCCATAGGAAGAGTTCGTTGCTTTTTAGAGGGCACTTTTGCTAGTTCCAGGTCAACAGTCGAATCTCGAGGAGATGGAACAATTTCGCCATCCTTGGAACCCTGTCTTGAAGCCCTTTGAGATCTCTTGGGATTTAAATCTGCTCGTTGGTTAAGCTTAAGAATGATTTTTGTGTTTTTTTCTGAATAAGCCTTCCAACGTTCAGCCTACCAATCTGCATATTCCTTCGTAACTAAAGGTGATGAGGAGGTACTGCTTGGTACAATTAGCTTGGAAGATGTGCCCAACAAATTACAAGACTGCCAAAGACGAATAAGCTCAACCAACTCATATGTAAGAATTTCCCTCCTAATGTGGCCAGGAATATCTTGACAGAAACCATGCTGCCGGCTGAATCAATGGGGACTATAAGCTTTGACAATACGTACTGCCCCACTTCGGAATGTCAAATAGCTAGACCGTAAAGCCGTGAAAAGATCTTTGTAAGTATTGGATATGCCTGCATTATCTATCACCGAGGTTTGCCCTTGTGTGCGCAAGTTTTAAAGCCTTAAGGGATTGATGTTGTGGAATAATTCGCGTGCCTCAGTGAGTTCAAGTGTTTGGCCATATTCTCACCTGCATATCTCACCATCTGAGCTCCAACTGGTTCAAGTTTAGATGAAAAATGTGTTTGAAGGTATCGCCCAATCCAACTATATACATAATGAATAGGGAAGATGGCGGTGGAGTCGCTCAAACTCCTTGAGGTGGATATCTCTCTCAAACCGCAGTAGATGCTTGCCAATATAGGAACTGCTAGAGAAAAACAATCTCTATGATCCATTTTACTTGCAACTTTGAAAACAGAAGCACGTACCTTATCAACTTTATGGTATGGTAAAGAAAAGTTACATAGCCAACATGAAAGAAAAGCAGCCAAATAAGTCTCGCCCCTGATTTCCTCTTTGATCTCCAACTGCATAAATGGCTCATCATACTCCTTAATGCGTGATAGGAGAGATGTGTTGATGTTCCCACAAGGATTACGAGATAGCTTTGGCTTGATAAGTCTCTTTCTGGATGATCTTAAAGGTGGCTGTGCATATCTAGTCGAGCCTCTAAACCAAAACCCAATCCAGTCGAAAATAGATACACCATTGGAGTCCTTTGGAAGCATGTGGTATGCTGCGAATAGGTACTTGCAGCTTCGCGGCAAAGAAGGCTGGCAGATGTCGGCATCAAGCAGCTCCTTGGCAGATGGAACAACTTCATCGTAGAAATCTTCGCGTATCGGCAATCCACAAAGTCCACGAAGGTCCCATAAAGAAATCGACAGTTCTCCAATAGCAGTGTGCAATGTGTTTGTAGAAGGGCACCATAGCTCGAGGAATCCTTGGAGGACATTCTTGTTGCAAACATACGTGAAAAGAGAGGCATGAACAGCTGCATAGACTTTAGCTCAATGAAGAGTGTCTGCATGATGGCCCAGCACATCCTCCGCCCACTCCCAATAGCCAGTGTGAAAGGATACCTCGCCAAATTTAGATGCTGGAATTCTGCACGAGCCTCTATTGATGCTAAGATGGTGGTTTGGAAGTAAGAGTTCTGCATGCATGGCTCCGATGTCATGAAGTGATGATTTCAACAGCAAGACCTTAGAACGAGCAGAGATACCGGAATGCTGATCGATCGTCTCCTCGGACCATTAAGCAACATGCATAGAGTGGTTTGATTGAGCCTTGGAGGATTGAGCATCCACGACCACTTCATACACACATAAAGTAGTGCTTTTGACTTTGGAGAAGTCTTTGTCACCTCGAATCACGATGCATGGGGTCGGTTCACTACAGTCCTTAATGGCTATCTTCATTGCTTTGCTGACATTTTGAACCCAAAAAAAAAAAAAGGCAAGTTAAATGAAAAGCAATTCGAAAGAAAGGAAAAGATAATAGCAACATAATATTTTGCTCAAAAAAAAAAAGGGAGCAGGTTAAACCAACAGTCTATGGAAGAGGTTACACCGGTAATCCACCGATTCTTGATGAAGGTTGTGAGACCTGCTGAAAAGTGAAAAAAAAGAAATTCAGCAAGGGCGTCTTCCTCTTAGAAAATTTCACAAACAGATATTGTGCGAATATGTGTGCAAGAAGACTTTACGAAGACATGCAGTTAGTATCATTTTCTTCAAAAGCAAAAAAGGGCAAAGGATCATCAAACCTGTTTGGCCAAAAGTGAAATATGAACTGAAGAGAAAAGCGTATAAACAAAAACGTTATGCATTTAATCTTTTATAGAGTTCGTTCATGAATGAGGATGGAAAATTTCTATCTTTTTCTGAAAGTTGCTAAGGCAGGAAACCAGCAGAATTCTGTGAGAAGGAAATTGTCCTTATTATTTTCTCTTTATCAAAGGAAGGAATTAATTATTTTTTAACTTGCTGAGCTAGTCGGTACAATTGGTGTGATTTGCTGTGATCTTCGCCAGGAAAGAAATTCTGCTTCTACATGTGAAGTTCAAAAGGAAACAGTGACTGCTGTTCAAAGAAGAGAAAGTGGAATAATGCACAATTTTCCTTTGGCCGCAAAAGATGGGAACTCACGTGGGCCCGTGCACATTAAATAAAAATAGAAGGAAAGAAAAGATCTCCTTGCAATGGAATTATCAGCCTGCCAAGGAAATCTTTTTCTTCTTCCAGGAACAATTATATATTGCCAAATCAATGAGAGACCATGGTCAGAGAGAGAGAGAGAGAGAGAGAGAGAGAGAGAGAGAGAGAGAGATATGAAGGGAAAATAAAAAGAGAGGGGTAGTGAAGGACAGACGAAAGTTGCTGCTCTTAATTTGCAAAATCAATTGGATCAATTCTTTTTCTTCTTTATCCTGCAAAATATCATGGGCCAAAGTCAACACGGAGTGATGCAGATTTTTTGAATTTGAAGGCAAAGTTAATTGAAAGTGAAGTCAGAAGCTAACTCACTGTTCGGGGGGCTCGTTGCTCTCAATGGATAAATACAAAATCCTGTTATCTTTCTTCTTTTGTTGGAAAGAAATGCGGGCTCATAAGCTTATTAAGCATGTTACGAAAAAACCAAAGAAAAAGGTTGAATGTCATGGGTTTTCTCAATCCAAATTTCATCTTCAATTTTAGTGGAGATATTTAAGGATTTCTCAAATTATGTCCATATAATTTATATGATTAAAAGTCCTTCAAATCTCGCCTCTCATTTGGCATGTTGTTCACCGAGCCTTGAAGTGGGGGCATTTGTTAGCATCAAAATTTTATTGGGATAAACTATCATTTGATAGTCCAATTAAAATTGGCTATTGATTTGGATCTCAAATTAAAGTTCATAATAAATTTGGATTTTATAAAATTAGTCAATCCAAAATAAATTTTAAAATATCTTATTTGTTTTGGATTAGTTAATTGGGCCAAAATAAATTTTAATATGGCCAATTACTTAAGCCCATCTCAAGTGAGCCCAAAGGGAGGCTCAAGTTTCAAGTCATCAAACCCTAATTTGTGCCTATAAAAATGGGTGTTGGGAGACATATCACAAAAGAAAAAAAAAGATCAAGAAATACATCAAGCCTCAAGCTCTCAAGTCCGAGCTCTTGCCACGAAGAAGTGCTGCAACCACAAGGGTTCTACATCTTCTTCAAAAGTATTAAATTCTGAAGACCTTGATATCAAAACAAATACTTAATTTCAAGGAAGTTCGTGATTTCATCCGCAAATTTAGGAGGAAATTACGCATCCGATTCAAGAACAAGCATCAAGCCCTTGAATCAAATCCAATGAGAAGAATCAGAGGAATTATTAGAGATTGTAACCACTTTTTTATTCTCAATAAATACTCAATTTGTTCGTATTTTTCTTGTTTTGTAATTCTTTTTGCAAACTCAAAGTTTGTGTGAACAATACCAATATTTTTATTTTTTCATACTTGAAGGTAAATTAATATGTATTTTTTTTATTTACATAATATTATTCAAATATTACTTAAATAAAGCTAATTATAAAAGAGGGTACAAATTTTACACGTTACATTGAACAGGTACTTAAAGTATGTCAAGTATTTTAGTTTGAAAAGTACAACTTAAATTTTTAAACACTTATCGATTTTAAGTTATATTACATTTAAAATTCAAATTTAAATCCCATTATATATATAGTTGTTCACGGATTACCTGTAGGTACCCATAGCTTGGATCAAAAGATGGAAAGTAATTAGGCGGTGGGTAAAATTACCCGCATTTTTTTGAGTACCCGCAATATGAATGATTTTTTATCAGGTCTAAATAACAAGGTGCAATATTTTTTTCTTCCTTTAATTATTTTTTTTGTTGAATTAACTTTACAATATAGTTTTTATGAAGTAAAACAAGACTTACATTTAAAGTGTGAAAATATACTATTTTGTAGTGATACTATCATTTTCCTATTGAAGTTTATAGTCATGTCTTCAATGAGAAGATTGAATTTTGAGATTGGATAGTTTGTTCATTTTTATGTGCTCTATCAAGTTTGACATGGAATGAATCAAGATTATATTTAATAAGACAAAGAATGGCATACTAAGGACATAATTATTTAACAATTTAAATTTAATAATATTTTTAAAATAAAAAAATATAATGATCAATTTTTATAGACTGAAAATCAAGTGAAATGCCAATAACAAATTTTATAATACAAATAACAATACCCATATATATCTACTCCTACTTTTTTTTTGACACTATATATCTACTCCTACTTACTCAACAAAAAACCTACTAATTTAATACCTATAAATGAAAACTACCTTATCTCAAAACAAAATCTATGATGAAAAATGTCTTCTCTCAAAACAAATCTAATATACTATTTTCTCTAAAATAAAAACTAACTCCCTCCAAAATCAAACACACGGTATATTCTCCAAGCTTATTCCCTCAAAACATGCTTAGCAAAACAAATATAATACGAACAAACAAAGCCTAATGAAACAATGAAAGATGCGTGATGGACTGCTGTTTTGGATCTTTGCAAATTTCCCTTTTCAACCGCACAATAATGACTGCATTAAATATGTGTGTCGGGTGAATTATTGCACTGTGTAGGTCCAAAATAATTCATCTGATGGGAGAATATTCTTACTCACGTGTCCAGATCTCATAGGCCGGCAACAAAAATCATTCCAATACCGAGTGAACTTAATTTCCACTTCCCCCACAATATATACAGAAAGGCTAGGACGCTAGGTCGCCATTGTTTACCTCACCAGAGCCATCCCTATGGCGTTGCCACCAGAACATCTAAACTTCATCATGATACCATTTATGGCCCCCGGGCATATAATTCCGATGATAGACATGGCCAAATTGTTGGCCAAACGCGGCGTTGGCATAACAATCATAGTTACACCCCTCTTCGCTGCCCGATTCGGTTCAGTAATCAACCGGGCCGTCAGCTCTGGACTATCCATCCGGCTCCTCCAAATCAGGTTCCCGGCCGAGGAAGCCGGCCTGCCGCCGGGATGTGAAAGCGCGGATTCTCTTCCGTCTTTTGACTTAATCAGGAACTTCATTACTGCTGTCAACATGCTACAGGCCCCGCTGGAAGAGATGCTAAAAGAGCTGAAGCCTGCTCCTAGCTGCATTATATGCGACAAGTTTATAGCATGGACAGCTGATACATGCATTAAATTTCAGATTCCGAGGATAATCTTTGATGGAATGTGCTGCTTCACTCAATTAGTAATGGACAGGCTATACACTTCCAACATTCATGAGAGCGTTTCTCCGGCGGAGCCTTTCGTCGTGCCTGATTTACCCGATAGAATTGAGTTCACTAAACTCCAGCTGCCTGCTACACTCAATCCAGGGAGTATGGATGCTTTTGATTTTCGTGCACAAGTAAGGAAATCCGAGTTACAGGCATATGGGGTGGTGGTAAATACCTTCGAAGAGCTGGAAAAAAGATATGTAGATGAGTTTCGGAAAGTAAAAGGAGGTAAAGTTTGGAGTATTGGGCCATTGTCCCTTTCCAGCAACGAGGATATTTTAGACAGGGCGGAAAGGGGAAACCAGGCGTCAATCGATACTGAAAAGTGCTTAAAGTGGCTTGATAACAGGAAACCTGGATCTGTAATTTACGCCTGTCTTGGAAGCCTGGGTCGCCTGTCGGCTGCCCAATTCATTGAGCTTGCTTCAGGCCTGGAATCATCTGGTCATCCATTTGTTCTAGTGGTGAAAGGAGATAAATCAGGAGAGATAGAGAAGTGGATATTGGATGAGGAATTTGAGGAAAGAACAAAAGAAAGGGCCCTTCTGATTCGGGGATGGGCTCCTCAGGTACTGATTTTATCGCACTCTTCGATCGGAGGATTCTTGACTCACTGCGGCTGGAATTCGACCCTTGAAGGCATCTCTGCGGGTCTGCCTATGATCACGTGGCCAATATTTGCTGAGCAGTTTTTGAATGAGAAATTAGTGGTGCAAATACTGGGGACAAGTGTGGGAGTTGGAGCCAAGGCTGTCATACATTGGGGAGAGGAAGAAATGCCTGAAAATAAGGTGACAAGGGACGGAATTAAGACAGCTATTGAGAAGGTAATGGATAAGTGGAAAGAAGGATCCGAAATAAGGGAAAGGGCACAAGAGTTTGGAGAAATTGCAAAGAGATCAATAGATGTAGGAGGGTCTTGTTATGTAAATATTACGCTGCTAATTCAAGAAATTGCCGGACTGGCTAAGAGCAAACAAGGAATTGAATGATCAGATATCAGATATGGGCTTAGTATTTGAAAATGATCTGTTCTATTTTTAGATCTGTTTCTGTTGGACCTGTTGGTTGATGGGTAATCTGTCAGATTTTCGCGGCTGTCCATATACCAGTTGTATTGTACTCTCACAATGTGAATTGTGTGATATAATGTTTCCAATTGAGAAAGTGAAGAAACTGAAAAAATGCATTTTTTTGCCAATGTCGTTTTTCTTGTTCTTTTGTTCTGTTAAAGTAGAAACTAAAATACTTTTGCTTCCAATTGGACTTCTGTTTTTGGGTTCCAGAATGCCTCTGCCTGTGTGTATTTGTGGGGATGGTTCAATCATTCTTTGTTCTAATTCACGATTTATTTTTATTTTTAGTGCTAATTTATCTCTAATATATATGCATGAATCGAAATAGACTATAAAATAAAACAGAAAATCCAAAGTGATTTGTCTTTGCTTCCCAAACATATAACCGATTGGCCGGGTTTCTAGTTATTGTTTTGCACAATTAACTCTAAAGGACAGTGTTAGCTTTTCGCAATTTAGTTCTTCGAAATATATATTATTCTTTAAACTAAAATTAAATATTTTTTTTCCAAAATATATTTTTTTTAAAAATATTTTAATCATTTTAAGTTATTATGTGAATGAATAATATGTACGTTTATATCTTTCAAGTATTATATTAATATATTATACAGTTTAAATAATTTTAATTATTAAACTATAATAATTATGTATAATAATATAAAATTTTGATGTGATACTAATCCAACAAAGCATATATTGATAAATACATACAGAAAAATAGTATTTCTATTGAAGATAAAATCAAGCATAATTTTTATCTTTAATACATTTCTCCAATGTTTTTTCTCAAAATATATTTTCCCAAACGCTCCCGAAGTAAAATTAAAATCAAATCAAAGACAGCCCTTTTGAGGCTCCCACTTGATTTTATCTTTATTCAACTCTCCTTCCTTTCCTGATTTGGTTGTTTAAAGTGGTTGGCCGAACTCAAGAAACATTGGGCCTGGGCCTGCCTTCTGGAATTTAAGATGACTTTAAGTCAATATTAAATTTAGATTAACTTGGGCTACTTGCTTTCATCAAGAACAAATAGATTATTAATTTTCTTGTAACTACAGACAATATATTAATTTCTATTTGTCTATTTATTTTATTAGACACTTTAAGACTCTTTGACTTGCAACGACAAAACTTCTTTGGATTTGTTGATATTTGCACTCCATTTTTATTACACCCACTTAACCCAAAGTCTATCTTTGTATATTTGATTTTTCTTATTTGTCTTTTGTATATTTGAATTTGAAAGTTGGGGTATGTGTTCTAAGTCTTGCCATTATTTCTACACCCACTCGCCTTTTCCAATTCATTTTTTAGTACTATTTGTTTTCAACAATGGAGTTTATTCCATGATCTTATAGTACCGCAAATTTGGAATATATGTACATATAGATATGGTTTATAATATTCACACACAAACACATATTGAGAGTTCATTCGAATTTGAATCTTGTTGGAACATCTTTGATGGAAACAACAAATTAACTGTAATTTTAAAATGTGGTGACACTATTGTTGAGGTAAATTTTGACTCCACTCTCAAGAGTTTGCCAATACATTTAATAGGACAATTCACTCCTAAGATACAATAGAACTATCAAATTTTGTAAAAAATAATCTTGAAAAGTTTCTTCAAAACTTCTTTAATAATTTCTATAATTATAATGGTAAAGGACAAGATTGAGAAAGCACTTTTCTAATTTGTTTGTTAGCATATTAAAATTCAAAGAGAGCTTTGCGTATCTATAGATAAAGAATAGTGCACCCACTACAAATCAATATATCATTTAAGTTGAACAATGTACTTGCTTAACTTAAATTATGATACAATTCTTCATGAAAATTAAATCTTTTCATAGAAAAATATAACTCTTACTTTTATTTTATAATTAAATAATTATCTTGCTAAATGACGAATAAGTACTCAGTGCTTTTATATATAAATAATATATTTTACCTTTCACTCTTTTTTCTTTGCTCTCTATTTAAATATTTAGTTAACAAGTACTTTATATCCAATATAATTCTCTCTTTTCCTATGTGGGACATGTTTTCAATACACAGACTAACAAGCCAACCTTCCAACAAACCCCGACGTCACATACATAAGTGTATAAGTATGATATCGCTCATCAAATATATGAGAGTTTTACTATTGGGTCAATTGATTATTTATTGTATATAGTTGTAATTCAATATTATCGACATTGTAATGTAACAGTGAGTACATAGCTGAAAGCACCTGCTTTTTTGTGTGTTACAATTGATTTCTGACTAGCAAAGATTGCTCCATAATATCCTGAATTAGAACTGATATGTTAGAATGAGCTGATCCACCATCTTCCATTTTACTAATTGCCATCTGCCTTAGATCTTGAGCCCTCATTCTTCTCTTTTCACCTTCTTCTCCTCCACCCATCAACATGTCTACAGCATTTCTAACTTGTTCTTTCATCACAAGCACTCCAACTTTCTCTTCTTCTCCCCATCTGACAGGGAATTCCACCCCAACTTGCACCCCAATCCTCAAAATCTCCACGATGAGCCTTTCATTCAAAAATTGTTCGGCAAACATGGGCCACGTTATCATAGGCACCCCGGAGCATACCCCTTCTATTGTTGAATTCCAGCCGCAATGTGTTAAGAAGCCACCAATTGCTGGATGGGACAAAATCAGAACTTGTGGTGCCCAACCTTTGATCAGAAGCCCTCTTCCTTGGATCCTCTCCTCAAATCTTTCCTCCAGCAACCATTTCTCCAGCTCTTCAAACCTGTCTCCTGTCTTTATAACCCAAATAAATGGATGTTTTGATGCTTCCAGGCCTAGCCCAAGTTCGATCAATTGTGCTGGAACTAGGCGGCACTGGCTGCCCAGGCAGGCATAAAGCACGGATTTCGGTTTCATGGAATCGAGCCATTCCAAACACTTTTTTTCATCAATTGAAGCTCTATTCCCTCTCTCAAATTTGTCTAATACTTCCCTGTTACACAGAGAAACCGGCCCGATGGACCATACTTTCTTGCTGATGGCCTTTCTGTATTCCTCCACGCAGCCACCCTCCAGTTCAGAAAAAGTATTCACCACAACCCCATATGCAGTTGATTCAGCCTCTTGCATTTGGTCCCGGATATCATCCAGGTCAGGCAAAGCTACAAATGATCCTGGAAGCTGGACTTTTGTTATCTGGACGCTGACGGGCATTCCAGGGATGAGAAATGGCTCCGAATCAGACTTGACAGAAAGATGAGGCCTGTAAAGCTTCACATTATGCGAACTCAGCAGTGAAAAACAGCACATCCCGTGAAAAACCAATCTCGGGACTTTAAACTTCTTGGCCATTTTAGACGTCCAGGAGAGACACTTGTCAGAAATTATGCAACTCGGCGGGGGCTCATGCTCCAGTAAATATTGCTCCAGAGGCTGCTCGAGCCTATCAAGCGCACTATAAAATTTTCTTATAAGGCTCCTCGACGGGACGCTGTCAAGATTCTCGCAGCCTGTTGGCAGCCCTACTTCCTGGCAGGGAAACGGGATTTCTATCAGATTGATCTGCAATCCAGCTGCTCGGGCCCGATTGATAGTTTTTCCAAACCTGGACGTATTGTGTGGAGTCGTGACTAAGCTTGTTATAACGCCATGTTGAGCCAATAACTTGGCCATATCTATCATTGGGATCATGTGGCCTTGAGCCAGCAGCGGAACTAGCACAAAGTGAAGCTGAGAACTGGCAGCGGCCATTATTTTTTGATGTGTTAAAAGATGGAAAAGATTGATAATTGTATTTTTTGCTTAGGAAAGATGGCCTGGTTTTGGATTTTTGATATTCTGGGAAATTGCTTGAGTGATGGAGTCTTTTAAAGTTAGCTTGACTGAGTCCAGATTTTGGAGTTGCGCGAGTGAGGACACGGATAATGGCTTGACTGAGTCCAGAGTCTACAATGAGATGATTGAGTCAATTAATCGGCGGACAAGCTGGGTTGGTTGTTGTACCATGGAGACTGCAGTCCATCGTTGCCAGCACCGGCCCCGGGTTTCACGTTGTTCTGTACATTATAAACGTATTTAATACGATCTTCTATTCTATTTTATATTTTATGTGGAAAATTTTTTTTGTTATGTTTTTTATTTGATTTTATTATATATTTATTATGTATTTTAGGAGAATGAATTATTAAAGAATATGAAAATTATTTTTTTGGTATGTTTGTTTATATTTTGGATGAAACATTTTTTACTGTAGCAGTTAATTAATACTTTTTTGTTAGGTTTTTGGAGTGAAAATAGAATTGAGTAATTTTTTAATATTAAAATATATATGATGTATATATATTTAATATATATATATATATTAAAAATGTGCATTTTGAAGGAAAAAACAAGATATGTTAGGTTATGTTTTCCCAAAATAATATTGTTTTGGGAAAACATAACCAAACCAAGCCTTATATTTTTTTGTTGACTTGATTCACCTAAATAGAAGATTCTTTTCTTAAATGTTACAATAAATTTATAAGAAAATTACATAATGAATTTTTGTATATTTAAAAATTTTATAAAAAAATTTTGTCAATCCAAAAACTTTACTCCAAAAATTTTTCATACAAAAAAGTCAAACCATTTGACATCATTAAGGTTCGATAGTTTTTGTATACCAAATTATCCTTGGTTTCCTAGATCAAGAAATAATTATTTTTTTTATTCTTCAAATAAGTAAATTATGCTGATTACAATTACAATTTTTAACTTTTGAATTTTTTTTGGTATGCTGGAAAAATGAAAAGGAATATCTATAAATTAATTTACATGCCATTGTAAATGCACACTAATTAATTTTTTTATTATTTACATAAAATAATTTATTATTTAATATAAAAAGTAAAATCACCGTCGCCATAAAATTAATCAATTTGAGGATTTAACAATAAAAGTTTCTTTCAAAGAAATTAATTAATGTAAGAAGTCCAAAGATGATTTACTCTAAAAAAAACACAAAAATCTTAATGGTATTAGTGTAAAAGATTTTTCTTTCAAGTGTAAAAGTTAATTATTAAGTTCTTGGAATGTCAACTTCGTGGAATTAGATTTTTGAATTGGAAAATTCTTTCATAGGTTTTCTTGACATAACAATTTATATTATGAGGTTCTTTTAAAAGAATCTTTCCGATTTTATTAAATAATCTTTTCGAAATATATATACTTAGAAAAAAATTTATTCACCTTTGATTTGGCCAAACAAAATAATTTATGTTGTAAGTATAAACTAATTGATACATATATGACTTTTTGTACCAATAACATTTTTACAACAACCTAAATTCTACATGTGATGATTATTGGGATTTTCCTCTTATGCTTAAGTCAAAATATAGATTTTTTTCTTAAAAAATGTAAAGACTTTCTTGAGCGAAAGTGGGCATACCTTGATTAAGAAACTAGAGGAGTAGTTATAGTTGTTAAAAGTTCGTAATGAAAGGACACAATATAGTTCTTTTTTATCTAAATATAATGAACGTCTTTTTATTTTCTTATTTAAATTTGATGAATGTTTGTTAATTCTATTTGAATTAGAACAATTATATACCTTAAAAAAATATCAAACTTCCAAAAGTAGCTTATATCCATATTTATATCCATATATTGCTCATTTTATGATCAATCATTATTTATTAAGTGTAATCTTTGAATTGTTAATAAGCAATAATTATTGAAGAATGTTGAATGATTTTTGGCTGGGATGGGAATAGGCTTGTTCATAGCCTATGACCTAGCCTACTTATAACATATCTTAATCTATCCTATTTAATAAAAATATTAGGTTGAAACTTAAAAAGTAGTCTTTTTAATTAAATAGATTACATTTAAACTCTTCTAAAAACTTGCAATGCCTAACAGACGGATCCGTTTATCCTCTTCACATAAAAAGTGCAATAATAAAGATATAATATTAAATGACTAATTGTATTTGATTTCTTTGATTAGTCCTTTATGAAATTTGTTATGTATTACTTTTTGTTAAAATGATACTATTTTATACTTATATTTGAACTTTTATAATTATGCATTTATTATTTATCATTTTGATTATTTCTTATCGAGGTCTATTACAAGTTTGAGCATATTAAAAATTTAGGTTTATGTGATGTTTAGACTTGATTGAAACATTAATAGAAAAATTATTTTTAAGTAGGTTTTCAGGCCAAGTTAAGACTTCAGAATTTATTAAAAATGCTATGCCTAAACTTAGAGAAAAGTCTATCATAGATAATAAGTTAAACTCAAGCTTGTCATTTGCATAAAGATTTTGCCTATTTAAGTCAAGGCCTAACCTAACTTAATCTATTTTCATACCTAATTTTTGGTCCAATTATATTAATTTCACATATAAAGTATGAGATTGAAGATTCGAATCTAACAAATTCATATTCCATACATACACTCACATATATATATAATAATTATGAATAATAAAAGGGAAGTACATCAGTCAATTTAGCTGTTAGATTAATTAGAAGGGAGGGAACAAAATAATTGGCGGCTAGGTAACGGCAGGTACCAACAAAATCAATCAAGATCCTCACCGTCTTAGTGCCGTCGAAGTTCTATCCTATCTTGTCGACTACGGCAACCCAACTAAGGCGGAAAATTTGAAAGGAGCAACACATCATACACGTGCCTTGTTTTTCTTGCCTGCGTCAAATTCCGACAATCAAGGCGTAGTTATCAATATCATATATTATATTATATATTATGTTCCCTTCTATCCAAAATTTAAATTATACACGTAATTACAAATGAGAGAGGACTTTTAAGCGGAATTGGTATTACCTGATTAGGATTCAAGTCGAAAATTTTTATATCACTCACTTAAATATATATATATAAGTGAATCATATATTATTTAGGTAAAATATACTGATGTACTAAAATTAAAATATGTCTAACTTAACAATATACAATTTAATTGCATATAGATATATATAAATAATAATTTTTTATTCACACAGGATATTTATATTTAAAATTTATTTAAATTTAAATTTTAAAATTCACACATAAATCCAAAACAAATATTACTCAATCAATTAGTCAGTGTCATAGCTGAAGGAATAGCATTATGACGTCGGATTCAACAGCTGAATTTTCCAGGTATTGGGTTGCATGTCAGGCGGGGTGGTATGCAAGTCGTTGTGGATTCCATTTCAATTAGTACTGCTGCAAAATTGATTCCATTGGGCTAATGTGAACGTTCACATGCTTTTGCTTAAATTGGCTGCAAAGTGACTGAACATCTGTCTCTCACCAACACGAGCCGGCCAATGCATGTCAATTGTCATGTGTCGCGCGAGGATAAAACGAAACATTTTACCAAACAGACCACGTGAAACAAACATGTTAATATACACCAAATTAATAGATTATACTTTGATAATTGTTGAGTAATAATATTAGTACCCGTATTAATCTAATTGTCGCAATTTGAATCGGGTATTGGCTCATGGCCCAAATTGATTGGATCAAATTTTGACATGTGGTTCAAATAAATATTCATATTTGACGGGTTTATGGATAAGTTTCAACAATTGACCATTGGATAAGTTTCAATAACTAAACTTATGAATAAGCATAATCTGCTGACTTTTGGATAGAGACAAATGATTTCTTCCTCATTAAAAAAAGAAAGCAACTTCTTTATGGGTTTAATTTCTTAAAGAGGAAAATATGAAATATATGAAAGCATAAGAGAGATAACAAAAATTTAGAATTTTCAATATCCTCTGCAAAGTTCTATAGTATTTTTTTTAATAATCACCTAAAACCCAAGGTCTTGAAGTGTGAAAATAGTATACTGCTCTGGTAATAATATGTAATAAGGAGAAAACTCTGTTGAAGTGCAATAAAAGAATACTAGCATGTACCCCATGCTATGCACGGATGGAATTAATTACTATTAAAAATATAATATATTTATATTATTTTTATTTTATATAAAAGTAAGTTTAATACGTATTTTTTTAAAATTAGATAAATAATATCAAAATTGAAGAGTTTTTCCCACAAAATCATATGTACTAATATCAATAAAAAGCAATGAAAACTTAAGTTCATCACATTATTATCAATTTAAAAAAGTACGATGTAAAAATGTAAATACTCTTATTTTTTCCATAACCCAAGACAACTTAGTCAATTTAAAAAAAATTGAACAAAATTATAAAAAGTATAATACCTGCAAAGATATGAAAGAATGATAAACAATATTAATAATATAAAAACTTACTGCACAATTTAAAAAAAAAAATCTCAAACAAAAAGTGAATACATTTGGGACTATTTTGAGTTTGAACACCAAATTTTATACATATGAGTGCAAGGATAATACTATTTGGCCAAATGAGTAGTTGTAAATTTTTATACAATTAGCTTGAAAATTTTGATATTACATTTTAAAAGGCTAAGCAAAGTGGAACACTACATTAACGGAAAAAAATACTCCTCAAAAGTATTAGAAACCATGTTTTGAAATACTAAATCTAGAAAAAATTTAATCACATTTTGAGGAACTACTGATAAAACAAAAGTCACATTTGAGGAATTACTGCTAAAACAAAAGTTACATTATATTAACTTTTTCAAGTATTACAAATATTCAATCAATAAAAACAAAAATCACATTACCTAAATTATGAGTTTTCTTTTAAAGTAAAAATTAAGACATGATTCATCTTTATCTTGAATTCCTTCATCACTTATGAGACTCTATATCAGAAATTGATCACCTTTCAATATGTTTTGAGACCTTCTCAACCTAAAATTACATTATGATAAAAAAATTCTCTGTATTCCAAATAATTATTAAAAGTGGACTAATAATAAATAATAATTTTTTGTCACATGTTATTTACCTCCATTTCCCAACTTGATTGTATCATCGTCGTATTAATATAATGATTTCTATTACTCTTTCATCAAAAATCATCCATGTCCAAACCTCCTAACCATTCATATGAAAAAGGTAAAATAAATTAATGATCAATATTTCTCATGATCATTTATATGATTCGATATATCTTATACTTGAAATGAATATGAAGAAAATATCACATGAATCATTACAAATAAGTCAAAAAAGAATCATTTTTTTATGCAAATTTTCTTGTTCACCCATTTCCTGTGCGCAACTCATTTGTCATACTCTGCCATATTAACATAGAGAACATTAAGTTTTCAACAATCAAGAAAATATAATTATATTTAATTATATATATGAAATCAAAATTTCAAGAGATACCAAATATCAGTAGAAAATGAATTTATTGTGGAAAAATTTATTGATTTCTCCTTCTTTCAGATTTGAAAGACTGAGGCAAAGCTTTTTGAAATTTGAATTTTTTCTATTTCTTCCAGTTATGTTTGCATGGAATCACATAGCCCCTTATATAGGTGTATGAAGTAAAAGAGTCTTAACCTACTGAAATATTTTTGATATTATCTTATTATTATATATAATATTAAAGGATAATATTAAATCTTTATTTGATAGAGATTTGATGTCGTCTAATGAAATTTACATTATTGTTATATCTTATTAGACTACATTTTGTTAGTTGAAAAATCTCAACTTTATATTTAGCTATATTAGATTTATGGACCAAATAAATATTTAGAATGTTATTTAAATTAATTATTATATTTAAAATTGAATTTGATACTTCAATATATAAATAAAACCAATAAATTGATTATTAGTACTTTGTTTTACACATAGCTTCTTGTAATTAGTCGTAAAATTGTTTTTTTTTTTCTTGCAAAAAGTTTTCATCATAAACAATTAGGTATAAATAAATTAGTTATTAAAGCTAAGAGAAAACTTAAAAAAGATCTTTGAAAAAATTGTAAATTAAGAAATCTTCGGTATATTCTAAGCGCGAAATGAAACAAATTTTATAAATAATTATTTTTCTGATATTAAAGATCAATTAAATAATTATTTATTCAATCAAGAAAATTATTTTGAAACTTTAGAAATATTTATAAGGAATAGATAAGTATTCAACTAATCTGAAGAGAGCAACCAACTACCAATAATTTTTTTGATTTAAATAAAAAAATTTAAATTTTTAACAATTTAGTGCGAATTAACTAAAAAAGTAATGACTTCATCTTAGAGACTATTGTTTTTTTTTTTTTTAATGGAGATGTAGCGACTTTATCTTAAATTATTAAAGAAAAAGATTTTATCAAGTTTTTATAATCTAGTATTAATATCTAATTGTTAATAAATAAAATAAATTATATTTTTAAATTTGAATTAAGTTCTTACTTAATAGTATAGAGAGATTTTTTTTAAATTTCAAATGAAAGAAAATTAGAGATAAGATATAATCATATTGGTTAGATATAATAATCAACAATTAATAAAAATTTATAAATTTAATTAAAGAACTCAAAATTCTAAGAATTTGCCCCTTGGCCAAAATTGCAATCAAAATTGAGAAATTGTGGGTTCCACAATGTTGTGCTATATATAATAGTATAGATAGATACGTGATATAGAAGGTTGATAGCCGAGTTGAATCCTACGTGAACTATCGTTTATTTCATTGTGTTTTTAGCCCATTTAAATTAACTGTGTTAATTAATGCACTCATCTTTCAACACTAATAAAATAAAGTGTCAAGTCATAATAATTTAAAATTGTGATGCAAATCATATTAACAGCGTGTGTATAAATTTATTTTTATAACAATTTCATGTAGGAGTCTTGATAACGGAGAATGCCTATTGTTAAAGGTGGGGATAGGTGGTGAAAAAAATCCATCCCTCTTCTTCTTATTAGTTATTTATCTATACTATTATATATAGCACAACGGTGTGGAATCCACAATTACTTAATTTTGATTGCAATTTTGGCCTAGTGGCCAATTCTTAAAATTTTGAGTTTTTTAAATTAAATTTAAAGATTTTCATTAATTGTTGATTATTATCTCTAACCGATATGACGATATCTTATCTCTAATTTTCTTTCATTTGAAATTTAAAGTATATCTCTCTATACTATTAAGTAAGAACTTAATTCAAATTTAAAAATATAATTTATTTTATTTATTAACAATTAGATAGTTATACTAGATTCTAAAAAAATTAATAAAATCTTTTTTCTTTAATAGTTTAAGATAAAGTCGCTACATCTCTATTGAAAAAAAATAAACAGTAGTCTCTAAGATATGTCATTACTTTTTTAGTTAATTCGTACTAAATTTTTAAAACTTTAAAAATTTTAATTAAATAAAAAAAATTATTTATAGTTGGTTGCTCTATTCATATTAGTTGTTTCATCTCTAAATATTTCTAAAGTTTCAAAATCGCTTTCTTAGTTGAATAAATAATTATTTAATATCAGAAAAACGATTATCTATAAAATTTGTTTCATCTCGCGCTTAGAATGTATCGAAGATTTCTTAATTTATAATTTTTTTAAAGATCTTTTTTAAGTTTTCTCTTAACTTTAATAACTAAATTTATTTATACCTGATTGTTTGTTATGAAAACTTTTTGAAAAAAATATTAATTTTACGACTAATTACTAAAGGCTATGTGTAAAATAAAGTACTAATAACCAATTTAATAGTTTTATTTATATATTGAAGTATCAAATTCAATTTTAAATATAATAATTAATTTAAATAATATTCTAAATATTTATTTGGTTAATAAATCTAATATAGCTAAATATAAAGTTGATATTTTTCAACCAACAAAATGCAGTCTAATAAGATATAACAATAAAGCAAATTTTATCAGACGACATCAAATCTCTCTCAAATAAAGATTTAATGTTATCCTTTAATATTATATATAATAATAACATAATATTAAAAATGTTCCAATAGGTTAAGACTCTTCTACTTCATACATCTATATAAAGGGGCTATGTGATTCCATGCAAACATAATTGGAAGAAATAGACAAAAATTCAAATTGCAAAAAGATTTGTCTCGGTCTTTCAAATCTGAAAGAAGGAGAAATCAATAAAATTTTCCACTGGAATTTGATATCTATTGAACTTACGATTTCATATACATAATTAATATAATTATCTTTTCTTGATTGTTGAAAACCTGATATTCTATATGTTAATATGGCGGAATATGACAAATGAGCTAGGCACAGGAAATGGGTGAGCAAGAAAATTTGTATCAAATAATGATTCTTTTGTAAGTTATTTGTAAAGATTCATGTGGTATTTTTTTTCATGTTTATTTCAAGTATAAGATATATTGAATCATATAAATATATTTCTCCCCCCCCCCCCCCCAAGAGTATTGCTTACAACCTTAATATTTTAAGGATCATGAGAAATATTAATTATTAAATTATTTTACTTTTTAATATAAATAATCAGGAGGTTTGAATATGGATAATTTTTGATGGAATAGTAATAGAAATCATTATATTAATACGACGGCGATATGATCAAGTTGGGAAATGGAGGTAAATAACATGCGAAAAAGTTTTTTATTTATTATTAGTTCACTTTCAATAATTATTTGGAATACAGAGAATTTTTTTATCATAATGCAATTTCAGGTTGAGAAGGTCTCAAAGCATATTGAAAGGTGATCAATTTCTGATATAGAGTCTCACAAGTGACGAAGGAATTCAAGATTAAGATGAATCATATCTTAATTTCTACTTTAAAAGAAAACTCATAACTTATATAGTGTGATTTTTGTTTTTATTGATTGAGTATTTGTAATACTTGAAAAAGTTAATATAATGTTACTTTTATTTTATCAATAGTTCCTCAAAATGTAATTAAATTTTTGTTAGATTTAGTATTTCAAAACGTGGTTTTCTAATACTTTTGATGAGCATTTTCTTCCATTAATGTAGTGTTCCACTTGGCTTATCCTTTTCAAAACGTGATATCAAAACTTTCAAGCTAATTGTATAAAAATTTGCAACTACTTATTTGGCCGGATAGCATTATACTTGCACTTATACGAATAAGATTTGGTGTTCAAACTCAAAATAGTCCTAAATGTATTCACCTTTTGTTTGAGATTTTTTTTTAATTGTGCAATAAGTTTTTATATTATTAATATTGTTTATCATTCTCTCATATCTTTGCAGATATTATACTTTTTATTATTTTGCTGACTAAGTCGTCTTGGGTGATGTAAAAAAAAAAGTCTTTGCATTTTTACATCGTACTTTTTTAAATTGATAATAAAGTGACGAGCTTAATTTTTCATTGATTTTTTATTGATATTAATACATATGATTTGGTGGGTAAAACTCTTTAGTTTCGATATTATTTATTTAATTTAAAAAAAATTACGTATTAAACTTACTTTTACATTAAACAAAAATAATACTAATATATTATATTTTAAATAATAATTAATTTCATCCGTACATAGCACGGGGATACATGCTAGTATTCTATATAAGAGGATGCGCGTGGCTACAATAGCTTGGCGCGTGCGAAGATTCTAACTTTATTTATTTATTTTGAACTTTTTTGCTTACCAAATCAAACGACAACGTTCTGCTAAAACTCTCCTTATGTGTTTTGTACGTTGTGTATAATCAGTGGGAAGCGTGTTGCTTTTTTCAGCATAATGGTGGGCCCCACCAGAAAATCGAAAGAAATGCCTTTTTCTTTAAGCTTTCTGTTTGACTATTTAAGAAGATGAGCGTGGCTACAGTAGCTTGGCGCGTGCGAAGATTCTAATTTTATTTATTTATTTTTAACTTTTTTGGTTACCAAAATCAAACGACAACGTTCTGCTAAAACTCTGCTTATGTGTTTTGTACGTTGTGCCGAATCAGTGGAAAGAGTGTTGCTTTTTTCAACATAATGGTGGGCCCGAAAATCAGAAGAAATGCCATTTTCTTTAAGCTTTCTGTTTGACTATTAACAAGATTTCTTTTCAATTACATTTTTAGCTTGTGCTATCTTTTGTCCAAACTTCAACATGATAAAGATTCAAAAATTTAAACTTAATTACTAATCTGACAATAAAATAATTTCTAAATAATATTGTTTATTTTAAAAACTGTTGTTATAAAAAAATTTCAATGTCATTATCCAAATATAAAAACTAATTTTAGAAAAAAGTTATTTTCAATCTAAAATTTTATTCCACAAACTTTTTATTCTAAAAAGTTGAATCAACTTTTATCTTACTTTTGGATGAAATTACTTTAAATATTATATGTTAAGAATTCTTTTTATTTATTAATACTTAAATTTATATTTAGTTTTTCTTAACATCATTTATTTGCAGTTAAAAATTTTAGAAAAGTTATTGTGAATTTTAAAATTTTTTATCTTTTTTTCCCTCCATTTGATTTAAAATTAAAATTCTATTTACTATAATTTATATATATTTAAAAATTCAAAAAATATATTTCTCCAAAAAATTGAATTTATAAAGTTAAAATTGTCATTGATACAAATCATTATATTAGAAAAAATACTAATTCATTAAATTTCTTAATTAATAAGTTAATTAGGTAATTAAAAGTTATTTAATGAGTCACAGTTAATTTAGTAAAAAATATTAGATGAAGGGTTTTTTCAAGGGAAAGGCAATGGAATGGGTATTTTGAATAGAAAAAAAAAGTTCATGAGTTCTTTTTGTTTCATCCATTGGATTTTAAAAATTAAAATTCTCTTTACTATAGTTTATAAATATATACATAAATTCATGATATATATTCTCCAAAAAATTTAATTTATAAAGTTAAAATTGTCATTGATACAAATCATTTTAAAGAATCTTAAAAAATCTATTGAAAGAAATTATAATTCATTAAATTTCTTAGTTAATAAATTAAGGTAATTTAAAGATATTTAGTTCAAATATCACATATTACAACAAAATGGCACGCACATAAAAATTTATGACTATCTATTTAGTCCCATTAATTTGTCATTGTACGATAGAAGTGAATTTTTATTTAACAAAATACATTTTATTTTGTCTATTAACTTTATCAAACAACTCTCCGTTAGCATGGTTACTAAATTAATTTTTCAGATTTAATTAGAACATGTACTCTTGCCAAAAGAAAAGGAGAGAAAAAAAGGGAATTTAATGAAAAAATAAAATAAATAATTGAAATGCCCATTTATCTGATAAAACATGTAATCCCATATAACAAAGGATTTAGCTGGCATGTAGAAGGAGAAGGGGACTAGAAAGTATGCACTAATATTCGAATGATACAACACGGTTTTTTTAATTTTATTTTTATTAAATACTAATTATTTAGTACCAATTAAATTAACTCTTCTATTCTTTCAATATTAGCATAATCTCGATGCTATACATCCAATTTAGAAATTAAATGATTAGATATATTATATCATGAATATGTTCAACAATTAACCAGCATCAGAAAATAAATAAATACCCACATTTTTAATTTAGGTGAAATTTGAACTTAATACACCACAATTTCCAAACTTCAATTTTACCATCAATTAAACTTTATTATAACGTATGCTAAAGTATTGCATGTATCAAATAACACTAGAATGATAATTTAATATATAACAATAGGAAGAGCTAAAGAAGTTTAATGAATAGCACAGTATTTATAAGCCACAGCTTACTTCGACGTTTCCAATTTTAAACTACAATATTATTTATCTTTATCATCAATCTTAATGGTTGATTGATGATGCATAGGGATGGCAGTGGGTTAGGTTTGTGGCGGGTTAAGCTCTTCCCATATCCCGCCCCGCCTCGTCCCGTTGGATTGGTGAGTTTAACCTGCCAACCCAGAAAGAATTAGAAAAATTGGAATAAGTTAATAAAAGTATCAAATCAGAACTATTTAACAGCAATTAAAATTCAAATTATAGGTATAAAACTGAAAAATTCATGCGAATAAGATAATATTTTAGAAGCAAAATAGGAGATAAAAATAGAATTAAAGTAATAACCAGCACAACATCCAAATTTTTATACATTCTGAATTTGACAGTAAACTGAAACAAACTCAAAAATTTTAAGTCCAATAAGCTTCCACCTTATAGTTCTAATCCTCATCTAAATTAACTCATCTCACATTCTTCTACATCTTCTTCTTTACTGAGTATAGTTGGACATTATTTTTAATTAGAAAAATATAAAATAAATTATATATAATATATTTATTATATATATAATATTTATATGGGCGGGGTGACGGGCCTAGGTCGATAAACCCCATACCCCATCCCAAATAATTCAGATTAGAAAAATTCTGGCCCATACGCCACCCCAAACCCATCCCATTCGGGACGGGTTGAGCTCGGGTTCGGGTTTTGCTCCTCCCCATTGCCATCCCTAATGATGCACCTAAAAAACTCACTCTTTAATTTGAAATTGGAAAGATAAATAAATATTCGTATGTACTCAACTTTTATTAATTAGGTGTTAGCAATTTTTGTTAAAAAAGTATTATATCTTCAAGAAGGCAAACACAAACATTTCTTCTTTTTATAATTTTGTTACCTGAGAATTAATTCAGAATTTGAAGATAAAAATGAGAGCAAGATGCTTGAGAGGGGGTAAATTAGGGCCTTTGAAAGTTTTATATATGCGGAGAAAAATAAATTTTGAAAAAAAAAAAAAGAATGATGAATGATTGTTTTCATAAGAATTATGCCTATATGTCATAAAATTAGTGAAACGTCCAATTAATGCAATACATACAAATAACAATTAAGTGCAAGTAAGTAAAAAGGCACAATAATTTATAATGATTATATCATACACCTAAATTTATTATTTAAACTTTTATTTAGGATTTGAAACATGTCAAATTAATTAGAGATAACGCTAATACAATATTAGAGAAATAATTGATGGTAGAAAAAGTAAATAAGACATCCAAAGGGGTGATAAACCAACTCCACGTAGCAACAATAAACTCACAAAGAGGAGAATACCAAAATCCATATGAAAATATAACAACTACCAAATGTCATGGAACTAGCTTATCAATGATCTAGCCTTAGAAAACTTTTGTGAGATGGACTTATGTATTTGGCCAAGGCAAAGGGACTGAACATGTGTCTTTCACCAACACGAGCCGGCCAATGCATGTCAATTGTCATGTGTCGCGCGAGGATAAAACGAAACATTTTACCAAACAGACCACGTGATATAAAAATGTCAAATATACACCAAATTATACTTTGATAATTGTTGAGTAATAATATTAGTACCCGTATTAATCTAATTGTTGCAATTTGAATTGGGTATTGGCCCATGTCCCAAATTGATTGGATCGGGTTTTGACCTGTGGTCCAAATAAACATTCATATTTAACGAGCTTATGGATAAGTTTCAACAGCTGACCATTGGATAAGTTTCAATAGCTGAACTTATGGATAAGCATAATCTGCTAACTTTTGGATAGAGGTAAAGGATTTCTTCCTCATTAGAAAAAGAAAGCAGCTTCTTTATGGGCCCATCTTACCCTTATAAATAAGAGCCTAAGGTCTTAAAGAGAAAAATACAAAATATACGAAAACATAAGAGAAATGAGAGAAGTTCAGAATTTTCAATATCCTCTACAGATCTCTATAGTACTTTCTTGGGTAATCACCTAAAAACCCAAAGTCTTGGAGTGTGAAAATAGTATATTACTCTTGTAGTAATGTGTAAAAGCAAGGAAACTCTATCGAGGTACAATAAAAGAAGATAGATATGTGGTGTAAAAGGTTAGTAGTCGAGTTGAATCCTACGTGGGCTGTCGTTTATTCCGTTGTGTTTTTTACGCATCTAAATTAACTGTGTTAATTAATGCACCTATCTTCCAACACTAATAAAATAAAGTGTCCAATCATAATAATTTATAATTGTGATGCAAATCTTATTAACAGCGTATGTATAAATTTATTTTTATAATAATTTCATGTAGGAGTCTTGATAACGGAGAATGCTTATTGTTAAAGGGGGGATAGGTGGTGAAAAAAATTCATCCCTCTTTTTAACCAACGATTTATATATATATATATATATAATAAAGAACTATGGCTCAGTCTCCCTTTTCCTCCTTTTTTTTTTTTCTTTTTGGAAAATATTATCTACGGATATTTCCAGCAATAGTAGTGTACACTAAGTATCACATATGGACAGCTCGGATATAAGGAATGCATCATATGCAATTACCACGCATCTGAAAAATAAAAGAGCCACAAATACTAAATACGGACATTTCTTTTAATTATCTATTCTTAACGGGTAATATCTCTATTGTCTCTTTCTGAAGGGAAACATGAGTTTCAACCATAAAAGAAGAAATAAGATTTAGAGGTTATAACTTTTCCTGTCATGGCATTCAAATAATGACAAATATTTGGATTTGGATTCGATTATAAATGGAAAACAAGATTTAACATACAACCACTGAAAACATAGATCGGGAACTTAAGCCTTGGACAACTTGAAAACTCAAAATTCCATTTATGGTATTGTTTCTATTTCAATTTTATTGTTTTATCACTATATATACGTGTTTTGTGTTAGTATACATAATAGTATCCCATGCTTACCTGTATCCCTAAATTTTGAAAATTATAAAATAACATAACATGCATCCATTCGATCCCGTATAACATTATTTACATTCAAATCCATGATGTCTAAACAGAGATACAATAGTACGTCGGCTGTTCTACAGATAATTAAGAAAAGAAAAGGTTCTAGGGATAGGGAACCACTACTGCCGAGTACCACCTCTCCAACCAGCCAGGAGTTATTTACAGGCAGCAAATATCACAAGGGAAAAAAGAACCTAAAGAACACGACCTTGCCCTCCTATCTCAGTCTTCACTAATAAATTACCCATTGACAACTTTTTACAATTCAACCATTTCCCGCCAGACATAAAAGGCCCTCAAAGGTGTTTCTCTATTCCTTCTCACCTACTCGTTTCGACTATTTTGCGACTTCTGAACCAGTGTGGAAACTTCGTCAAAATATCTTAATATAAGAATATAAATATAAATGAATTTAAACCAACCCCATAAAAGCCTCTGAGGAAAATGGCTTAGATGGCTTAGCTTTCCTAGTCATTGCAATGGAACATCAGAATCTGCTGCTGCTTCATCTTGATTAATAATTCGACATTTTGGAACTGCTTTTTCTAACATAGATGTTCCCTTGAAAGTTATCATTTGCCAACAGATTTTTCTGTAATTCAAAAGCTGCAAAATACGGAGGATCAACTACCAAATGACAAGAGAAAATTTTAAGGGGAGGGATGAAGGGTGTGGGGAAGTTGGCTGCTTGCTCACCTGCTCTTCTGGTATCTTTCTAAATCCAAACTTCTCTGTCCAAATTGACTTTGCCTCATCAGTTGCCGGGAGAACTAAGCTTTTAACATTCAAAAACACAAGCAATTTCTCGATACTGGAGTAAAGTAATTGGAAATATCCCTGCAAAGACATTTCAATTCCATCAGAAGACATGATGCAGCTAGTTCCAATTCGCATCACAAGAAAGACAACAGCAATTTTGACTGCACACCAGAGTAATTTCTTATACAGCTAATTCCAATTCCTTGGTACTTCTGTAGTATACAGTCACAACGGGTTTCATAATTTCTTATATGGTGGCATTGAGTTAAAGAAGATGAACTAAACATGTCAGCAGCAGAAATAGCTAAAGTCAAAAATAACAAAGGCACCTTCTTCAAAGACAAGGCAATGTAAATGGAATTAGTTGCAGGAGCCCTCCGGATGATGGGAGGTAGTGCTTAATGAGAAGGCGCAAAAGCATTTATGCGACCAACAGAGTGGTGGACTTTGGTAGTTAGTGTAACATGAGAAGAGGATATGAGATGAACTCTGGACATGGGAACAGAGATTTTATCAGACATACAGAGGCCAGAAGCTTTTGCAGAAAGGATCACTTGGAGGCCGTTTGGTTTCCATTTCAGAGGCCATTTTCATTTTCTAGTAAAATGCATAGTGAAAAGTTAGCTAGAATAGTTGAATTTGAAAATGAAGTTTCATTTGGATGTATTATAGAAAATTATAAGTTTATATAGGTGTGAAAATGAGATGTATTTGGATGTTGGGTGTTTTGTATTAAAAGTTGTGTAGTTTTTGAATTTGAATTATTGATGTGATGTGTGATTGTTTGAAAAAATAATATTATAATTTGAATTTGAATTTGAATTTATAATATTTTTGTTGTGAATGGTGTATGAGAAGTATTGGGAAGATAAAAAATGATTAAGGTAATGATAGGGGTTGAAAAAGGGATGAAAATGGAGAGAGAATATAATAAAGAATGTTTTCAAAAAGGAAAATGTTTGAGAAAATAGTATAGATAGTGATAGTTTTATGTTTTCATTTTCAAGAGAAAATGAAAATGGCTTCTGAAAATGAAAACAAACGGCCCCTTGGATTATAATCTAATTAAGGGGCGGCAGTTTCTGTGTTAAAATAGTACCTTCCCAAAAAGTGGTCATAGCACAGTTCCAAATGGAAGGGTGTATGCATACTTAAAAGGTATAGCAGAAAAAAAATTCACCAGATTGAACAATGACCAATATGCACTGCATAATATTAGCGAAAAAGGCAGCTTGTGCGTGCTACTTCCCCAATGACTATCAATAGTAGCAATGGACTGACTGATTCTACAAAAACTCCACCCAACCTATTCAAGAAATTTATCATCCCTCCTCCAACTTTTTAATACTAAGAAGTCCTTTGTTACTTGCAATTTTAGAGTTAGTCTTGAGCACAGCCCATGCCTAACCCAGAATATCCACATTATCATACACCTAAAGCAAAATTTCCAGGAAAGTTTGACATGCGGGAAAGAGAGAATAATTAAAAAGTCCATGCAAGTACCAACTATAAGAGGTCGGCACACAGAGGAAGATAGATACAGAAAATGTAAAGACACAGGGATAAAAATCAAATTTGTCCCACAGCCTGAATTCAGCAACTTAGACTCACAGTTATTGTGACTTCCAATTCTTTCAATATGAAGAATGAGAAATTTCATTTCCCAGTAAAATGAAGTCAATTCGGAGCACTCAAATTTAGAACCCCCCATATAGAAGAAAAAAAGGGAAGGAAAGGTCTTGTTTTATATGAATGACCTTTAAGATCAACTGGATGAGACAAAATCAGTAACATCACCATCAAAATCAGGAACCACCAAGACCCAGACAACAGAAAACATAGAGTAATAGCAAAATAAATCACAACTCAAAATTGAGATCACAGAATATGGAGAACAAGCATAAAAGGATAGTAACTTTAAAGTGTGTCTTGCAACAAAGTGATTGACAGGATTTAGAATTGAAAATCCAGTGTAGGATAGAGTAAATTAAAAATGGGATTTCAATTTGATGGGATTCAACTGAAAATTCTATAGTCATTGAAATACAATTGAAAAAGTAGGATTCGACGGATGTGAATTTCTAACTAATAAGAAATCCTTCTACAATAAAATGCCTTTAGTTTAACAATCCAGAGTGAAATTTGAGATCCAAACCCAATTCCTTCTACAATATAATGCCTATAGTTTAACAATCCAGAATGAAATTAGAGATCCAAACCCAATTCCCTGCCTTCCCAACTTCAAACCCGAATCCCATTCTTAATCCATGCCAAACATAAGAGTTCAGGAAACCAAATTCATGCCCGTTCAATCTGTCGCAGAAGCAGAAGGCTCACATGATATAAAACAGATACCTTGATGAGTGATATACTTACCTTGCTTTGATTACCAATGCGTGTTGCAGCTAATGGGAGTTCAGCAATTTCTTGTCCAAAAATCCGAAGGATCCCAGCTGACACAACTGCTGAGCTGCAAGATTCACAAAGTTCTTGACCAAGAAGAATATATTATCAATAACCATGGAAAATATGAGAAGGAGAAATGGTTCTCACTTCACGGTCAGGATGGCGCAATACATCCCACTGAAGTCTTGGCCCCTTATATTCCTCCTGACGGGGAGAAAGCAAGACAGAGAGAGACCAAAAGCGGCAAAGAGCGAGAGAAAATATTGTATGAGACAAGATATGATGGAATAGTATAGGCAGGAAATGAAATAATGTTCGATAAATGGCAAAGAAAAGTTGTACACACCCATAAATCAAAGATGGAATGAAGTCACGTCCAGTTTCTGAATCAACAATTGGGTCAAAACAATCCTGAAATACAAGTTAATAAAGTGCAATGATAAAAAATTAAGAGATGAAATGAAATATATATATCAACAAAAATCTGCAAACTTTCAATCATAAAGCAAAAGAGTGAACTGATGCAGTCATGAGAAACAATAATATCAATCAAAATCAGCTAAAAATTGTCAAACAGAAAGTGCTAGCTAGAGAAGATCATATTTCTTTCAAACAACTATGACCACAATCAGTTCTGATACCCCTTTTCAGAGAAAGTGATCTTGCATAAACATATGCATCAACAATTCTAAAGTTATTTTCGTCTTAGGTTAGAGTTTTATACCAAACCCCGATTAAACTACTTGCACTGTAGTGATATTGACCAGAGACAATCTACATATTCTGCAAGAGTGATATTACTGAGTGAAAAATGAACATAGACAATTCTTACATGAAATATAGCTACAGCTTGCGACAGCAACACTCTGGTTTCTCGAGACGTAATTTTTCCATTCAAAAGTCTCCATCTCACATCAAAATCAGTATCAGCAACAGAAGTCATTTCAGTTTGCTTCTTCTTTAGAATGTCCAAAGAAGAATCAGGGAGCTTTTCTGCACCAGCATTAAGCAAATTCTGCAAAGCAGAATATATCCATTTGCAATTCGCAGAGCAGAACCATTTTCCTTTTGGAAGTTCCTATAGCAAAAGTACACAAGGATTTACAAGATGCAAGACTGTTGAACAAAATGCTAAATAGGAAGTAGCAAATCTTTCTATTAAATGTGCTCACCTTTAGATCAGCCAATTTGCATTTTTTCAAACAGCCCACATGATACTCCTTTTCACACTGGGAAATATGAAATCATAGTTAACATCCCAAATTCCAGATTACAATCCATGGAAAAAGGCATGAAGAATACCTGATCACACAATATAACAGTGCGAGGGCCAAAACCAGATTTACTAAAATCATAGCCTCTACAAGCAAAAGAAGAAGTCCATATATTAACAGAAAACAAAGCTACAGCATTAGATTTAAATCTTCATTAACCTAACACCATAGCATAAACCCAGGCATCAACGAGGTTATATTTTTGTTTATGTTACCTGCAGATCACACATGCTATTACTTCCGCTTCTTCTGGGTTCTTGACAATGCGAATGCAACGATTTGTTATTTGTGCTATTGGATCAATGCCCAACACTCTGCCAGCTGCAACAGCATTGGCATTCCATTCGACGAATCTTTCCCTCTGGAACATGTTTTGGCAATATGTGCAATACCATTTACCACGAGGGATGCTTGACAGAGATGCGCATTCTGCATGATAAGATGAGTACACAAGATAAGCATCATCTCATTAAGATTATGTAAAATTGTTAATCTCTAATATGTAAAGATCCTTGCTCAAAGAAATCTCCAGAATTATTTTGAGAAACTACCACCTGAACTAGAAGAAATTTCAAAGACGCAGAACCAAGCTGACCCCAATTTTTTCATCAGCCATACATATCTCAAGTTGGCATTATGGAATATGCTTGTATGTTATTAGCGTGTAATGATCTTCAAAACCAGTATCATTTGGTTAAATATAAAACCATTTTTGCTAAACACACATCAGGTGGAAATATCAATTCAACAAGCAATTCAGTGGATGGGTGTAAAGATACTTTGCTACCTAACAGATGTTATGGAATAAAACCACCATTGCCTCAACATACATGCTTAAAAAAATTGTGAAAGAATGCATGTATCAAAAATAAACACAAGCACAGGCATAGATGTATATTTTTAACAGGATACATCAACCGAAGCTGGCTAATCTAAACAATTGAGCAGGCCTAGTTGACCCACAAATCATTTTAAATATTTAGGACAAGCTCTTTCCTAATTTACCAAAAATAACTTGGTATAGTAGTCTCTCTTACTAGAGAACATAATCTTTTCAATATGTACCAACTGTTTTCCTTCAAATTCGATGAAATATCTCAAATAATAATATCTCATAGTCCAAAACTATGTGAACCCCCCCATAGCCAGAAAACAAGTTATCCATTGCTATTAATTCAAGTCATTCTCTTATGGAGCTAAATGCATGAATCATATGCATTGGGATGGATACAAAAAGAAGCTTCCTTGCTTTCACTTTAAGTTAGACAGGGATTTTGAAGTTCAGATATGTTGAACTCCTTCAAAAATATAAAGCACGTGTCGCTATAATGTATTTGGTTCACAAAGTACAGCGATCAAAGGAGTAACCAAATTGCTGAATTATTGAAAAAACTGATCCAACACAGTTTCAAATGGCAATTAATCAGCAAGAAATAAAAGAGATTTTAAGAAGAGATTTTAAAATGACAGAAGTTCAATTTTATCTGGTAAATGAAAGGAAAAATAATAAATATAGCATAACAAATTAATAAACCTAAGCACCTTTGTGAAAGGCCCTTGGACAGCCATCACAAAGCACAAGTTTCCCACCATCTGCACAGATGATGCACAAGTCATCATTGTCTTTTGTAGAACACTTGCGCCCTTTTAACAGAGAGACGGCAAATTCATGGAGGGACACCCCATTAGATGTGTAGATATACATATAGCTACAGAAAAATGAGATTGCCTCAGGACTTAAATGTAAAAAGAAAAAGGTGTTCAATAAATGTTGATGGTTCAAAGACAAACAGAAGAAACTGACGGTTTACGGCGGGAGGCCCAACCAGCATGAGCTTCAAACTGAGATGGACTGACCTGCTTATCACAGGAAAAATAAATCAATGCATCTACTAAAACAATCAGGTATTTCAGATGCGAAATCAACACTGTTACCAAAGTGCTACAGCAACGGCAAATTATTCCTGATCCCATTTTATAGCCATCACGCAATTTCTACAAACAGACAATCAGAAGATTACAATGCAGAAATAGAAAACAGAAAAACTACAGATAGCAACTTATATGAACTACCTTGCCATTGGAATAATAAGCAACTTCAGTGCCATCTGGTAACCCATCATTCTCAAAGACCAGCTTGTGCATCCTCTGATCTCTGAATAAAAAGAAAGCAAGAGACCATCATGATTTTCACATACTCCAAAGCAGATAACAATAAGGAAACACAGTGATAATCAAAGTGAATTATACCAACTTTTTAGTTATCTTCCATGAACCCTTGGATTGCACAGAAACAGATGGAGACCCACTTTTTAAGGACTTGGAGAGCAACGCAGTATTTGACAACCTGAAACACCACGAAGGATTAATTGAATAGAAATTTATTACTTGAGTTTTCATATCAAGATAAAGAAGAATATGCATCAGCACCCACTTCTTTAAGATCTTCCTTGTAGTCTTGTTCTTCAGTAAGCCATGCAAGGGAGTATTACCATTTGAAGTTGCATCAGAAGATGACTTAGAATACCTCACCAAAGTATTTCCAGGAGACTCTATGGCAACAGGTTGAGACAGCCTTAGGATGCCAAACATAAACATGTCAGAAAAGAAAGAAAGGTCTACAGGGTAAACACAACTAGTTAGTTTAGCTTCACTGGAAATATAATCTTCCTACACAAACTCAAGAAAATGGGATGGAAACCCACATCTTTGTTATCTTCCGTCGGCCCCTCTTTCTTGTTGCACCCCGCAATGTTCCAGGGGATTTTCTATAAGATGTCAATTCTGAATGCCTGAAAATTGGAAACAAAATGATGTGCTCTTAATTTCTTTCTCCTAGGGGCAGTCACAGGGAAAAGCAATGTACGAGCAAGAAAAAAGCGAACAATACACAGACTTTCTTTTTTTCCTCCCGGGGCGACCTCTTTTTTGAGAAGTGTTATGCACTTCACCATTTTCAGATATTGCTAAGCCTAAAAGTGGCTCCAAAGGTCTGAAAGAGCCAAAAGAAAAAAATAGTAGTTAAGATTAAGAGGAGGCATACATAACAAGTTCATATCTACACATTTGTATTTATAAACAACTTAAAGTTGATGAAGTCAATAACTACTTAATATTTACAGCAGGAAGCTGTAGAGAAAAACTCAAAGAGCATATTACAAAAAGAGATTTACGATTTAACTTTAGGTTATTACTGATATCTCAAAGCTAAAGGAAACATGAGCTAATTTAAAAGCCCCTCGCAGATGTAAAGGCCAGCGGAACATCAAGTATAACTAAACCATTGCATTTGAAGGCCTCCAAATCTGCCAAAACACCTTATAAAGCTTTAGCAGATCCTGTATCTCACTTCACTACCACCTGGCTATGTGTCTTAGCATCTGGTGATCATTAATGATAGTTTGATACCACACACAAGCATCATTCCTCTTAAAGAAGCATAAAAAGGAAAAAGAAACGAAAAACACTCGACCAGATTGTTATTCTCAACAACACACTTCCATCACGCGTCAAGTGTATAAGAAGGTTTCTACGTGTTCAACAGTTTATGGAAGAAAGTAAAAGCCAATAAGTATGTTCCACCCAACCAACAAGTTTGAGAGAGAGAAATACATCCCCAGAATCACTTGTACAGAAACAATACCTTGATTTTACACATTCAGCATCATTGTCTGAATTTAGGGTAATCATGCAAGAATCACAAAGTGGTTCCACCTTTGCCGCTGATGTTGCAAGAAATGATCCTAGAAACCAAAGAGCACCAAGCTGTCCTTTAATTTGATTACAAATACACAGGAACATTATAGATACTAAACAACACAAGTGTATATAATAATCAAAACTAAATAATAGAATATGATTGTTAAACTAAGTTGCTTACCCTGGCAATTCCGACAGATGACAGATTCCTTCACAGGCATAGGGCCTATGAAGTTTTGTATTGTTTCTTCTAATGTTTTTACAGAAGATTTCCGGCATTCTTTAACCACATCCAGGAGGCTTTTCCCGTTCTCTAAGCATATATACTGTGATGCACGTCTATATGATTTGCAGGCATGGATCTCAAATTGACAAGGTGGAACTACCTATACAAATTAAAAATATCAGAAATTTCAAGTGCTAGTGGCACGATTTAGAAGACGACACAAAGCCCCACTTTGATGAGTTGACTAAACAAAAGATTGAATACGCACCCGAGCTCCCTTGCACAAACTGCAAGAACACAGGATTCCAGCATCTTTTATGGTTCCACGGAGAGGGAATCCCTAGAAGGATGTTATAATCAGTTGAGACTCTTGAAGAAAACTTTTCAGACATATGATTGTGCTCTTGCACTTTTATTGCCACAAGAAGCAAAGGAAAATTATAACTGGAGCTAAATAGAATTCCTTAATCAGTAATTACAAGATAAGAGTCATACTTGAAAAATTAAGGAAAAAAACCCCCAATCTTTGAATCTACCAAATACATGCAAGTTCTAAAGTGTTCGACGCTGCTTCCATGGAGTCTGATTTGTGGGATATGTTCATCTTCCCTTTATTATTTTATGACAACTTGTGTGGGACTAGGCATACAAGCATCACTGTTATTTAGACCGCAAACCAACATTACCAGTCATTTATCCGCATTAATTTCAAACCTGCTGGATTCACCTCCCCTAGCTATCGTATTATCTTAAATGATGCAATATAGAATTTTTGATTTCTCATAAATCTGAAATTACAACACCAGCTTCAGAAGACTCTGAAGCAAATTAAGAATGTGCATGTTTTTATAAATAACACATACTCCATTAGAAAGAATATGCAAGGAAAATCAACTTTGTGTTTTGCTTTTCCTTTTCACTTTCTCATCAAATGAAAAATCAAAATGGAGTTCTAAGCTCAATAGATATTATGAATTTTATTGAGCAAACGCTAAGGAAAGCTTCTTTTCTTTGTTCAGTTTTAAAGAAACACCTAAAAGAACAGCTTGACTAATTATAGTTTGAGAAATATTGGCCAATTTATCCATTATCTCGTTTTTTAATGGCACTCAACTATTATATGCAAAATCTTAAAAATGATATCTATTTGCAAAAAAAAGGAAAGATCATGAAAAATTAAAAATTCCATTCACCTTTATCTACTAAACCTAGAACGAATGAAGCACTACTCTACTTGCTTGAGGATGAGATTCTTTCCCACTTTCGGGAAAGAGGGATGGAAGGAAGGATTATTCAACACCCTTCCCCCATATCCTCTCCCTCTCATCACACATGCAGAATACTTGCACGTTACCCTTTTATTTATATTAATAGTATCAAAAATTGGAATTCTCACATAATTTTCTTTCTATAATGCAGCACAAATAGAGAGCGTGCACACACACACACAAAGAAGAATTTTTATTCTGACATGAAGCAAACAAATAAGTTCAATGTTAGTACCAATACTATAATTAATTAGTCATTACTGTTATGCTAATTACTATTACAAAATGATGATGATGATGATGATGATAACAATTAAGAAAACAGCCATTAGAAAAAATAAGAGCAGCACAAGAACAATGATAACCAGAACAAAAATAATACTAATAAAAAAAATGATTTCTGAGCATAATACCCTCTTGCCACCATTGTAGAAAACGGGATATCCTTCCAGCAACCCTGTCTCAAAAAGTTCTCTAACTGTTGTTGGCCGCCCTTTTACAAGGATTTTCTTTGACATCTTCATCTCCATCTTCCTTGTCTCCGGACTACCCAACACGGTCAATTTTTCACTCACCAATCCATCTGCCTCCAAAATCACCGTGTCCCTTAAATCTCCGGAATTCCCATTCTCCATTTCGGAGTCCTCGTCCTGTGACTTAAGCACAGAGCGCGTAAACCTCCGAGGCCCATTGCTCCTCACAGCCAGCACCGACTCCTCCTTTACTTCAATTTCCATCATCTCCCCCTCGTCCTCCCCTCCCCTAACCCCCGAATTCCCTAAATTACCCTCAACTTCACCCACATTCACCGTATCACCACCACTAACTACAACTTCACTATTCAAATTCACAGCCTCCTCAACCTTAACTAAACGGCCCGAATCACCCTGGAGTTTATCCAAATAACCAATTCTACCCGCGCTTCTACTCTTCAAACTCTTATTTCTTGTATAAACTGCGAAACCGTTTGCCTCACTCGGCCTAACCCTAGGCACATAGCAGTAATCCATCCAATCCGACCCGTTCGCATCAGAATGGACTGGATCACTGGATCCAGATTCTGGTTCGAGCCCCTTCGATTGAACCGAACAATCACTTTCCAATGCCAATTCGGGCTTCATTGCCGTTTCTTCGTCTTTTTCCTCGAATTGTTTGAATTCACTGATGCTGTGTCTGCAAACACAGCAGCAGAGTACGAAAGACAGAGAATTCTGATTGTGGATCTATGTAAGAAAGAGAATTCAGTTGCATGCATAGAAGAAAAAGAGGGTTTAATTTGGATTTTATCTTCGGTGGGATAGGAAAGAAATATAGAGAGATAGAAACCCTATGGAGAGCAAAGAGAAAATGGCAGTGAAATAAGATTGAGAGAATTTTTGGTTGAAAAATAAATAAAAATAAAAATATTTATGGTGAATGTATGAAATCTACTGTATAGCGTACTCATAGTCCATCTACTCTAGACTCCCCTATCATACTGTATTTTCTCTCCCGTGCTTTCTATTATTTTAATTTGATCGATATAAATTTCATACATAAAATATAATATTGACAATTCGAATTTAATAAATTTTTAATTGGTATAAGTGTATATAAATAAAAATTATATTATTAGTGTAAAAAATAACTATTTGTTATATTGTATGATAGTTTTAATTGAGATAATACTTAAAAATAAAAAATAAAATAAAATAAAACTACTTAAGAAAATATAATCTTATTTTGAGGCTTCATAAAAGGAAATTGGGAGTATAGTATTTATTTTCCAATTCAACCTCCTTCAAATATATATGGTACCTAAGTGAATATATGGAAATTTTAAAAATTTATTTGCACTTAATAAACACATCAACTAATTTAAACTAAAACAACTATAACATGACATTGTTGAATTTTATCATAATTAGTTTACCATATAAGATAAAAAAAAATATTTAGACTATTTAGGAGATCTATTTTATTTTTAATTATCATAAATACATATTAAATAAGTTATATTTTTAGAACAAACGTTGAACGACTTTTAATTAAAAATTTGTTTTACCTAAAACTAACTAAAATTGACGTATGCAGATAGATGCAAAATACCTAATCAATTTATTCTTATTTATTACAAAATTTGGCGTGACGTTAGAAGTTGGAACCATTTTATTTTTGCAAAACATATAAAACCATCAATTAGCCCAGTTCACTTAATGTTAGGTCTAACTTATTCATGTTTTTTATTAATTAAATAAATAAGTACAAATATTCAAGTAATGATAATTATTTGACTGCATGTGATTATCAAATTAATCCATTCTTTAAATTCCCCATCTCATTATGTCTTCCGCTCTTTGCTGTCAATTCTTGAAAATATGGTCACTTAAAGTAAATACTATATGTAGATGTTTAATTCGAAAAATTAAAAATAAGTAGTCGTATGATTTGATTTTAATGATAATAGTTTCATTAATTGTTTTTGCTGATTAAGTTATATTTATTATTTTAATTCATAATATTAGAGCTTTTCTCTAATTGGATTGAGGAATATTTCAAGTTTTCACTGTAATTGAAATTTTTTATATGTATTTTCCTTTCTTTATTATTTCAATGTTTGCTGATATATTATTCATAATCCAATTATGTTGTCTTTGATTTCACCACGATGTATTAATAATCAACCCAATTATGTTTTTCCAATTTAATAAACTGTTTAAACATTGTTGCAGTGGGCTGTGGGGGAGCTCATAATCTTTTGTTGTTGTTGTTGTTGTTGTGACGTGAAATTTTACGAACATATGAGTGGGCAAGTTGATATAAAATTTATATTTATATACGTGAAATTTAAAATTTAAATTTGTTTTTATCAAATTCTAAGTGTTATAAATAATTAAAAAAAAAAGTCAAAAACAAATTTTCTCCCTGTATAACAGATGCAGACAAGAATCCAATGGATTTTTTAAAAAAAAATGGAAAGAAAAAAAGAAAAAGAAAAAGAAAAAAATTCATTGGATTCTATAACTCTGCAGAAGTCACTGGGAGTTCAAGCCAATTATCATCACATCCTAGGTTGCTCACCATACAGTTGACTAAAAGCAAAAATGAAATATAATTTTGAAAATAAATAAAGAAATATAATAAAATGTCCTCTCATTTTTTTTCTTCATTTTTTTGTATGTAGCACCCCCACCAATCATTTATTCAAAAATAAAATTCTGAAGACAAAGATAATTGAGAAATCAATTATGATCATTTTAAAAAAAATTAATAATCCACCTATAATAATCACGAGCTAACAATAGTTATTATTAATTAACACTCTTATTTATTTTGCGGTAAAATTTCTCTCAGCCTTGGCGTAAAGATGATACCTTTAACTTGCAAGCTCAAGGAATGTAGAACCTAAGTCAAAAAGATGAAAACTTGGTTGAACAAACTGATCAAGGGGACAGAAAATTGTTTATTCCGGCCAAAAGCCCTCTAGTTATTACATTATTTAACTGAAAACATGCATTACATACATAATCTGCCTACACCTTGAGATTCTATTATGGATAATTTGAAGCCTCCCATGAGAAGGAAAGGCTCCAAAAGGGAAGTGAAAATGCCAAAGGATACAAGTTGCCCTATATAACAGCAAGCCCACCACCTCTAATAAGCCTTGTGATCATCCATACAGCCTGCAGCTAGGCAAGCTTCCCGGAGGTGGTTGCCGCCGCCCTGCCGCCACGCTCCACCACCGTTGCCGCCTCAGTTGGTGCAATCTCCGCCATCGGCAAAGGGAGCAGCTGCTCATATATACATGTATAGAGGTGGTGGCAATATATGTGGATATTAAGAGGGTTTGGTGATGAAGTTGGTTTGGATGTTATAAGGAAGATGTTTGCAAGTCACGAGTGCAATAAGAGTGAGGTGACTAAGTAGGAATTTGTGGGCACCTTTTGGTTAAAGGAGAGCAAAAAGTGAGCAGAAAAAGAGTGAAATGAAGCATCTTCCAAGGGATATGCCATTGGCATCTCCACTGCTTCACACATCACAGATACTAATTATATATATATATATACATATATCAAAAAGTTCTTATTTTCTTTTCTTTAATTTGGTCCCTTGGATCAATTTTCTGCTGCCATACAACCCCTTTTTCTAGTAGTTTGTTTTAGTAGTACACAGAGGTGATATCATTGTACAGAGACCAAAATCTATATGGAAAGAAAATTAAAACTCTCAAAAAATGTCACCATCATGACCACTCTTTTATGCTGATTGTGGCCATTAGTAAGCAATAGTGGCTTATGTTTCTTGGTTTTAGCCTTCACATATTATCGTTTTTGTCTTTCTTGACTTCAAAATTCAAATTATTATTTTATTCTATAACCCCCAAGATTTATAAAAAAATACTCTCTTACGTTTAAAGTGAGTTAAATGCATATAATTGCTGTGTATTTGGATTTATCTTTAAATTTTGGCACATGTTAACTGTTGTATATATCCAGACATCTCGTTTATGTCCAAACTGTATATGCAAAATTATACAAAGGGTTTTGTAAAGTCGCCTCACATCAAATGGATTCGCTTAATTTAAGAAAATGTTCTACAGGAGAAAAAAAAAAAAAAAGTACTGATCCAAAAAGTTGGGTGCAATTTAAATTAGTGGATGTTGTACTATAATGTTGTTTCTTTTGCTTTGCTTTGGTCTGAGTGCGATTTCATGTTTATGGCTGACACAAGCGGAGGATTATTCTTTTGCCACAACTTTGATGCCTTTCTTGATTGCGTATTACTTCTCTAATGAAACATCATTATGGCATGGATTAGTGAGAACCAATGGTAATCACTATGTTGATTTTCCCTCCATTTATTGGTAGATTAAAAAAAGAAAGTTGATTTAGTCATTGATATATAGATGATAGATCCTTGCCTGGCTTGCTTTCTACCAGCCACTGCTTATATTATTCCCAACATATATACAAGCAGATTTCCTCTTTGACTAGCTAGTCATCATCTGCTGAATCCAAGTACTTATTTCAGAAAATTAATCATAAAAATATAGAAAAGAAAGAAGTAAATGTGTTATACTCATGAGGCTGTTTGAGATTAACATCTTACAATGATTTCATGAGAACCACCTTCTTCCACCTCTGGTGGCTTTAAGCTTCATTACAAGATCCTCACGTTGTTCCTCCACTTCTGCATATTTGAGACTCATTTCTAGGTAGCGTTCCCTGAGGTCTCTTAGCTCTGTCTCTAGTGACGACTTTGTTCTCTCAAACTTTTCTCTTGTCACTACTTCGCCATCCCCAGCTGGCTTCTTGGAAGCAGCGGCATAGTTCTTCTGTGATTTAGAGAGAAAGGATTTAGACGAATAGTAGAGGCAACAAATAAAGAAGAGAAGGGATATATACCTCTTTGTGAAAATTATTCTTCTCCTCCATCAACTTTAGGTCTCCTTCAAGAGTTTGAGCTTTCTTTAAGCGTTCATATTTCTCCTCCTCAAGTCTATACATCTTCTGCTGGAACTGCATGTTTGCTCTCTTTACTTCAGTTAGCTCGTTTTTAAGGTCAGCATTCTGGAGGCAGAGTATCTCTTTCGCAGCCAACTCCCTCTCCATTTGCAGAAGCTTTTCTTCCAGGGCTAAGTTATTCCTTTTGCATTCCTCAAACTCAGACATTGCTTCCTGGAAAATGGATATCTTTTCAGAGAATGAAATCTTCTCTGCCTTGAGTCTTTCGTAGTCTCCAGAAACCATCTGCAATGCAAGCTCTAGTTTGCCCTTATCAAGCCTGCATCCTTTGAGCTCACTTTTTAAGACTGAGATTTCATCCTGAAGAACTGATATATTCTGCAACTGAACCTTCAGAATGCCCATTTCTTTAGAAAGTTGTTGGCGTTCATAGTCAGAGATCGTAAGCTTCAATTCAAGTTCATTTATGTCCGTCTTCAGTTTCTCTTCACTCTTCCTATAATTTGCCAGCAATTTCAGGATTCTTTCATAGTCAGCCATCAGTCTCTGATGACTATGTTTAGAAGCAGCTAGCTGATCAGTAAGTTCTTGAACTTTAACCTCAGATTCTTGCAAGGTTGCATCGAGTTCATTCTTAGTTGTTTCAGTTTTTGTCTGAATTTCTTGAAGGGAAGCTTGCAGCTCAGCCTTGTCGGCTAGTAAACGGGAAACTTCACTAGAAGCTTCAAAAGAAATTCTCTCCCTTTCCTTATGAGCATCATTTACTTGCCTACTGAGGTGTTCCACCTCTTTCTGAAGGCTCTCAAACTCTGTCATCTTCTCCAGAAACATCTGATCCAAACTCTCCTCTTGAGCAAGTTTCTCTTTAACAAGTGCATCTATCTCTGATTTGAGACTGCTCTCTCTCAGTGCAAAATCATCAAACACTGAAGTGAGGTGATCTTCTAACAGTTCAACCTTTTTAGAGCAATCAGACAAACTTTTCCTGGACTCACTTAATTGATCCACCAGTTCTTGGTTTACCTTCTTCAGCTCTGAATTTGAATTCTGAAGTTCCGTATTTTCCATTACAAAACTTGCAGCAGATGCTTCTAATTTCTTGTTCTCCTCTTTAAGATATTCACACTCTTCTTGAGCTTCTATCCATTGTTTCTGCATATTTTCTGATCTTTGTTTGAGATCCAATATTTGAGTCTCCATTTCGGCTTTCAGTTTCTGGATCTCATCCTGGAGACTCAGAGCAGCAGATTTGAATTTATCTGTTTCCTTCAGACAAAATTCCTTTTCATCTGTCAGCTGTTTTACTTGAGTTTCCAGACCCAATACACATTCCTTTAACTGAAGATTTTCTTCTTGCAATCCCAATAAAGTGTTGTCTAATTCATGCCTTTTTCTTTCTAGCTCTTCCAAGTTCCTTTCAAGATTAGTGTTATCAGAAACAAGGGAATTAACAGTGGTATGAAGTGCTGTAAGATCATGTTGAAGATTCTCCAAGTTTTCTGAGGAGATATCCCTCTCCCTCAACACAAGTTCCATATTCTGGTCCAGATGGCTCTTTTCCTGTTGAAGTTCAGAAACTTCAGCTTCTAATTCCTTCATGGCACTAATCTCAGATCTCTTTTGATCCAATTCCTTCATCAAATTTGCATAATTCTCTTCGCTTTTGGCCTTTGAATGTTCAAGTTCTTGAACAATGCCATTTCTCTCTTTGATCTCCATCTCATTATTCCTAAGAATTTCATGAGACTCAACAATCCTCGTTTCCAAGAGCATGTTCAGTTCTTGTAAAAACATAAGAACATATTCAGCTGACGTTTTAGTACTTAATGTGTCTCCATTTCTTGCATCCATTAGACCATCAAGAAAGTTATTTCCGGCCTCACTTTCATCCAACAACACACCACACCAAGGCTTCATTACAAGGTGAAAACCCATATCCAGTTGTTTCAAAATTTCAGTAAAATGCTCCGAACTTTCACAGTCGCCACCGCCTTGCACTTCCTCACTTACTTTCTTCTTAAGCTCCTCCTCCAGATGAGAAATTTGGAACTTAGGATCACTCACTTCAGACTCATCACTCGAATCAAAAGACGCACATTTTCTGATGTCAGTTTTGTTTGAATCCTTGAGCTTGAACAAGAGTTCAAGATTTTCATCAGTGAGCTCAGCACAATCCTTCTCCAGCTCTTGAACTTTTTCTCTCAACAATTCTATTTCTCTGATGAGATCCACATTATTTTCATTATTCTCTAACCGGGCAATTTCTTCTTGCTTAGCAGATAATCTGCATTCGCAAATCTCCCTGTTTGATTTTTGTTCGTTCTCCAGTTCATCAGTTTTATCCCTTAAAGATTCCTCAAGCAATTGAATATCAGCTTGCAGTTTCTTCTCTGATTCCTGGAGTTGCTGCACCTGGAGCAGCAAAGTCCTGTTATCCTCTCTATTTCTTTCTATAGAACTTTCTAAATCTGTAAAGTCCTGCTTGAGAGACGTAAGATTCTCTATTTCAATCTTCTGTCGTTCTATAGTCTCTTCAAGCTCTTGAAGAACAGAAATGAGTTCAATATTCGATTCCTGGCTTCGTTTTAGCTGTTGGCCTATATTATCATTCAAATCTTGCTGATACTTTATCTCATTCTCCAGTACCTTTTGGATCTGAACTAGACTTTCAGACTGAATGATGACGTCTTGTGTAGCCTGATTTGTCGTTAACTTTTGCAACTCTTGCTTCAATGTTTCTACTTCTCTCCTTAGGCCATCATGCTCTGCATACGCAGCCGAGAGCTCCATTTCTAATCCTGCCTGCTTTTTCGACAGATCAGAGAACTCCTTTCTTGATATATCCACATCAATCATTAGCTTCCTAGCGTTTCTCTCCCACATTTTGGCTTCTGTTCGGAGTTCCTCAATCGTATCTTCTGCAGCTTCCAGAAGATTCTTTGAAGAACCAATGTTGTTCGTCAACAACCTGTTGACTGCTTCTTCATTTTGAAAATCCTCCCTTAAATACTGCCTGGAATTTAAAGATGGCTGGTCCGGTGGAGAACCATTGTCAACTGAATAGTAATCGGGTATTGGGCTACCATCATAACTGCCTCCAACTTCTCTTCCTTGAGAATCATTTTCTTCACTTTTCATAGCATTCTCTATGGATAAATTTTCCCGCTCTACAGATCCCTCCAGAGAATCGAAACTCTTTGTACCAGATGCAGATTCACTTGCTTCCTGCAGACAAAATGTACATATGTATGTATATATGAGCAAAATCAAAGCATATTGAGTTTGTTCAACATTGAATCAGCCTTCCAGAAAGTTGAATAATAGACTGAGATTGTTCAAACACCTGGCTATCTAATTTCAGTGGACGGGACGTAGTGGCCAAGTCTTCACTTGGAGGTCCAACGGTACTAGCACTTGATTCATCCGACCCGTTTGATTTGCTGACTGTATCCACATTCTGATATTTTTCTTGAGAATTTGAGTATTTTGGTTGCTCATCCCTGGATATATTTGAAGAAAGAAATGTCAGCTGGACAATTCAAGAGTTGAGAAGGAAGAAATGAGATTCTGCTATAAAATACCAACCGGGCTTTTGATCTTGGAGTTAGGCACTGAATTTTGACCTGAAAGCCGGATAAACAGCTAAATTAGAGTTAATCAAGATATCTCACAATATCGCAAAAAACTCACCTGCAGAATTGTCCCATAACTGCATTTCTTTAGAGGCTGTGAAACTGCAGCTGAGGCCCTTGAACTGGCATAATGTGCTATATTGATGGTTGCTTCTCCAAGGGCGGTAGATCTTGTTGTTCCCTGAAACACGGAGTCAAGATTATTATCCTCCGAATGCTGCAAAACTGGAAAACTGGGTTTTATTATAAAAGAAAAGCTGCACCATACTGTGGAAACAAGAAGCTTGACAAGGCAATCTTCATAGCCTTTTGAAGAATCATCTCTTGAAAGGTAGATAGATTCTGATAGAGCCTCTGTCCACTGGCAACTGCCATTTCTGACAAGGGCTTTCCCCAATTTGGCTATAGTTTTCCCTGTTTCGACAGAAACTAAAGACACAAAAAGCCTGTCCCATCCCTTTGGTACCTGCTTGCCAAAACATTGTACATTGTTTCATAAAGACTGACCTTTTGACCCACCTGAGATCATGCTACTATTGAAAAATCTATCAAAGTGAACTAAAACCAATCATTCAGCAAATCTGAAGAGATTTCTTGATCCATGAAAGTCAAATCAATCTATTATGATCCAACCTCGTGAGGATTTGAGATTTTTGATTATCAGAAATTTCATTAGTACACTCTTCATCAATTACACAAGAAAGAATCACAAATACTTGGATTGAAAGCCGCTCCGCAACTTAGCTCTTTTTCCCAAGAATCAGACAGAAGTTGTTCTGAAGTAGTAACAAATTATTCCTTCTTACATTATGGGCAGAATGATCACAATCCTTTAATGATTTCAAGTTTTCTTTCTGGATTTTACACCAATGCATCATCAACCCGACCCAGAAAAATCATGCGTCATTTCAAGACTAGTTCACGTTCTAAGACACCAATGCTAATAAATGAAAAGCAAAATGAAAAAGAGAAAGAAGATCAAAGTGGAAAAAACAGATATGCACCTGAAGGGCTTGGAAATTGGATAATTTAAAATCAACCCTTTCTCTTGATTTGGATGGTTTGTTAGTTGATCTCTGCAGCTTGAACATTCTCTTTTTCTGTGTGTGTTTCTATTTTCTTGGGCTACAGTGCAATGGGCAGCATAGGCAGAAAGATATCTTCTAAGCGAGCAATATTAGTATACATTGTATCAATGATAATAACAAGGCAGCAGAGAGAGGGGAACTGTATTAGGCAGTTAGCTGGCTAGTCATTGTTGCCAACCTCTCATGTATGTTAGCAGTTAGCATATGAACAGTCCTGCAGTTTGGAATTTCAACTGATGATGATATATGGCATTGTTTCTTGTTTACTCAACTTCCAGTTCTACTATATCTTCTTCAACTAAATTTCAGAAAAAAGAAATAGAAAAATATTCCCTTTTATTTTGTTCTATCTTTATTGAAATTTATTACAAAAACGACTTGTTAGCATTTCATATTGAAGATAAAATTTTCCTTACGACACATTCAATAGGTATTTTTGGTCTGGATATAAACTTAAAATACATGGTAAAATACTAACTAAGATGGAGTATTTAAGTCATTGTATCATGTTCGATTTTTTTTTTTTTTATTTATTTATACACACGCATATATAGAGTTTGAATTTGAAGTTTGAAGTTTCATATGTATAAGTGTGAATACAATGACATTGAATCAATTAACCATTTAGTTGTATTGTACTTTTATTTGGGTTATAAATAGTTGCTTTTCTTAATCAATGCTTAGGGAAAAAGTCTACTTCAAATTGTGATGGTGTAGGTTTGCCAAAGATCAAATATTGAATTATGGCCTAACCTGATTTCAATTTAATAAATAATCTAATAGGACTATATTTTTATCTAATCAAAAGATTTGAAATATAAATTTTATGCTCTTACGTATAAAGTCATACAGTAAATCCAGATCTGGATCTTTGTGGACAATATTAATTAAAGCTTTCATTAGTTAATAAGCAGTTTAGTTGAATAATTAGCATTACACGTCATTCTCCAAAAACTTACGATTAAGTTTTTAAAAATGATTATATTTGTTCCAGAAAATGAGAAGATTTAAAAATATTTTTGAGAATTTTGAGTAAATGAATCGAGATGATTGATTGCATTTTTCTGAATTAAAAAACATTTTGAGAAACAAAACCAAACAAAGGGTAAAGAACTATGCTCATCTTGTTTTCCGGGCACATCGAAGCTTCTTCACATTGGAAATTTCATTAGTGCGCATAGTTTAAGCCGCAGTTCCAAAGTCTTAATCGTATGATTATATGTTACTTAACGTATGATCAAACTACTGTGCGATGCTTTCCACAAGACTCCATTAAATGATAATTAGTGACAATGACTAATATTACAAGAACAGTTTCTCTTGGCACTATGTAAGAATTTTACAAGAATTTCTCAAGCAGAAACTTGGAATTAACGACCGTGAAATTACAGAAGGGACTGTGAAACATTCAAAATACAATACAGCCCAAAGAAACATCAGACTTGGAATGGAACTCCAACAATAGCTCAAAATTCTCCTTCTTCTGTACTATAGGCGCATTTACTCGATATTAAAGAATGATGTATTGTATTTCTCAAAATTACTATAGAATTGCGGCGAATGAAGTACAGAAGCTCACCGGAGAGAATCTGAAGCAAAAGTGGATGCAGTTTGCCTTTGGGTCAATTTCATGTATAAACCCTGTCACGATACCGTCAAGTCAAGAGCCATTTTATTTGGTTGTGCATATCTGATGATAAAAGCAAATAAGGGTCGAGAAAAAATTTACATTTGTTGTGTGAATAGTGGCTCCAGTGGTCATGCCAATATTTTGGTCTGGGATCAATTCAAAGTTGAGGTGCTGGAGAAGCATTGCAAGGGCTACAATGGCTTCAAGTAAAGCAAATTGATCGCCAACACATTTCCGTGGCCCTCCACTAAATGGGATAAACCTGCAATATCACCGCAAGTGGGATAAGAATACATAGTGCCATAGTGGGACATATTAGCTATAATGTTTGTATAGTTACCTAAAATCAGTGTTTGTTTCATTAGGAACTGGGCCATCTAGATCAAATCTTTCTGGCATAAAATCATCTGCTCTTTCCCATACCTTGAAAACACAACGAGAAAATTCATCACTAAATGTTTTATGGGAAAAAAATGGGTTTGGAGTTGACGAAGTAATGATACCTGTGCAGAGTGATGAATATTGTAGACAGAAATCATAATATCTTGACCAGCATTGACCTTGTAGTTCCCCGGTAGTTCATCAGCAACTTGAGCTCTTCTCAGTAGGACCTATTGCAATTTCCATTTGAGGAAAACGATGATCAGATCAAGAACAGGGACATTATCGACAATTGAGGGAAAGTTTTGCAACTTACAGGTGGATGAGGATACAGACGCATTGATTCAATTATGCAACGTGTCAAGAACTTGAGATTCTTTATGTCCTCGTAGGTAGGAAGCCTGCCCTGTAATACTCTGTCAACTTCTTCCTGTGCTTTTCTCAAAGAGGATGGGTCCTGAATTGCATGAATAACAAAGAACAAATATGAAGACTGCAAATCCCACCATAAGTAAAGAGAATAAAAAACAAAGACCACGAAGGGCCAAAACATTGGTGAACTAGGTCACATGTTTCCAATGAGCTTTACTACCGGAAAATAAGACATTCTCGAGAAACGATAAAAAGAATTTTGATTGCTACCACAACTAGCTGGTGTAAAGGTTAAAAGCAATCATGGTTAGCGTCAACGAAACCAAAAATTTGAGAAAGAGCGGTGCTTTGATCGAAGTTCTTCAGGGAATTAGTTGAGAATATGCTACTTTTCATATCCAGAAAGTTTAAATGCCAATTGTTGCTGATATAAAGTCAAAACTCATAAAATCAGATCTAGTTAACAAATGGCAATATACACAATTTTAGAAGCCAGAGTACTAACAGATAGATCTCGCTAACTTTTTCTAGTTTCCTGAACTTTTTTTTATCAACATCTTGAAACCGAAAACTATCTTCTGTTTAACATTATCACCTTGTCTCAGCACACAAGTTAAATTGGCACCATTTGAATATTCAAATCTTAAATTGAAAAGGAGTGGAAGTGAAGCATCTTATGATCCCAATTATGTTAACTGGCAAACACATCATCAGAGTTGTCTACTGCGATTTAAACCAAGTATACTGGTTCTCACATTTTACCCTGCAAAATTGCTGCTTCTTGAGATGGTGTTTAAGTAAACATCTTCATTTCCACACATTCTCAACTTTTCAGAACAATATTCAAATGTGTAAAGTAGGAAATGCACAGAATAATGATAAAAGATTGGGAGTAGAAAAGTAACTAATACCTTACTGAGCAAATAAGCTGTCCAAGTTAACACTGAACCAGTGGTTTCATGACCAGCAACTAACATGGACAAAAGGTCATCTCTTAGCTGGGCACTTGAAACCTAAAACAAATATGATTGCCATGTTTAGAAACAGTGCAGATCTTAAGTAACTTTGGAGAACAAAAAAAATAAAGCTCACACGGCATGAAATAGACCAAACCAATTGCTACAAAATGAGTTTTATAACAAAGAAAAGTGACAAATAATCCATATAAGTGTAATAAGAGCACGGTTGATAGGAAAAAATCTAGGTTCTAGGGAAGTGTAGCATATTCCATATAATCAACAACATAGGAGAAAAAATGTCACTATTCTAATGAAGCAAGTCCAACGTAATTCCATACCTCCTCTCTGCTAGCAAGCAAGAAGCGAAGAATGCTCGGATCTGCGTCATTCACATACTCCTCCTCACTTATCCTCTCACCTTCAGTTTCTACAATCTCTTTGCACTTTGCCATGAGCTCTTCAACAGTTTCTCTTATTAAAGAAACTGCCTTTTCAGCCTTAACTTGCCTTGGTATTATTTTACATAAGGCATTAATCTGAAGAATAAAAAGAAGATTAAGAAAGAAGAAAAAGCGGGCATTAGTCTTATAGTTAAATTAAGGGACAAGATACAGTTTGAAAGAGTCAAGGAATAACCTGCCTTCCAGTATGGCAATAGATCAGTTGAACGCAGCTCTGCCTCTTTCAATGCAGTATAAACTGCATCAATAACAGAACTATTAGCTGTAAGAGAATCAAAATTATAGTTGAACAAAGCAAGCCCAATAACATCAAGAGTAAGCTGAGAAAATTTTTCTTCCATGTTTACAGCAGAGCCACTGAGTGCATCTGGCTTCAGTTTCTCGACCAACCTTTCAGCGCATCTACAAAAGACCCGTTCAACTATTATCGACAAGTACTTCTTGTGAAGTGATGGAACCACAGCCCTGCGCCTTACCTATAATAAGCATAGTTTTAACCTCAAGAACACGGAACAGCTACAGTAAACATATGTTTAAACTCATAAACAGAGACATCTTAATTGAATGCTATGGCTTTGTTATGGGCTGCAATTACAATTAGCTTATGGAACTATAGCAAAAGTTACTTTCCCGAGCTTTTTGCCAAGAATGAACGTCCATTTTAGGATAATGTTCACGAAATACCAATTGGACAACACTGAATAGATAGGATTTTCAAGATTATACTACTATATGATAATTCAATTAACTTAACACAGTCAGTTATACATATAAACTTGATAATGCCAATACCTACTACGAATACCTCAGGAGGGACAACTACATTAGTTTCCACCCAAAATTTCCGAAAAAACAAAAGAAGGTGGGATCTTTACATGCATTCATCACAATTTTATGCCAAAAAACCAACAAATAACCGCCAAGAACAATCAAAGCCTGATTAACTTATAACCAACACACATTTGCGTCAAATATGATCTAATTATAACCAAAAGTAATTTAAAAAAAGAAATCATAATTACCGTCCAAAGGGAACCCTCAGCAATGGCAAAACCAGAGCCAAACAAGAATTCAGAAACCTCAGCAACAAGCCCTTTAGCATACTTCGTGCCATAGTTTCTCAGCACATGCTTGGCAATGGCGGGATCACTAACCACCACAAAATTTCTGGGCCCCGCCGCAAGACGGTAGATGGGCCCATACTCATTCATCCACTTGAAAAGCGGCAGAAAGAGGGCCCCACCAAGGAGGTCAGACACATCCTCCAGCTTCGCACTGGCAATTGGTATGTTGGACTCGTCTTTTGGGCCTAATGCGGTGAGAGATTTCGTGAGAGAAGTTAACCAGTCTGGGCTAACCCATGAGGTACGCTTGGTGGTTGGTGGTTTATTGTTTGTGGAATTCTTGACTGAGAGCGACGGACCGAGAAAGTGCCGGCCGTGGTGGCGGTGGTGGGTGATGGAGGATAAAGGGGAGAGAGACAACGAGGATGCCATGGTGGCGGAATGGAGTTAATTCATGGTCATACTGTTTATTGTTATTTGTTTCCCGGCCACCTTCTCCCCCACCGCAGCAGTACAGCCTTTCGTTTTGTGGATTATGCTCAGCTTAATTTCACCCCACTGTACGTAACTCAGTCTTTTGCTATACGTATCTTAATTCTTGTAGTGCTTTCCTCGTGAGTTTCTTTTTCTTTGGTTTTCTGAATGAATAAAGAAAACCAATTATGGAATAAAGTTCTCCAATTGCTTTGGGCCGTCCAGATCAAAATTTGTAAATTTATATTGGGCTCTAAACTATAATACATTATTTCTTTTGGTCCATATGTATTGGGCAAGTAGTACAAAAGCATGAATTTTAAAGGTGGACTAAGACTTTGTTATCTCTTTTTCTTTTTCTTTTTCTTTTTTTTTGGTCACATTATTAAAGAATTACATTCTATAATCCAACCTTTCTTGGGAAATATAGTGTTTAATTAGAAAATATCGAGATTACAAGGAAATTGGGCTGGGGTCTACCAGCCTCAAATTTAATCCAAAACCAGCATTTACTAACGGGACAAGTTTTAAAATTTAATACAAATATATGATCTTAATTCAATTTTTGTCTTAATATTTTATGAATCTCTATACGCACTTATATTAAGAGTTCGTTATGATTTGAAGTCCAAGCTTCACACATGCAAGTGTGATGGCGATGTCATTGAACTAATTAACCATTCAACATATTTTTCTCTTAGTATAATTTATAAATCCTGAAATGGAATTAGGTGAGAATTCCTTTCTTTTCCATAAGAGGTCAAGAACTCAGCAACGAGCCCTTTTGGTACTCTATGCCATAGTTTCTTAACACATATGATGCATGGATATGGATATGGTGACACGGATACAGCGACACATTAAATTTTAAAATACGACACGGCACCGACACGATTATCATAATATACATAATTATATATAAGTATTTATTAATCACATTTCAATAGGAATAAGTATTAAACTTCATGTAAATTATATAATGGAAAATTTCAATACAAAAAAAATATAATATTAGTCATGAAAAAATAAGTGATAGTGTAAAAATGATAACCAATAACATTTGAAAATATTTATACTTATCATTAAAAATTTCCCATCAACTATCAATGATAATAACTTAAATACAATTTTTACCACTATTAAATGTGTAAAAATTATTATTGGTAATAGAACAAAAAATTTATGTTATAATATATATATATATAATATTAGTGTCAAGTTTTCAATAATCACTTACTATTTTTTATAAATTTTCTTTTTTCTGTAGTGTGTCTAATCATCCAAATTTATTATGATATTATGATCTTGTTGGGTTTTTTTTTACCAACTTTATTTGCTATTTAAAAAGTTTTTATATTATTTATTAGCTTTTAAATTTTGTAAAAGTTCAATAAAAAAAGTCTCGTCGTGTCCTGATCGTGTCGGACACATTCTTTAACCGTGTTCGAATTCGTATCAAATATTATTTTTTTATTTTAATTTTTAAACACTTTATTACTATTTTCGACACATATTGGGGTCGTATTTTACATATAACACATATCTAATACTACATGGAGTGATTTTATAATGTATATGTGCAATTATAGCTCGGCGCATCCTTGGCAATACGCGGGATCACTAACCACTATAGATTTGTGGGCCCCACCGCAAGACGGTAGATAGGCCCATACGCATTTATCCCACTTGAAAAGCGGCCGAAAGATGACCCCACCGAGTAGGTCCGACACATCCTCCAGCTTCGCACTGGCAATGGGTATGTTGGAGTCGTCTTTTGGCCCTAAATCTAATGTGGTGAGAGGGGTCAACCAGTCTGTGCTAACCCATGTGGCAGGCTTTGTGGTTGGTGGTTTATTGTTTGTGGAATTCTTGATTGAGAGCGACGGAGCGACAAAGTGGCGCCGGCGGTGGGTAACAATAATAATAAGTACTATACATCACTAACCCAATAAAATTTTACATGAAATATTGACAATAAAATTTATTTTTTAAGATAAAATCAAACATTACTTGATTCTAATACATATTTTTCAAGATCACCGCCAAAACATACTTTCTCTAAACGAAAAACACGTTAAAACATGACCAAACATCCTTAAAATTATAAAGAAAAATTGGAAAGAAATTAATTTAATGTGATAATGTTGTGAAGTAAAATGTTACGGAAGGAAAGCAAATCTCCCCCCCCCCCCCCCCCCCCCCCCCACTTTTATTGGGAATGAACCTGGGAGAATGATTTCATTTCCCAATTGCTCTGGGCGGTCTAATTTTAAATTAGCAATATGACTATTGGGCCACAACACTACTAGACTAGATTCTTTTGGGCCAGTTGCATTGGTTCAGCACTGCACTTGCATTGCATGAATTTAAAGGTCGGACTAAGACCACTCGTTATTTTTTTGTCACATTATTAAAGAATTATATTCTATGATCCAACTTTTTTGAAAAAATAAACTCTTTCATTAGAAAAGATAAAAAAAAAAAAAAAAAGATCAAGATTATAAGGAAATTGGGTAACAAATAAATTGATTGAATACATAAATAACTCAACCAACCTCAAGCTTAATCTAAAATCAACACTTACTAATGGAACAACTTTAAATTTTAATATAAAATATATGATCTTTGAATTAAACGTGATGTATGATCGACACTTTGGATCCTCGATTCTATTCCATATTCTATCTTCTATTCTAACTTGTTGTATTATGCTAAGTGTGTGTATCTTATTCTCAATCAATTATTTTTATAAGAAAATATTTAATACACATATTATATATTTATTAAATTGAATAGAAAATAGAATGGAGAATGAAATAGTTATGTTCAAAAATGAACAAATGAAAACATCTGGGAAGTTTTATTTCAGAACCAATTTTTGAAAAAAAACTGTTGGGTCTAAAATATTATTTACTGTATCTACACTACAGTCAAGTCAAGTACTCAACGGTCTATTTTGGGCTTTTTCAGTTGACTATGGGTCAAAAATGTGGATACCTAGAAATGGGGTTAGGTGTATTTAAGAGTCATAAAGCATAAATATGGTCCTAAGTCAAGATTGAACTATTTAATTTTTCCAAGTAAAGAGTCGCATGTTCTAGTAAATTTATCGACATTATTAGAAAAGCTGAGTCGCAGTCAATTATACACAACTCTGAAATAATTAGCCATGTTTGCAGTCAAATTATACACAATTGTGATCTAATATGCCATAATTATGGCGGCTTGAAATTTCAACTACATTTATAGAAGATTGTAATGAAGTTAAGAGCTTGATGTTCTTATGTGTGTTTTTAGATACCTCCTTTTATAACAATTTCAACTAGCTAGTCCACATATAAATAAAATATATAGCTTAAGTTTTTATCTCGAATATTATTTACCATATTTTATATGAGTTTAATGTAATGAACTATATTTAAAATATTTTGGTACAAGTAACTTATTTGCCATATAATAAAAAACTAAGTTTAGTATGACCTTTAATTTGAACCAAAAACTTTATAAACAATTTGTTTGGACTATCAATTAATGTTGATCATACCAAACTCACCAATCTTCTTGCTAATTTTTGTTCTTTTTTTTTTTTTTTTTTTGAGAGAAAGAGTATTACAAATGACGAAATATTATCCTTTCAACAAAACAATATATTTTTATTCTCAAATCAAATAAATCCCTATCTATTCTCAAAATCAAATAAATCTCAATTCTCAAATCAAAATAATCAAAGTATAAACTAAACACAAAGCAACAAAAGTGCACAACGCGCCATTATGGATCAAACAAAGATCTCCTACATAATAGGGGAGACGACCCACTTGGTTACAAGCCACTGAGCCTAATTTTTGTTCATTTACAACCGAGTTACCTTGTACTTTATTTTCTGACTATAATGGTCAAATATATATATATATATCAAAATATTAAATTAACGTTTAATTAGATATAATATATTTTACCATAGTTATATATATCCATATACATCTGAATGTGTACATACGCGAACGTATGCATGTATTATGCACATTGATGAGGGAAAATTCCCATGTAAAGCAAATAGTCCCAGAGTCATTAAAATATTTAAAATGCCGTCAGGATTCTTTTTTTTTTTTTTTTTCCATTCAATTGAATATTATGACCTGATAATTTGGGAGGCCTAAAAGTTGAATCTATACACGCGGTAATAGAATTTTCTTCCAACTATACTAAATAGTATTGGACCACCTCAACTTTAAACTATAAATACCTTTTTCATTCAATAGATGAGATTAAATCATCATTTCACTCACTTAAAATCTATCCAATTCAGTTCATTATATGACCTAAAATTTAATATCTTCGAATTCACGTACATATTTTTAGGAGTTACATTTTGACTTCAAAACAATCTAAACTTAACTATCAAAAAAATTCTGATCTCAATCAATTCATATTTTCTAAATCAATCAATTTGATCAACTGATCTAAATAAACTTTGGCTGAAATTGCCCTACGCGGGTACCCAAATGCATAACTTAAGACACCTTCTCAAACAAATAACTTCCTTAAACTTGCAAAAGCTTGACCCAATCTCTTGGAAAACTTAATTTAAATACATTAAGAAAGAGACATTATATATATAAGGAAAACTTCAAATTCCATGTAGGAAGCTACTCGCCATAATTACAAAACAAATATTAGTCAATAATGAAGTTCTCTTAATCCTATATACATTCAACAATATTTAATTGTTGTATGTCAGCTGATGCACTTAATACACCAACCAATATTTTCTACATAACTGTTGCTACAAAAGTCAAAATACAAAAAGTCTACCCCATTTTTTCCTTTGTTATTTATTTTAGATTTAGTTCAATTTCCTGGACTCAAGGAAATTCTTTTTCTTGGAGTCACAAGATTTGATGTACTCAAGGAAACTAGCAAAATCTGTGTCCTTAAAACGCCTTGGATTTGTCTCACTGATGAGCTTTGCTGATGGCCTCACTGTGCTTGTAAAAGGTAGACTGTGCAAAGAAGCCACTGATATCCTGTACTTCGTTGAGTTTACAAGTACCCTGTGCAACACACTCTTGTACCTCCCATTGCTGAATATCTAGTCAAAATCAATAAAATCGAAATAAAATTATTAATGCATTCGGTCAAATATAAAATAAATTTTATTTGATGATGGTTGAATTCAGCCGCGCCAAGTTATATTTTTCTTCACACGCATTTGATGAGAAATTTTATTCTTAAAAAAATGTGTCTTGAAAGAAGAGCACTGATAAGGACAATTCTCGATATACTTATTTATTGTATTTTAGTGATAGATCGGATAATTATCATTATATATATATATATACCTCGAGGTGGTCTCCAACGTTGACCACGAAGGATCCGGGTATGGGTTGAACAGTGACCCAGTTATTCTGGTGTTGTATTTGCAAACCCTTGACCTCATCTTGGAGGAGGAGTGTGAGGAAGCCATAGTCCGAATGAGGTGGCATTCCCAGCGTCAAATCAGGCTCCGGGCATGGAGGGTAGCAATTGACAACCATTAGCTGGCTTCCATTTTCGAATTCTTTCAACATGATTGCCTCTTCATCCTCATCTTTTATTGATAATTCTGTCTTATTCTCTGTGTTCTTTACCCCCAGGCTCTCCAGTATGGCCTCCACCAACAATAGAAACAAGGATTTTGTTTCTTTTGCATAACTAACCGCCAATTTCCTGTTTAAATATTGCATAAAATAATATTATCATTCTAATAGCTTAGTAGAAGTATGTCCCCAAAAAAAACAAATATTCCTCCAATCAAATTTCGAGACAAGCTAGCAGTTGAACTTATAATTCAGACATGAAGTATTGTCGTTTGAGTCAAGTGCATTACACATCGGACATAAATACATATACTTTCCAAAGTTTTTACAATTAACATTTCATATATGTTTGATTTTTCTTCTTCTTATTATTAAAATTTGTTGGATTTTTCATTTTTTTACCTAAAGTCGACTGGAGAAGAGGGCCAATGGGGAAGGACATCGGGCAGAGGATGACAAACTAACTTAAGAAAGTCCCTCCAACAAAAGACACCATCATTTGTCTGATTGAAGCTGGTCCCATACCGGACTGGCGAGCTCATATCAGCCGACATATATTTCTCTCTTTCTGAGAAGGGCATCTCGAAAAACCTTTTACTCACATTCACCATGTTGGCTATAATCTCGTTCGGAATACCATGATTCACTATCTGTAATAAAATACAATATCTTGTCACTATATATAATATGGCCAAAGTATTAATTCAAACTTAGGACCAAATTGAGATATATTGAAATTTGCTGAATTTTTCAGAGACCCACCTGGAAAAATCCGTAGTTTTCGCTGGCATGGGCAAGAGATTTAAGGACTTGTGACCTGTTTGGGCCTTGCAATTCAGCAAAATCAATGATGGGCAGCTTAAGGTCGGGGCTGGAAGTTTTCTCAGTTGTTACATTTGGACGTTCTGCGGCGGGCAATACGTATTTCCTGGGAACATGCTGAATTCCATTCTCGTACATGTGTTTAACTCCTTTCTGGTATAGACTTTCCAGGGAATCGTAAGTAGCATCTTTTCTGCTTTGTTCGGACACTATCATTGCTGGAGACATTCTATTTACATGCAAAAGGCAAAGGAATTAATATGAATTATTATGAAGGAGAGTGCTGTGTAATAATTGATTGTGGGGGTAGGAGTGGGAGGAATTAACGAGAACTGTATATATATGCTTACCTGAATAATAACTCTCACGTGAAGTATAGGAAATTAAGGAAAATTATGGGATCGATGGTGGGAATTAAGAAAATTGGAATGGGTTTATTTATAGAAGGAATCAAGAGGTTTTAGTGTGCATAAAACAGTAGCCAGTTTTAGGGGAAAATGGTTTTGGATTGTGTAGATTCTAAGTACTGGTTTCCATGCAATGAAAACCGTTGACAATTATTGTGTGACCAATTAGTATTGCAGGGACAAGGGACGACGCCCTCATAAGATTTCTAGCATATTCAAGTTTATATGGCCTAGAAATAATTTTTCTAATCAAGAGATTGGATTAGGTTGGGTTTTGGCAGGGTCTAAGTTCAAATGATCAAAATATGTATTTTGAAATCATATAAAATATTTGTGTCGTTATGATTTGCTAGATGAAAATTCTTGAACATTCAAATTAGTATTGATAGAAAAAGAAAGTAGAAAGCTTCAAGAAATGTAAAAAGAATAAAATAAGTGCATACCTGATATCTATAAATATCATCTTGCCACATGACTATATGAAGGTATATGATCTAGCATCGGCCGTCGGACATACTTAGTTTAGTATATGAGAATTTTTTTGGTTACGTGCCAGCTTAGATTAGATCAAATTGATTTAAATAAAAATGACATATATCCTAAAAATATGAATATAACATTCATTAATGTTTTAAAGATATTTTCAAAATCATCCACACAACATGTCAATAGTCTGTTGGGTTCGATCTCACACTTTATGTGTGAAATTTACACCATTTAACCATTAGATTATAGGCCACTCAACTCCAAGCATCGACTTAATCGTTTGACTTTACTTCTAAGGACATGTATTTCCTCCCAATATTTCAAAGTATCAACCCTCGAAACATGAACATCACCCAGAATCCATGAATATCAACAATCGTACACATTCATGAATGAACTAACCATATCTCATTTTCAAATGCAGTACACGACGAACTACTTTAACCTCTAGACCTTATACGAATACGATTGCACTGTTCTCTTGCCCAAGTTTCACGTCTCAATGTTTCCAATTTCAAACACAAAAACACACACATACACACATAGTGTGTGTTGGCTAGCTGACTTTCTCATCTGGGAGTGGGGTCTGTCTGCCTCACCAATCTTTGGTCATCACTAGGTATAAATAATCTTGACGTTGTGGGTACTTAGCTACAGATTTGATTCATTCTCCTCATTTACTTTGTCAAGGCCATGGCCATGTGTGTAAGTGCATTGGTGAGGGACTTGGCCACGCCATTATTGACTTAATAATTAAATAGGTACACATTATAGTGAATAAGACTTAGTCAAAATGAAGTCCACGGACACGGTACACCAGACTTGGCCACGCTAGCTACTGCGAATTTTCGTAGTTACCCCGATGGCTGGCGTTCTCATCTTTTACAATGACGCTCCGGTGACAAAAGAGAAAGAAAACGCCGGCTACAAAATTGTTAATTTTCTATTTTGGAAGTAATTTTGCGACCATCAAATAAATCCAGACTTTTAAATTAGTATAATGTTAGAATTGCTCGAGAAAACTTCCGAACACAACGACAATGTTTTGGACAATACAAAATATGTGAATTACTTAAAGTTATTTGTGTGAAAAGACAATAGACATTGGTATTTAAATCAAAAAAGGGTCGTCTAGCAAATATGTGACGTGGCGAATTTAAGATCATTCATGTGTACATAAATTAAGAATGGAGGTCAAATACTAGGTAGAGTAAATGAATCCGACCCAACAAAAAAAAAGACAAAGATCCTCATTTGTTAAGAATAAAATTAACTTTTCCTTGCATGATATCCCATTAGTATTAATCAAAATTGATTTTAAATCAAGTTGGAGCAATATGAAAAATTTAATGGTACTCAACTTGCTTCCTGTAATAATGTCATAAAATTAATGTAATACTGTCCAGTGGCTTGTAGCCTAGTGGTATCAGTCTTCCTTATTATGTAGGAGGTTTTGTGTTTGATCCCAAGTGGACGCCTTTGTGCATCTTGTGTACATCTGATTGTACAATTTGAACTTCAACTGATTTGATTTGATAATCGGATAATATTGATTTGTTAAAAAAATGTGTAATGTTCTCTCTCTAAAAAAAATAAAAATTAATGCAATACTTAAAAATCGTGATGTATAATCTAGGACTTTACAATTCCCAATAATAATAATAATAATAATAATCAAGTAGATCATAGTAATATGAGTTTTGAAAGTTATTCTTTCTAGTCATCAAGTCAGGTTTATTTGAACTAAATGGTGGAATTTTTTACGTTATGATTCAAATCGACTCATATCCGAATTCTAAATATATCACGAAATTATTCAACTCTTTAAGAGTATTTTTGAAATCATCCACGTCAGATAGCATTTTAATGAACTAATCCCCTTATCACAATCTATTTATAATTTTCAGCAGCTTAAATTATACTATCAATTAAGCAATTATAGCTGCTAAAATAATTAACATTTCTTTAATTAATTACGTGACAATTAGGTGTACTCACTAAAAGCGTGGCACGTCATTCAGCGTAGTGCTTGCCGTCATTTCAACAAGACAACCACGATTTACGGCAAGAAAACATGTCATTGTAGAATAAAAACATATTTGCCAGCCTGCAGCAAATTGAACAAAATTTGTGGAACTAAAAACAAAATTAATTAGAGCAGAGAAGACCTGAACCCAATACATTAAACAGGGTCAACGGGTTCGGATAATGTAAATAAAGGGAGGATCCACACCTGCAAATTGAATACACGTTTCCTAAAATTTTCTATAATTTCTCAGGTTCATTTCATAAGTTTATTATTTATTATGTTTTTGACCAATGAATTATATATATAGTAATAATTAAGAGGGTTTGGTGGTGGATCAATTGAAGTTGTAGTATTGGTTTATATATCCATATTTATGGTCAGCTATTTGATCATAAATTTCGGGTCAGTGATCACGTCTAACCAACCGACCAAATTACACATTGGATCCTCCTCATAGATCTCTTTTAACACACATACTAGTAGTTTTATGAAATGAAATTTTTTTGCATTAGATTCGCTTCCTTATCTCTTACACAAACTCATATTGTGTTTTAAGAAATTTGGTTTCCTCAAATATTTCTTTCGTTTTTTTACAGAAAAAGTAATAAGTATTTTAATGGTATAATTTGTTATTCTCAAATGATCTGACACATAACTTTTCATAAAAAGATCATGAGTTTGAAGTCGCTTATGGCAGTATTTATGAATCAGACAACATTACATATAAAATTTGATCGATATTTTAGCGAAGTTAATATGTCGAACTTATTTTTAAATAGTAGTTATAACTCAAAAATTAAATATTTAATATTCAATTTTGAACAATTTTCTGAAAAAAAAAAATATATATATATATATATATATAGTCACGCACAACTTGTGGCCATATATATGCATTGTAGCTAGCTGTTGACCTAAAAATTTATGAATCTTAAAAAACCTACTATTGGCCAAATATTTTGTGTATTCTTCGGGACAACATTATATCTATTATATATAATTAATTAATAATTAATAGTATCATAAAAAGTCTACCTATACCCTACATTGAGTTTTGAATCCAGAAAATCTAGTTGGATATGAAGCCGTGTTTTGGTTTCAATTAAATTAATTAATGAAGGGCCCGTTTGGTTTTATTTTCATTGTTTCTAAAATTTAAAAAATTAGTTAGTAAAAAAGAGTTGAAAATGAATTTATATTTGAATAGATTATTAAAAAATAATAATTATGTTGGTTTTAATAAGTTGTAGGTATAGAGAAATAAAAATGATTTGGGGTGGGGGGGGGGGGGGGAAGAAGGGAGAGAAGATATATAGGTTATTAGAGAATGTGTTTTGAAAATGAAAATATATAAAAAAATAATATATTTTATTTTTAAAATAATAAAAAAATATGAAAATGAGCTTTGAAAATGAAACCAAACGGACCATAAGTTCTTGCTAGCTAATGACCCCGAACTCATACACAAATTTCAATTAATTAAATATCTGCTCTTTTTTTTTATAATATTGATGATCGATCAATTAATTATTCTTTTCTAATGAAGCCAAGAAATTAATTTGGGTCCCATCCATGGACCCACATTCATAATAAAATCATTTATAGGCACGAGATTACCTATTAAGTAGATACATATGCACATGTATTTTATGTGTATGGCTATAGGTAGCTGATAAATATACCCAAGACCTTTATATTTTTATCTTTTTTGTGGGCGAAAAGTCAATCGAAAAATCCTTAAGTAGTAACCTAACAAATATTATTAGAAGAAATTAAATTAAAAGAGTTGATAATGATGTGTGGTTGGGGTGGTGCCAAGCTGGGGAATGCGTTTTTACGTTGTATGTTTTTGTTTTTTTCTTCTCCATTCATTGCATGCTTAGTATATATCCATCTCAGCTTTCTAATATTCAATCCCTTTTTAATTTTTGCCTATGTAATATGCATTATTATATGCTCCCCACAGTTCGTATCTAGGGTTTCCCTATGCTAGTTCTAAAATAATAAGTCTTTCTCAATTGATAATTAGATAAAAAATAAATAAATAAAGAGTATTTATGCAAGTTGTCGGGATTTTTTTTTTTTACTAATTTAGATTGAATATTTTGTTCAGATTTATGAGTTTGATGTAGACCTGAAAGCAAAGTTAGGTCAGATTATCTGAGGTTATCCAACAAAAATTCTTCAATACTCAAATTAGTTAACATACAGTATATAGTGATAATAATGCTAAAATAAGAATACATTATATATATATGTATGTATGTATAAGTATTAGTAATTAGGATAGCATATTGTAAAAATATGATAATAAATCTATTTGTTGTGTTGCCAACTAAGATAATTAGTAGGTCATATTACAAGAATTCAAGAATCATACCCGGTGGACAAGCGGGGCTCCAAGTTTATGAAATGGAGGCCTTATATTCTAGAACTTACTCATTATATTGCATGGAGGGCATTTTTGAAATTAACCATAAATTATTTATATATAAAAGAAATTATGAAAATGAAGTATCTTCTTCTAGCTTGTTTACCCTGTGAGTTCCAGCTGGCATGCATGTCCAGTCTCAATTACTGTGGGAAAGAATATTTGTTTTGTTTGATTCATCAATCTTGCCCCGTGTGTGTATACAGGTATGTGCTAGCCAACTTACATGGTGGTGACGTGCGACATTTATCATATGTGACTGAATGGGAAATAATAAAACATATATTAAAAAAAATAAAATATGGGCCATTAAAATTTGAACTTAATTTTATCAAAATCTAAGTCAATCATAAGACAAGCGTGTCATCAATTGTACGTATATATAGAGTTCATCTTGATTTTAATTTAATTAAATTTAATTTACAATCATTTCGAAATATAACTAAAACCGCAACTTCTAATAAATAGAATATTAAGTAATGCCAATAAATTAAAAAAATGATTCAAAATGTCCGTTTTCAATCGAAAATAAAGAACCCATATGATATACTCCTAATGTCCCTTTCGGGCGCGTTAATCAAAAAGTGGTGCAAAATATTAAGATGGGCCACTAAGTCCCCGTTAGGAATCATTTTCATTCTCATTTTCAGTTTCCAACATTTTTAAATTGGTGAAAATTAGTAATGAATTGGTGAAAATTAGTAATGTGATGTGATATGAAAATGAAAATGTGTTTGAATGAAATGTTTGGCAATGTAATGATTATATTAGTTTTAATAGGTTGTAGGTGTAGAGAAATAAAAATAATAGAATAGAGAAAGAAGATATATAGGTTATTGAATAATGTATTTTGAAATGAAAATAAAAATGATGTTGGGTGGAAATATGAAAAATGTGATGTATTTTATTTTTGAAATAGTAGAATTGATGAAAATGAGGATTGAAAATGAATCCAAACGGGTCTAAGTGCACTAGTCCAACCACCATATTTAACACTAAAAATGTCGTAATTCATGACAAAAAAAAAATAAAAAATATTCGAAAATCATTCTTTAGCTGTTAAGAGAAAATGGAATGTGAAGCAAATATGTCGATTATAATAATTTATATAAATTGTTCTTTTTTGACAAATTGATATATTCTTTTTTTAAAATAAAAATTTTATTAAAATAATTATGTCTGATGACAAATTTAATTATTATCTAAATCAAATCCATCATCTCCTTAATTTATCAGAGGCAAAAATAGATTACAGATTGGCGACGCGTTGGTTTGTTTGGTATCCTTTCATGTCTTTCACATGTGTGCCACTTTTTGTTTCCAAGGAATAGGACAAATTTATCACATCGATCAACTTCAACTCGCATCGCTCTTCTCTTACGAAAAAAAGAAGAAGAAGAACTTATGAATTCGAAGTTAATCTGTTCCAAGCAAAATATAAATTAACTCCAAAATAATGCTATATTAATTATATAATATTTTGCCCCCGTCTCAATTCCACCTCACTATAAGAGCACATAGCACTTTAATACTTTTCTAATGATTTAGTTACCTTCAATACATATTTCCTAGGAATTCCAGAAACACATTTATTTATTGTTAGTCACTTCGAATTCTCTACTTTATTTTATATTTTAATATAATATATATATATATATTAAGTGTATTTGATTTCAATTCAATTATTTTTATAAAAAAAATATTTAATATGTTTGACAAATTTTTATGAATTGAAATAAAAAAAAAAATAGGTGCATGATAAATTGATTGTCGACATCTACCCAATGATTGAGAAATCAAATCGAATATTATATTGAGTCAATATAATATTAGATATAATGATGGCGTCACACCGATTGAATCAATGATTAAATAAGTTAAATTAATCAAATCAATAATTAATAAGATTATTAATTTAATCACCGATTCGATTTCTCAAACGTTGCATCTACCACTACGAAGTGTGAAAATGTTTTTCCTTTTCGAATCGCCACCACTTAAACACAAAATCGCCACGTTGATGTGCACAAAAATGGTAATGATGATAGTGCGCAAATTTTCATTTAAAAATATTAAGAAAAGCTTGTCAAGTTCATCATAGTTGACTTGATTTAGAGTTACAGTCAGTCAGTCACTATATTTCACCACCGACGGGAACAATGCCATTGATGTAACTTTTATAAATTATGACAATGGCCACTAAAGTTTTACTGGCGGTAAACCAATAATATCGTGACAACTCTTTTAATAATAATTTATCATTGAATAAGGTCGCATTAGTTATAATTATAATTTATATTTTGGCCTCATATGTTTCAAGATACTTACTAGCATTCGAAAACCATATTGCACTTCTTTCACATTTAAAATTTCATTTATGCTATTTAAAATATTAAATATGTCCTTTTTCTTTTGAAATAAAAAAGAAGATTTTATCAACATCTACTATTACATAAAGATGTTACAATGAAATTGCGGGGAAGATCACTCCACACCCCACGATCAGATAAGAAAATCGAAGCCCTTCCTATAATATAAGCTATTGAATTCGCAAAACCTTTTAAAAAAATCAATTTAAAAAGAAGATAAGTCTTCTTTTATTCTCCTACCATAGTCAATTATGGGCCCAAAATTAGATTAAATATGCCCTTAGATAGAGTTGACAAACAGTTTCGGCTAGGTACTTGATATGAGTTGAGATATATCCCTAAAAACTCATTTCAATCCAATTTGTTAAGCATGACAAATTATGCTTGAACACCTTTTTTCAGGCTGATAAACTTTGAAACTTAATTTGAACTCGACTTATAAAAGATAATAATAATTGTTCACACAAATTTTGTTGTCTGTAAAATTAAATCACAAGACAAAGAAAAATAATGGATAAATTGAATTTATATTAAAGAATATATAAGAACTAGCATAAACCCTGTGCTATGCACGGTATATTCACTTAACTAATAAATTAAAAAAATATAAATATGCAACTAATTTTTTGTAATTTTACATATAAGTTATTACAATTTTTCATATTCTATAAAAAAATATTATCATTTTTAAAAGAAAATATTATTTTAAGTAGTTAAGTAGTAATATTTAATAGTATTCATTAAAATAAAAATGCTATAGTACTTTAAATAAAATTATTAATGTGAAGAGAGCAACATACATAACATATGAGGGAATATATATATATATATTTATATTTATATACCAACACCTTATCCACTTCAAACTTTATCTTGTAGAGGATCAATGACTTTGATTTCAAGTCGTGATCTAATTCATTTGGTCTAGTGGTTCCACATAAAAAATACAAATCTAAACTATTTCAAAATATCTTTTAGTAATAAAATTATTTTGGTGCAAAATATTAAGATTCTTTATTAGTTTGAATATTCTATATTAAATCAAGAAGCAGTTCAGAAATATATAAAATATTGTCTAAGAAATTCTTGTTGCATAAAAAAAATTATAAATAGGAATAAAACTACAAAAATTATGTAACACATCAAAATGGGATATTTATAAAGAAACTTGGGTTATTTAATTAATCAAATAAAAAGATTTGATGAATAAATAAAACTAAATTAATTAATGAAAATGAAAAAACAAATTAAAAAGTAGTCCTTAAAACCAAGTAAATATGAAAAACTGGTGCATATATATATATATGTATATATATATTATACATACATTATTTACACAAAGGTAACTTTAAAAAATCGAATTAATTTGATAAAAAAATATGAATAAAAACCACAACAAAATTAGAATTAAAAGATACCTTTCAAACATGATATTTATGGTCCAAAATAGAGAAAAGAAAAATACATATGAACTTAGAGAATATTGAATAAAAATATTAACCCAACAAAAAGGAATTATAATAAATTACAAACTAAACCAAATTATTACAATTGACAAAAGAAAGAAAGAAAAAAAGAAAAAGAGCAAAACTTGCAACTTAAAGAAATACCTTACACATGCTGGTAAAGGTTCAAAACCCCAAATGACAAAAGCGGATGTGAAAATAAAGGAAAAATATAAGTAATGTGGTTTGCAAGTAATTGAAAAGAAAAATACTTTCTAATCTTCTAGGTTTATAATTTTTAAATATAGATCATCTACTTACAATTTTGCTGTAATATCTTTTATTATCAGCAAAATATTTATTCATCACACACACACACATGCACAAAAAAAAAAAGAAAAAAAGAAAAAGAAAGATTTAAATGATAATTGGGCAACAAATATATCTATACATGATGTTATGTTTCTCATACGTATATTGAAAATGAATCAATATAAAGATGAAAAAAATATATGAATGCTGATAAAATGTAATGAAAGTTCACTTGAAAATTTAAAATGAAAGAGTTATCTTGAAAAAGAATGAGAAGACGAAGAAGGGGAAGAGTGGAAGTAGAGATAAATAAGTTATGAGTTGTTTAATGAGATGAAATTTATAGAATAACTTTTTTGTAGAGTCCTTAATTTGGTGTTCATAAAACACTTTTTGAATTTTAAATTTATTTGTTGAAAGAAAATCAGAGATAAGATACGATCATATCGGTTAGGATAATAATCAACAATTAATAAAAAATTTGAATTTAATTAAAAAAATCAAAATTCTAAAAATTTGCCACTTGGCCAAAATTGCAATCAAAATTGTATAATTGTAGATCCCACACCGTTGTGCTATACATAATAGTATAGATTACAATTTATAAGAGAAAAATATAAATTCTCTAACAAAACTAATCCCTTAATTCTTCTCCCAATATATATAATCAAAGGGCTTGAAGCTTGTTATTGGATATATGGTGCACCCTTTGATTTGGTAAAAGACACTACGAAATTTCTGTGAACTCGAACTTTGATTTTGAGATCAAAGGACTTGATGATTTGATGTTTTGAAAAGGTATAGGACATTCGCGGTAGCAATACGTCGTTGCAGCAGAAACTTAGAACTCGAAGACTTGAGTTTTTGACTTGAAAATATGTGTGTATGTGAATATGAGAATATATGTAAATATGAGGATATGAGAATATATGAATATGTGGATATAAGGATATTTGAATATATGAATATGTGAATATGAGTCTCTAATCATCTCCTTTATATAGGTGCTCAGTAGGAAACTCCGAAATGACTTGAATACCTTTGGTAATTATCTCTTTGATGCACATATTAAAAGATAATATCAAATATTCTTAACTTAATTGGTCCACGTACATGGATACGCCACTTGTCACAATTTAATTAGCCCGAGATTGCTATGCCACTAGACTTTATTTAATCGGCGTGATGCATCTTTTTCTTAACATTTGTCAATATTTGATTTGTATAAAAATAAATATTAAAATATTAATTTAAATTAACTATTTATTATTTGAAATTAAATTTAATAAATTATAATACATAAATAAAAAATTTTTAATTAATAACTAATATATTATTTACACACATCATTTTTCAATTGGCCTAAAATTAAGCCGTCTACAATAATAATAATCCATTTACAAAAACAATCAAATTACTCAAGCCCGATTCGTCCAATAGCCAAACTAAACTAAAACATAAATTTAAATTTGATTTTTAGAGAAAATTCAAACCAAGTTTAAACATCATCTAGTCCACAACTCTGATCGAGTCGTCTCGGCCCTGCTAAATCTTGGTCCATACTGAAAAGCCCAACTCTGTGATTCAAATAATATCAGAAACTTGTTTGGTATAGGACTTTACAAGAGTAAAACAATTGGTGCCAAATTCTCAGGCCCATTAATAAAGATTACAATTAATAGTTATCCTTTTTCCTTGAAATAAAGAAATAACATCTTCTTCCAGTTTTCTTGAAGACAAAATTTGCATTCACATACAAATAAACTAAAAGTTGTGATAGAATTTTGTTTTCTAAGGATATTGAAACTAAAATTAATATGCGAAAATCATTAGTGTTTCATCTGTCAAAATGTGTAGGCCCAATAGGAAAACAATTAATATAGTACAAGCCCAGATTTAGTTGGGCCTATCCTTACATGACTAAAACTGGCTTAATCAACGAAACCAATTCTCCTATTTAGTTCTATATGTTTACCATGGTAGTAGTGTAGTACTTCATACTAAAAAATGGTAAAAAGAAAAAAAATAACAATATAACTAAGAAGATAATTAATTTTTCAATTCAAGGAATTTTTATTTTATTTTTTATTTCATAAACATGTAGATCAAGAATTTGTTAGGTATGAACCCTGATCTTACTTTATGTGTTAAATTTATAGCATTGGACCAAATAACCACTCAATATCTAAGGAAGTTTAAGGTTTAACTTTTGATCTTCATATAGAGTATAAATACATGATAGTCGTTCTTCAATCCACTATAGCATATAATAGAAAACATCAAATTTCAAAATATGCACCTCATCATAAAAGAACATTTTTTTTTCTATTGGCGGATATTAGTGTCATAAAATGGATCTACTTTATTAAATCAAAAATAGAAAAAAGTTCAAAATAGATATTAGTATAAGTAACCAAGTAATAGAATGAAATATAAAGTTGGGGAACAAACAATTTTAGGAGACGCTATTTGTCTTCCTTATTTATGGTACATTATTTTACTTTTTACAAAGAGAAGAAGAACAAATATTACAAATATTTATAAAAAAAAAAAGGTAAAAGTTATTTAAAAAAATAATGACTAAGATGTACTATTAGGTAGCAGGGGATCAATGTGCTCTTGATCATTCCGTTTACTTTTCACCAACGAAGCAATCCAGTGCAAAATCCCGGCCAAGAAGAAGCTAATAAACCAAGCATTGTTGTAAATTACAATAAATACATCCGGGACTGAACTCAAAAACCCAACTTTATGAAGAAAACCTGGAATCACAGGCAAAATCCCTATGACCAATGCCCCAATTGCTGCCAAATTGTATCCACCAAAGTAATAATAAACCCCTCTGGGACTCAACGTATACAAATCTTTGATACTCAAATCTGCATTCTGAATCAAATAATAATCTGTCAAAACTATGCCCCCAATAGGCCCCATAAGCGCAGAATACCCAACCAGCCAAGTGTAGACAAAGCTTTCGCTGGACTGAAGAATCCTCCAGGGCTGAAACGCAATCCCAAGCAATGCTGTTAGGATTGCACCTCTCCTGAATGTGAACTTTGAAGGGCTAAGATTGACTAATGCATTTGCCGGGGCGACAACGTTGGCAGCAATATTAGTTGTAATGGTGGCGAGAGATATGCCGATGATGGCTAAAATCTTGGTCCAAACTCCACCGATTGCCCCAAGGAGTTGGATTGGATTGGAAATCAGATTCCCGAATATCACTTTGGTTGATGAGGTAACTGCTAGGCCTACAAAAGTGAATGCGCCCATGAAGATGGGCAGCCCGGATTGGCCTATGATTTGGTCTTTTTGGCTTTTGGCATAACGGGTGAAATCCGGGATGTTAAGGGCTACGGTAGCCCAGAAACTTATGTTTGCTGTCAATGATGGGAAAAAGAGAGCCCAAAATTCGGATTTCGAAAGTCTTGAGGATAATGAGAGCATGTGGCTGAATCCACCAGCTCTTATATATGACCAAATGAGAAGGCAAGAAGTGAGGAGAATTAGAATTGGGGCAGAGTATTTCTCCAGTTCCCTAATTCCATCTATTCCTTTCCACACAATTCCCAATTGGGCCAGCCAAAATGTGATGAAACAAGCGAATTCTAGGGGGGAAGTTCCAAGCCAAGATAAGGGTTCAGCAAAAGATGATTCTTTGATGATTCCTGGGAGGAGAAGGAAAATTGCTTCACCCCCAATCCATGTTTCAATCCCATACCAACCACAGCCAACCAATGCTCTAAGTAGAGTGGGAATGTGGGCGCCCCGAATTCCGAACGAAGATCTAGCCAAGACCGGAAAAGAGATCCCATATTTTGTGCCCGGATGGCCCGTCAGGACTAGTGGGAATAACAGGATCACGTTGGCCGCGACGACGGTGGCGATTCCTTGCCACCAGGCCATTCCGAGATCAACCAGGCTGCCGGCGAGGTAATACGACGGCACTCCCACCACGAGCCCCACCCATAAACAGGCCATTTCCAGGCCGGAAAAGGTCCGCTGATCTGCCCGCGTCGGCTTGAGCTCATCGTTGGTGAGGGTCGGGTCAGGTTCGAAATCATCAAACTGAGATAACATTGGGGGAAAGGTCTGAAATCTTTTTGAGTTGGTCTTTTTCTTGAGTAAGATGGGAGTTTTTACAGTTAAGTTAGTTGGAAAGAGAGGTAAAGGGGAAGTGGCTTTGGGGTTTGAGAAAAGAAGGGCATTTTGGTGGGGGTGGGGATGGAGATGGAGGCTCAAACATCTGGATACCATGATTCGGAGAGACAACCAGATGAATTTTTAGGATCTGTGGATCTTTTTTGTGGACTTTTAGGATTACACGATGAGTGGCGGATATAAAACTTCATATCACTATCTACTACATTTTAGTCAATACGTATCAAGAATTAACTAACGTATAGAATCAGAAAAAGTACATGTATAAAAAAGTGTGGAGAATCATTTGAATCTTCGATTGATGGTGAACCAGCGGAAAGATTGGGGTACAGCAAATAAAAAAGTTCATTGCATTACCCAATCTCATCGCCAATACAATAATTGACAGTTTAATATTGAGGTCTTGTCTAACAAGAGGGATTCTTTGTAATAATTGATATGGATAAAATGGATATTTTACTTAGATCTTAAATATATGAAATGAGAAGTATCTATCTTAAATATATTTTTAATAATTTTATTTATTTATTAGGATTCACGATAATATAAAAAGATTACTTAAATAAATAAACATTATATAATATGAATTTTCATAATCAAAGAGAGGAAAAAAAGAAGATTGGAGGAGAAAAAAGAAGAGATTGGAAAAAATTAAATTTGGTATTATTTTATTAAATATAATTAATTTTAATAATATATTGAACAATATGCTTGCTCCAAATTCTTCCCTGTGCAAATTCGTCAGCGAGCGGTCCAATGGACCATCCAACAATAGACATTTACGATTTGGGCCTTCCATGAAAGTCCACTTAATCCTCAGCAAGTTAGTGCTTTGGTGGACAGTGGACTATTTATTCAACCAAGCATCAAACTTTGGGCCATCTTCACTGTTTTCACCAATTTTGGGAAGGAAAAGAATTATATTGGGAACTATCCATCTATCGTTCTATGACAATCTTGATTTTTCTCAATTGGTTATAGTTTGTTCCATACTACATTTATATCATACAAAATAATTGGAATATAATAGCCAATTCCATGGAGACTTTTGAGTAACACAACCTAGAAAATATTAACATTTATCATGATTTTGTTTCCTTGCCCAACATTGGCTAAGTTCTAAAAAGTTATTGCTACGTTTTAGAAATATTTATTATTTTAAGTATAACTACTTATTTAAATTGAAAAGTATTTCTTTGCAGGCTCATGACTGATTAAGAATCGCTACAAGATTATGTTGAATACCTCCAACACTCGAGTTAATTTGTGGTTCTAAAAGAAAAGTTGGAAAATAGTAAATTGCTAAAGGTAGGTCATTACTATAAATTTGTGCATTAGAATTTTTATAGTATTTGATATGTGATAATGCATAGGTTCTTAATTTGAAATATTCACATCATTCAGATCAAGTGTTTGAATTAATTATGCTGTTAATTAAATAAAATTGATAAATACCCTATAAAAATTATCACAACATAAACATAATTACTACAGATCCTCATTTACAATAAGTATTTTTAAATTAAATTACTTAAAAATATTAATAACCGCACCAAATTTTAGCATGCAATGAATACTAAAACTTATAAAAGTTCATACTCTTGCATCCATGTCCTCTTCCGTGTAAAGAAACGGTCGTCATCATCATCATCATCAAAACAATCGACAAATTACAATATTACAAACCCCTTTCTGACATCAAATCGGCAACAACATTGTCCAAATCCCTTGCAAATTCAGAAGATGCCAATAATACTACCAAACTCCCAACAACCCTCTGCCTTTTCGTGCCAAGTTTGAACATCAAAACCAATTTTAGTTTCTATCCGAAAATTATTGAGGTCTCGAGTGTGAACATAACCCCTACTAAAGCCCAATTCCTGCTCCCAGTTGTTGCATCTACGACCACTCTTTTCACTCCTTTTAGTCTTATGTCCAACGCGTGTCCATCCCAATTCTTTAATATTTGGGATGTATTACGCAATTGATATGATCCCTATAGCAATCTAACAATAATTGTGTTTATATATACAATGCCACTCGATTTATTTATAAGGAGAAACCATCCCAATATAGTTCTTCTTTCCTTCTAGTAAGTTCTTCATAAATCTAGGGGTTTTATATACTTACAAGAATTAAGTGCCACACGAATACCATGATCCATGGAGAGCATAATTCCAGAGTCGATGACACAGAGTAGTGGTGGTAGTAGCACGGGTTCCTTTTCCAAAGCTTTACTCATTTCCATGCTAGGCATAGTTCTTACATCCACATTCATAATACTCTACCACCTATTCCTAATCAAATACTGCATGAGGAGGCTAGGCACCGCCACCACCGCCATCCCGCCGCAGCAACCCACCCGAGGAGTCGACCAGAAAGTTCTGGACACGATCCCCATTTTCACTTTTTCCCACGTGAAACGCGACATGGATGAAGTAGAATGTGTCGTGTGTTTAGGGGAACTAGAAGACGAAGACAAGGTGCGTTTGTTACCTGATTGTAAGCACGCGTTTCACGTGCAGTGCATCGACCAATGGTTCGCCGCGCACACGAGCTGTCCGCTGTGCAGATCGCCGATTCTCGAGCAAACAAATGCGGTGCCATCTCCCGATGCAAATCGCACCAATGATTCGGATAGCCGCAGCAGCGAGTCTAATCCGAGTAACCGTAGCCGTGAGTCATCGTCACCTAGGGCACAATCATTCGGTTTGCTCCGCCATTGCGCGTCCCTGGTGTTGCCGCCTCAGGCGGAAAGGAGAACGCCGCCGCGTTTGAAGCGGTCGCTGTCGATGGATCAATCTCACGTCGTAATTGATCTCCAAAGGGTTGATTGCTCTTCATCGTTGTCGTCTTCCAGAGACGTACTCACCAGAAGTGAGTCGTTTAACGCGCGGTCTTCGAGCCATTTCGATCGCGTCTCATCCAAGTGGCTAAAGACCCTTTCGCGGTTGCGAGTGGGGAAGGGGAGCAATGCAACAACAACTCTGCCTTACTGAAAATCAATTTTTTGAGTCGAAAAATTCTGTTATGGTGTGAGTTTGATTAGCTAAATAAATTTTTGTATTGTAAAACCTGGAAACATGGATTACTTGGCCTTAATGCTAATACTAATTGAATTTTGTTAGATTTTTTTTTCTCCTTCATTTGTTAGAGTTTACAACGTAGAAGACAGGTAATGCAATATATCACGCCTCAGCCTTTATTACGTAGTAGTGTCGCATTCTATGCATGATTTAAAATTTTTATAATATAAAATAAAAATAGTATTTATTTTTCTATATAATATTATAAATTTTGTAATAATTCCAAATACATGAATATTTATGTAACACCCCGATATTTTGGATTATAAATTTAAGTTGATTAAATTAAATCAATAAAGGTTGGGTAGAAATATTGGGAATTGAGGGATTTAATCATAAATAAAAAGGACTTGATTGCAAAATTTTTGGAAGTTTAGGGGATTAATGTGGACAAGTTAGAAATTGGAGGACCTTAAAATAATTGAATTTGGACCCAATTGCCCAGAAATAGGAAAATTAGGGGCAAGAGTGTGAGAAATAGAAGTTAGAGGACTTAATTGAAGTCCCGGGGACTAAATTGAAGGCGGTCTAAAAGTTTTGAGGTATAATTGTAGTCGGTCAAAAGGTTTGGGGTCAAAATGAGGAAGCTGAGAAATATGTTTATATATATAGAGTTGAGGATAGAATTTCCTCAAATTCTCAAGAATGGCCCAAATTTCACCCCATTAGTGAATCACCGAAAAACGACCACCAAACTCAAAACCGAAACCATGGTTGCCTTTCTCTCAGCTCAAGGAACACAACCATACCAATTTCGCACAGAACCACCCAAGAAAATGGACGAAAAACAAGGACGACGCCAAGCTCGCGGCAAGGTTGGCCGTTCTCCGGTGTACAGTGGCGGAAATGGACAAGAATTGGGTGGGTTTTGGTCGAGAGGTGATAGGTAGTCTGGTGGTGATGTTAATTTGAAGTTTCAATGGCGGACGGAGGAGGAATCGATGCAGTGGCGTCGCGGCGGTGCTAGGATTTGCTGGCGAGTTTTTGGCCGAATTGGCTGTTGATGCGGCAAAGAAATGGGAAATTGATTTGGGATTTCTACTCGCCTCGATGAGGCGCACAAGATGGTGGGGTTGGTCCACCTCTCTGACTGTGGTGCATGGAGGTCCGGCAACGGCTGCATTTGAGCAGTACATTCCAAATTTGATCCCGGACTCGTTTAGGCTATTCCCTGCTTAAGACTAAATCCCAGTTCGAACCAATTTGGGTAATTTTTTATAATGGAATTTTAATTCAATTAATTTTCCAAATGTGATTGGAATTTGAGTTAAACCTGATCTTGATATGAATTAGGATCATTAAACCATAATTTACGTCAAATTCTAGATTAATCTTAAAAATTTCTATAGTCTCGAACTTAATCGACCTAAAGGGATTATCGAATTTCCATTGAGATCTTGAATAAGATTTTAACAACCAATTTATCAACTTGTCGATGTTAAGGGCCATGATATATTATTATCTTGAATATTTGAGTGTAACACGGAATTTTAGAATTATTACTGAATTGTTGAAGTGGCTCAAGAACTTGATATGGATGTTTAAGTATATTAAGAATTATAATTCAGAAATCAACACAGTGTTGATTTGGATTATTTATTTTGAACTTTGAATTGAATAGGAAACCAAGTCATGGACTTTCCAAACATTTAAGGACTATTGAGACTATGTCAGAATAACCTTAAGTTTGATAAAGACATCAGTTATATTTATAATTGGAACCAGAGAATTAATAAAAAGCCAGGACCTGAGCAACAATATGGCTAAGAATCCTTTGCTTTTGTCATGTGAGTTTATATTCAATAGTATGAGATTCCTTGCTAGGGAAAGAATATATATACATGTTATTATATCCTAGTCATTGATTTCTTTCAATCTATGTGTTGAAAATAGTACTCCACATCGCCCTTTTATATTGATCGCTTTTACTGATATTAATTAATGTCGTTTTGTTTGAAATTTAGAGATTGTGTTGAGGAAATTGAAAATGGTTTTGAGATATGTTTACCATCATAGCTATGATTATGACTAGAGGTTACAAATGTCGATCATCTGGTACGGTCCATCATGGTGAAATGACGTGTTACATAAAATGTTGATTTTGAGATATATTTTTCATCATAGCCATGACTGTTATCTGGAAATGAATATGATATTAATTATTTGGTTACTGTTTGTCAAGGCGAAGTGATGCGTTATATGAAATGCTATTGGGCACTGATTATTGGTCACTGATACTGCACTGATTACTGATACCCTTGGGGGTGGGCCCTGGGATTAGCGTGGGACGGACCGGGCAGAACAGACCGACAACAACCGATCTCCTGCTGATACCCTACTGATTACATCTGACTTCGCAGTAGTCAGCTGGATGTAGCTAGCTATTGGGGGGATGAGACATGTAGCTAGCCATGCCTATTGGTTATAGTATATTATCCAAGCCGATCACTCGGGACGGAGGAATAAGGATTTTCATATTTTCAAAAGTGGAGTGACAAGGTAGGAGAATGACCAACAACTTAACAGTGAAAATGTTTTATTAAATTATATTCAGTTACTCGGTATGCCTGACATTTATATTTTAAATCTCAAATATTTGACTAGAATCCCATGGATGTTCAAATGGCATATCAATCCCCTTTCTAATTATAGTTGAGGTTTAAACCTCTGTGAAAGATAGTAGATCTTGTGAGGTTTCATCACTGGTATGGGATGGTGGTGAAATGAATCACCTCAAAAAACTTTAACTAAACCTTCTCTCACAACTTCTAAAAATATCTATGCTTCTATTTGTCTCTTATGTAATAATTGTGAAATTGTCACTTTGTTATTATTGTTAAACTATCTCATTAACTCATTCAGACTTATGTTGTTCTATTATTGCTCTTTGTTCTTTACCCCAGATAAAATCGAGTGAAGAAGACATACTAGCCCACGTGAACCATAAGGTAATGAGGGTGATAGAAGTGTTAAGCGTGATTCGAGATATTTCGACTTAGAATTGAATATCCGATGAATGTTGTTGTAAATTAATTATTTTGGAATTTTGGGAACTGTATTTATATACATTGTAATATAGTAGTAGGAAACTATGCAATGGTAATAATAAATTGTTAACAATAGTTATTCTATGCATCAACAACAACAACAATAATAATAATAATAATAATAATAATAATAATAATAATAATAATAATAATATTATTATTATTATTATTATTATTATTATTATTATTTTAAAAACACTTGGAAATATTTTGAAAAGGGGAGGATGCTTTATCAAAAAGTATATATAATTATTTATATATATGTATATATATAACATATATCTTCTATTTCAGCATCTCAACTAAATCATTTAAAAATATTAATTAATTAATTGTTATATTCAGATTTTTATTTTTTTATTTTTTATTTTTGAAAAATATGGTGAATAACTAAATATGTAATCGGTAACATGCATGATGGGCCAGCCCCAAAGTAAGGAATGCGAACTGTCGAACTTGAGCAAAGAAGAAAGCGGATTGCTGCTTCAGCCCGTTAAAATTGGGCCTACCCTTAGCTAAATGCCTAAATCCAGTTAACAAAATTTGCCAAGTCCCTTAGTTAAGGGGGAGAAAAGAATCGCCTATAAATTATTAAAAAAAAAAAAAAAAGACTCACCTATTAATTAGTTATAAGCTAAGTATCATTTCTGGGTCAATTTAGCTACACGAGATTGAAGATATTTAAATTTAGTTCATATATTTTACTATTTAGGGAAAATAATGTATTACCTATTGATTTAGAGGAATGATATTGCATTTATAAATCAACAATATCCGTAAATTATAAATCAATTTATAGTCCAAAAATTATGAAAAAAATACATCTTACTTATTTTTAAATCATTCACACCACAACTCTTAACATAAGCTATAAAAACGTCCTATATGCGCAGCGGATTCAATCCAGAAAGGAAAATTACCTAACTGAACCCCATCAGGCATGTGGACATCACCATTGGCTGTATGATTGGTTAGTTATAGCTAACCCAATCCTAGTTTCTTCTAATTGGTTGAGGCGAATATTGTCAATCCTTGCAACCTTAATCATATGTTAATTTTTTTATTAGTAATCGTCAAACGAACTTTCAATTCAAGCTTATATTGCCACAATGTAATTAGCCAGAACAAAATCGTCCAAGTTTAATTCGCATTGAAATTCTAATCCAGATCGAATTTGGCCAAATTAAAGTTAACCATTTATTACATAATTAGTGTATATTTTTTCAGAAAATGATTAATCACAAAAATATATTGTTGCATGCACTTGTCGTGCAATTAATTAAACGTGAACAGGCTTAATTATTCATAGCAACTTACCTAATTATTCGGCTCCACCTAATTACAGTCGGGATTGGGAACAACCTCTTCATCTCAAATTTTGTAAGGATACCGTTAAGATGCAAAAGAAATAGAAAAGCAGTAAACAAAGGAAAAGAATCTCATTGATTTATCCGAACTAGGTAACAACCGTGGAAAGTTGATTTGCCCCATTGCATGTATTAAATTAATTAAAGGTGTTGTTCTTTTTGTAAACGGCCCATGTGGGTTGCAGGGCCCATGAAAACTATAAAACGGACTCAAACACTTTGCTTTAATTTCTTAATTTACATGTACACCTTGCAAATTTCAATAACAATTCTGCATTATTGATCTTTCCACAACATAGCTTTGTTTTGGTTTTGTTTTGTTCTATTATGGGACCCCACCCCCCCACCCCCACCCAACCCCAAAACAAGTGGGGAAAATAGAATAAACCCCATTGTTTTGTGGGTGTATCGTACAACCAACCCCCCCCCCCCCAACCCCACCCTAACATATAATTGAATTTTTTTTATTTTTCTTTTTGGGACAAAGACCCATAAAATATGAGTTGTATAAAGTAATTCTAAGAGTTAATTTAATTAAGATCTAAAAGGTGCCCTTTGAGGAATGCCCTTTCTTCTTCTTGCAGTAGAAGGAGGTGGAGGAGGCGTGGCCGGGTATATGTCTTGTTGTGAGCCTTCACGCAATTCTTCCTCTTCTCTTGATGATGATGATGACATATTCATTATTCTTGATACCCCTTCTCCTCTTTGCATAGCAGCCTCATTCTTGGTATCTAATGTAAAGCTTGCATCCCCATTCCCCTTTATTCCTACAAGCTAAAATTATTTTCAACCATAAATAATAATAATGGTGTATATATATTATATAATATGATGATGATGATGATAATGAAACATGTATTACATGGCAAAAAGATGATAATGATGGGGCATTAGTTGGTTGTATAATGAAAAGGATATGATGATCATGTGGCTGAAATACAATACATGATTCTTTAATTTATGAATGCATCATGGGGGTGTGACCATACATCCATGGTGGGATATTACAATTACAAAGAAGATGATGATCATTATTGGTTTGGTTACAGCTTATAATGATGGTGATGGAGATGGTTTATGAATGTGGGTCAGCATGATGGATTATATATTGAATTAAGTTGAGGATGATAAATCATCTTCATTTAGCAAAAAATAAAATAAAAAAAATCAAGTATATATTAATTTTAATAAAAAAACATGAAGAATGTAAATCAAGAAACACACACACAAAGAGATGGTACTAACCTTACAGCCCAAAGAACAGAATCGAAATGTGTCCAAAAGGCTCCTCCCGCAGATTTCGCAGACATGAGAAACAGCTTTCCCACCCTTCGGCTGAGGCCTCTCATTCAGAAACAAAACCCTCGCGCTGTTTATTACATACGTCTGCACCCCACTTATGTCCAAAACCTTTTGAATCTCCGAAACCCTCACCACATCATGATATGAAGATCGCCTTATCTACAATACAACAACAACAACAACAACAACAACGTTGTTTTCATCAACATAACAACTAGAAACGTATACTAATGACCAAATCCCTTAAAATCTCAACAATGTTGTAACGCCTCTCTTTAATGTTCAATTACTTCAACATTTAAGACTTAAGATATTCTTGGCGCAGGTTGTAATTCTCAACACCCCCCCCCCCCCCAAAACAAAAAAAGAAAGGAAAAAATAAAAAAGAAACCTCGTTCCATCAACCTGAATTACTTGATGCTCTTTGTGTCTGGATTGGCGGCAGTAGAAGCAAAATGCATCAACATTGCAATCCAAACAATACATATTGCATTCACTCCGGGCGGCGTCGCCATGAGTCCGGCAGACATTGAAGAACTCCGTGCTCAGAAGTCTTTCTAACCACGGCGGCACTAACATCGTCTCCTGCTAAAAGAACCACAATCTTAGAGAGAGAAAAAAGAGTAATGGTAAGAGCAAGAACTAAAACGAAGACAAGAAGATATAATTTCATACACAATTACCATTATCAAATTTGGATTCCTCCAATGGCGACGGAAATTGGAAGATAATTTTGAGGAAAAAATTTCAGAGAGAGAGAGAGAGAGAGAAAGGCCTAACCTAAACAACCAGCAACTTAGAAATCAACAACAAAACTGCAACTAAGGACAAAAAGCCTAAATTTATGAAAAAATTAACGGACGGTAGGGATGAAAAGGTGTGTCCCCAACATTTTTGTGGAGCGTTGGATCCGAGGAGAGAGAAAGAAGGTTGAAGGGTTTGGCGCTTACGCTACAATTTTTTGTATCTTCTTTGCGTCTTTACGTAGGCATAAGGGTCGGCCACTGGGCTACGCTAAAGTACCGCAACTAGAACCATACGGCGTCGTCTCATATGCTTGGGGTACTTTTCTTACTTGAAAGGCCTTTAATGGCTTTTATTTTTCCTTTTCTTTTTGGGGTTGGAGACTTGGAGTATTAAATTAAAGTGAATCTGATTTGTCCGAAATACCCTCGAGGTTTCCCCATTTTTCACGCTCCGTCTGCTCTAATAATGGACATGAGATTTAGGCAAGACGTCATGTCCGAAACAGATTTTGATTTTGTAATCCAAATCTTTATTAGGGCAATAAATTTTTTTGATTTTTTTTTTTTTATAAGTTATTTCGAGGTATGAAGACCTTTATTTTTGTATTGGAGTTCTTTATTGTAATATTAGAAAATATATAATTTAGTAAGTGACCATAAGTTAACATTTATGTCTTTTACGAATTAGTGTTTATTTTCCGAACTATTGTGATTATTGATTAAAAATTTTACCCTTTACAAAATTAAAAGTTAATTTCCAATTTCTACGAACACATAATATTTCATCAAGAATTCACATCACATTTAAAAAAAAATTATACGTTTTTCACTAGCTAATATATATATATTTTTTCAGAGAGAGAAAGAGCATTACAAATAACAAATTATTATCCTTTCAACATATCAATATTTTCTATTCTCAAATAAAATAACTATTTCGGATCGAATACAAAACTTCCACATAATAGGGAAGACGGATGCCATTTGAATTACAACTTAAAAGCCACTGGACCACTAGCTAATGTTTTTTAAAGGTTCTTAAATGAAGACATTCTAATTACGTTTGGAATGTCTTAAATAATTTTATCCATTTTACAAGTAATTTGCTATATAATCCTACAATAAACTATCAGTAAAAGCAAATATCATTTTAAGAAAAATAATTTTATATTTCAAAATCACATATTATATATATATTTTTTATTTCTCAGTTCATTGAACAACCCTAGTAATTGGGCACAACGATACCAGCGAGGCAAAATTCAAAAAGACCTTTATGACAAATAATTTTAATTATTTGACTTCTAGGAAATATCATTTACTAAGAGAAAATTCATTTTCCATACAAAAATATCAAAAAGTTAAAATAAAAGTCTAAGGAAATGACCGTTAACTCCTCTCTCTAGTTCCAACACAATTATCGTCTCTCTTTTTTATATCTCCATTTTTTTTTCTGTCGTCCTTGAATAATCAAACAAGTTTGGCATTTTAAATTTTCTAATTTCTTTAACTTTAATCAAACATTGCTCTTTCCTCAACAACACTTAACACATATGATTAAGCTCAATAGAAAATGGAATCTATTTGTTTAAGTATAGATTAGTGAAGATATTAGGGCAAAGAATACTTCTTTATTGCAGCCGGCATTACGAAGTTTGGCACAAAACTTAGTTGCATAATTGCCACGCAAATTAGTGTAAACAATGCGAACCATTGGGATCAACAAACTATAAATTAACAAGTACAAAAGATTAATTAGCCCTCTTAGTTTATAGTTGTAGGCACTGGGCACGGATCACTATGCCAAATGTACGAAGTAAATATCCGAAAATGGTTATATTTAAAAATTGTATCGTTGGAGTATTACTTCTTCATTTATTTTAATGAAGTGGCACTAGTACAATCATCAAATTCATAAAACGTGTGAGAAATTGTATTTTCAATACGGACCACAATATTTTTGTGTTCTCAAGCCACAACTCAAATGACAAACATTATTGCATATGAAATATTAAACACTTACATATATATATATATACACGATGATGTATCAATTTTTTGATGAGGGTCCTTTGAAAATTTGAAATTAAAAAATAAATATAGTGATTGAAGAAATTATTCGAATATTGAACTGATTAGATGTCATTTTCAATCAATTATATTGTACTTATAATTGCAGAATTAAGATTTTATGTTCAAACTCATGGTCATCCCACGATGTATTAGTGTTCTCATATGCGAGGCTCTATTATTATACTTTGTACCTCGTTACTTTGTTGTCATGCATATATATATATGTATGTATGTATATTATGCCACGGGTGTAAATAGAAAGATTAAATTTAAAAATTAGTACCTATGAAAGATGTCTACTTAATTAACTTATTGATCACTTGACGAGCATTATGATTCGTTAAATGTTAAATTAATCACTAAAATTTTGTTTAGAATTAAGTTTAATTCCTTGAACAAAGAAACTCCCTGTAAAGATGTTAAAACTCTAATCACGAAGAATGTAAAAGAAAAATAATATGTATAAATTGGGAACAAATAGAAAACAAGAATAGACAGCACAGCTAGTTTAAGAAACTGTGCTCCTTCGACATCGGTAGACACGCAGGTATTTGTGTTTTGTGCACGTGCATCTAATTTTTTCTTTTCCTTGTAGACCCAATTATTTCAATTGTTCTTTTGTAATGAAGGTGAGACGACCTTTACCATAATTTCATTATTGTCACGTAAATTAAATCTCACGTGCTGATTATGAAATATTAATTTGTAATGATAATATTTCTTTTTTTTTAGAGAAAGCATTACAAATAACGAATATTATCCTTTTAACAAAATAATATTTTCCTATTCTAAAATCAAAGATATCCTTAGTCTCAAATTAAATAAATTAACGTATAAATTAAATAGACACATAAAGTGGACAACGCACCCATTACGGATCGAATACAAGACCTCTTACTTAATAGGAGAGACGAATGTCACTTGAACTACAAGTCACTGGGCGTAATAATAATATTTCTCGATTGTATATATAAATTAATAATATGTACCAAACATGATTTGGAATCATATTTTCATACCATATACTTGGAATGCATTTACTGTATTTTTCCTTGTAACAAATTCTTTTTCTTAAAAAAAAGACAAAAAGAAGCATTTGTGAGTATTAAAATTGTCGTTATTTATATAATTACTGATAAAAATTTCAGTATTTGGCATTATATAATTTGTTGCTAACCCAAAAATAAAACAATGATCCTATAAGTGTGGTTATGAAATTATTATTATACATATGTCAGTAATTGTCTAAAATAACAATTCAGATACAATTGTCGTCACAATTAGGTTTGACAAAATTAAAATTATTATCAATATATATTATAAGCTTTATAATTTTAGCATTATTATTTAATATTTGTATTGATCTTTAGTATGGAGAAATGTCAACCCTATACTAATTAGGCTTCATCAACAAACTAGCTGGGGGATCACAGTCCTACATATGTATAAATAACTAGTGCAACTAATTGTAGTTTGGAATAAAAGGTTAGGTAATTCAACCTACAATTAGCATTGAAAAGTCTAATCAACTGCCCACAATTACTTAACACTTTCCTAAGGTTAATACAACAGCAACAAACCAAAATTGGGTGCCCATCCCCTCTTTCTAGAAATCTTGTCACGAGAACATGTCCACATTCTTTCACAACTTTATGGCTGGTGAATTATGTTGCAAGGACATGATGAATATCCAAATATAATATAGATGTTACAAAAATAAAAATTATAAAAAAAATATAATATACGACGAGACTATATTCATGCATGGCTGCAGCATAAATATGTATTTTTTTCTTAATTTTATAGACATATTTAATTTAAAGTATTGAGTATACATGTCGCAGAATCCAAAATTATCGTATTATATATCAACATTTTACATGAATGTGATTTTTTTTTAAGAGTATGGCATTATGTCACAAATGTAAGGGGAAGACATTTTTCGAAGACATGTACATAATAGAAAGAAAATATATATATATATATATATATATATATATTGGGAGGGATATTGGCTTTGCGTGGATTCTATACAAAAGGCATAATCTTTCCGTGATATAAGGAAAAAGAAGGGGAAAAGCAAAGTTTGTTTAAGATAATTGACGTGAAACTTATGCCCACCAATGCCTTAAAATGTAGCCAAATCCTACGGGCCCGTTTGGTTTTTTTTTTTTTTTTTCATTCTATCATTTTTAAAATTTAAAAAGTTTGTTAGTGAAAATAAGTTGAAAATGAGTTTGTATGTTAATAAATTATTGGAAAAATAATAATTATATTAATTTTAATAGGTTGTAGTTAGAGAGAGATAGAAATAACATAATGGAGAGAGAAGATATATAAGTGATTTGGAGAATATATATATGTTATTGGAGAATGTGTTTTGAAAACAAAAATAATATTATGTGAAAATATGTAAAAAGTGATGTGTTTTATTTTTGAAATAAAAAAAAATATCAAAATGGGTTTTGAAAATGAAACCAAATGGGTTTGTACCCATTACCAAAATCATTGGCATAAGAAAAATAAATATCCATATTATTATATTATTTTTTCACATTAAAGATAAATAGGAAAAAATCAAGCTTGAATGAAATCAATCAAGAAATAATCATGTCGTGATTATGTCTTTTTAATTTTTAGTAGCACTTCTGGGCTATTATATGAATCATGTCAGTTATTTTAAAGTGTACTCTCTTTTTTCGTATGGGACACGACGGGAGCTAGCAGCCTAGCAACTTAAAATCATGCAGCATTCTTGATTTCTTTTATTTATTTATTTATTTATTTTTGTATATCATAATTGAAAATACTAAATATGTAATACCTCCTGCCTTTAACCGTTCAAATTTTTAGATGATATGGCTATTCAATATGATATTAGAGTTTGAATAAAATTTTAGACTTAAATTTCACCATCAGCTATTTATGAAAAAAAAGTTTCACGTGTTAGGTTCACAAAACGTGAAGAATATTTCATATTTCTCCTCTTTAAATGGAGAATATTGTTTATATAAGAATATATTTTTAGATGAGATAATTATTCAATAATTATGAATTTAATTAAAACATAATAGAAACTGCAAAATTCGATATGGTTAGAAACATGGCATTCACATTTATATGTGCAAGGTTTAGGAGTTAAATTTTAAATACACGTATGTGCATGTAATTTTTCTTCTTTTTTTTTTTCCTTTAAAAAATACCTTCTTCTTCTTCTTTTTTTTTTTTTAATGCAAGGTGTTCGTCCCCAATCTAATCTAAGTATTCTCCGCAGCCTCAAACCTACCCTCGATTTAGGGTTAGGATTGGTGCAACCGCAGTTATTTCGATCCCCACGTTGCTCCTGTTAGGATCACGGCCTACACAACTGGGCTCGACAAATCCTTCCTTTAAAAAATACCTTGACATTGATATGCATAATTCATGACATAAATTGTAGAGTCCAATGATGAATCGTTGTTTAATTTTCAGTAAAATGGTTAGAAAATGAAAAATTATAGTTGCTGAAGATTTGGCTGGCTTTATGTGTTTAGTAAGGGAGCGAGGCTGGCAAACATATGGGAACGTGCATCAAACTAAACTCTTTATTCGCAAGTGCCTAATTGCATGTTATCTTCAATTATTTAGCCTAAACTAATAAAGCTTTTACTAATTAATTCCTTTCGTGCTCCACAGTCACGACTTTATCTATTCAAAGTCATTAGATCTTAGCAAAGCAAGGTTGAATAAGATCAATCATTAAAAGATTATTTATAATTAGTCTTTTAGACAATCATCATGAGCTCTTCTCATGTTCCATTTTTATGGGACAGATCTAAGATAAAAGTATGAACATGTCAGGCATAGTAGATATTTTAAGATATTTTTCTATCAATATACATTTGTTAGGTGATTTTGTGTTGTATGTGCTTTTTGAATAATAGAGATAGAGAATAACTTAGAAATTATTTTACTACTCTCCATTTCTTCATATTTGATATTCGTTTTGTTAATATTTAGATAGATAAAAATATTACTAATGAAATTTTGTTCAAGTAGTAAGATTGAAACAGAAAAATTTTGCAATTAAGGAGAATATATGAATTCTAATCATCCCTACGTATGGATGCTAGTGGACTTTCATCCATATGTTTTTTTTTTCTTTTATTTAATTGTATTTAATCGACTATTGAAAAATAATTAAAAAAAGAAGAAGAAGAAATGCTCCATAATAATCTCTCTATATATATTAGCGAGATGGGCCTGGGCCTTAGGATTAACTCAATTGGCCCAATTGAATCTCTTGTCATTTGCAACAATGTGTATACTTGGAGGCCCAACTACACTTAGAAAGTTCAATAACTTTTGCATCTTTAGTTATTGGGTAGACCCATAAGTGAGTTTGCCACAAACAAAATCGAACGCTATGTTCATAAGAATTAATAGCTTCTTTAATAGTGAATTGGATAATTAAATTATTAAATTTAAAAGATTTAATTGTTTTATATGCTTTTTAAAAATGAATAAATATTCAACTTATCAAATAATTAGCTAAATTCAACCAATAACTACATGTCGAATCTTACATTTACTGATGATAAACTAATATGAAAATAGACTTATATTTGTGCTTTAGTATGAATTATATTTAAGAGTCTGTTAGGTTTTTTTTTTTTTTTTTAAATTCTATTTTTACATTTTTTACTATTTTAAAATAAAAAAAATCACTCAATAAAAATTTTCACCCATCATATTTTTATTTTTATCTCTAAGCACATTTTTCAATAATTTATATATCTTTTTTCAATAACTTATATACATATATATATATTTCTCTCTATTATTATTATTATATCTCTCCACCTATAATGTACTAAATTCAACATAATTATTATTTTTCTAATAAAATTCAAATACAAACTCATTTTCAATTCAATTTTACTAACTTTTTTTTTTTTAATTTTGGAAATGATGGAAATAAAAAAAAATAAAAATACAATCAAAGAAGCCCTAAGTTTAAATTAATTATAAATATAATTTTTTAAAGTTTTTAAAAGGACTGACTTTACAACAAAAATTGAATTTTGGACCCAAAATTTAAATTTTGAGAAGTATGGGACTTAAATGCAAATTCGTTACCTTATAGGACAAGGGATGCAATCCACGAGAAGAAGAGTGAAAGGAGCAAAGCAGAGAAAACGTCAAACACGCTACAGTTTGAAATTGGTGAGAACAAAATAAAAAAATAAAAAAGTAAACACCAATCAAAATCTGATCTCAGAGAACCAAAAATACAAATTCCTGGTAATTCCTTCTGACGAATTGATTATCTTTTAGGGTTTGGAACTTTCGATTATCCTTCTTGATTGATTTTCCATCGGACGATCGACGACTGAGACCTCTTCAAAATCATGTTCAAAAGTTTCTGGTAATCAATCCTTTTCCAATCTTTTCTTTTGCCGTTCGGTAGGATGGTGGAAGACATATGTTGAGATACCTTGATTGTTTGGAAATTTCTCTGTTTGTATAATTTCTTTGCCTTTTCCGATGAAGAGAATTGCTTTGAGGTCAATCGTTCTGGAACTATAGTGTTTGGTAGTAATGAGTATTCTATTTTCTGATGATTGGTGCAGGTTTTTAGCTTTTGAGAAATCGTGTGAATTCGATTCCGTTAAGTTTTTATATAATAGAAATATTAGCGTAGGCACTTGTTTATTTTTTATTTTCACTTCTTCTGCGAATTTTATTACAAGTAATGTATCATTTGAATTTATGTTTTATTAGCTTATACTTTTGAAATTATCCCCCTAATTGGTAAACGTCCTAGTACGATGATAGAACTTTGCGCCAGCTATGAGTTTTATTCGGCTGTAGAGGACTGCTTTCTTTTCATTTTCTGTTTTCTTTTTTGGTTTTTTGATTTAAATGAATTTGTGAAATTTTATGGATTCCCATGCTGTTTCATTGAACTTCGTTTGTTTGAGGATGCATTTAATGGGCATGGCAACATTTGTTTATCCCTGATTTTTAATGTTTAAACTTTAGCAGAACTGTTTTAACTTTAGGTTCATATAAAAATTGAATCTAATTAACCATAATCTGTCGGGCGAAGTGAACAAAAGTAAACAAGCTGCTGTTTGCAGTTGAGCTGTTGCACCAACTTTTTCTTATATGGTTTCCTATATATCCAATTTTTTTGGGCATGGGGTCCAATCTGCTGCTACCATATATAGAGATTAATCTGCTTGCTCTAACTGGATTTGCCCACAGGGGCTCTCAGGAGCAGCAAGCTCAGCCACGCCCACAGGAAATGTCAACAGACTCATGGTATCCACCTTCTGTTATCAGTTCACCCAACTCTTCACGCCCCACAACACCTGGTGCCAGCTCATCCAGCAGCTTCAGCATGTCAAAACCGACAGATCGTCCAAACACTTTATCAAATGTTTCACCGGCAGAGGCAGCAGGCATTATTGCTATGTTGAAAGATAAGAGGTGAGTGTTTTTCTTACATATTTTCATTAGATATTGTTGCCATGCCTTAGTTTTATTACTTTATCCCTCAGAATGATGGTTTACAGAAGCATTTAATTTTGACCAGAGACGATATATTCCTTCTGCAATTCAACGCAATTTTACTGTTTTCTATGGGTACAATCTGTTTATCCTTAATGAAGTTGCGGGACATGAACTTGGTGATCTTTATTGCATCACCTTTCCCATCATTACCCTTATAGAAAGAAAAAATATAGAAAATATAACTGTGTGACATACAGATGTTAAGGAATTGGTTAAAAGAAGAGAATATAGGTTAACAGTTTCACATCATCATCTTTGTTGCTTAATGTTGTCAGTGTTGATGAGCTACGAAAGCTTCTGTCAGACAAGGATGCTTATCAGAATCTTTTGCTTTCACTAGAACCTGTCAAAACTCAAAACAGGGTAAGTTGTGTTTTTCTTTTCCCCGTATTCTTAATTTTAATACGTCATTTCTTGTTCTTGCTTGCTCGAAGTTTTGATTTATCTGAAAAGGACTGCTGAATACTTTTAAATAGGATAAGATATGTTGAAGTATGTGCAACGAAGTGTCTAGCAGGGTAAAGTGTCACATCTGGGAGATAGCTTTTGTGCCTGTATGTGTCACAGTTTTTATCAGCTTCACCACGAAATATGGTACATCCTTGGTGTAGATATTGTTTTGTATTTGCTCTGTTTGCATTTTATGACTGAATCTAGCTTCTCAAGATCGAAATTTGTTCAACAGTTCATGAAAATTAATCAATTGCAGTCAGTTCAGTGCTCATCCAGCTAAACTTGGTTGTGTTGCTTGATGCATGTTGGAATACATTTGCAGGATTTTTCCTTTCCTATTTTATTTGATGCGTTTTCATTTCATACTAAACTTGGAAAAGTGCACGTCTGTCCTTTGCCCATGCTTTTGTGTGTGCAGTGTGTATGCATTTGCATGCAAGTGTGCATCCTCACATTTCCGTCCTATTTATATGTGGATCTTCATGGTAGAATGCTTAGTGGGTCAAATTTTTTTGCATTTATTCTTATATACCTCCATTTTATATATTACTCAATCAGGTCAGAGATGAGCTTAGGAATGAAACACTGCAGCTTGCTAGTATGTTCTATATTCGCTGCAACGTCAATACCAGTTTTCAATGCATTATTGAACTTATATTAAACAAAATTAATGATCTCGATCACAGGAGAGAATCTGGAAAAAGAACCACGAATAATGGAGCTAAGGAATCAGGTGAATTCTGCAGCCTTAGATTGCATTCAGTATAACTTTTCCTTGAAGTTTAACCCCAAGTTGCAATTGTGACATTAGATATGCTTGTTTTGTGGCTTCAGTGCAGAATAATCCGAACTACAGAGCTGGCTAGTGCTCAAGAAAAATTGCATGAATTAGAAAGGGAAAAAGAGGAGACTCTGAAATATTATGCTCCCTCATCGCTCCTCAATCGACTTCAAGGTAATTATGACCATGAGTTTAATCTGCGTTTTCCTTTTTCTGTTTATAACAGTAAAAACTTTGAGATTTTGCCAAGCTTTATTCAAGCTTTGTCAGCTCAGTTTCATAATGTGTATATCTTCATTGTTTATCCTTATCCCCTCTTAAGCACATGCAGGATCTAACTAATGTGTCACCATAGCATGACCTTCTCATTTGTCAAACTGAAATGACTAGTTCAACTGTTGCCACAGTGGACCATATCTACGCAACACTCTTTCTGGAACTGCCTCCACATGGACTATTTATTATAATGTTCTGATGATCATTGAGACTAATCTGCTTTCTGTACTGCTTCCCAACTTTTCTTCATTTTTTCATTAGTTATTCAATTAATTGTTGATACTTACCGTGCCCATGTTGGGTACTTCTTGCAAAACTTAATTGAACTTTTCGAGGATTGTTCTCTGACTGAACATCTTCACAGACAACCTGCCATGTTATTTCCATATGTTTGATTCTGCTAGTGGGTGCTTTCCTCCTTGATAATATGTGCTAAATGAACCAGGAAATTGTAGTTCTTTGTTTTCCCTTGTGCGAGGGCAAGGGTCTCTGAGCTTTCTTCTTTGCTTTGTTGTGTTCCCTTTTCTTTGTGTCGGGATGAGGTGGGATGGGTTAAGGGTAGGGAAGTTGGTGGCAAGAGTGGTTTGACATAATCTAATATTACATTTACCATCAGTACTTTGCTTCATGTGTTATTATGTCTTCATCTCTGGTCGGAGTTTCTTAAGATGGAGCATTCATTCTCTGTAAAAGCTGACAATAGTTTATATTGCCTTAAAGCAAATTGGGCTGCTCTGAAATAAAATGAAATTTGTCAAGTGAAGTGAAACATTTTGTATTGTGTCAGATGCAATGAATAAAACAGAAGAGGAGTCTGAGGCCATGCACAGGCAGCTTCTTGATAGAGAGATAGATCTTTCATCCTTCGTACAGAAATACAAGAAGATGCGTTATACTTATCATAAGCGTGCCCTTACCCATCTTGCTGCCAAGACATCTGCAGGAAGCTGAGCATTATACTTCTGGAAGTTATACTGCTCTTCGTCCCCTATGTAAAATTGTTTCTGTATGAAAAACTATCGCGTTTGGTCCTTTTTTGGTTCTTTCCTTTTGTTGTTTGATCTTGATTTGTGTTTTAATTTCAAACAGAATTATAGTGACGCATCTTTTGAAAAATCTCCAATGGAACAATTCTCAGTAAAATCATGATTGGAGTTAATACATCCGTGAAATTCTGTCTTTCTACATTGTATTGTATTTGTTGACATTTCTCTGCTGCTTTGTACTTCTGGTTGGAACAATGAACCATGCGCCACGCTTCAAAACGAAATATATACCAAAAGCAACTATTCAATTACTAGTGCGATCAACTAGTGCACATCCCTAATATTAGATACCTTTGTTATTCTACAATATTGCATGGAAGTTAGATAAATGTTAAAAAGTAATAGTTTGCTGCATTTAACTAATTTCGTCAGTTTGTACTTGAGCTATGACAGGTAAAAGTTGTTATATAAAGGAAATATATGTATTCGTGCATATAAGTTTCTTACTGACTGGATACGAATTATGTAAACGTTAAGCATTTCTTTTTTTCAAAAATGAAATGCAACATTTTTTTTATTTCGACTAATTATTAACTCAAATCTTTTTCATGCGTCAATGACTTGTAATAAAATGTGTTCGAAATCATATTAAATTTTTCTATTTTAATTGGTATATATTTTATATTTTATTTTGTTCTATAAATAAAATAAGAATATCTTATGTATATTCAAGTGCTTATTTAAATAAATATTTAATATACGTGGTATTTATCTATAACATAGAGTAGAAGATTGAATATCATGAATATCAAATTTGAATTGAAATTGTTCCAAATAAAACAAACAAGAAATTCTCAAAATACAGTAAACAAGAATTTGTTAAGAAATTCTCGAAAAACAATAAACAAGAAATTGTCAGCTCATCATATAACTAAAACATCACATATTGCTCAATTTTACATAATATTATCAAACCAAGATGAAAAAAATAACAAGGCAAAACGTCCATATAAAATGCAAATAAAAATGGAAAACACTAGTAGTTGATCTGTTTGTCATCACCAGATTCACGTCCTTCTTCAGGGCTGCTGGTATCTGGTTCATCACACATGGGAGTGGTGTAATAGAACGGCCCCAGCACGTACTTGAGTATGTCCCTGTACACCACGGTGGGCCGGTGGAGCTTCACTCCACTCTTTCCTCCGGCGAAGTTGGTGGCAATATTGCAGACGGGGTCCGGCGACGACACCAGCCTCAAGAAGCAACTTTGGGGCTTGAGCTCTTTCCCGTTCACGTATTTATTACAGGCAATCTCAAAGTCTCCATTATCGTCTGTCAAGTCACTTGCGTAATGCACCACTCTGCTCCTCTCGTCCAGGCACGTAACGGAGACCTTGCAACCTGCAATAAAAGAAACTCTCTGAAATTAGTACTCCGGCGGGCTTTTGGGAAAGATTCAATATGGGAATTTAGTTCGCTATTGGGTATATAATATATATATATATATATATATACCTTTGATGGGCTTGGCGCCATTGACCCATTCATTCCAGCCCTTGTTGCAGTCCTGGCAAAGAACTTTGCCGGCGACGTGAAAGACCTGAGTCTCCTCCTTCCCATATCCGGCCGCGGTCGAGCCCACTGTGTGAAAGACCTGAGTCTCCTCCTTCTCATATCCGGCTGCGGCCGAGCCCACTATAAGTAACGATGCCGCAATGGTAAACAAAATATTTGCTCCCATCTTTATCTTTTAACCTCCCTCTTAGATTCTCTCCTTGATTAATTTCAGTGCAAATTTCATATCCAAAACGATAAGAACACTGTTTATATAGAGAGAGGGAGAGATGAATAGGAATAGGAACAGGATCCAGGATGAGTTATCTTACGTGGAAGGGCACTACCTTCTGACGTGCAAACCATGAAGGTGTTTTATTAATTGAACATGTACACCAATCAATCATAAGTTTGGAATGTCAAACCTGTTAATTCTGTATGTTAGAATCCTGATTCCTACAGTCATTTTGAATATGTGATTTGGTCATTGGCAATTTGGCAGGGCACTAATACATAATGTGTGTATGTTCCATTAAATTACGCATTTGCCACAAAAGTCTATACAATTATGCAAAAACCCTAAGGTCCATTAAACTGATTATGGTCGAATCAACTCCATCCTATACCCGATCCAAAGGAGTCAGATCCAACTGATCAATCTAGTGATCAAATTACTAAATTTGAATACTAATTGATTCAAATTCAACCAATACACTTATGTCAAGAATCGATTTTCCAACTTACTTTCCTTACAATCTTATATATTAGTTTGATTGTTGGAAATTTTTCACTATAATGCACTCAACGATTTCAATTATGCCTCAAATACGCAAGAAGGATTAGTTCACCCTTTGTAAATCATTTCAATCCTGCAAGGATCTTTTTTATCTTGAATTTAGGTGAGATATTTCGTACCAAGATTAATTCGATATCAAGCACCTTGAGGCCTGCATATCCATGGCCAATCTTCTATAGCCAAATGCGTGATTTGGACAGACGTGATTTTTGATGCATCGTTTACACCCCAAAAAAGAAGAGAAAACAATAGAACATGTGTGATAATGGCTTCACATATTCAGCAATGACAACATGAACAAGGATTATGACTTCATCCTAAAGAAATAAATATAGAGATTGTTGAAAATAGTTGGAATCAAGGAGTACAGGTTAGAGATATCCGGAAACACTAATCACAAGGAAACTGGACGTAAGCCATGAAGCAGGATGTATCATCCTAGTACGCTCACGCTCATTCAGTGTATTAATAATAAAGCAAACAAGGCAAACCAGGCCAATCACAAGGAAACTGGACGTAAGCCATGAAGCAGGATGTATCATCCTAGTACGCTCACGCTCATTCAGTGTATTAATAATAAAGCAAACAAGGCAAACCAGGCCTGCAAGACTTGGATTATTTACTTGATTATGAATTATAAAATTAAATCTTTCCCAGCATAGACACAGATCACCAATTCATAATGTCAGAAGATCACCTCTCTCATCTCTAAGAGAAAGATAACCCACTCTGCTCTATGAATTCGAAGATTTCATTGTCTTCAGAATCAATGGAGAATATAAAACAAAAATTATAAGGCGGCAAGGCAGGCAAGTCTACGAAGTATGGAGAGTTTCAAACCACAGATGAGAAGCACCAAATCATCTCACTTTTTCATTACACTCATAAACTAACAAAACATCATCTACAGCCACTTCTCTTGTTACTGCAAGCATTTTTTCCAGTGCGTCCACATTGAATGAATAACAAATGCCGCGCGAGATCATATCAGCACTGCACTCATAGTAGGCCAGCGTTCTGTAAAGCAACCTCAAATTCCTTCTCACTGTTCCATGGGCTCACCTGAATTTCATAGAAAATGACAGCTCAATTATATTTGTATTATTCAATTCATGAAAATCTCCTGAAAACTCACAAAAGATTTATTGCTGCACGCGCATAAGTAAACATGCAAAGAATTTACCTCAGCTATTTGTGTGTTGAAATATTTCTCAATCTTTCCCATGATCATGTCATCTCTGTCATCGCAGAGCAAGTTGAATACAGCACCTGTTCAATAACAAGAAATGAGTGCCAACTTGTGGAAGATCGCCCATGAGAATACAAAACCATTCCGCAGAGTTAATAATTTAGGATCTACCCCTAAAATGGCCTTAGTATATTGCGAAATTAGGTTATGTGTTCTCTTCCACCCTCAACCCCCCCCCCCCCCTTCCTTTTTCTTTTTCCAATATTAAGAAAAGGACCACGCAAGTTGGAAGACGACCTCAGCATTATTGTTTTCATTCATATCCTCCCCCCACACCCCCAACCCAAAAAAAAGAAGAAAAAAAAGTTCATAATTCTTTTCCTTCTTGTGTGTGTGTGTGTGTGTGCGCGCGCTTTTTGAGGGGTAGGGTTTGAAAAGAAGATCGCTCTATAAACAGTTTAGTTGACTCAGAAAGCAGGTAACATTATGCTTGCATTTCGGCTTTCCAACATATCGTAAATAGGGAAGACATGGAGGATACAAAGAAAAGAGGTATGCAGAGATCTAGTACCAAAACACAACATATATTGGAGATCTCACAATATAGAAGCTGATAATCTTTTTCCTTCTACTATAAGTCTATAATGGCCATGGTCAAACACCCAGGTTATTGCCTATTCCCTGGTGACCCGGGAAAGGACGGATTCAACCAAGAAAAACCTATGCAAAAAGGTACATCAATACCCATTTCAAATGATGTTGATATACAAATGTGTTTAATGAAAAGAAGCCAGATGACATTTAATGGGTAGTTTTCATTCTACCAAAGAAAAATGGCCGTAGAACAGGGTGCAGGAGAAGGAGAGCAGAAATAGAAGAAACAAACAATTAAGGTTCCCATATAAACTGTGCCCAATCCAAGCCCCAAATAGTTAAACTAATTAAATCGAATTTGACAGAGACCAAAATATGCAGACACAAATTTATGTAGTAGACAAGCAAGCCAATCGTTGAGACTACACAACCATAATACTCCTCCATAGACAAAGGAGGTTAAAGTTCATCTCGCATATAAGATCCATTTCTCCTTCATATACAAGAAAAGGAACATTTTCCAGATATAAAATGAACATGAGATATCAGATACCAAATATGAAGCCAATCACAAATTAATGATATCCATAGAATAATCATGAATCTGAGGAATAGCACTCAAAACAAAATTCATGCGAAAATACCTTTGCGGCCAAACCGTCCCGCCCTACCAACTCGATGCAAGTAAACTTCATAGTCAGGGTCAGAAGGTTTATCGTATCTCACGGGAAGATCATAATTGACAACCAAATTAACCTACATAAAGAGTTTATGCCACATAGTAATAGGTAAAGATCCAAAACAAGAACGCATGTGGCAAGGAAATAAACAGTGGAGCAACATCAAAAGAGATAAGCACCTGTTTCTGGTCAAAGCCTCGAGCTAGAAGATCAGTTGAAATAAGGACCTGTGTCAGCCCTTCCTTAAACTCTTTTATGATTCTATCCCTATCCTCTTGCTTTAGAGCACCTTGTATTGTAGTAACCTCATAGCCAAGGCTGACTAATGATTTGTGCAGCATAGCTGCACTGTTCCTGGTGCGCACAAATACAATTGTCTGCCCCACCTTCTCTCCAAGTTCGAGTATTCGGTCCTTAATCACCGTGATCTTTGAAAGCTCATCAGGACAATGTACCTTATACTGTTTTACAGACTCTAGTGATAGTTCTTCCTTTTTGACAAACATTTGGTTGTAATCTCTGACAAAGATTTCTTCAACTATTTTAGAAACAAAAGCCCTTACAGCATCATCAAAGGTAGCCGAGAACAGAAGCACCTAATATAATTTGCCAAATCAGCACAAAGTCAACTAACCAATCCATTTAGAAGCATTTCAAGTTGCTAACAAAGACTTAGCTATATCTGGAAAATATACTTTTGAGTGAAAATACTTGAAATGCGTGCATATGAACGAGAATTCTTCTGATTTACCTTACAAACGAAAAACATGAAACGAAATTATTTTCTAGTGTAGTGAATATAATGCAATTAAACCACACTTTCTTTTCAAATATCAATACAATTACTTCTACATTCCTCACATGTTTCCATAAAAGAATTGCTAGCTCCACCAACTCACCATGGTGCCAGAGTTTTTTAACATAGAATTGTTAGATAAACAATCATTTGTGTACCATAACCCTCACATCTAACATATTAACAGAACCTGGTACCAAAGCATATATCCATAGAAGTTCACTAGTTTGTTACTAGAATATTCAACATTTAGACTGATGCATTTTGGGAGATAAACTGATACATAATAATATCCATGAGCTATCAAAAATTACTAACTAAAAGATTCATGACTCATGAGCATCATTTACGGATATAAAGAACGAGATAAACTGATCAGAGACGCATCTTCCACTTGCTTAAATAATGCAATTCTGCCATTTAAAACAGTCATTCCAAATTTGGTCAACAATGATCTTAGCACCATTAAGCTAAAGCACATCATCCATTGAAATAGCATATAGAGCAGTTCATTCTTCACAAAATCATTCAAAATGCACAATAAATTGCTAACCTGGCAATTGAAATTGACTTTTGCAATTGTCTTCATTATCTTCACTGAATCATCTCGAAAGCCACTCTATATATCAGACAAAATTCACAATAAGCATAACTGGAACAGAATAGTTGCTATTTGCTTCTCAATTTACAAAGACAAATATTTAAATAATAGGGTGAATTAAACTTCATTAGCGCACTATATTTCAGAAAATTTGAGGTAAGCAAGATTTCGGTCATTATCCAACCAATTTATATAATACTGGGAAAGATTTTTGCAAAAAAGAAACATTTTAGTAAATCGCATCAGATACCTCAGCAAAGACAAAGGATGACCATCTACCATGGACAAGTAAGAAGAAAAATGAGACATCGGCACAAATTAATTAAATCCTTTATCCAGATATCTAGAGGCTTCATGATAGCACTTGCCAATAAGTTGTAGAGCATCAATCACATAGCAGAACCCAGACAAGCAAGAAAAAATCTCTGGATTTGTTAACAAAACAAGCAGCTAGTCAGACATAGTATCCTAGATAAAGTTAAATGTGTGGTGCAAAGTAAACAAGGAAATTTAATACAAACAGGACAAATGAAACTATCACGAGCAAAAACCATGCATTACCTCTGCCAACATGTGGTCTGCTTCGTCAAACACAAGAATCTTCATCTGACTCATGCCCAGTTTCCTTGCCATAATCCACTTGCATATTGTACCAGGTGTGCCAATAATAACTTGTGCTGTAATAGGTGGCCTCTTTTGAATTGGAATATAGTTCGCAGGATCTGCTGGAATGGCTAATTCTGAGGTTATCCCAGTGAACCTCCCCATCTTCAAAAGCACTTCCATATTCTGTACCATTTGTTCAGTTTTGTCAACCAAACCATAAAAAGACAAAGAAACAAGTTACAAAGCCATAAATGCATATTTGTTCAATAGAATTAAGAGTGTGCAACTCTTCATGGACCTACACCTTACAGTCGGAATTCAAACTCCAAATTGGTGCAAACAATATCTGAACCAACTAGTAACAATCTATCACACTCTTTAAGTTTAACAAGATAAATCAATTCAGCCAGAAAACATCCCTCTACAGCATCGTCTATCAGCTAAAATCCCTACCAATAACTCAAAATTCAATCAATGTATACGTTATATAACTTGGTCAAATTTCAAATAGATATTTACAGTAAATTTAAGCATAAGTTCAAGAACATGGATGCACTTTCAATTTAATCCTCAAACCCTCTTCTTTTTTCCCAAGACAAAAATTAAGACTAATATGCTAATAAGTTTGTGTACAGGACATCTCCAAATTTGTAAAACCAAAAATAACTGAAGACAAATATGTTACAAAACATACCTGAATAGCCAATTCTCTTGTGGGGCAGATGCAGAGAGCCTGGGGAGCCGCAAGTTTTGGATCGACGCGGCTCAACATACCAAGCACAAAACAAGTGGTCTTTCCTGACCCATTGTGAGCCTGAGCAATTAAATTCTTGTGCGGAGGAGTCAGAATCATGGGCAAACTAATTGCCTGTATCTTACTGGGTTTCTCGAATTTCATCTCAACATACAAACCCTTCAATAATTCAGGTGATAAGTTCAAGTCCTCGAATCTCTTAGCTGATGTATATGGAGTGTCCCCGGATGTAACCTATAATTTAATGCAAAAGCACCACATAAGAAAATTTTGTCCCGCAACAAAGATAACTATAATCCGAGAATTATTTCCAGATGTACTTCAACTCAGACACATGCTATGCAATAGAAACTCCTCTAAAATTATGAAAAACAAAACCGTCAAAGGGAATCTAAAGTTCGCCAACAAAAAAAAAAAAAAAAAAAAAACTAATTCCAAGATAAGCCCTAATCTATTGAAGTTACGATCAAAATCCAGAAACCTTGATAACACAAATAATTACTTCGAGCTAAGATTAAACGTTAACTCCAGAATACAAAACCCTATTCATAATATCCCAAACTGCAGCAAATTGAAAACACTACAAAACAAAATTTAATGCACTGAGTTATGGTGGAAACCGAAAATCAAATCCAAAATATCTAAAACATATAGTTACAAAGGATTATTCAGTAGATTGTGAGGATTACAGCTTCAATGCTGGAGTCGTCCGGATCGGTGAGCTCGCTTTGACCTGGTTTGGACTCATCAATAGCCAACGAATCTAGTTTAGCCTCGGCTTTTTCTTGCTCCGCCTCCGCCTCTTCAGCAACATCGGCCCACCGCTTTGTCTCCAGAGGCTTCGACGCCTCCGGCGCGACTGCGCCAGTGGTAGAGGAGGTCGCGAACTCGTTGTCGGCCATGGGAGAAAGCAGTATAAGGTGGCAATGACGATTGTTTAATGTAGAGGGGTTCAGAATTACTACGCGTGTGCTTATATAGATTTCTGGGCATATTTTATCAGAGGTCAGCAGTCAAAATCATTACTTGTGCGTAAATCTACAGCTAATGATTAAAAAAAAAATAGAAAAAGAAAATAATTGTGCTTCTGAAAAAACACCTTGGATGAAATAAATATATTTTCTTCTCAAATACAGGGAAAAGAAAATGAAAAAAATGACCTGCTGTATCTATAAAATCTCTTTCAACCCAAAGAGGAATGTATTTCCATTTAAAATTTTCAAAAATTTTCGAAAGCATTTTTTATTCAAATAAATCATTTATTTATATCTAATACTAAAAGTGATCGTATTATAAAAAAAAAAAAAATTATATTTCTGAATACATAGTCGCAAATAAATCATTTATTTATATCTAATACTATAATTTCATCACAAATTTTTAATGATTTTGTTGTTAAACTTTTACATTTCTGTATTTTTTTTTTCCTTTTCATTTTATTTATTATATGAAGTTTTTCTACCATTGAAATAGTAGAGCAGATAGTTGTGATTTATAGCATTATATTAAAACATTAACTTGATCGATTTAATGCTCGATAATGTAAAAAAAAAAAGGTTAGAAATAATAATTACTTACAAGACATATATATATATGTATTTGTTTATTACATGAAATGTTTTCATCCATAACTTCTTTTACCTATTGATTAAAGCAGTGAAATTTGATTAATTCAGTAAAACAATTTTCGACTTACAGTAAAATATCTCTCTCTCGATCTCAGTCTCGATCTCAAAACTGAACATATAAAAGCATAATACTATTAGATTAACTATGAATATTAAAAACTAAATTATGAGTTCTGAGAGCCCTTAAAAAAAATTAAAAAGTTCATGCAAAACATATTTCTAGAAAGACTTATACAAATTAAGAGGAGGCTAACGGCTCGTTTGGTTTTATTTTCAAAGCTTATTTTTACATTTTTTATTATTACAAAAATGAAACATATCACTTTTTATATATTTTCACCCAATATTATTTTTATTTTCAAAACACATTTTCTAATAATTTATATATCTTATCTCAATCACCTATATTTCATCTCTCTCTCTCTATTCCATTATTTTTATGATATGTCTCTACCTACAACATATTATAACTAACATAATTATTACTGTTCAAACAATCTATCCAAATACAAATTTATTTTCAACTTATTTCCGCTAACTAATTTTTTAAATTTTAAAAATGATAGAAATGAAAATAAAACCAAACAGAACCTAATTTTTTCATTCGTAAGACACAACAGAAGAAATTAGAAAATATTAAAATCATTAAATGACATTATATTAAAGAATAACTGTAAATAATTACGTGTATATGCAAACTTTGTTCATCAATTCAAAGAAATATAGAAAATAAAAATAAACCTTTGATCGCTCCTTCTATACAAAGGAGTGATTTTAAGACTACAATCTGCTATCTTTGTCACTGATGATGAAGGTTTTTTTTCTTTTTTCCTTTTTAATTATTTGTTATGAATATCTTTATAGCTGTGTGATAGTATACATTTTAATTATTTTTATTGATATTAATACATAGTGACTTGATAAAAAAATCAACTTTATATTATTTATCTAAAAAATAATATATCACGTATTAGACTTATTTTTATATTAATAATCAGAATCATGCATAGAAATTACATTCTTAATTGTAATTAATTTAATCAAATTATGTTTATGTTGTTGTATGTCGTATCCGCACCCACATCCATGAATTATAGCCCACGAGAATAGAAAATACAAACAAGCAAATATTGGACCTTAGGTTTGGGTATTCGGCAGTGATGGTCCATTTCATATCCTCATCAACGGCCTAACAGTCTGAAGTTTTCCTCTACTCATGTCAGGTCTTTATTTGACATATTCACAAGTTTTTAGGGCACCCCACTATTTCCACTTTGATCATCTATTTTACTTTGCACTTCATCTTCTATTTCAATATGATATATATGTCAAGTATATCTGACTCTTAATCGATTATTTTTATAAAGAAATATTTACTGCACATGTCATGTATTCATAAAACAAAATAGAATATCAAGTATAAATTAGAGTAGAATATCTAAATCGACTGTGTTTCAAGCAACTATTAGGGATAATCACTTGCCACTTCACTTTTCCTTACTTATAAATAATTGTTTTTCTTTTATCCACACAAGCAAATAAATTCTAAAAATTTGTTAGAATTTTAATCCCAAATCTTACATATATAAATATAAGTACGGCATAGCTCAGCTAATTAACCACTCAACTTGCTTATAAATAACTTGCTTTTATAAGTCTCCATATGTACTTAAAAATATCGCAAACTTATCCCAAACGTGTCCAAACGTTGACTTCGATTTAAATGACACTTTTGCCAGTTTGTCTGTCTATTGCCTTCTCGAGATAATGACAAATTCAGTTCCACATTCATTAATTATTTTTATAATAAAGTATTTAAAAAATTAATATTTATTTATGATACCAAATAGAAGATGAACTATCAATTGATATATAAGATCTAAACTACTATTTAAACACGTCCAATTAGAAATAAAAATGTATTATAGCGTCTACTATTGAATAAGTGAAATGAAAGTCTTTCCTAGTGACACATTCATACTTCGAGTATGAAAACAAACAATTGTATGGAAAATTTTTGTGATCAAATAACTCCTCAAAACAAATATTTAATATATTTTTATTTGTGCAAAAAAAAAAGGTAAATGAAAAGGAAAAATTGTGCCGCATATGTTAATGTCAGCTATAAGGAAAACTTTTAATGCAATAAAAATATTCGTTAAAATAATAAAATGAATATCCTTTCCTAACATTTTTGTCAATATGAATGAAATCTTTTATCTAATAATTTAAGAAATACTTTTCTGCCAAGTACTTTCAAATACATTGTCAACTTAGAGGGTGTTTGGGTGTTCTTATAAGATCCTCAAAATATTTTATAAGATGTTTGAGAGCTCATAAGATGTGAAAAAGTGTTTGGTAATTTTTTTTTAAAAAGAACTTATAAGCTTCTAAAATAAGATTTAGGAGCTTATCAACTCTTTTTAAAAAAATAAGGAGTAACTTATTTTGAAGATCTTAACAAATTAATTTAATTTTAATCATATTAATTACAAAAATATCATTACTAATATCTTATAAACTCCAAGATATTATTTTATCCAAATATTTTAAAATTTTATTTTAAAAAAAAGATCTAACATCTTATAAACTCTAAAAGCATCTTATAAAATGTAGAAACTGATAAAACCTTTTTAAAAAGATTAGCCAAATACCCTCTTAAGGGAATATGATAAGTATATACTGAGGGGGCAATTTGTCACTTTTAACTCTACCAGCAAGAGAATATTGGAGGCAGAAAAGTTAGCATTAGGAGAGGATAAGCATTGGCTGAAATGTGAGCTGGATCCAATGTAAGCAATCCAGCTTTAATTTCTATATATACATGCTTTATGAGTTCTTCAATAATTTTCGTCAAATTTGCAATTTGTTTCTTCAAGATTGTAACATTTGTCGCCGTCGCCATGCTTAAGGAATTTGATGTTGAGTGGAGAATGGATGATGATGATTCTTCCTTTAAGTCTCCACCATATTTATTTATATCAACAACATGCGGCAACACCTTTTTCACAGCAAGTGAAGGAGCCACCTATAAGCACAAATTTCTTTGTCTTAATCTCGAATCAAACGATAAAATATATGAGCTCCGTGAAGAACGCCTTGAACGTTGTGGATATCCTTAAATTTAATTTGAATAAAATAACATCAATTCGAGGGTTCCGCACTTTAATTCCAAATCAAACTTCAGAATATGATGAGCTCTGCAAAGAACGCCTTGAACGTCGTAGATCTCCTTAAATTTGATTAAGAGAATTGCTAGACTTCTTCAAAGTTCCTCTCACTTGCTAGAATTTTTGTTGTGTGTTGAATGAACTTTGGTCATCCCCTTTATATAGCTTAATGAGAGACTTCCAGATTGACTTGAACTTCTTTGATAATTATCTATTTGATAAGATAATATCAAATATCTTCGATTTGATTGGTCCAAAAACGTAGACACTTCATCTTTAACACTTGTCAATATCTGATTTGAACATAAAATAAATACTAGAGTATTAATTAAAATTAACTATTTATCTTTTGAAATTAAATTTAACAAATTCCAAAATGCAAATAGAAAATTTTAAATTAATAACCAGCATATTATTTTACATGTGTTACTTTTCAATTGGCCAAAAATTAATATGTCTACAAATATATATACACATTATATATATGATAATATATTATATTATATATATAATTTATATATATTTAAAAATATATAATATGATTTGATCTAAACAATTGATTTTTTAAAAGAAGATTCATTGGTTGTGAATAAGGGCATAATTGTCTTTTTATATAAAAACATTTAAGCCTAGATGCACATATGGGCATGTGTGTTTTACACCCACGCTCTCAGGGAGGTTCGTTGCATGGTTTTTTAAAATATGAGGGTGTTATTTGTCTAATTTTTTTTCTCACATGGGGGTAATTTGTCTATTTTTTTAACACATGGGGGTTATTTGTAAAATCCCTAAAATAGAATATGATATGAAATATAAATTAGAATAGAAGATCTAAATCAATTGTGTTTCAAGCAACTATTAGGGATAATCACTTGCCACTTCACTTTTCCTTACTTATAAATAGTTGTTTTTCTTTTATCCACACAAGCAAATAAATCCTAAAAATCCGTTAGAATTTTAATCCCAAATCCTACATATATAAATATAAGAACGGCATAGCTCAGCTAATTAACCGCTCAACTTGCTTATATAAGTCCCCATATGTTCTTAAAAATAGCAAACTTATCCCAAACGTGTCCAAACATTGACTTTGGTTTAAATGACACTCTTGCCAGTTTGTCTATCTAAGTAATAACAAATTCAGTTCCACATTCATTAATTATTTTTTTAAGAAAGTATTTAAAAAATAATATTTATTTATGATATCAAATAAAAGATGAAATATCAATTGAAATACAAGATCTAAACTACTATTTAAACATGTCCAATTATAAATAAAAATGTATTATAGCGTCTACTATTGAATAAATGAAATAAAAGTTTTTCCTAGTGACACATTCATACTTCGAGTAAGAAAGCAAATAATTGTATAGAAAATTTTTGTGATCAAATAACTCCTCAAAATAAATATTTAATATATTTTTATTTGTGCCAAAAAAAAATGGTAAATGAAAAGGAAACTTTGTGCCACATATGTTAATGTCAACTATAAGGATAACTTTTAATGTAATAAAATTATTCGTTACGATAATAAAGCGAATATCTTTTCCTAACATTTTTATCAAAATTAATGAAATCTTTTATCAAATAATTTAAGAAATACTATTCTGCCAAGTACTTTCAAATACTTATAAGCTCCTCAAAATATCTTATAAGATGTTTGAGAACTTATAAGATGTGAAAAAATGTTTGATAATTTTTTTCTAAAATGAGATTATAAGCTTCTAAAATAAAATGTTAGGAGCTTATAAATTCTTTTTAAAAAACTAAGGAGTAACTTATTTTGAAGATTTTAACAAGCTAACTTAATTTTAATCATATTAATTACAAAAATGTCATTACTAATATCTTATAAGTTCCAAATATTATTTTATCCAAACACTTTAAAAACTTATTTTTAAAAAAATACCTAACATCTTATAAACTCTAAAAGCATCGTATAAAATATAAAAACTTATAATACCTTTTAAAAAAGATTAGCCAAATACCCTCTTAAGGGAATATGATAAGTATCTATTGAGAGGGCAATTTGTCACTTTTAACTCTACCAGCAAGAGAATATTGGAGGCAGAAAAGTTAGCATTAGGAGAGGATAAGCATTGGCTGAAATGTGAGTTGGATCCAATGTGAGCAATCCAGCTTTAATTTCTACATGTACATGGATTTCCCTTTACTTTGTGCAGAATTGTGGGATAAGAAAACCAACATTTTCAACTTTTCAATGTGTACTTCTTCACGTGTATCTATCATAACTTGGCACAGGATTTGGACAAAGGTAATGGACAATAAAGATCTTATTTGAAAGGTTGTGGCTCCTTTTTTTTTTTTTTTTTGTTGTCTAGTAACATGCATGCCTAAATTATAGAAGGTTGCTTAAAGTGCATGAATTGGTGAATTTTTTTGTGGTGCCTAAATGTATATGTCTATTTTGGATTATCCCATGTGGGGGCAATTAAATATTGGAGAGAAATGAAGAAAATAGCTAATGTGTCCAGGTTAGAATGCTAATGAGCTAATGCGGCACTAAATTAGAGCTAGAGTACTACTGAGCTATTTGAGTTAATAACACGTTCGTTTCAATTAAAGGAGACATATATAGCATGACTACTGATACATCTTAGTTGTTTAGCAAATGATCTAACGATTCACGATAAAGAATTCAGTAAAAATCGACTCATTTTATATTTAAGAGGAAAAACAAAAAAACATGCACAAAATCTAATTATTTGCACAAAATGTAACAATGTTACATTAAGTTGCCAACACTATCCAATCATAGGCCATTGTAAACTCTCTCCTACAACGTATGCAGAGATATCATGATGACCACCTATATAATATAGAACTAACATTCTTTCCACAATTTAAAACTAACTCGAACACACATTTGATTGGACCTTTTGCATTGACAGTATCGCACATCAGTCTGCATATAGGATTCGTTATACATTTTTAATCTTAAAATCCTCCCAACTCTTTTTCCTTTTTTATGGGCCTCCTAACATTTAGGTTAATTCCCAAGAAAGCATCCATTAGTTTTATAAGAAGTACAATAGTATAGTATAATAATATATAACTACACTTTCCCACAAGTATTCTCAAGCTTTTCCCAAAGACTATCCAAAACTATAAGTCGTTCTCCACAAGAAGAAACAATAATTCTTGTGGTACAAGAACAATAAATAAATGTTTTCAAGGTGCATAAAAAATCGTGAATCTAATGTTATAAAATTGACGCACTGCCAATATTAAAAAAATGAATAAAATAATTAACACTAATAATATATAATAAATTGATCGATTAATTATGTTTTAAGAATGCCCCTTTTGGTGGTATCATGGGTACTAGGTCTAGAAGTTGGTCCATTCATAAATATCTCAACATTGGCCTTGCTACAAATTATGCAAGATTCAAGGGGCATTTCGTTCTTTCTTTTTTCTTTTCCCCCCCTTTTATTCAGGAAGACATTCTCTCTCTACATATATACGTTTTATTTTTTATAACACTCTGGACTAATTTGATTGATATTTTAAGTTATCTTATAATTATTTATCACGTAATAATTTTTATAATTTTTTATTATTGTAATATGATTTGGTTGGTATAATAAATAAACTCATATGAGGTGGTAGGTTAATTTATCATGAAAGTTGTACATAAAAACATGGGCTTGTGATATTCATACGGACCTAAGTGTTTATTGTCACTCCAACTATATCACACCTTATCATCCCAACTAAACTAGCTCTTTATCACATAAAGCAACTCATTTGGAATTTAAAAAAGAAAAAATTTGAGAAAGAAAATTGCATTTACCCCCTTAAGAGTTTGAATTTGAATTTCAAACTCTAAATATGTGTTGGTTGCATTTCGAATTCTTAATGTGCACGAAGGATTTTTGCCCATGAGATCCACTAATTTACTCCTTTTCAACCTATTGTAATAAACGTAACTTTCGATTATATTCTTTTTCATACCTTAGCCCTTAAGCTACCCTCTATGGTAGTGCACCAATTGAAAAGAGTTGTCTTTGCTATTTCAACGTGTGGTACATTCTTGACTACGTGAAAATGTTCTTAAGTGAAAAAGAATTATTTTATCATGATAACTAATTGAGTAAGTTAAATAGTAATAGAGTTATATTTTTATTATAAGTTACAATCAATGACATATTTGCAGTGACAATGAAAATTTTATCAAAAACTACAATTTCTATTCTTATTGTTATTAAATTTTATTATTAATTTTTTGTCACTATTAATTTATATTATGAGTTTGCGATCATTTGACCTATTTGCATAAGTTTCATACATATAGTATGAGGATCAGGGTTTCGAATTTATCGAGCCTCTGACGTACATGTGCTTTAATTAAAAAAAAATATATTATAATAAAATAAAATTATTATTATTTAAATTAATAGATACCCAACAAAATAAAGATTACATCACTTATTATACGTCATTGATAATAAATTTTCATGTTATCAAACTTCTATCACGAATATTCTAGATTTGTTTGTAGTGAAAATCAATCGTTTGACATATACGTTTACGAATTCTAAAGTAAATATTTTAAGTGTTAAAGTTTCCAAAAATATTTGAAATTAAAAAGCACAACTTTTACCTTATGAAAAATTATAAATGATTAATTATTGATACTCATATGACAAAAATGTCTAAGAACATCATCTTATATGTTGACTTAGAAATGTTTTATTTAAATTGTAACACGAATATACTTATTTTATATATATAATATTAATGACATAAGTCTCATATATATATATATATACATATAATGTAATGTTAGCAATTTGAATTTATTGAATTTTTAACGTGTATATATATAAATAATATTATATATGGGATCAAAAGATAAAAATGTCATATTACTTATCCTCGTCAGTCGTCGCCTCACTCCAATTTAAAGTCTTCCTAGGAATATCCAGGAAAATCAGCACAACTACTGAAATTCAATTACTCCCGACCCAACGGTAACGTCGACAGCCACGAAAGCCAAGCGTGTGGACTACGCACTGATTAGGGACTAATCACTAATGCAAACAAATAAATTGAAAGTCGTATGATATTTAATTTAAATCACAGCTACCCTACACAAATTTCTTTCTTTCTTTTCCTAAATTACAAAGTTGAAAGACCAAAGCAATTCACGTCAACCATGGCGCATTTAAAAATAGGAATATATATAATATTATTTTTTATGAACAAATGAAAAAAAGTCCACTTATTTTATTCCCATTATTATTATTATTATACCCATAGCATCACTTGCTCCATCCATTTATATAATTTTAATACTTTAATTCAAATATTTATTAATCAATTAATTGATTCAATTTAATATTATACTAAATTTCAATTTTCACCAAAATATAGGTGCATATTTAAATTAAAAACATTATTTTTTATTTTCATACAATTATATTCGACTCTTAAATTGTGTATATACATTAACAGTTTGTTAGATTTAAACCTTATATCGTATATATTCATAGGTTCAAATCTCAAATTTCATACATAATATAAAGTATGAGGACGTCTCTCAATTAATTAAAAATTTGTTAGGTTTGAATTCTGAATTTCATAAAGTACGATGGTGATTTCATTTGATTTGAACTTCACAAATATATATAATATACGAAAATAATTCCATTTGATCAATTAAAAATTTTAAGTTGCTTTAAAAAAATAGAAATAAAACACTATCATTTAAAATCATCGTAAAATTAAATTAGAATATACTTCCTAATTTGTAAAAACAATCTGCAGATATACTTTCTTTTTTAATAATCAGAATCTTTTGCTGTTCGCTCTCTGTTTGTGTATATATAGTGTGCGTGGGTGTATAAGCCTGTGTGTGAGTGTTTGTTCATGTACTGCATTGCCACTCTGCGAAACTCCTACGAGCAGAGGAAGTAATTGGCTTTTAATTTTAGAGATTGTTCTTTAATTCTCATTATACAACTGATTTATATAATAAGCGAAGCAGATTGGTAGAGGTTGTGTATCCTATACACGTAAGTGGGACTTTGGAGTGCCGGCGATGGCTGGCTGGGTGTTGACGGTGGTGGTGACGATGGCGGCGGTTGCTATTGCAGCCGTTACGTTGGTGTCCGCAGTGAGTGGCGGCGCTGGAATGAAAAGAGTGCTTACTCTGGAGAGGGCGTTTCCAGTGGGGGGAAGGGTGGAGCTTGAGGTGATTAAAGGTCGGGACCGAGCGAGGCACGCGCGGATATTGCAGAGCTTTTCCGGCGGCATAGTAGATTTTCCGGTCGTGGGTACCTCCGATCCTTACGTGTTGGGGTAACTTTATCAGACCCCTCAAAACTCAATCTTTTTGTTTCTGATGTTTAAACTGTATATGTTTTGGAGTTGGTGAGTGAATACAATAATCCAAGCTTTCATTTGATTCTTTCTTCCTTTTTATGTTTTTCCTCTTCTTCTTCTTCATTTTCCGTTTTTGTGGCTGCTGGTGAATTTGTGTTTGTGGAAATCAGTACCATAAATACACCTGAAATATGATCTTCATAGTTCTTGGTATCTTTTAAACATGGTGTTACTTTAATTCAATAAGGCTGGAACCTGAGGCTCCTGACTGTGGTTCTGTTGTTTGCAGTTTTCATGTCACATTCATTATTTGGACTTTGCTGTTTCATTCTTTTTCCGACTGGGGGTCCTCGATTATCATGTGATGCCCAAATTTTAGTTTCTTATACAATTGTTGGCTTTATTGGCAAAGTATGGGGATTGTGAAAGAACAATGGGCATTTCAGTAAATGTATGGCTGCTATGACTGCAATCTTCAACTTTAATATCATTACTTTTGTCATGATGTCCAGTCACTGTATGATTTTGTTTTCACACATATGATCATGTAACAATTAGTTATTGACTTGTCTTCTCCTTCTCTTGTAATTAACTAAGGTCTTTCAATTATACAGACTTTATTTTACCAAAGTGAGATTGGGATCTCCACCCCGAGAGTTCAATGTGCAAATTGATACTGGGAGCGACATCTTGTGGGTTACTTGCAGCACTTGTAACAATTGCCCCCGGAATAGTGGATTGGGAGTAAACTCTCGCTTTTTGTCTTGTTATATACCATTCCATTACTTCTCTTTTATGTTCATTGAATTTGAGTTTCAGATTGGACTAATACGGAGTTGTGCTTGCAGATTCCTCTCAATTTCTTCGATGCTGCTACATCTTCAACTATTTCATCTATTTCCTGCTCAGATAATATATGTGCCTCCATTTTGCAAATTGCATCTGCTGAATGCTCTGCTGGAAGCAATCAATGTGGTTACTCATTTCAATATGCAGATGGAAGCGGCACTACTGGTTTTTATGTGTCTGATGTGCTTTATTTTGACACAATTTTGGGTACCTCATTAGTGGCCAATTCTTCTGCTCGTATTGTTTTTGGGTAAGCTGTTTTGTGACTTCTACTGATTGTACGCCTATGCTTATGTGTGGTTGCGCTGACATGATACTCCCCTTGCATGACTAATATAATCTTTTATGTTGGGGTAAATTAGATATCACATAGCCTACTGATGGCAGAATGGTACTAACCTTCACTTTGCAGCTGTAAGATCATCTCATTATTTTCAAAATATTTGGCTATGTGTTGATCTTTTGGGCAATCAGAAGAGAAAGTCAAAGAAAGTTAACCTATTAAATATTTGAATCCTTGGACTTGACATGCATTAGATTCTGTATCCTGTTACTTCTATCTCCTGTCGTTTGAATCTGCAACTAGTAGAATATTCATGCGTTAACGCATTAACTTGTTATGTGGAAACAGGTGCAGCACCTCTCTGTTTGGGGATCTGACTAAATCAGATAGAGCAGTTGATGGAATATTTGGGTTTGGCCAGCAGGAACTTTCAGTAATATCACAGTTGTCATCGCAAAGGATTACGCCTAAAGTATTTTCCCATTGCTTGAAAGGAGAGGAGAATGGTGGAGGTGTATTAGTTCTTGGTGAGATATTGGATTCGAGAATCGTTTATACTCCCCTTGTTCCTTCACAGTACGTATATTTTCTACAAGATGGAAGTGTTTTGGCATTCCTGCAGTTTTTATATCATTTGTTGAATTGTTTAATTATATAGCACTGATTATGGCACGTGCATTAGAATCAGGCAATTGAAATGTCACGCACTTGATGGGCATCCTAATTTCTTCCAATGCCTTAGTTGTCTGAGTACGCATTTGTTAAGTTTGGGATATTTTTAGGTATTCTGTGTGTAATCCTTTCCTATGAGGCTATTGGCGGATGCTATGTGATAACATATAATATGCTTGATGATCCTTATGGTAATAACCAAGTCTGGTATGATTTGTTTGTAATGTCGTCTGAGGTTGTAATTTGTTCATAACATCGTCTAAGCTTCTAGATATTTGGCATTTTTTTCTAATGTTTATTATTGTGTTTTACCTTCAGTTAAGTGTTTTAGTTACAATTTCTCAGAAGCATTTAGATGGGTTTTTTTCCCCTCTTATATTATCTGATCTTAGGATTGCATCTACTTAATAATTCTTATAGGCATGCTGAAGAGTTCATGATCGTCTTTGTATATTCAAGCTAACAGATTCTAATTTTGGTATTGTTCATGCAAATTTTAATGTCTAAATAATTAATTGGCGCCATAGGTTTGATATTGAGTTTTCAAAAAATACTTACTGCCGCTCAGCTGATACCTTGCGGTTGAACAAAACACCATTGCAGTATATAGTTGGTTTCTTTCCTTCTTTTCTCGCACTTCAGCACACACCTGTTTAAGTTCCAGTAGATATTGCACCAGGACCTGTGCAAGGCATGCACCTTGCCAGTCCCCTGAGACCAGTTTCAGAAGAAAATGATGAGATGACTCTGCTGCTTAGCTGCATTGAGAAATTTAGAAACATTGAGACATCTCTAATAATTACAGTGTTTTTTTTTTTTTTTTTTTTTTTTTAATATTAATTTTTATATTTCAGATCTCATTACAACTTATACCTGGAGAGCATTGCTGTCAATGGAGAATTGTTACCTATTGATCAAAAAGTGTTTTCGACATCAGGCAACCAAGGAACTATTGTTGATTCCGGAACAACTTTGGCATATCTAGTGGCAGGAGCTTATGATCCTTTTGTTGATGCTGTACATATATCTCCACCCACCTCTCTCTGATCATGAATTTTATTGAAGCTACAACATGAAATAAAAGAAATATAATCTAGCAGTTTGACCTGGTGTCATGCCTCATTATTGATGTCATGGGCATATGTTAATTGCTCTTTACAGAGCCAGGCACTGAAGCTAGGATCTTGCATTTGACTTAAGCAAACACTTTGGAATCAGAACCATCAACACATTTTGATTAACCTATCTTGCCATTATCTGACCACCAAATACATTAGTTTAGTTTCTGAAGGACCACAAGACTTACCCATATTTAAATCTATTTGAACAATTAGGTTTTATGATACTACTTCATTGTAGTAAATAAACTCGAAGTTTGTTGCAATTCTAACCGTGATATCTTACTGGCCCTACAGATAACTGCTGCTGTTTCTTCATCCGCGAAACCATTTATTTCCAGAGGAAGCCAATGCTATGTAGTCTCTACAAGGTTTGTTTTTCTACTCATTGTCTAAAAATTTATATTGAGAGCTTTTCCAATCTAAACTATTCTTGACAGATGATTCTTGATCCAAGATTTATAGAGACTTGAATAAGATAGTTGTTTGTTCTCTAACCAGTGTAGCTGAGATGTTTCCACCAGTTGGATTCAATTTTGCTGGGGGTGCATCCATGGTTTTAAGACCAATTGACTACCTCATGCTTACGGGATATGTTGTGAGTATTACACTTTCCTTAACATGATGTGTTGTGAGTATTACACTTTCCTTAACATTCTGCCAAGACTTCTCTGATCATTGAAAGGTTAGCTTTTGGTGATGCTAATTGTATTATCATTGTCTTTGTTGTTAATATAATATCCCCATCCTCATTGTCGTCATTGTTTTTACTATTGTTACTATTATCTGCAGCAGCATAATCATCATCATGACTATAATTATTGTTGGTGCTATTACCATTGTTCTTATTGTTGTAATTATTACTGTTACTGATATTATTCTTTTATGGCTGTCAGGAAATATTTTTAGACTTTTAATTGTCACTGTTTTCCAGGATGGTGATGCAACATGGTGCTTAGGCTTTATAAGAGTTCAGAACCCAGGCACAACAATTTTCGGAGGTTGGTTGCCATGATATTTTTTTAAATGAAATGATCTGCTATAAATATGTCTTATGAGCTGACTTCCCGCCAACTGAAGGCTTTCGTTTTGGAATTTAACTCTCGAGCTTATAATTGATCACATAATACACAGCCTAAATGAACAAAATATACTAATAAAGAAAATGTCAGGCGTCAGCATGAATTACCATCAGTTATCCAGTAGGCTTTTGTGTGCATGTAAGTTGATCGGGTTTTAACTTTAAAGTTTCACGAGTGAGAGACAGTTCGAGATGAAATGGCCCAATATAGCGCAAGCTAGGCTCAAAGCAGGTGGTCAGGTTCTGAAGATTAATTCAATTAATCATGAAAAATTACAAATACATCCAACCATACCTGATGTCTTTACATCTGTAAGGAACACTCACACGCTCTAATGGTGCCTTATCACTGTAGTAGAATCTTGGCATTGAATTCTTGCATCTATACTCTGCTACTTATTCTGCTACAGCAACATCAAACTTACAAGAATATGTATAGCATTTAAAAGTCATTGTAGTTCACTTAGGTTCCACATTTGTGTAGGTTGATTTAAATCAGGTCTTCACTTCTTCCCAGATTGAGTTGCTTAAGCCCAATAGATATTAACTATGGTTGAAACTTGAGCCTAGTTGGCTGACCAGCTCTTCAGAAGTTCTGTAGATTTATCTCCACAGTTGATGAAGAGGCGTCTCTGTTTGCTTTAATGTGTATGCCAAATCAATTGTAGGATGAAACACCATGCGATGCATATTAATGATGACTGCAAACTAGAGCCTTTTTCAACTATAAAATGAAAGGGTTACGCTGCTAACTTGGTTCTAGAGATTGGTGGCATTAATGCAAAGTCAACATGTATTGCTGTTCTCTGAGATGATTGATGTGCCATTATTTATCTAGGCCACGAAACGGTGTTTTTGGTTTGTCCTTTGCAAATGAGTTGTGCGAAACATGTAGGGAAATAAACTTGAAAGACTGTTCATTGTTTTCAACATGTTTGTTCCCTTAGCATTCATAATGCTGTGCACCTCATTTTGAATTTTCCATACCCTCTGAAGTTCCAGATTGTTGCAAGTTTGCTTTGACTTCATACATATCTATGGTATACGCTGCAAAAAGAAAGATTGCCTATTATCACTGAATTCCTGCTACTCTCCTCTCGCTTTATATGGAGAGGATCTGTGCTCATATAATGAAATACCATGTCTTATTTGACCTCTTAAATGTTGTCTATCTGTTCTTTCTAAGACAGTATCTTGCTTGGCCAAGTTCACCTTCCAAATATGAGAATGCAAAACTTATTTTGTTATTTCTTGTTTCCAGATCTTGTTCTCAAAGATAAAATCTTTGTTTATGATTTGGCTCGTCAAAGAGTAGGATGGGCAGACTATAATTGTAAGTTTACTTCTATTTAATTTATTTCAATATCTTCTGTTAGTGCTGAACTCTGATACCACTCTTTAAAACATGCTGGCTTTTCTTTAGGCTCTTTGCCTGTGAACGTATCCATAGCTTCCAGTAATGAATTAGTGAATGCTGGACAAGTGAGCGTGAGCAGCAGCAGCTCACCAAGTAGTTTACTCTTTAAAATAACACATACGACTAATATTGCTGTCATGCTGCACATATCGATGTTCATTGGGGGTCTCTTTCTGTAAATTATTTTTCCTCGCATTCCCTTTCTCTGTTCCGTTATCGGCTTCGCTAATTTATATTTATAACAATTGGCAGCCAAATGTAGTCTCATCTTCTTTTCCAAGAATGGATGTGCTGAGCATTTTTTCCCCTTTTTTTTCTTTTTCTTTTAGTTTATTTGCTTTGAGGCTTGAATATTTTACTACGGTTCCTGGTTTAATTGGCCTCAATTGATTTAGTTAACTGAAAATTGGTATCTGGCCAGTCTTCTGAATTCTTTCCAGAAATAGGCTTAAGTAGTTGGTATGGTGATCGTTAAGACAGTTGTTTCCTTGTACAAAAGAGATAAAAATTTTGGGAGCTGACCTGTTATGAGGCGTTCTCATTCTTGTATCTTGTCTTGCTATTTCTATACGGTACTGGATGATCTGAATGTTCTTCCTTTCTTGTTTTGCTTTATGTATATAATCTTAGGCTACATAGTAAGCTATGGCCAGACACTAATGTCATGAAAAATTACTTCATAAACACATAAACAATGTTAATGGATCATTCTGTAGTCGATTTCATTGAGCTTGTAGAACCTATCATGACGAGTAGGAAAAATCACCTACTGTTATAACAATCACCTCCAGATGATTAAAATTGGTGCAAAAATCAGAACGCTAATGGATCATTTAGAATGTCAGAAATTTGTTAGTTTAAGGGGAAAAAAATTCATTGTCAATGACAGTACGCTTCTGTAATAATATGATAGAAACACGACCAAGAAAAAGCCTACTCTTTTGGATCTTAACAATGTCCCCTCATTTTGAATTTACAACATTGGGTTGGAGATTTGTACCCATAAATCAGAAATAAATCAACCACAGCTAAAGCATGCCAAAAAAGTGACTGGTCCGTAGTCTAAGACAACAAAAATCCTGCGAACAACAATATCACAGGACAAAGATGGACTTGCAGACAGTTTAAACTCACCTCCACTTCTCCTGAAGCTCTTTCTTCTCCGACCAAACCCATGTAACAAAAATTGCCACAAGAAGGACAACAATTGTGATTAGAAGCAGCGCATAGCTGAAATCTTCTGTAAGAGAATCATATGTTCTGGATGGTGCAAGATGAGTAAAAAAGAGATCCACGCCATAAGCAAAAACTAGGGTTGTTGACTCCAGCTTTGCAGGAACTGTTACTATGCCTCTGAGACCTTCCACCTTAAGAGCATGAGTTACGTATGACTGCACAAGGAAAGAAATACGATCAGAAACTTAATGACACACATATTGATAACAAAGGAAAATACTTTGGAATACAGATTGAAGGAAATATTTTTTGATGGAGGAAAGTGCATCGAGTTTCAGTGCAGCTCCATAGAAGTATGTAAGTTGAATAATCAAATAGCCTCCAACTAATTAAATAATCAGCTGAAAATTAAAATACCATGAGCATTTCCGGTTTTCTCTCAGTTCTGATCGATGGTTGACGATGGATTCACACACAAAGAAATCATTAATACACTAAACTAAATAGGCGTAAACACGGACCAAAGGCAATTAGCCTTTAGGTGCATTAACTAACAGCAACAGAAAATATAGGCTAAAATATGGAGTTCAAGAACATTGAAGTCCCACTCCTAGTGGCCAGCTTTCATACTCAAGCTGATGCAAAATCTTGGCAATTAGCCAATTATTCCACATAGTTAGAATTGCCAACAGTTGTAAAACCATCTCAATGCTGGAAATACAAATTCTTTGGGTCATCACGGCCAAACATGTGAAACAGCAGGCTCATCAAGAATGCTTAGTTTATAGCATCAGCAGGAAATACATTAATAGAGCCATGGCTAATAATTAAATGATTATCAAGCCTGACCATACTACTCAGATGCACAGCCCAATAGACTAGACCATTGCACAATGCACCCATATTTGCACAATCACAGATTCACATATATTGTCAGCATCTAGAATCTATATAATTACAATGAGGTTCTCTGCGCGTATCAGTATAATAACTGGGGAAATAATCATTTTGCATATATGCATGAGTAGAGACATACATGTGAAGCCATCCTAGGAAAATGTAGATAAAAAAATAGGCTGTGATTTTTAGTTTTAGCAACAATATCAAGGAAATGTAATCACCTGAGGAATAATTGGTAATGAATCAGTGAGAGGAATGATTCCTTCCTCCTTCTCAGCTTGAGTTGGGTTAATTGTTCTCCGAGGATCTAAAAATCGCTTATCAAGAGCCAAAACCTGTTAACAGATAAAAAGTAAAGCATGATCAACTAATAATAAACCATCTCTGGGAAGATTTCCCATATACAGGAGAACTCAAAAGGAAACTAGGGCAGCCATCCTCTCGAAGACAAGAGTATAAAAACACACCACAAATACCAAAGACAAAATCAGAACTGGAAAATTAGAAAGCTGACCTGATCACCAATTGTGCCAAGAAGAACTTGCTTGGAAGTTATGCCTTTGGCTGTTGATGTCACTGCCATTGTTTTCACAGAATGTGTGAAAAAATAAGATTGTGACTTTGTGAAGACTTCGGGGCGGGAGTAAGCCGTTATGGGCGAAGTAAGATTATGTGTCCCAAGAACAAGCTGCAACACGTCTTTGTTGTCCTGTTTATGGCCACAATTTAAGATAGTATAGACCCAGGGGAATACGAAAAATACAAATGATCAAGCTAAAGGAAGTACCGCTCGAGCTTGGTCATAGATTTCAGTGACAGACATCTCATATCGGTGTGCCCTTAGGTTGAAGTAGTGATAGACAACCCAATTCTCACTAAAGACCTATAGCGAAAGCAAAAGTCAAGGTGAAACTATTCAGTGTCCGCAATGAAGATAGATCAAAAACTCCACAAAGTACAAGATCACACATATATCTGTCTCTTTTTTTATTTCGGTTTTTATTTAGGCTTTCAGCTTCCAATTTTCATATATTGCCGTAATAGAAGGGAGACTTACAGCCTGTACAGGACCCTGCGAACCATGATGGGTCATTCGGTGCAATATACGACCAGTTACAGTATCAATCACATAAACAACTAGAGATGACTCATCAGGGGTAACTGAACCAATAGGACCCACAGCTTTAGGTGCAACAGTAGCCAAAAATAGCAGATTCTTCGATATATATTTGTACATCACTTCCTGATCTGCTGTCACCTTTGCTTGAGTGTGAACTACCTGAAGAAGAAAAGGAAACAAAGAATGAGAGAGAAAAGGAATCATCAGGCAGTAAAAGGTCTAAGATATCATGACAAAGGACCATTACAGAAAAAGGTAATCTAAAGATACATCATACTGACTGTGCTATAGAAAGAGATGAGGTATTAGCCAGACATAAACTGGAACTTCTCATGTTGTCCATTTATCTATTAGGCACAAGTCATACGGTCATGAAAAATGCTTGTTGCAATGACAACTTATGCAATATTATCTCATGGGGAACAGCAGGAAAAAGGAAATCAAGGAAATGCAGCATTCAGCAGTAAGGTAGTTTTGCTGGTGCCACTGCTTCAACCTACTGTATCAATATACGCAGACACTAACCCAGGGATATCAACTCAAGAAAGCAGGGAAAGATAATATGCTCCCCAGTCTCATCAATACGCAAGTTAAAATGAGGATGCCAACTTTTGCGAAATAAAGGTTTCTGCATCACAGCATATATGTGAACATAAATTCCTCTCATACATTTTTCAAAACGCTATAAATAAATTAAGTGCTAAGGGATAGGTGCATAATTAGTATTTTGTAGTTAACAAACTAGGTGCCATGCACTGATAGATAAAAGTCGCAGAAAGGCCAGAGGAGTTCACCAATAGGTCAAATGTAGTCTAGGGAAGTGGAGAACTTCCTGAGTTCATACAATTTTACAATTGTATACAGGGGGATCAGTTGACAAATTAGTAGCTCACAAAAAGGAAGGTTTTCAAATATGAACACCAGCCATGTTTTAGATCACATCATAACTTTTTCAAAAGAAAATTGGAAGCCCAAAATTCATATTCTCACGGAATAGGGATAAAAGAAGAAAGGAGAACCTCGTTTAAACTTCTTGTTGCAGTCGCTGCAATCTTTTCTGACTCCGATGGAAATACGATTGACCATAGCTCCCTTGAGTCAAAACAAAAGTCATCTGCCACCTCAAGAACACAATTTTTCTGCACTCCATGACCCCTTAGAATACCTTTATAAGTTTCAGCTGAATACCAATATATGTTTCCTAACTCCCGCTGAAAAATGCCAAGAGCCTCAGCAGTTCTGGGGTAGAGGTGAGCATGCCGATTTGCATCCAATAGTAAATGCAAACGCTGTTCCAGGGAATCAGTAAAAGGCAATGGAATAATGCGTACAATGGAATGAACAGGCCCAATATTATTGCGCTCCTCCCCTGTGTATGTGTCAACAATAGAGAGAACTCCAGCAGAATCTGAACTGTGTCCACATCTTCCAACAACCAGAACTGATGGATTCTCGTCCAATGCATGATGATGAGGTTCCTGCCATTGATGCAAACTAATACCTCTAGGATTCTCACATGTTTCTGATTTCCGAAGAGAATTCAGCAATAGAGACCACACAATTTTACCATCTCCAGTGTGCAGTGCAAACAGTTTTCCCGCTCGGGTAAGTACTATGAGAAGCTTCCTAAACCCATTGCGGTCCCGAGTCATCTTGCTTTTTTCAGAGCTTTGCAACCTCATTTTCTGTATGGCTGCTATATCGTCAGGAGTTGCGATCATTAGAGTCCCTTTGAGTTTCAGGAGATGCCCCTTTCAAAAGGACAATAGAACGAAGAAACAGTCAAACCACTGTCCCACTTCATTAAGGATTAATAACAGAGACACAGAGATATGAACTGATGCAACATATAATACAAACTCCCATCGCGTTTGGTAAGCAAATAAATTTACTTTACTGACTTAAGTTATCATGCAGAAAAGGCCTCGCCAGAAAATAGCACAGAGTGTCAGCATGTGATCACTTCCCTCAGCAGATACAAGAGAACATAAGACCATTATATTTAGTTATTGTAAGTAACTTTGATAAATCAAAATCCAATTTGAAACACTATGCCACATGACCAATAATTAAAGAGGGCCCAAATGCCATCCAAATCTAGCAAGGTATATTTTGTTTGATTTTTCCACTATTCTAATATGGGCAATATATGATGAATCTAGATCTTTGTCATGTCAGTAATTAAACATAAAAATTCAGTAACAGCAGACACCCTAAAATCACAAAGAAACTAGCTAGCTAGCTTAATTATATTGGCATCTTACCTTAAGCCATTCAAAAAGGTTGTGCTCTACTTTCGCCACTGACACACCATCCTTCTCAACTGGTAACTCTGATGCTTTTACATCCACTGTGGAAGCTAGCCCATCTTCCCTACTCCAGACAATCTCACTTTGCTGTAACAATAACAATGAATGGTCTTCCATGACAATCAGAACCCTGAATCCGTTTGACCTGTCTGTCCTAACATAGCTGTTGATGAAAACCTTATCCACAAGTCCCCTCTGACGATCCATCTGAATTGTTTCCTCAATTAAATTGGACGTCCAGTCATTACCAAGCTTCACAGTCAGAAGAATCTTACCATCACCATGCTGAATTAGGGCAAAAGCTTGCTGGCCTTCTGAAATAGACAGAGAATCACTGACAGCGTTGGCATGACCAAGTTTGGCCACAACCTCCAACTTGCCTTCATTTATCACCTTAATAAAGACAACAGAACTATCTATTTTCAAAACAAACATTCCTGGAATTTTTGAGGGTAATAAAACCGCTTTCCCAGAAAAATCCTGGATGAGTTGAGAAACATGTGTCTGGTGAAAGCTAATTTGTCCATCTTGGAACTGTATAGCAACCAAATTTGTTCCAGTAGAATCCATTGCCACCGCTGCGTCATCTGCCACAAATGACAAATCCCCAGAAAAACCAGCGGGAAGCAACAGGTTGTTATGCTTCAACAGCTCACCACTCTTAACATTGAGTTGATAAGTATCAAACTGGGAGGAACCAAGCAAACCTACTGCATATATTGCATCACTTCCATCTGGATAAATTAACTGTTGGACATCAATGCTGCAAAACATGAGAAAAATACTCAATATTTGGAAGAATATCACAAGAATTAAGAATGTTAACATTGTGAGGTTAAAAGTGATCTAACCCTTCAGAAGCTAACTCCTTTTTCCAGATGATATCACCATCAATGCTTGCAACAGCATGAATAATTCCATTGCCATAAACAAAGATTAGATTGTCCTTGTCAACCTTCAAATTCGTCTGTACCAAACAATAGTATATTATATACAGTGAATTGTTGCGGCAAAACCAACTATTGTAGAGTCGTAATTTGAAGTTGGCAACAAGCCAAGGAGGTATTTGTTTGAATTACAACTCTGTATGACAATGCACCCATATTTTCAGTGACCTAATGCATATCTTCACTCACCAAAATTAGGTGAGTAGAGGTCTCCCCATCACATGACAACAAAATAACAAATTGCACAAAGCACTAAGGCCTCAGGCCTCAGGCCTCTTGAGGAGTAATGGAAAGAGAGCCCACTCCAAAACCAGGTGAGTAAAGGCAAGAAACATTCTACATTCTAAACATGTAATATTGCTGTAAACAATTTAATATTTGAGCAATTATTTATAATCTCCGGAAAAAACAAATGAAGTCCGCCAAAAGGATGAATAGCTTACTTTGTCTAAACAGTAATTATCAATTGATCTTGTATTGAAACCAAGTATATTGAAACACTTATAAAGAAAGTAGAAATAATAACAGAATGGATTAAATGTATAGCATTTTCTGGAGCCACTAAGGATGGTTTTGCGCTTTTTCCCCTTCATGGAAGAGAAGTGCTATGACACCATAACAGTAGCTAGGGAGAATTTTGAAACTAGCTGATGATCATGATAACTTAGGGTTGTGCTTTCCCACCAAAAACAAGGTATGCATGTTTCCTTTTTAACTTCAATTGCAACACTCAGTTGAAATATGTACAATGGTAACATCAGCATTCAGCATTAACATCTGATCTTGCAGAACCAATAGAAGTGACAATCCGGAGAAACATAGAGCTAATGTACCAGATTGTGTACTGACGTCTGACTGTACTGTTTGCAAAGTAAACAATTCCTTTGGTATGAGTTTAAGCAATCCAAGACCCATAAGACATCTATTAGGCTAGTTTAAGCAAAGCATATCACTTTTCACTCACTGGAATTAGCAATAATGGCTTTGAGGGCTTCGAGAAAAGAAGTGTTGACTCCCACACCATCTGGCCATCAGGAAGGTTCCAAGCTCTTAAGACACTTCCTCCAGATGACAGAGTGATAACATCTGCAAAGATGTGAATGCATCTACTTAGGAACCATCCATACACATACAACTTAATTGCAGTGAGAATGCTACCGAAATTTATTTCCTAAACTCAAAATTGCCTAAACTGTTAAATTTTTCACATTATTGTGCATGTGAATTTGTGTCAAGCTGATCAAACTAATCTGTTTTATTTGTCAACAGAATAGAAGATTAGCAATCCACTTGAACTTTTCAAGACGGGGAAGTGAAAGGAAAACAAAAATAATCTATCTGAATTCATTATGGGCCACCCAATATGCAAGAAAGTTTTCATTTTAACATATACTGAAACCCCAGTAACACATTAAACATATGTCCCAACTCCCAACACAAGTATTGAAACGAATATAAAGAGGATCATAGTTACATTTTCCAAGCGCAATATCTATTTGATTGATGACGTCGTTGGGCCCCAAAACATGCCTCCAAACTGCACCATAACAAAAAAATTAAACTAAATAACATAGAATAAATTACAATCCACAATAAAGATCAATACTTTCGCACTTAAATTTGAGGAAGAAAAAGAAAACACTCACAAATCTCTCCATGACGAAGATCAAGGGACGCGACCACATTTTCCTCAGTTGAGACCACGACCCGCTTCCTCGCCGCCTTCTGCGTGTGGAAAACTGCGTGCTTTACTTTCCCTATGTACTGTTGATGCCTACACAATTGCAAACAATTCAATCACCAAATTCATCAAAATTTGAAAAAATTTACATAATACTTGAGCATATACACATATAACAGGAGACAGTAGAAGGATACCAATCCATGAGGCCGACTTGGTCTTCGTAAAGAGAGAAAGTAGGATAAGAGGAATAGAAGAACATGATCAGCATCAGAAAAACCCTAATCGCCATCTTCATGGCGACGATTCGTCAGTTTTCTCTCTCTGAAGGGAGAAGACAAACAAAGCAAACAGATCTGAGGAAAGGGGCGATACTAGTAAAGAAGACCAACTCTATAGCATTAGTAGTCGAAGCTGGAACTTGGGCTGGAGCATTATTTTTCGTTTTTACAAGAACCGGTTTTAGTTTAATTTTAGCCGGTCTAATTATATTTTCTTTTTCTTTTCTTTTTTCTTATCTTAACATCATCTTAAATAGAGGTGTAAATAAGTCGAATCGAGCCTAGACAATTGAGCTCAATTCGTATAAATTTTGATGAGATTACTCTAACTCGATAAGGCTCAATTCGTATAAGCTCAAATAAACTTAAGCCCGTTTAGGTTTGAAACAAAAATTATAATAATAAAAACATATTATTATTATTATTATTATTATTATAATAAAAAACTCGTTTAGGCTCGCGAGCCTGTAGAACCGAATATTATTGAGCTTGGTTGGGCCCGGCTCATTTAAGTTCGACCCAAATTCGAGTTTTCATCAAATCGAGCCCAAATTATTCGCGAATAGTCTCATCTCATTTACATCCCTAATTTTGAATCTTGATTGAGGGACTATTATTATGATTTTAAATTGGCAATTGAGATTTGAAGGTATATTTGAGGGATAATGCATATATTTCATTACTGTACAAAATTAGATAGGCCAAGGCCCAAATTTTATGGGCCTAAGACAAACGGACCCAAAGATAGTTTCAATTTTGACAGGAGACACAATGAGGACAATTAGGAAGCCTCAAAATCATGTAGAGTTTTTATTTTTTGAAAAAACATTACAAATGATAAAATTTATTCTTTTAATAATTTAATATTATCATATTATCAAATTAAGTAAATTAAACTATAAACTGTATAATCAAATACACGTAAAAGTGCACAACAATGCTCATACGAATCGCCCACAAAACCTTCCACATAATATGAAAGACTGATACTATTGAGCTACAAGTCATTGAATATACAGAGTTTAGTAAAATTGTAGGAAGGAAGCAATATTTAAAATAAATAAATAAATAAAGATATAATATAGTTCCGACCCATTTCAAAAATTTGGGACAATTTAATTTAGGCATTGGGGTGTTTTGGGATAGAAATGGTTTGAAATGGTACTTGGACTAAACTCTGAACCAAACATCCAATCAAAAAATAAATAAATAAATAACTCTGAACCAAACAAAAAACGTTGAAGAAGAAATCAAAGAAAATTAGAAATATAATCTTAAAAATAAAAGGAAGGAGGAGGGGAGGAGGGGAGGAGGGGAGGACGAAACGCACATGCTAAACAAAAGACAATTGGACATATTTAAGGATAAAATCCACTTCAATCCCTCGTACTTAAATTTCATCTCACTTTACTTTTCTCTACTTTTAATTGCATCACTTTGCCTGCTTATGCTTTCAATTTTACTTAAACTATTCAATTTAGTTAAATTCTCCTTATCTCCTTAACACCATTAACTTTTTTTTTTAAAAGACGAAGTTACCCATAATTTTTAATTGTTCATTTAACAAATAAAATCCATTTTCTCCATAAAAAAGAATAATTTATATTTGCAAGATTTAGAAATATAAAATCACTGAATACATATAACGGAAACGTGTCGGCATATAAAATATGATGATCTAACCATTTTTGCTTGGAGAGATTAACAAAAAAATATTGAGGTATGGGCATTTTGGGTTATAAATGTAAAATATAATGATCTAACCATTTTTAATTGGTTTGCTAACAGAAATTGAAGAGGCGTTAACAGTATTAAAGTAAGTGAAGTAAATTTGAAAGTACAAGGAAGCAAAGTTATGCAATTAAAAGTGTAAGAGGTAAAGTGAGACGAAGTTTCAGTACAAGGGGGTAAAATAAATTTTACCCAAATTTTGAATATGTTAAATTGTTTTAACCATATTCAATAATAAACATTATTTGTTAAAGATAATTTGTAAATAGTTAAACCATCATTGATCATTCTCATAATTTGTCTTCGCAAATCTTTATAATGTATCATATTCTCTTAGCATAATTAATAAATGCAGTTGCAAAATATGTTATTCGAGCTACTGAGATATATATATATAGAGAGAGAGAGATAGATAGATAGATACTTAATTGTTTTTGAGTTAAATTTTAATAAAGTATAATATATGTAATTTTATTAATTTCATCATAGTCATATAATTTTGATTCTTTCAATTTAATCTCAGTACAATTTGGTTCGAATACCCTATAAATTTCAGGCTCATCACAATTTAAAAAGTTAGTATAGTTCGATTTGAATTTGATAAAAAAATCAACGAAATTTCTAGTTTGGTTCAATTCGAATATCTCGAATTTATGATTCACGCTGCAAATATTATAAAGTTAAAATATTAAAACTCTCAAATACAACACACATGGATATGTATACAATTAACTGAATGTGTTACGTCCAACTCAACCAAAAATATCAACGCGCACATCCCAAAAACTTATATTTGTTTCATTTGTATATCGACATATGCTCGATAATTTTCATTTGATATTCAATCATGCTTCATAGATTGTTGATTAATTCCTTTCTATTTTGTTTAAAGTAATTTTAAAATATTTTAAATGTGTGTGTGTGTAGGAATGGCAACGGGGCGGGTCTGGTAAGACCCGGGACCTGCCCCGCCTTCCCTTAGGCCCCGAACCGGCGGGTTGGACCCGCCTAAACCCCCCCCCCTTTTTTTTGTATTTTTGTATATATATATATATTTTTCCCTATTTTCTTCATCATCACTTGAATGTACAATTTTTGTTGTGGTGAGTAGCGGGTTTAAGAGAATAAAACTGAAATAAGTTAAAAAAAAAAAAGAGAAGCCCTAATTTTCTAATATAGTATTATAGCCTACTAAATACCTATATTTATATATATAATATAAATATATATATGTTATATATAATATAATTACTATACAGGGTGGATCTACCTAAACCCATAATCCTCCCCAAACCTAGGCGGGTCTTGCTAATCAAGACCTGCTACTCGCCCCGAACCCCATTTTTGTCACTCCGAACCCGCCTCATTCGGGGCGGGTTCCCGGTTTACTCGAACCCATTGTTATCCCTATGTGTGTGTGTGTGTATTTTTTCTTCCCTATAGAAATTGAGAGACCATAACTCAAGGTATGCTGGAGGCTGCCAAATAACCGCGGGCATCCATCTAAACTCTAATGAACTCACACTCTTGTAGGGAATGAGGGAGAAACCATGAAGAAAGACGAAGAGAATAGAAAATAAATGATAGGATATATTTGCTGTGATACACATGCATATGAGAAAAGAAACAAAATCAAAAGCTAAGAGCCCGATTGATTTTATTTTTCTTTCTAGTTTCAGTTTTCAATATTTTTAGAAAATAGAAAAGTTGTTATACAGAAAATAAATGAAAATATTTGTGAATATTTTATATGATAAAATGATGCTTATGATAGATGTTTTTTTTTAATTTATTTATTTATACACATGCACACAGATCAAGAGTCATTCAGATTTAAACTGCTGACCTCTCACATTATGTGGAAAATTTATACCATTGGGCAACATACCGTCGACATGCTTAAGATATATATAAACAGGGTTGTCAATTGATCGAATTTTAATCTGAATCCAATGTGAATTCGATATGAATTTTAGAATTTTTATCCAATTAAAATATCCGATGAATCATATTCAATTCTCAATATTTGTATCCGAAATAAATGGATCGGATACATAATTAAGCAATCCAATCCGTTAAAAATCCGAATCCAAACTTTAATAGTTTTTTAGTAATTAATACTCTTATATAATATTAATAAATATTTTAAAATAAAATCTATATATTATATTGACTTAATATTTATATTAACGTCTATATTATAATATTAATATTGAGTCTTTAGCTAAAAAATAAGAAGGATACTGATAAAATGTCAAATGTAATAATATATAATGGTTCACCTATGCATTAATATAAAGTGAAATAAGGGTTTAGTATTTAAATATTTAACTTTTAGACTAATATATAATAAAAAGTTGTTAAAAATTCAAATATGATGTTAATTTACTTTATAAATATAATATTTTTATACAACCCAAAGGGAAAAAACAAGAATAGAAAAAATATTAAATTGAACTGGATTTGTTTTATCAAATTTCATATATCTATCGAATTCGGGTATGATACTAACTAACAAAGATACTATAATACATCGAGTCGGATTCGGATATGAATTTTGATAATTGAATTCGTATTCGAATATGACTTACTCGAGCTAAACACGACCCATTAACAACCCTAGATATAAATATAAAAGTTTAGATGTGTTTATTTTTTCACCCTAAAAAAATATTTTTTCTAAAAAATATATATTTTAATTATTTTAAAATGTAAGCTAATGGAGTCATCGAGCTAAATTATACTTGGGCATGTTTGATATGGACTAATAGCCCAAATTCCAAACTCCAATCTCACCTAATTGCATGTTTGATAGGAAAGATAAGCATAGTGGGCCGGCCCTCATTTAGTACACAGCTCGACATTGTGTACGCAAATAGCCACTACTCTAGTAGCGAGGCAAGGGGTGCGGTTAATTAATCGCAACCTGCTGGCCAACCCGGTGATGCGATAATTTGTCATTGTTGTTCTCCAATTTCTGAAGCAGTTTTACATGTATGCCCTCAGTTAATTGAGGATGCGCAGGCCGCCAAATCATAATGGCATTGGGCCGCCAAATCATAATGGCATTGGTATCAAAGTATAATAGAATATACTTTTAATTCTTATAATAATATTCTTTTACTATTTAATAATCTAATAACAATTCTTTAAATACATTAAGTTCTTATAATAATATTCTCTTAATAGTTGAAAATTTTGGTACTTCCATATAAAATTATTAATTTTAAATTTTTTTAGTTTTTATGTATATAATATTAGAATTATTTTATATGATATAATTCTTTAAAAGAATTTTTTATGTGTTTTTTTTATATTATTATTACAAAGGAGTTTTATGCTCATTTCGATTTTTCACATGGATGTAAATTGTAATTCACCCCAAGAAAATAATACTTGAAATGTGGGCTATTAAGCTTACTATAAATTGAAAGTATATGATTGAAATGACATGCTATATTAACAAGGACAAATTAGTAAAAAAAACCTTAGTAATGAATATCAAACACATCACATGAAATTATTAAAAATTTGAATAGTGCATAATGTATATGTCAATCTCTCATATAAAATAAAATAATAAATAATTCAATTTCACATAATCACCCACTATTACAAGAGCCTTAATTATTCAAATTTTATATCATACATGACCCTTATAAACTAATTAAAATTTCAATTCATTCTCCATGAAAATTATATCGTTTGTTACTATCACATCAATGCCTTAAAAGTAACCTCTATATCTAGGGTTCTAGGTGAACAATCACCTACCTCACATAGTTAATGTATTATCCTTTTGAAGAGACATGGTAATTACGTAAGAGGGACGCGAAATCTTACGTTTGAGTTTCATATAAATTTTAAATATTTATTTAATTTTATATTAATGGACCACGTTTGATCTATAATGTAAACAATAGTGAGGATTTAAATAAAATGAGATAAGATGATATTAAATAATATATTAATTTATTTGATATAGAAGATTAACATTACAATTAGGTATAACTATAATCTACTATAATATTTGATGTATGTTTTATGTGTGGGATTAAATGAATAAATAACAAAATTATCCTCATATAACAAAAAACGATGACACATTTGAGAATTTTTCAAATGACACAATTGGAATAACCAAAAAAAAAAAAGAGAGGGCAAACAAGGGAGCATATTTTTAGTGGATAGGGCGATTATATAATCGTATCCTCCAAAGTATGATTACAATCTTGCCTAATTGCAGTTACAATATCATCTGACACCAAAAAACGGATTGGTCTACTCCCATAATCTCGCATATCAAATATGATATTAGATTAAATTATTTTCATTTATCTAATCTAATCTCACAAATTAAACTTGCTTGATTTATTGTTTTTGTTACTCAATACACAAATATATAATATATTTAATCTCCCCCGTGATGGAGGAGAGAACCACGAGAGGTTCCGGGGCCGCGGCCTTGCGACTGAGCTGCGGCGGAGGAGCTGTCCTACATTCGCAGTACTCCAGTACTCCTCAATTGGCTGTTCTTTTATGAACTTTGAATATATGTACCTTTCTCTGCTGGGGCCCACACCTACGCTTTCCACAGACCTTTTCCTGTTCTACTCGCGTCACGTGCACTCGTGCTGCACGCGCGGTTGCCGGCAGATTCAAGAGTTATTTGCACCCATCCAACAACGATTTAACTTATAGCATCAAATTTATTTTAAAAAGAGTAAGAAAAGAATGATACCAAATTTAATTTACTTTCTTTAATTATATAAAGAGAACATACTAGTTATAATATATGAGAAAAATGTAATATTTAAAAAAAATAAAAAACTTTTTGGAATGCGTAATTCTTTCAAAATACGTGAAATATTAAAATTATAATATATATTCGTTTACAAAAAATATATTTTTGTATGTCTAAAAGTAAATTTATAATTTTGCGAAGAAACAACAAAATGAAGAAATATTTTTCATCACTGTACACATATGTATTGTCGTTAATTTAAAATAATATGATAAGTAAAAAAAAAATTCATTTTGATTTTTAACTAATAATTAACACGCTTGCTTAATAGCCAATCAACTTAGACGAATATCTGAATTTTTCTAAAAAAGAAATGACTTAATGAATTTATAAACTTGATTAAAATCAATGTGAGAGTATTCAAGGTCCCATTTATGTCTATATCAATGCTTATACATTATTAAAGATTGTATTTTGTAAAAACACTCGGGCATCTTGCTTTGTTTTTGAAAATTTTCCAATTGAAAATTAGTATTTTTCTCATATAAAAGTTATTTATAACCATGGAAGAGACTTTGAAATGTTTAATCAACTTTTTTCCTATCCTTTTAAGAATTCTGATTCTGAATATAAATACTTATTCTTTTATTGACATATATGCCTTATTTTTTAATAATTATAAGGATCAGGATATGTGACGAAATAATTATGATTTCGTACAATATATTTATATAATAATTGATTTGTGTACTGTTCAAGTTAGTATGATACCAATGCCAAAAGACAAGCGCAATATGTAATAATGTCATTCAATTTAAATATAAAGCGTGCAAAACATATGAATAGCATATATAATTACAAATTAATATTCATGTAAAAATTTAACAGTATATTTAACATAATAACTAAAGATAATCAAGCATAGAAATTGAATTATATGAACATGTATCATAAAAAAGTGTTACAATGAAACAAAATTATTATGTGGAACATTGAACGTAATATTTGTAATTTTTTTTTTATTTATACACACATGCACATCAAGAATCCGCTTAAACTTGAATTCCTGATCTCCCACATAATGTGGAAGATTATGCTGTTGGGCCATAGGCCACTTGGCAATATTTGTAACTTGGTATTTGAGAGTTTAAGTTGAAGAAAGAAAGTGTTTGATGATCCACATCTAATTGGTTAACAAAATAATTGGATAAAAAAGTTTGATACTAAAAAAATAATTTGTTTTAGATAATTACAAATTCAATTCTTAAAAGGTCAACCGATTTTGATAAAGATTGGATCTTTTTGACAAATAAAATATTTTCTTAATAATTAAATAGATCAAAACTAGTGAAAATATAATTTTGAGATAGATGATATCTTTAAAAAACATTTTACTTTGAGAATTAAAAAACCCAAAATGCTAAAAAATAGCATTTGATCAAAAAATTAACTTGATTAAAGGTCAAATATCTCATTCTAATATACAACAATATAGATGTTTAACTTTTTTAATATGAAACACACAAATTTAATTTTGGAACATAGTTAGCTCTTATGTATATATTTAACTCTTATATGTGTTAAAGAATGTTGAAATCTAATTTAATAATAGTTTTTTTTTTAATTTATACACACGCACATCAAAAGTATGTTCAGATTCGAACTCATGATCTCCCACATTGTGTGGGAGACTTATGCTGTTGGGCCGCTGGCCACTGGCTACTTGGCATTTAATTTCATAATAGTTAACTTTTAACTACTTAAATTTTCACTTTTGGTTCACATCTTTACAAATAATTAATTACTTTTTTGTTTTTATTTTTTAGATTACCAAAAGTATTTCCTAATGAAATAAATAATAAATGTACTTTACCAAGTTATGAAAAAAATATTTAATTTCTGTATTTGATTCATATCACATTTAAAATGACGTTCATGCATAACACAAGGCAAGTATCATTGTAAGACATATTTAAACGACCTCATCCATTGTTCGATCATAGAAAGAAAAATAATTTAACTATAATAAACTTGAGCACAGAAGAAGTATGTCAATAAAATCCACCAATTAATTTGCACTGAATTTGATGATACCCAACGATTTTCTTGTGATTCACCTAAAAAGATTAGGCCAAAGAGTTATTGGCAAGTCAATTAACGCGCCTCCTCACGCGCGTGACCCTCCGATATACACACTGTTTCTGGTATCCGGTTAGTGAAGCGGCACAAAGCTCCCGCGCCCATGCACAGAGCAACAAACGACTCCTACTCCCATCAGCATTCCCATTCTATCCTCTCCTACCCCAAAAATTTCCCCTTATTTACCCTCCTAATTAAATTTTGCCATTTTTTTCCTTTTTATCCATAATAAGGAAAAGAATCTCATTCATAATCCCGGTTCCATTCTTAGTATTCACAATCCGTAACGCCTCACTTTTATATCTAAACCTTAAACCTTCAACTTTCTCTCTGTTCAGTGTTCACACGCACAGAGGGTGAGAGATACTGAAATCTATAAAAAATTTATTTTGTGTTTGTCGTGAACAGGAAGCAATGGCGGTGGCTCCGACGGTACCGGTAGCGGCGCTGTATGTTGGGGATTTGCATCAGGACGTGACGGATGGTATGCTTTTCGACGCTTTCTCGGAGTTTAAGAGCCTCGCCTCCGTTCGGGTGTGCCGTGACTCCGCTACCGGTCGCTCTCTCTGTTATGGCTACGTCAACTTTTTCTCCCGTCAAGACGGTATATTTCTGTTTCTGTTTTTTGTTTTTTGCTTTTCCTGTTTTCCTTGGAGGTGCATTGTGCATCTCTAGATACGTGTGCATGTGTGAGATGGAGGCTGTGTAAGGGTGGAAGGCAGATGCGGATGCTGCTTGTTCTGACTGGTTTTGGTGATGAAAGTTTGCTTGGATTTTCATTCGATTTGAGTGATTGTGTTGAGACTTGAGAATATGTATTTGAATTGGTGGGAGTGGTATTGCTTTCTCCACAAACAAATCAAACGACGCCTGAAAAGATGCTGATGAATATCTTATGATTATAGCTGAGTCGTATATGAAGGCACATCCATGTGCGCCTGTTGTTTTACTCGTGCATGTAAATTATAAAATCGTTTTGGTGGTATACTGATCAACTGTCGAATTTTATTGACCTCTTGGTTGGATGAAAATTTATGCGTATAAATTTGTACAAAATTCTGGCGATGAGTGAGTTGTTGTTAACTATTGGATTGATGTGATTCTTTTTCTGCTGTAATCGAAAATTCTTGAGATGGATGAGCCATTATGTCCTCATCTAGAAGCACTAGAATTTTGTCTATCTGGCACTTTAGTTAAGGGATATTGCTTATTTGATGGTTTGGAAATTTCTCCTTTATGTATTCATCACTCCTATTCAGATTTAAAGCGAACATGTCCCTCCATCCTGCTATGGATTTTGCTAAATTGCTGAATGATAGGGATTTAAGTGAGGCTTGATATTGTGATTGTGAAGCACAGTGCTGCGGATTTACCATTTAATTGCTGCATTCTGAATTTGTTTTTTAATTTACATTCACGTTTTAATAAATTATTTTCTTTTTACTGTTTTTGAGAAGCCATTCATGCGATGGAGGTGAAAAATCATTCCAAGTTGAATGGAAAAGCAATAAGGGTCATGTGGTCGCATCGTGATCCAGATGCAAGAAGAAGTGGAATTGGAAATGTCTTTGTTAAGGTAAATCCGCACTTCCTTTTTGTATCATTCTAGGTTTTTTCAGAAATTTTATTTTTGTTTTCATGATTCACTTATTTGAGCAGCATAATCTGACTTTTTTGGGTGTTTACTGTAGAATTTGAGCGACTCAATAGATAGCATGAAGCTTCAAGAGAATTTTCAGAACTTTGGTAACATATTGTCCTGTAAAGTTGTCACGTCTCATGATGGGAAGAGCGAAGGATATGGCTTTGTTCAGTTTGAATCTGAAGATTCTGCAAATGCTGCCATCGATGAGCTCAATGGCTCAATGCTTGCAGGCAAACAGATGTATGTGTGCTGCTTCTGTTACTAGTTTTCTTTGCACTTGTCTCTTGATGATCTTTCTGATACTGTTTTGAGCATAATCTTTTCCTTGTCCAAGATGAGAATCTTTTTACTTGCGTAGGTATGTTGGTAAGTTTGTGAGGAAGAGCGACCGAGCTGTACCTGGTCATGAAGCGAAGTACACAAATCTTTATGTGAAGAATATGGATACTGATGTCTCAGAGGAAGTCCTTAAGGAAAAGTTCTCTGAATATGGAAAAATTTTAAGCTTAGCCATCTCAAAAGATGAGAATGGGGCATCAAAAGGCTTTGGATTTGTCAACTTTGAGAATCCAGATGATGCCAAATGTGCAATGGAAGCTCTGAATGGATCACAACTTGGTAAATCCATAAACTTCAATGGCAGCTTATTATATGTGAACTTTAAAACCTTTGCTTTCGGAATGTTTGATGTACTGGATATATTGGATAGGCTCAAAGGTTTTATATGTTGCTCGGGCACAGAAGAAATCAGAGCGTGTGGAAATGTTACGCCAGCAGTTTGAGGATAAAAGAAAGGCTCAAATCCTGAAATATAAGGTCCCCTGGGGATGATTTCTGTCAATGAAGGGTTATATAATTGTTTCTGCTATATCTGGCAATGATTTTCTCTTGTTCTCCAATTGCAGGCATCCAATGTATATGTGAAGAATATTGATGATGACGTCAGTGATGAAGAGTTGAGGGAACATTTTAGCCAGTGTGGTACAATTACCTCAGTGAAGCTTATGCGAGATGATAAAGGAGCGAGCAAGGGATTTGGATTTGTTTGCTTCTCTATGCCAGATGAGGCAAATATAGCCGTAAACACTTTGCATGGTGAGTGCGTTTACGTTTAGTCTATGCTGTATTAAACGACTGTTTCTGGGCATTTGAAGATAAGTATGAGAATCGCTCTATAGGTTTCGGTTTCATGCAGGATGCGATTGTTTTTAGTTCTTCTACCCGACTTAAATGTCCTTATGGTCTTTCTATCATGAAATTTTTTTAAGACAACATTTCCTCATCACAATGCATATGCGCTTGATGGCTGATTTCGTGACTAGACAAACATGATGGTGCAGATGAATTCAAGAGCCAATAACTTGATGCATATCTTCTCACAGTCTATTGTATTGACCAAAATAAATTGTGAGTGTTCACTTTAACCATCAATCTAGTTGAAGTTGTTTTGAAGCTATGTATAAAAGATGGTATAAAAGCATGTTTTTTTATATTTAAGTTTATATTACTTTTTGTTCATGCACCAAATGGTTGCAAGTTTATGAATGAAATTTTGGAGCCAGACTATGCAGCATAATGCATCCGACAAATATTGTTCCAAATTAACTAACCATAGTGGAGGCAAACAACCCATGCCTCAGTTTCTTTCCCTTCCCCCTCCCTAGCTACATTACATCCCTTCAAGGATATTTGGGCCCTTAGAGTTACATTCTAATTTATTTGGACAGGATAAATTGCACTGGCATTTAATCTTTCTGTGGAAGTATGCTTCTGTGCCAAAGATGTGTGCGACAAGTTGTTTTCATCCTCCATGGTGTGAGCTTGTTCTTTCAGAATATCAAGTTCTTGTGGAGGGAATTGTTGCATTCGTAGAAAGCTAAGAACAGAGATTTGACAAGTAGCTCTAAATGCCCCTTTAGTGCCTTCATGTAATTTCATTTTTCTTCAGATGCTGGATATTTTTGTAACTTCCATTCTAAGCAGTATCACTGGACACTCCAGAAGGAAAACTTGTATCTTCTAAATACCCCTCCCTGATCTGTAACCTTTAGTTCACAGATTTGGTTTCTTTTCTTGTCTTTTATCTTTTCCTTAGTGAGATTCTCAAAGCTCCATTTTTATTTTGCTAATGTTTTAAAATGTCAACTAGTCAACATATCCTGACCCTGAAGCAATTGTTATTTTGCTTGTCAGGATCTATTTTGCGCCGGAAGCCATTGTATGTGGCAATTGCTCAGAGGAAAGAGGAAAGGCAAGCCCAGTTAAAGATACAATTTGCGCAACGTATGGCAGGTTTAGCAGGACCATCTGCTGTTATTCCTAGTGGATATCCTCCTCTTTATTATCCACCTCATGGTGTGGTTGCTCAAATCCCTACTGGACATGGTCTGATGTATCAGCCTCTGGGTATCAGTCCAGGATGGAGGGCTAATGGCTTTGCAAATCTTTACAGTCCTCCTGCTCAACCATCTCCAGTTCCCTCAGTGAGTTCTATTGGTTTTAAGTTCAAGCACTTAGCTATAAATTTTTTCCTTTAATCCTAGGCGTCCTGCTGCTGTCTGTAGGTATCTTTTCAGTCTAAATGTTATCTCAAATTGATCATTTTTGTCTACTCTTTTTTTCCCATTTTTTCCCCCTTTACATTTTATAGGTTTCTAATAGTCCAAGACAACACAGACAGAACAGAGGAAGGATGAATGGTTATGCACTTCCAGGTAGTGGTTCCACAAGTGCTGCATATTTGCAACAGCCAATTCATTCTGTGGTTTCATCAAAAGATTCAAGCATCCAGGTCTGATTTCACCTGTGATTCGTTCCAAAATAATATACAATTAGCCTATGTTGTATATTTTTTTGAGGTTTAATTTGCAGGCTCTATGCTGACTGATAGTACATGTATTTTCCTTTTAGAAATGGGAATTGCTACATGCTAATGTTATGTCCTTTCAACATGCTTATGCACATTACAGATTCCCATATTTTTTGTTTTGTTTCACAGAATTTGACGATTTTAGATGTCACTACTACTAGGAGAATTTTACTTATTCGGCGTTACATCATGCATCTGCCACGGATTAAAGCATCAAAGATAAACCTGTTGATAGAAGCTTGCATCCATTGGCCTATATTGTTTTTGCTATGGTGACTGGTATTCACCTTAAGTTTCCATTTGTTCATCATATTACAGTTATGGACCTTCCCTTCTGTAGCGTAAGATCCTCAGCCTATCCTTTATCTTTCTTCTTTTGCTTTGTTGATATTAAGACTTTTTTAGTTAACAAAAGAGTGATCTAATCTACTGCTGGGCCTTCTATATGGATCCGAAAAGCTCGAAGCAAAAAAGTTAATTTAGCATGAGTCGACTATAAGTTCCTTCATTTAGATTTGATACCAGTGGCTAATATGTCCTGCAAGATAAATGACACCAACTTTATGCTAGGAATATTTCCTAGTCAACTTTACCAGAAATTAGTGCTTCTGTTTATTTGCTTGATGAATAAGATTGTATGCACACAGTTTCTTAAAGCTAGATAACTTCAGTACTTCATGCCCACTATATGGAGAATTTTATTTATGACATGGACATAGGACGTTACACACTACATATGCTTGATGACTTTTATTGTTAGATTCATACTGGAAAATATGGATTACAGTTTCGTTAGTGATGCTACAAACTTTCCTAATGTAAGAAGGAATATGTATGCTTTTGCAGCGTTCTGGGCTTGTTAAATATGCACCAAATGGACTTTCATGTGAGATGAACAAAGGCTCTCCTGCTGTTCAACCTGATTTGATTGCTGCTGGACTGAGTGTTGAGAGGTCGGAGATGTTAAGTAGCCTGCTTGCTGCAGCTTCCCCAGAGAAGCGGAAACAGATACTTGGGGAGCATCTCTATCCTCTTGTTGGTCAGCATAAGGTGGAGAGGTTTTCCTCATTTTGCTTCTGATCTTTTGTTATTGCTGTGTCTGTTCTGCACTGACTTAGATGTTTGACAAAAGATTCTAAGAATTGGTTCTGAAGTTGGTAGTTCAAGTAGTCAATATTGTTATTTCAATTATAGTTTAAGAGATCATGTTTCCTTGCCTGAAATAGCTGAATTCTGTGAAAAGATAATAAAGGCTTTTATATCATACATTCACGTTTTTTTTATTACAAATAAATGTAGTCCACTCTGTACTTTTAGGATGTCTGATCCAAATTAACCCCTTTGGCTGCATTGAGAAAACAATAAAAGTTTGACTGCATCACTTGCCTATGCGAATGTACACTACTGATGGAATTTTTTCCCCTTGATAAGCAGCATACCTTCGGTTACACTCTGGAGGAAAAAGAAAGAGAAGGAAAGAAAAAAGCTTACATTAATTTACTACAAGATGACTTTTGTTTTATTTCCATCGAACTGCCTCTCATCTGGAGCCATATTTCTGTCCTTGGTCACTTTCATTGTTGATCCAATATCAATACTTTGACTTCTATTTATATACATTAATTTGTAAGGGTTTGATGTTTAAATCATGTCTAACCACAATGTTTCTTCCTTGTGTGCTTTCGAGATGTCTATATTGTGCAATATCATTTCGAGGCAAAAATTATTCTCACGTGGCCGACAGAAAATTAATGAAAATTTGTATGCCTTTGCAGCCTGATCTAGCTGCAAAGATAACTGGAATGCTTTTGGAGATGGACAACTCAGAACTACTCCTATTATTGGATTCACCAGACTCACTTGCAGCCAAGGTGGAACAGGCTGTTGAAGTTCTCAAACTATCAAAGGCCAAACTGTCAATCCAAGACTCACTTCATACAAATTATCTTTCCCCCAAAGTTGCAGTAAACTGAGGAAAGTCATGATTCAGTTGGAGGTCTGCATGACCAATGTAGTAATTTCTCCAGTGAAATGTGAAATCCCCATTGCGACCAATTTTTACTTATTTCTTTTCAATCTGGCTATAGATTAGATGACATGTCTTATGACATCTTGACCTCTTGACCCGGGTGACATCTTAGTTTGGTGACTAGTTAGTATATCTGATGTTTAGAATGACATTTTGCAAGTGTTACTGATTATATCATTAGAAATAAAACTCTCAAGGCTGGTAATCTTTTTCCCTATTTCCTTTCATTCTATGCTCAATATTTTTAGCTGGAGTGGTGGTTATGTGTATGATATATAAGATACAGTTGTCTTTGACTACCATAGTGTTTCTTTAGGCGCTCTTAACCAGAGTACGAGTCACAGGTAAGGCGGCCATCTAATCATATTGCACGGGTCGTTTGGCTGAAAAATGGTTCCAGACCTAGAAAGTTTTGCCAAAATATTGGACCACTTGTGTCCTCGGCTTATCATTTGGATTTGGTCCACATCCGATTGAGAATATTATCTCTAGCTTTCCTATCTTGGACGGTTTCATCTGTCTCATCCAGTTTATTCTTTAAATATTTTGAAGAGATTTGACATGTGTCGAAAGGTGGAAATTTAATTACATATATATATGCACCTTTTGCGACAAATGAACTCAATTAACACTGACATTTGGTGAGGCTTAATATTTGCTAGAGCATAACCTCAACCGATGACGTCAACTTTCAGGAGTACAAAGCAAATGATTAACCAATACTTTTAACTTAACCAATTTCAAAGTATATTTGCTAGATGATCTGCTCACTTCCCTAAAGCTTATCTGCTTTCTTACATACCATAGATTCCTCAATGCCTCAAAATGGAGAGTCCATCTTTAAGGATCCACCATATTTTCTACAAATCAAGAATCCTATTCTCTGCTTCATCAACTTGTGGCCAAAAAACCAAATCAATGCCCCTTTTACCAGAGTTAAAGCTCACAATCTTTATGGTTAAAACATATATTCAAGTCACCCAGAAAGCTCAACAGCCTCATTTGCCATATTAATTATGCATTCAAGTTCTCGAAGAACATCCTTCATGCTCGGCCTCTCATCTTTCTTCTCCTTCAGACAGGCTAGTGCTAACTCAGAAAACATCTTCAAACTTGCTATAATGTGAGTAGAAGGCTCCTCGTCCATCAGCTGTTTATCTACAACTTCCAAGATTGAACCACTACTCGCTTGTTCACTCACATGAATGACTAAATTAACATTATCATCATCACGTGAGAAATCAATTACCTTCTGGGAAGTCAAAAGTTCCAACAAAACAACCCCATAGCTATAGACATCACTTTTATCAGTTAAGTGGTAATTGCGATAATACTGAGGGTCCAAGTACCCCAGCGTCCCTTGAGCACAAGTTGACACATGACTTAACCCCGGGGAAGCCAATCTTGACAGCCCAAAATCAGCGACTTTAGCGTTGAAATCATTGTCCACAAGTATGTTTGTAGACTTCACATCTCTGTGGTAGATGGGAGTATGAGCAGCTGAGTGAAGATAAGCCAATGCTTCTGCAGTTTGTAAAGCAATTCTCAACCTTGTTTTCCAGTCCACAAAGTTGTTGTACTTACCATGCAGGTGATTATATAACGTTCCGTTAGGAACATACTCATAAATCATCAATGGCTGTTCAGCTTCAACACAGCAGCCTAAGAGCTTTACGAGGTTCTTATGATTGACTTGAGAGAGTATCCCCACTTCATTCAGCACTTGTTCTGTGCTCTTTATGTTGCCTACTTTAGCTGATTTTATCGCCGCAATTGTCCCGTCTTGAAGCTCACCCTTATAAACCTCCCCAAAGCCTCCACAACCTAAAATCCTGTCCTTAGAGAATTTATTTGTGGCTTTCTTCACTTCTTTGAGAGTAAACATCCTTGCAGATTTCCCACACTTGCTTAATTTCATTGTCTCTTCTCTGGCCTTGGCAAGCTTTGCCTGGTAAGAAAATCTTCTGCACCTTCTTAGTATAACCGTCACCAAAACTGCCATGAGAACCAAAAATGCAGCCACCCCAAAGGACACCTTCAATATGAGGCTAAAGCTGGAGCTTTTGCCTCTCTTCTTCATCAAACAAGTTCCTTGAACATGGTCCCAACTATAGCCTTTCCTACAAAGACAACGTAAGATGCCACTCTTACCAGTTTGCGAACACGTGGAAGAAACAGAGCAATCGGACTGAGATGTACACCGTGGCTCAGGTGGAGGAGACCATTGAATTTCCAGTCCCTCCTCCCATTTACCAGCAGGTTTCCCAGTGTCCAATTGAAGAATGCTTCTAAATGATTTGCAGCCCGAATTATGCAGCCTGATCTTGTATGCTGATGGCATTCCACCTGCAAGAAAAGTACAACATAGATGGAGACCACTTGCACATTGAAGTGCAGATTTGGCATCAACATGTCCAGAAGTCTCGAGGTATCTATGGCAGAGACTGGAAGGAGTGCAGTTGAGAGGAGAGACCAAGAGACGAGGCGAACAATTAAATAGGAAGATAGTGTTGGATGAAGTAACATTAAAGGGGAGCGTTTGGTTCAGCCAAAGTCCCTCACTAGTCAATGTGTCTTGGCTGATGCATGTACCAGGAAGCCATGGCGACGGCTGCAATATCAGCCGTTGGATAGAGGGCATGATTCTGAGTATGAGATATGAACTTCCATTGAGGGCATTAAAGTAGAGTTTCTGAGAATGGGGATCACAATGAAGGCTATAGTCTGGATCGCCACAATTGGGATGTGTGCTCAAAGGATATGGAACTTTTAGGACACCACAATTTGGACAGGTCTTCTGAGAAGAAGAGCAATGAAATACAAGGAAAAAAAACAGAGATAAACATAGGCTAGTTGGAATTCTTCCCAGTTTGGTCATGGCAGTTTAGACAAGGGAATGAGAAGTTGAAACTGATTATGGCATGAGAGGGTGGTAATATTGAGTAAATATAGGCCAGGGGAAGAGAATAAAGTTGGTGGGCTGATAATGGGGAAAAGTAGATGCAAGAAGAACTAAATTTCAAAAGACTAAAACTTTGGCATTTATTTGGCTGATGGGCTTCTATATTTTTGGTCCCACAAAGACGGAACCTTAGGCTAATTCACATCACCATAAGAGACGAAGATCAGAGAGTAAATCTAAAAAGGGATAGAAAGAGTGATAAACTACAGAGAGAAAACATTGTTCTTTTACAACACGTAAAGATAAGCCAGCCACAAGCTCTGTTGTAATCATAAACATAAAGCATATTCACATAATTATCACACATGTTAGCAAAATGTATGGATCACCCAACTCTTGAAATTCCAGTTTACAATGAGAAAAATATAATTCATAAATCTAATTTAGGGAAGTTTTTAACCTCAAATAGCAATATCAAATGACAGGCTAATACGGGAAAATTAAGATAGAACCAGCCATAGCCTCACAACAACAGGGAAATAGAAAGGCATGCACTCAGAATATGCACGATGTGCAAGAATTTTGGTTTTTGTATGCTTCCGGAGAAAAGGAAAATGGTAAAATAAAGGACTTAGGATCATAGAGGTTGCCAAACTGCAGTTTAAAATGGTTGATGGCAAGAAGTAGCCGCTAAATCCTGTGCTCTTAAGACTTTATGACAGGAGATGGAAATTTTCTAAGTGTGAATACTTTTAGTTGATAGTTCTTAAACTATTTTGCATATTCCAAAAACTATTACACCAGTGTTCTTCAATTTCTTTGTGGCACCTTTTTTCTTTTCTATACCCCCCCCTCCCCCACAACTTGCATTATTGAAGGGACCATTAAAAAGAAATACCAAAAAATGATAGAAAGGTGAAAGCTATATTGAATGAACAGTACGGCGATATGAACTCATATGGAGACATCTTGTCTAGCTCATTAAGAAATTCAAAGCAACTATGTGCTTCAAATAGTTGTCACCAAGTATTAGCAGGAAATTGTACATCACCATTCACCACTCCAGCGAACCAAAGTCACTCATAGTGAAATATAAAATAATTATCCTTCAACAACTTTAACAGGAGACCTGCACCGTAAAGAAAAGGAAAAGATGATATTATACTGACTGCATAACAAAAAAGAGAGCTTATATCATACTAAAAATGATGGAGAATGATGATTGAAACTAAATCACAATGACATTAGGACCAATTACATACCCAAATGGGCTTTGCTTGATAGCCAGTAGTTCAACGTCCAACTGCAGAATGAACATACACATTAGAATGAAGTTAGAAAGGGTGTAATAAGCTTCAAACACTGAATCATAGATGATTGACACGTCTTCAGGCACTAGGCAGCCAAAAGTTAAAAGATATTCTATCCAGCAAGTCTAGAAAGCTACTTTAAATTCTATAACATCAACGAAGGCAAATCAAAAGATCCGAGGTAGTGACCATGTTTCTAACCTGCTATCTAATACATATTTATATTTAATTTTTCAGAAATCATAATTTCTTTGGTCCATCTTGTTTTCAGCCATTTTATATTTGAATTTCCCCAATCTATCAATTCTGTGATCTCCTTTTGCTGTAAGGCCCACAGAAAACCAGACAAGGCTTACAAAAAGGGATCTAGTTTCTCAAGTTCTAGTTTGAGCTTATCCCATCAATTCGCCTATGGAGCTACCACACAAAATATGTTACAAAAAAGTCCAAATATTATATACTTAAGCATGTCACGTGCAAAAAATATGTCAAGGTTTTATGCTGCCGCATATAAGAAGGGGGTGTCTAAGAAAATCTAATTTCTGCCTGAATCCAATATTCGTCCATTAATTAAGTTTTTTAAATTTAACAGGGCTTGGCATTAAGAAACTACTCAGGATGTCTTGCAGTATCTTTTGGGAGCTGATATGTAGGCTCTATTTAATTAGACCAAATACTCTGCCTTATTGTGCCAAGGAAGACAACTATTTGTGTAAACAGATGAACTTATATAAAATTCCATGAGGTTATTCGTTCTTCCCTGTATTGAGTGGCTTTATGCCGTTGTCCAAGTCAAGCAGCCTTGCTTTAAGACTTAATGAATAACCAGTTGTTCTTAAGAATAATAACTTGCGTCAGTCTACAGAACACTGATAAGCTGGGAGCTACATAACCTCATTTTCTTCTAGCAGTTGGTTATTGTCATAATCGCTTAAATGTGCAATTTTTACCATGGTGGGCCATTATTATGCTTTAGAGTATGGGCATTTTGCACTTAACATCCACATGATATTGTATTTACTAATTTTACCAAGATTGAGGCATTTTCAGGACTGAGGATAACAACCATGATGACAAGCATATACTCCTTACAGAAACCTCAAGGATTTTATTCATTCCCTAATTGGTTTTGGTTACCTCAATTGTTGCATTAGGAGGAATTTCCTGTACCCCTTTATTCCCATAAGCTAGCTCAGGAGGTACAATCAGCAGCCGCTGCCAAAAAAGGACTATTTCAGTTCTCAGCTTTAAGTAATTAAACTGAGGAAGATTGGAAAACCATTTTTCATCTTATAATAATCCCAATTTGCATTGAAAAATACTACACAACTCTGAATGAAACTTGGTTATTTCAGAAGAAAAATTAGATTGTGGGACATTAAGAAAATGCATTATCAACAAGAAAATTACATGATTGTCATTGAAGATAGGTTTAACTTGTGCTTTGTAAGAAGCTGACTGCCGAAGGTTTATGATGTAATATCAAGGATGCAGCTTATTTAAACCGTTATGGAATTGTTTTCTTTAGTAAATAATTAAAAGCATATTGATGTCAGAGATTCATCTCACCTGGCCACCAACTCGCATGCCTTGAACTCCTAAGTCTAATCCTTTAAGAACTGTTCCCCTCTCAGACTGGCCAACATCAAATCCATAAGGCTACTTCCACCAGAAAGGAACATAAATTAGTCATATGTATTGCTTTCTCCATGCTGGTGCTTGGATTTTAATAATTACAGAAAAGAATGAGACATGGATTTGTCAGTCCAACAATGATTATATACTGGTAATCAAGAATAATATGGGAATATAACTCAGAAAAAAGCATAAAGAATAATCTGTGCACACATTTCAATAAGATGACCATCTTTTACAACCCTTCCTAAGTGAGTAGTGGCTTTTTATTCATTTAACACTTGATGTATAGTAGATTTACAAGATTTAGATTAGCATTCAACCTTACCGTTCCACCACCAACACCAAGACCTTGTCTACTGGTCATAAACGTGATGCCTTTCCACTTGGCGACATAATGGACCTAACAAATTGCAGCAAGTAATGGCATGAATCATTTTATGAGTAGAAAGGCATTGGCACTGGAAGTTATATGAACAAATATATTTGTGGAAAACATAACGGAACTGCATCTTCACCAACTTAACCATAGCAAATGTTTTGTTCTCTTTTACCAACCCTTTATTGTTATTCAATTGAGATTGCACTTTTGAAAAGACTTCTAAATGGAGATATTCTATATGGTTCTAGAGGCCCTGATTTACTCTAATAATGAAATCTGAATTCTCACTGATAGTCTCAAGTAAAACCTTTAGAGTATTCACATTTCTCAACTTCCCATTTCCCAACATTAAAAGGACAAAGAAGTGTACTTCTGTTAATCAATTTAAGAAGTAGTCATCGTCTTCATGTTTGTTCTTACCAGAACTTTCCTAAACAAAGCATTCTTATTTCTATTATCTAACCTTTCATGTGAAGATGAAATATGTTTTGTGTTTCCCATAATGACTAACGTCAGAGTTGTGGGCTGGTAAATATGCAAAACCTAGTTAGGATTGAAGACCATGCTGCTTTGTGATGAATTAATGCCAAAGGAGTCTTGCAGATCAGAAGAATTTGCGTAAATGCCACATTTTAAAAGTAATAAAATTCATGTACTTAGATATTAAAATTTTCAACTGTGCCACAGTCATACTGCAACCCGAGATCCCTTTACAGCTTCAGTTCCGCTGCCGACCTTCAAATCATAATACCTAGAAAATCATATCGAACAGAAAATTGAGTGGCTTGGTGCTTTTAAAATAATAAATTACATTAGTAAATGATACTAGCAGCCAACATGGAAACATATATAAAAAGTTTTGGGCTGTGATGTGAGGATTCTGCTTTATATTGACTGTTGAGAAGTTTATAATATTCAGATCTAGAACCCAGAACTAACTTCAGAAAATGTGATAACTAGCAACAAGAATCTCATGAGATTTTCTTCTAGATGCAAGGTGAGTGAAAGACACATGCTAAAAGCCATATAATGTTCAAATCAACTGCTATAATATGTGTGTAAGATGTTCAGAGGGGAGAAAACCAAGAAGGAAAGATGCATCTCAATATGGGGACACGGAAATGGAAACTGAACAAAACCAGTTTGAGATTGAAAGACTTTAAAAAATTAATACCGAGAAGTTTCCAGCCTTAACTAGATAAAACAATGGTTAATATCCAGTATAAGTAAAGCAGAGAATTTGACAGCTGTTATCATATACTAACTTTAGACCATTTGGGAGGGTGGTAAATTCACTTTCTGGTATTTTGGCTCCTTTTAGCTGCAGGAGATAAAGAAAATTTAGTATCACTGTATTCAGAATTTAAGGATACATGCAATAAGAAATATTAACATGTGTCCATGAGAATACATTCGAGAAAAAATTTCAAGTAATTATTGTTGACTGTAAAGAAACAACTTACAGCTCTTCTGCTTGTGCTTGCTGCACTAGCTGCTTCACATAAAGAAATTCCAGCAGCTGATCAATGATAGAAATGCAATAGCTTCTCAGTGAGCAATAACAATACTCAGCCTATAAAAGAAAGTAAAAACAGCATAACAATGTGCTAGATTGTAAAAGAACAGTTCACACTATATATGGAAAATCATTTAGCCTGGCCTGCAAATGATTGATATTCAGGTGAAAAACCAGATATAAAATGTGAGTGGAGAAAAAAGTCAGAAAATGTTGAATTTTGCCTCTTGAGCCACTAAAAGGACATGCAACAGAATGAAGAATAAATTTGGTGCTATGAAATGAAAGTTGTGAATATCAATTCAAAATTTGAATTGGAAGTTTTCTAATCCAATCATGATGCCTCAACTTCATTCGATAAGCATGAGACCGCTGAAATCTGTTCACACCAAATGTCCATGTCAACATCTCTCTACTCACACAAGGGAGTCATCTTACATAATTGTTGATTCCAATGGATCTCACATTCTTGATCCGAACTTTTGCAGCTGGTCTCTGTTTTAGGTCATCCTAAGGCTCATTCTTTTGGTAAATTGTTGGATGGACTTGGTCCAATACAGCCGGTCCATCCAAGACCATCAGATAACATGGGGAGGGTGGTTTCTAGGAGGGACCCTGGTCCACCGTAAAAAAACCCATTATTTTGGTCATGCATGAGACTAACACTCAAATCTCATATCTAGAATAGTTAATAACATAGCATAAATGTGTTTTCACAGGAATCCTATCATCGCAAATGAGGTCTACTTTAACTACTTCCAAAATTCAACAAATTACCCTGGGGACCTCTATTAAACTTGAGCAGGAAAATTGATCAAATTTCCTCAAATTCAATAGTTAAAACTAACCAAATATTTTCTGCTTCAAATCAGCAAGGAAATACAACCCCATCAACTAGAATCCCAGAAAGATTGAGACATAATATGCCTAAGGTTAACATAGAAAAACACTAACAAAATCTTGAATATAATGTGCTAACCCGCTGCAAGGAGACAACCCATAAATGTCCTCCTTCCCTCCCTCTGCGAAGACAATTTTTGGACGGGCCCCTCTAAAGATGATGATGAACAGCGGCATCCCGATAATGATGCATTCCTGTAGGAGTGTCTCTTTCCTGTGGTTGCAATTTTTTTATGATAAAATTTTAGAACTTCTGAGTACTATGAGCGATTCAAAAATGCAACTAAATGTAATAAAATTCAAAGGTGAGCTAACCTGTGGTGGAAAGGGAGGAGAGAGAGTGGTGGAAGAAGGCGGGCTTGAGTGGATGGTTAAGGAGACAGAGTTCCATCTTTTCTTTTCTGTCAGCAGTTGACAGTTGTTGAGTGAAACAAATCAGTTATGCTGCAAAGACGAAGGGATAATACTTTTATCAAATAGCAACCACAATCTCACATTTGAAATGAAAATCCAATGCCCAACGATATGGATGCCATTGGTCTTCCTCAGTCACTTTAGAGTGTGGGTCATTCACTCATTCTACCCTTGGGAATGTTTGATTATGTATTTTTTGTGATTTTATTATGTGTTTTGGAAGAATGAATTATTAGAAAATGTGAAAATTATTTTTTGATTTATTTGTTATATTTTGGGGGAGATATATATATATATATATATATTACTGTAACAGTCAAATTAATATTTTTTTTATTGAATTTTTGGAATCAAAATAGAATTGAGTAATTTTTTTAATGTTAGAATAATAATAAAATATAATATATATATATATATAATATGTATGTATGTATTGAAAAATGTGTATTTTAGAAGAAAAATGAAGATATGTTTAATTATGTTTTTCCAAAACAGTATTGTTCTACAGAAACATAATCAAACACTGTCAATATATTCTTGAAGTTTGAATAGTTGAATTAAATTGTGTTACTTAAAAATGAATATTTAAGAGGTTGTTATTTGCACATATCAATTTTATTATACACTTATAAGTAAATAATCTTATTTACTCTTTATATCTAATTTCTCTAATAAATCAACTATTTAATTTAAAAACACAACATTGAATCTTTCTAATTTTTACTTTAAATTCAAATCAACTCAATCAATTACTCACAAAGATCATTTCTATAACTTACATCACACATGAAGTCAATCATGGCCTATTTTGACATTCCCTTTCCTTCATTTTCACTTTCGATTGCTCCTATTTTTCAGATTAATGAAGTACAATTTTTTCATATTAATTAAGTACGGTTTGATCCATCAGATGCAATCCAACAAAACAAAACATTTTTATTCAAACTAATGAAGTATTCAACCCCACCAATTTGAACAAAGTTTTATGGGGGAAAAGGAAAACACATAGTTTTACACAGCATAATTAGGCACTAGAACAAGACTTTCTTGCAGGAAGATCATATATTTCTTCCACCCCATCAGAAGCAGAACATCTTCGAAAACACTTATTCCTACCATGCTTCTCTTTCTCATCCAAGCTTTCCTTGCTTTTCTCACCACCTTCAACCCATTTTTTGAACTTTTCGATTAGTTTTCGCCTCTTTGAACGAGCACGATTTTTATTCATAAAGCCTAAATAAGAGTCGTCTTGTCCCACACTGGATCTGTTTAGTTCTATATCCGATCCAAACTCTTCAATTTCCACAATCCCTCCAAAGGAATTAGTCTCTATATGCTCATGTTCTTGGACTTCTTGGTTCCTCCCCATCAGCTCGTGCCTCAAGCAAGCGTTGCACCACCTTAGATATATCAATTCTTGAACTTCAGCTGCCTTTTCTTTCTGAAGCCGTTCTAGCTCACTTGCTAATTGATTGTAGTTCTCAATTCTCACCATCTCCCCATCCTGCACTAATATGGAAAAATTCAGTAGTCAAGAGCCATTTTTACATACACTATCAAAAAAATTAGATATCTATCACGGAAAAATTGTTATAAAATTAATTTTGTAACTATAATTACGTAATGTAGCTACAAACTTTCATAGTAAATGCAAATTTTAGATTGCAAGTAATAAAAGTTATTAACTATCAATGAATTTGTAGCTTTATACATTGAAGCACAGTAGATTAGATATACATTGCCCATAGAAAAATTGGTGTATATAAAGAAAAAAAGATTAATTGCTAGCTGTGGATTGATTATAATTAAAATTAGCTACGAAAGCATTTACTCCGAACTTGACTTGGTCAATTTCATAACTAAAGCTGTAAATTTTTAGCATCAGTTGATATCCTAGTATTTGTATTGATAACTATTTGAATCAAATTTCGCTCTAGCCTCATCTCCTACTCTTTAAGCACTTGGTGAACTAAATCAGCACTTAATTTTGTGTAGTTAGAACTGTGTTCTAATCCATGATATCATAATTAAAGAGAAAAAGAAAAGAAGAATGAACCTTTGATATGGCTGATTCTTCTGCTGCCCTTAACTTGTTCGAGACTTGATGTTTCTCCCCTTTCAACACCTCAGCAACTCGTCTCAACTCCCTGATTTCATCCTCCATTGATCTGATGCAATCATCCTTCATTTCTATCTCCTCTTTATTTCTTGAAATCTCTGTTTCTTTACATCCAATCTGCAACCTTTGTCTCCTCAGAATCCGAGAATGTTGTTTGGTTTTCCTCAAAAGCTTCCTAACCCTCTTACAGAGCTTCTCATTTTCTAATCTGGAAAACTCTAACATCCTCAAAACTTTCAAATAATCCACTGCAATATTCTCAAACCTCTGGTTTTCTGCCTCCAGTGACGAAATTTCTCTTCCAAGAAACTCAGCTCTGTTCACCTCCAAAACCAACTTGTTCTGAAACTCCATCAGCACCATTTCTCGATCTTTCAATTCTTGATAGCAAAGAAACCGCTTTTCCAACCGCCATTCTCTTTCTTGAATATCTTCAATTCGGCCTCTTAGCCCCAAAATCTCTTTTGGAAATTCACTAGTTTCCCTGGCCAATGCATTCCTGCAACAATCAGCCTCTGCATTATCGTACTCCGAATCAGGGCCATGGAAGCTCTCTTGATCAGCCGTGTACATCTCACAAGAATCGGTTTCCTGAAAATCCGACGGTGGAGATGAAGCTTTAGGAAGGCAAGATTTCCGGGCTGAAATCCTGGAAAAGATAAAACCTGCCAAAGAGGCAACCAGGGGAATGCCAATGAGAACCGGTTTCATGACTTGAACCTTGGAGCTTGAGCTTTCCATATTTTGTTGAACAATCTATGTCGTGATCTTGGGTTTTTGATCAAATCCAGCTTATGTTATATATAAGCAACCAAAATTGCAAATGGTAATCACGTTTTTGTTTGCTTATTCAACATTATATTTCATTACATACAGCTTTTGCTCAGATTCTTTGCCTTTGTATTTGCTTTAAGATTTCTTTAGTTTGGAGAAACTTCTCTTTGTTGCTTTTTGACTACACCATTGTGCATGAAGGAAATGCATGCAATAATTTTATTGTAATCAACTGCTTCTTTCAGCCTTCCTTCTGCCTTTTGGAATCATATTCTGTTTCTTCAGATGTTTGTCTGTTATACTTTTCACGTATGAATTTATCCTCCACAAACAAAGCAACATTTATTTATAGAATAGAATTGGGCTTTGCTAACTTACAATCACATAACTTGGGCTGCTTTTGGATTATCTGCATTGGGCTTAGCCTATGAAGTTAAGCCTTATTAGCATTTTGATTTTCTATTCTTGATTTCTTAAGATTAGGGTCATGGGTACTTCGACCCAAACCCGTCCTATACACAGTGTTTGATTAAATTTATTTAAAATATTTAATAAATTTGATACCTTATAAAATGTTTTGAAAATTTATACGAAACTCATTGTTATATTACTTTAGAGCTCATAAAATATTAGTATTGATAATTTTATGATTAATAAGGTTGCAATTAAAAGGATTTATTAGAATCTTTAAAATGAGTTATGAACTTTTTAATTTTTTTTTTAAAAATTTATCGTACCCTAATATTTATTTTTTAAAATTTATAACCTCATTTTTTAAATTTTTCTCTCAATTATTTTATAATATTTCACTATTTTTATAGAATACCTGAAGATTATAATCTTGTCCAAGTACATATGATATGATATAATAGTGGCAAATAAATACAAGCTATAAATCATTTGTGAAATTCCTCTTGTGACTTATTTGTCCAAATGCCTAAGTCTTAAGTGTAACAACTTTATTTTTTTCATTTTTTAAGAGAATAAAAGCATGTGCCAATTTATTTAACATTTCTTTTTGTCCACTGCAGGAAATTTTTAAATAAGCACATTGAATTTTACTTTAATCAGTGATAATATTATATTAGGAGAGCCTATAGAAGAAGTAGCTAGGTTTATTCTGTTTCATTAGTATACTGACTAATACACTCTGGACAATTTGTTTGCTTGTCATTTTTTCAAATTAAAGTATTGCATATTTTCTTAAGTGCTGTGAAAGCACAGCAACCATAAGTTTAAGGGTCAAGATGATAATTTAGAAAAACAAAAAAGAGAAAAGAAAAGAACTAATATATATGTAATGAAATTAATTTCACACAAATAATTGTAGACTTCTGGTCAATCTTGGCTATTATGTTGTCAATACTCGGTCTCTAAAATTCAATATTTTAGTCCAATGTTTTACATCAGAAAGAAATAATCATAATTTATTATGACTATTTTTTTTTTTTAAATTTCACGACTGTGATAATTGTGTTTAGATTGTTACTACGTGTGTATTGACAATAAAGATATGTCTTATTAATTGTCAGATAATGATAATTTAAAATATTAAGAAGTCATTATTATAATAAAAATATATATTATTAATAATAAAATAAAAAATTTATTATTATTTTTATTTATACATACGCACATCAAGAGTTCGTTCGGGTTCGAACTCCTAATCTCCACACTATGTGGGAGACTCATACCGTTAGACCACATATGACTTAACTTAATATCTATTATTAGTGATAACTTTATGTTACCCTTTGTTGTAGTGTTTTTTTCTTTCTTTAAAACTATTATTAATCCAATTCCCTTCCACATGCAAATGAAATAATTAAAAGATAGACCCAGCTGGGCTTAGGCATTGCTAATTTCTCTCTCCAAACTCTTTATTATTGTAGTTATATTAATGTCTCTGAGGACAACCCAAAGAACTTGGAAGTATGCGATGCCCAATTTTGACATTTTCCTAAATTAAATATATTATCTTTTTGAAAGTTTGGAATTTGGGCTCGTGGGATGAGCTTATTTAGGTCCAATGCTATTTAGTAATAAATTAAATAATTAATTATTTTTTAATTTATACATACATATATATATTTACAATTTTGTTAATATTTAAATTTTGAATTTCAAATAATATGTGTCACGATAATTTTACTGAACTAATTTGCCTCTAGACTAGTAATTAATTGTTATTAAATTGAGCAGTAAGGCTAGGTAATGCTACATTGAGTTAGGTTCCAATTCTACATTTTAGTCTTAATTTCAATGCGAAGTTGTGAGAAAACATTTTGGTTGATCTGCTCTAGGAGATAAATGTGCATATTTAGATGTGACCACATTGAAATTCTAGCATACCTATAATAGTGACATCATAAGTTCAATATTGTTAATATTATTTTAAGGGCTCGTTTGGTTTGGTGAACATGGCTTGATAGATAATTTTATCAAGCCATGTCAAATGTTTGGTTTCAATGACAAAGGCCCAGGATTGATTGGAAGCCCGGTAGATAATCCAAAATCCAATTGATTGTTTATCACCCCACTTGAGGTGTGATTGTGTAATCCAAATTAATGGGAGAAGGTGAAATTTGTGATATGACAATTATATCCATGCAAATTCAAATTTTAGTCTTCCTACAATGGATATTTTAGTCAATTTATTATTTAATCCTTATATCCAAATTGTGTAATCCTAGTCACCAAACACAATATTATATTATTCTTAATAGTGTAATCCCACCATATCATTATAATTTTATTAATCCTATCTATAAAACCAAACGTGCCCTAAGTGGATACGAAATTAACCTATGATAAAGTTTTCTTTTTATATGTTTTTATAAGTTCAAAAACTGACATCATATTTTAAGTGCGAAATCTATATTATTGGACCAAAGGATTAGTTCAACTTGTAGTAAGAGTTTGTATGATATTATTGTAAGTGTTATGGGGGGGAAAACTACGAGGTATGCTATTTTGAGAGTAATATTGAAAAAGGTGATGGATTTTGGCCAAATTTTAAAGTTAAATATTTTTTTTATTGTAAATACTAAATCAAATGAGATAGTTTTTATTGTAAATATCGAATGAAATGAGACATATTATATTGTAGATGATAAATCAGTAAAGTTTTTGTTGGTTCCAGTGGAGTGAAATTTTATTGATATATTAACTTTTTGTATTTATCGTTATAATAAGTGTAAAATATATATGTTTATACTATTATAAAAAAGGAAGGTATTTTTGTGTCTAAAGTAAAAGTTATGATACCAAATTTTAATATACCAAATTTGCCCTTTTATTTATTCAATATTCAATAAACATTTATATATACAAATAACCACCATTTATTTAAAATCTTCCACTATTTACTTATTTTCATTAATTTTAAATTTTTTCTTTAATCTGGTAATAAATTATAAAAAATTTACTTTAAATAAGTGTTATCTTCATAATTATACGAATTATAAGTATGTGTTTTATGATGCATGTTAATTTTTAATATAATAAATGTGAATAAATACATAATATGTTACTCAAAAATATTTCATGCATGTACGCAAGAATTGCGTACAAATGACTGCTAGAACATGTAATAATTAATCTTATGGAATGAGATTATAATTAGTGGGATGATGATTTCTTAAAATAATTTATTTTATTTTTAACTCTAATTTTAGAAAACTTATCACTATCATTCTATTAGGTATTATTTTTCTATTTGAAAATCATCAAGAAAAACAATACATAAAGGCCAAATAATCTTTATGTGGACTTTTAATGTTCATTATCCCAACACCCAAATTAGACGTGATCAAAGTTAAGAGTAGTTGTTTTGGTTTGCCTTACTTAAGTATTATGGAATAATAGTCGTTATGGCCTTGCATTAATGTATCTTTAGTTGCCTTTAATGCATCTATGCCAAACATTAGGACTTTTTCTGCTTCTATACGATTTTCTTCACATTAACTATGATAATGTTTGGTTATTTTTCTTGAAATAAAATTATTTTTAGAGATTATAATTAAACATATACTCATTTTTATTCTAAAATGTCTAAATAAGTCTTTCTCAAAATGTCCTCTTCTTTCCTTTATTATCCCCCCAAACCCTAATTTACCCATATACATATATGATATAATATGTATATAAATATATATTATATATATATATATATTTTATTATTATTTATAAAATAAAAAATTACCAAATTTTATTTTCATCCCAAACATCCAACAAAAAATATTAATTTAATAGCTATAATAAAAAATATTTTCCTAAAATATTAATTAATTAAAATATTAAGATGTTTAAACTTTAATAAACGAAACATTTATGTTGATTAATGATTGGTTTATTGGCACAATGGCATCTTTGTTATCATATTTGAGATCTGAAGTTTGAATATAACGAATTTTAAATGAGAGTATAAATAAAAAAATAAATGAAATATTTACTAGATAAATGAATATCGATTACATATATTAATACTAGGTGCTTTGGACCATGCATGGGACCCAAGGGTCACCATAACTATACTAAAAATATGATCCTCACAATATTAGGAAAGAAAACTGAAAAATACACATTTTTCAGAAAAAAATTCAAATACTTCTATTTTTCACAAAACAGGTCTTTTGTCACTCTACCCCATTTTCCCCCTGGATCCCGCGAGTAGTGACCACCGACGCCGGCGGCTTTCCATGGGCCAATTTTAACCTCACCACCCAGTGTACAAACTGAGCCACCTACCCTCCACGCGTCGCACTTTGATTCGACATTAATGAAAGGTGGCAATTATCCATTAGCTACTTCCTACAATGTTTTCCACAAAACCCTTTCGGTATAAATACGGGTCAGCCGTTATAATTCATCTCCCTCGCATTTCTCCTCTGTGTAGCGGGCCAAACTTTACGTACGAAATTTTGTATCTATACATTTACAGCATGGAAGTTCTCCGTTTTGCCCCTGCGCCATCGTCTATCTTTGGCACCAAATTTACCGGCAATGACGCCGCCAATACTTCCTCCGCCGCTGTTCGAAGCTTCCGCCTAAAGCCGTTAATTTACGCCACGATGTCAAAACCGGCGGCGGAGATTTTACCGTCCGTAGAAAAGCTTCCTAGGCTTCCGACGTTAACTGCACCTCCTTCTCCGGCTGGAGAGAAGCCTCTGTTGAGAGTTTCTCCGTGTTCTTTGCAGTGCGACGGCGGATATCTGGTGCCTAATGCGAAACCGGGTAAAGGTGCTGTGAGCAACGGAACGTTGAATGCCATGGAGTATCTGACAAACATTCTGTCGTCGAAGGTGTATGACGTGGCGTACGAGTCGCCATTGCAGCTGGCGACCAAGCTATCGGGGAGGTGGGGGGTAAATGTCTGGCTCAAGAGAGAGGATCTTCAGCCTGTATGTAATTAGTTTGATGTATATGCCTTTCTTTATTTACGTAGTGCATGAGTTCTGGTGAGTCATTGTTTTTGTATGCGTGAAGTTGCTTGAATATTTGCTTTTCTAAATAGTTTCAATTATGTTGGTTACTCTGGCTAGATTATGGTTTTGATTTTCCAACGGAGTGGTTTGCCAGATGTGTGAGAATATTTGAAACATTTCTTTCTCATCTGTGGAAAACTCTATGTTTTCTTCATCCAATTTTATTACTAGTCATTTTCCAGTTTTAATTTCCCGCTGATTGTCATGATTTGCACGGTTCAAGGACGCAAGTTTGTTTGCTCTATCATTTACTGTGTTTTAGGGTACAAATTTGAATTTTCTATTGAAATGGGGAAGTCTGGGAGCTCAGCCACGTTACAATTCTTGAGGAAAACCAAAAGCAATTTAAACATCCTCGGTATTGATTTTCTAAAAGTTGAGTTCTATGGTGTCTTTCTTTGGACTAAGATTTTGATTGACAAGAAAATAAGTAAAGGAGGTCTGGCATATGAAGTATACTTGCTAACACTCTGTTTTGCAGGTTTTCTCTTTCAAGCTTCGCGGAGCTTATAATATGATGGCAAAGCTTCCAAAGGAACAGCTTGAAAGAGGAGTAATATGTTCATCAGCTGGAAACCACGCCCAAGGTGTGGCGTTATCTGCCCAGAGACTGGGCTGCAACGCAGTGATTGCTATGCCTGTTACTACACCAGAAATAAAGGTTCTTGCTTATTGATCAGTATTTTTATTTTTTAGAAATTTTCCCATGATTCATACAAGTACATGTTCTAAATCCTTTTGCTCAATAATGGTAGTGGAGGTCGGTTGAAAGACTTGGGGCAACTGTTGTACTTGTGGGGGATTCATATGATGAAACCCAGGCTTATGCCAAAAAGCGGGCTGAAGAGGAGGGCCGCTCATTTATCCCTCCTTTTGATCATCCAGATGTAATCATAGGACAGGGGACAGTTGGAATGGAGATTGTGCGACAAATGAAAGGCCCAATAGAAGCTATATTTGTGCCTGTTGGCGGTGGTGGCCTTATAGCTGGCATCGCTGCCTATGTGAAAAGAGTCTCTCCAGAAGTGAAAATTATTGGAGTGGAACCTTTTGATGCCAATGCTATGGCGTTATCATTGCACCATGGTCAGCGAGTAGTGTTGGATCAGGTAGGAGGTTTTGCTGATGGAGTAGCAGTCAAAGTGGTTGGTGAAGAGACATTCCGTATTTGCAGGGAACTGATAGATGGGATAGTTCTTGTTAGTCGTGATCAGATTTGTGCATCAATAAAGGTTAGCTGTCTTTTTTCATTTTCTATATTCTTTTGTCTTTTTCCAGTTTTCTTGATTCCTTTCTTGGGACCTGCTAGTGCTTAGTTATATTTTATTGTTTTGGACCATCTGGATGAGATGTTGTATCATGCTAGGATTATTTTCTATCTTCTTTACTCTAGTACTTTGTCTGCTATGGCCTAATGATGAGTTATCAAGAGGCATTTTAGAAGTTAATGTGTAATAGTATATGTGTTATATGCACTGATGAAACCAAACTTTTGTGTAATAATTGCAATCTTGAATTACATCACAGTTTCTTTTTCTTTCTCAGTCCTTTTCACCAAAACATTTGTTGCTGCATTTCATTGTATGTATACCATTGAAATGTCATTTTTCTGAAATGCATTAGAAGAATGCTGTTTTCTCTTTGAATTTCTTGGCATCATCTCCTCGTCTTATCTGTTTGTAGTAGTTACTGTTGCCATTTACAACAGCATGAATTACCTTAAGATTCATTATAAGTAGTGAATAGATGCTGAATTTTCTTGAAACAATTTTTCGACAAATTTACAATCTCATCCTGAATGGTTGACCTCCAGATAAACAGATTAAGACAAAGACATGGCAGCTGGGTATCTCAATGTCTCCTTCCTGTTGTCTAAGCAGTTGATTCATTTGTAAATGATTTCTTAAGAATGTATTGGCAACGCCAGCAATTATAGCAAGGCTTCGAGCCTTCGACTACTGACACATCTGATGGCTCAGTAATTTGCTTAAGTGCTAAAATAATCTATGGTTGGAGAAAACTCATTTCCATAGTTCTCTGCAACCTGTCTATTGGTCCATAGAAAATTGCTATTGACCAAAGAAATATTAAGCTCTTATATGCTTACTTACTTGGTACTCTATTTCTTCATCATCTGCATGAGACTCATTAATTTTATAACTGAAACATGCAATTTCATCTCCCAATTGCTACACTAACTTTCTCCATATCAAAATATGGGGCCTGTACTCGCTGCCGACAATCATTTTACCAATAATCTGAACTGGACAGTAATTGTTAATGCTTTGAGTTCCTTTAGCTTTGAAATTTGAGAGTTACTTGAGCTTTGAAATTTGAGAATTAACTGCTAAGCATTTTCCATGTAAACAGAATATGTTTGAGGAGAAAAGGAGCATCTTAGAACCAGCTGGTGCTCTTTCCCTGGCTGGAGCTGAAGCTTATTGCAAGTATTATGGACTCAAGGTTGCAAATGTAGTAGCTGTCACCAGTGGAGCTAACATGAATTTTGATAGACTGAGATTGGTAACTGAACTTGCAGATGTTGGTAGACGGCAGGAAGCCGTACTGGCAACTTACATGCCAGAGGAACCTGGAAGCTTTAAGCGATTCTGTGAGCTTGTGCGTTTTCTAAATTTATTTTGTTTTTCCTTTCCAATTATCTCAAAGACACCCTCCATATTTAGTACTTGCTATTGTTCGATTGCAGGTGGGACCTATGAATATTACTGAATTCAAATATAGATATTATTCAGATAAAGAAAAGGCCCTTGTACTATACAGGCAAGACATACATTTCATGTACTTCTATTCATTCTCAGAAAGAATGACACATGTTCCTTGGCCTTGCTTTTCATTTTTTTTTTCTTCCAGTGTTACAATTAACGAGCAACTAAATTTCATTTTACCTTTTTCCTCGCTCACTCTCTCTCTCTCTCTCTCTCTCACATATATATACAGTGTTGGTCTTCACACGGAAGCAGAACTTGATGCAATGGTGGAGAGAATGGAATCATCTCAACTACAAACAATTAATCTTACAGAAAATGATTTGGTGAAAGATCATTTGCGGCATTTGGTAAGAACTTCCAAGACTTGTTTGAGCATGTGAAGTACTTTGTCTCATCTTTCTGATATATGTCCATGAATTTATTATTATGAGATGAAATTAGCAACTTGATCATTAATTGTGAGCTTGGGCTAACTTCAAAGTTCAAACTGACCTGTTAGTAAATATGAGTTGGGTTTTATCTTGTGTTTGAGCCAAGGCTTTCAATGAAGCCTGAACTGGTGATAGAGGCCAAGAACACCTTCAGTCCAAGCATATTTGTTTAACACTCACACTGATAGGGGAACTTTAACTCTTTCATACGGCTGAAGTTACGTGATGAATATTATTGCAACATGATAAGAAACTATATTATAAATGTATGGAAAGACATGGCGAATGGAGAAATAAGGAATCAGCATTGAGAGTCAATGAAGGCACTTGATGTCTAATTTCATGCAAATTACAGAAAAATGGCAAAAGAACATTTGTTTCCTACACTTCATAATGCTTAAAGATATTCTGCTTATGAAACATTTGAAAGCATAAGTTGGTGGGTATTTTTTTTGGGCTTTTTGTTTAGGGGATCTTGCAGAAGCAGGCATTTGCTTTTAAGAGGTCACTGGAATTCAAGCACAATATTTTCTTGGCCAGATATATAGCAGAAGTTGACACCAATATTTCATTGTCACTGTAGAGTGTGCCTCTCTATGTTCGTTGGCTTTCACCTTTTCTACTTGTGCATGTAGAACTATGGTTTGGTCATAGTTGTTAAAGGTGAGCACCTTTGTCGCCTAATGCGAGAGGTGACAAGGCAAAGAAGAATTGCCTCTTTCCTTGCTCAGGCCAGTAGTCGCCTTTGCAAGCCGTTGGAAATGCGCTCCTTTCTTGCCTTTTTCATAGGGGAGAGGCATTGTAAAGGGGAGCCTCTTTGAAGCTGGCATTTCAACAGTCAAAAGACCAAAATTTAGAAAAGAAAAAATGAAAAGAGACATACACTACAACACGGGAAAGCCCATGCATACGCATAAAAAAAAAAGGCCAAGCTGCAACCCTCATCCCGCTGCTGACCACCTTCTGCCACTAAGCCTTAAACAGCCTTAAAGGCTGCGAACAGCCACGAATAGTCATGAACAATCAGCCCACCTCCCAGCAACTGTTGAAGTTACGAATACTTGATATTTGGTTTAATTATGGATATTTGATGCTTTTTTGGTTTTGGTTTAAGATTTTTGTTTGAGATTTGAATTTATCGCATATTTCCATTTAAGACTTAGCTGAGTAATTTGAGTTTGATTTTATTATGTTAAATTTGTTGCATATCCTATAGGATCTCTACCTAGACAAAAATATATTATATTATATATATTATATGTTACAAATTCTCATTGTAGCGCCTTGCTTCGAAAAAGTGGGGCACCTGATTGCCTTGCATTTGGCCGCCATTAAGTTTTTGGTTGAAAAATCTCTTCCACAGTTGACCTTCAAAAGTCTGCATGTATTGGAGTATGCATTACTACTCACTATATACCTGCTTTGTGTGATTTTGTTGAATCTGTGTCAGATGGGCGGCCGATCATATGTTAAAAATGAGCTTGTATGCCGTTTTGTGTTCCCTGAGAGACCAGGTGCTTTGATGAAATTTTTGGATGCCTTAAGTCCGCGTTGGAATATAAGTTTGTTCCATTACCGGGGACAGGTTGTGATCTCCAACACTTGTCTTGATTAAGTAGATAAGTTTAATCTATGTTCACAAGTTGTGTCATTGTTTTTGATTCACATAATTTTACCTTTTCATTGCATCTCCAGGGAGAAACGGGGGCAAACGTGTTGGTTGGTATCCAAGTGGCTGATAGTGAGATGGATGAGTTCCGGGATCGTGCAAACAGTCTTGGGTATGAGTATGAAGTGGAAACCAGAAATGAAGCTTTCCAGCTTCTAATGCGATAATGGTGGCAACTTCTTTATATAAGGTGCTGTGCCCAGGGATTCACTTCAGAGCTAGTTCTATTTTGGGTAACATAGCTTTATTTGAGTCAGAATTCCCTCGAAAACTTCAAGTAGATAGCTAGAAATAACTCTGGATAGTCTGGTATGGCTTGTTCTCCATATGTTCTATACAACAAATGGTTATCCAGTGATGCCATCGCGCCAATGACAAAAGGCCTGTAACGTAGTAATATAATTTTGTATGGATTTCCTCGATGAGATGGTAGTGTTGTTGCTGTATGATGCAGTATCTGGTTGCCTCAAATTTTCTGGTCTTAGTATTGGACAGTAAGAGCAGCATGAAAGCATATGTATATCTTGATTGTTCTGAAATACTATTAGGCACTTTATATCAAATCGTATTTCAATTTGATTAATGAGATAAAAAGATGATATAGCAAATTTAAGAAAAAAATAAAAATAAAAACAAGTGGTATTTTTAATTAAAATTCATGTAAATTGATGATTTTTAAATTTCAAACAGTGTCAAAAAGATTATATTCAAAAAAAAAAAAAAAAAAAAAAAAAAAAAGATGCGCGGATTGAATACACCTAACTAGTTATAGTTAAGCTTATATTGAATTTGTCAATTTAAAACGAACATCTAAAAAGACTAAAATAATGATGCATCAATCAATTGTTTATAATATAGATAGAATCGCTCGTCTATCTGAATTGTAGCATCCTTGTCTCAGTTCCACGCGCCATATCAAGACCAAATGGCATGATAATTTAGCTTATTGTTTGTTCCGGTTTCGTTAATGTCGCGTGTGTGTGCGCTACAGTGAGTGGGTACGCACCCAGCACCAAATACACCGTTTGTTCTCATGCGCAATCATATATAGAGCTTCATGCGTAATCAATGTTGTTGAGAATAAATGTTGGTGGACTTGCTGATAAGTCAATTTGATAACTCTCCCACAATTGTTTTATAATTCTATGACTCTAAAAGTTAACAAAAACAATCAAAAGCACGATAAACTTTTGTCTTCTTTCTCATTTTTGATAGAAAAGCGTGCAATAAAGAAGAGAAGAAACAAATCCTACATAAAAAACGTGTTGGGTCACACAAATTTTGCATCTGTTCTCTAACAGCCATTTATTTTTATTTTTTGAATCCATTTTCATTTTCTGCTGAAAATAAAAATAGAGAATCAACTTCTCTCCTATTTTGACATATATTTTTATTTTTAAAATATTTTTTCAGACAAACTCTTACACTCTCTCTCTATTTTCACTTTTCATTATTTTTTATTTTTTTCTATTCACATTTGCACGACTTTTAATATAAAAGTACTACATTTTTCAAATACAATTTATTTTCAACTTTATATAATTATTACATTTAAAATAAAGCATCCAAATAATATTTCATTTTTAAAAATACTTTTACAACTGACTTTTCACTAAAAAATAAAAATGCCCTCAGAAAACAAATCCAAACCGCTATAGAAAGTTCGTTAACCCTTTGAACCAAATATTTTGTCCCTAGCCGGACCCCAAAAACAAACTGTCCAAAATAGGAAAAAATTCAACCGAAAGTTATCTCTTTCATTGTTCAAAACTTCTATGACATCCTGATAATAACAGATTTAAGCCACTTTATTGCAACAGACACCGATTCGACATTTTCTGACCAGAGCTATAAATTCTTCCCCAGCTGCTTTCTGTTCCATTCATTCTTCTCCCCTCGCAAGACCCACGAAGAAAACATCATCAAAATTTGTTGTCAGCATAGGTACAAAGGAAAGGAAAACGAAATGGGATTCTCAAGAATTATATATTTGGTTGCATTTCTTGTTTTTTCCGTTGTTCATGGGGATCCTCTAGTTCCCGCCCTCTGCATCTTTGGGGACTCTGTGGTTGATGTGGGGAATAACAACAATTTGCAGACGTTGATCAAGGCAAATTTTCTTCCTTATGGAAGAGATTTTGTCACCCACAAACCTACTGGAAGGTTCTGCAATGGGAAGCTTGCCACGGATTTTACTGGTGAATATTTTCAGACATGCATCCTTATTTGTTTCGGATACTTGGAACCTTAATTTGCTGTAATGTGTGTGTCTTTACTTGTATATGCGCGCAGCTGATTATCTCGGGTTCGATTCATATCCACCGGCGTACCTTAGCCAGGATGCTAGAGGAAGGAACATCCTTAATGGGGTCAACTTTGCGTCGGCTGCTTCAGGTTATTATGACAGAACGGCACAGATATATGTAAGTGGAAGTGGGGTTCATCTTCATCACTAACAATTCAGACAAGAAAAGTGTTATTTTGATGTTTATATAATTTATTGGTTCAATGGAAGATTTATGACGTAATAAAGCTTAATGTTAGTAAAGCTTAGCTTATATAATTTATTATATTAATTCATGATATTCAAAACTATATTAATTACCTAATATAGACGTAATTTTAAATAATTTAATATTTTTTGAAAAAAAGAATTTGAAATATTTTAATACTTTAAACGTCTGAGATCGTCTTACGGCATTGCAATGGAACTGAAATGATAGTTTTTGTTTCAGTTAACCATGAATAGGGTTAAGCTAATTCACATGTATGCAAGAGAATTTGGGGTTGTGGGGCTAGAAAGCCGAGGCCATGGAGTGATAGAAATACAAAAATGCAAATAATAGCTTTTTTTTTGTGAGTCATTTTTTGAGCAATAGAAATATTTTTCACGTGGAATTGATGTTTAGACTATTTCACTGAAGTCAAACCCTGTTAAATTTTATGTTTATTTTTTGTCTTGATTTTAAATTTTATTGGGAATTTCATTTTATAAACATCAAATCGACCAATTCTGTGCTTGCAGCGGGCGCTGACATTGCCACAGCAGCTAGCATATTATGAGGATTGGCAGAACAAAGTGGTGAATCTGGTGGGAAGGGCCAAAGCTAATGATATAATCTCAGGAGGGATCCATCTTATAAGTGCAGGGAGCAGTGATTTCATTCAGAATTACTATATCAACCCCATCCTCAACATAGCCTATTCCCCAGATCAGTTCTCAGACATTCTCTTAAGATCTTACTCTTCCATAATCCAGGTCAAACTCAATCTTGTTCGAACTATAAAAATTTATTTTAGTTATATGATCAAGATGGGCAGAGCCCAGATAGTTAAGATATGATTTACAAAGTCATAACGAAGTCGTTATCATACTCACAACCATGCAATTATCTTCAATAGAATCTCTACAATCTGGGAGCAAGAAGAATCGGAGTTACAACTCTACCACCAACCGGATGCTTGCCTGCAGCAATTACCCTATTTGGATCCGGAAGCAACAAGTGTATCTCAAGGCTGAACCGAGATGCTGTTTCGTTCAACAAAAAATTGAACTCCACGTCTCAAAATTTGAAGGCCAACTTGCCAGGACTTAAACTTGTGGTCTTTGATATCTACCAACCTCTGCTAGATCTGATCACAAAGCCCACCGACAGCGGTACAGTACAGATTTACAAGATCCCAAATGCACAAAATAGAGTGGCTAACTGTTCCATGTGCTCTCTGGTGTAACTTTTAACTTTGTGTACATGCAAAATCTATCGTACTAATACTTGTACTGTTTTCCAGGATTCTTCGAATCAAGGAAGGGTTGCTGTGGGACGGGTACAATTGAAACGTCGTATCTCTGCAATGCAATATCAGTAGGGACGTGCTCAAATGCTACAGAGTATGTGTTCTGGGATGGATTCCACCCATCTGAAGCTGCTAATGAAAAACTGGCACAAAGTCTACTTGGACAGGGATTCGATCTCATCTCTTAGTGCCATTTTAGCAGAAGCAGTCAATATCTAGTTTCACTTCAATTGTCTGCTAATACATATATGATACTTTTTTTAGAGTAATTAAGGTTGTTTCCATGGTTTTGTTCCCTGAATTTGGTTAGTATATCAAGAATGATCCTTTAAGGTTGTGAGGAAAGCTTTGTTTCAGCCTCTTTGTTGAGAAGATGATCTGTTATGTGTTGAGTAAAGCCATCTTGAGAACACTTATGGTAGAGAAACCTTAATAATATCAAATGTAAGACTAAGTCGTCGAGTGACTAATCAATTTAATATTATCGTTTCATATATATATATATATATATATATGAGATTTGAAATTTTAAATTGTAATGAATTTTTGATACACGCATGCATAAAAAAATAAAAATTACGTAATTGGAACATGTCAAATTAGAATAGACAAAACTTACAGGGGAGAGATATTATCCTAATTTCTTCAAGGACCAAAAAAGGCAGCGGAAATGTTGACGCTCCAGAAATCGCATTTTTTCACTTCTCATTGCATTTCCCAAGTTCAAGTCCAACTTTAGTACTATGCTTGGCGCCTCACTTTAATGGCGGCCCTTATCCACCACTGCCATCATTCTGCCACCGACTCCGCCGCCATCTCTCCCTCTTTTCACCGCCCTTCGAAACTCTTTACGAGGCCACAAGTCAATTCTTTTCTTTCTCCCTCCAAGTCACCTCTTTCTCTCTCCTCTTCCAAACCCCAGCTCTTCTCAAACCCATCATCTTCACTCTCCAGAATTCCATCTTTTCAACACCTTTTGAGTCCAAAGCCTGAAAACACTCAACCCCTATCAAACCATGAGCTTTCTCGTCTGCTTAAATTATCCATCGACTACACCGATATTCAACTCAATAAAGCAGTCCACGCTTCAATTCTCAAGATTCAACAAGACACCCGCTTATTTAATTCTCTTATTACATCTTATATCGAATTGGGTCACTTAACTTATGCTGAGAGAGTTTTTAACTCAATTTTAAGCCCAGATGTTGTGTCTTACACTGCTATGATTTCGGGTTTGGCAAAATCGAGTCGCGAGAATGAAGCTGTGGAGCTCTTCTTTGAGATGAGAGAGTTGCGGATTGAACCCAATGGGTACACTTTTGTTGCACTTTTGACTGCTTGTATGCGTTTGCTGGACTTAGACTTGGGTGCCCAAGTTCATGCCCTTTCGATCAAAACGGGTCACTTTAATTGCACATATGTCGCTAATGCGCTAATGGGAATGTATGGTAAATGTAGTTGTTTAGATTCCGTGATCAAATTGTTCGACGATATGCCTACAAGGGACATTGCTTCTTGGAATACTATGATTTCGTGTCTGGTTAAGGATGGCACGTATGATGGAGCATTTGGACTGTTTCATGATATGCTGGTAGAGGAGGACTTTAGAGTGGATTATTTTACACTTTCAAGTCTCTTGGTTGCATGCGGAAGGTGTTTTGCAACAATGAAGGGCATGGGAATTCATGCATATGCTCACAAAATAGGGTATGAAAGCAATTTGAGTGTGAAAAATGCACTAATTGAGTTTTATACAAAGTGTGGAAATGTGGAAGATGTTGAGACTTTGTTTGATAGGATGCCTGTGCAAGATGTTTTTACTTGGACTGAAATGATTAATGCATATATGGGATTTAGGCTTGTTGATTTGGCTGTGGAGATTTTTGATAGGATGCCTGAGAAGAATTATGTCTCCTACAATGCTCTCTTAGCTGGATTTTGCAAAAACGGCGAGGGCTTCAAGGCGTTGGGATTTTTCCGCAGAATGCTGGAGGAGGGTGTGGAGTTAACTGACTCCACATTGACTAGTGTTTTGCAAGCCTGTGGGTTGATGAGGGATTGGAGGTCCAGCCAACAACTTCTGGCATTTGTTCTCAAGATTGATTTTGGCACAAACGATTGTATTCAAACAGCATTACTTAATATGTGCACTAGGTGTGGTAGAATGGACGGTGCTGAAAAGATATTCGATCAATTGCCTCTGGAACAGAGCAATTCAGTTATGCTGACTACAATGATTTGTGGATATGCTCGAAACTCAGAGCCAGAGAAAGCAATTTCTTTAATCCGCCAGTGGCAATATGAAGAACATAATGTGATAGATGAAGTTGCATCAGCTTCAATACTTGCAGTGTGTGGAGATTTGGGGTTTCAGAAACTCGGCGAACAATTTCACTGTCATGCTTTAAAATACGGTTTCTTGTTTGATGTTGGAGTTGGAAATTCTATAGTTGGCATGTACTCCAAGTGTGGTAACATGGAACAAGCAACTAAGGTCTTTGATGGTATGTCTGAACATGATGTTGTCTCATGGAATAGTCTGTTGGCCGGCCATATCCTTAATAGGCAGGGGAACGAGGCCCTGGATGTGTGGAAGAAGATGCAGAAAGGAGGATTACAGCCAGACATAGTTACCTGTGTCTTAATTATTTCAGCTTATCAATACACTAACTCAAGTTTAGTCGAACATTGCCATTACTTCTTTCACTCCATGAAGTCCATTTATAACATTGAACCCAATTCAGACCATTATGCCTGTCTGGTTGGTGTTTTAGGTTGCTGGGGTTTTCTAGAAGAAGCAGAGGAAATAATAAAGAAGATGCCATTTGAGCCAAAGGCATCTGTTTGGAGAGCCTTGCTTGATAGTTGCAGAGTACACAGAAATACCACAATTGGGACAAGGGCTGCCCGGAAAATCCTGACCATTGACCCGCAAGATCCATCCACATACATACTGAAATCAAATCTTTATTCCGCATCTGGAAGGTGGCATTGCTCTGAGCTTGTTAGGGAAGAGATGAAAGAAAGAGGATTCCGAAAATTCCCTGCCCGGAGTTGGATCATACATCAAAATAAGATCCATTCATTCTTTGGCAGGGACAGGTCGCATTCCCAATCCAAAGACATCTATAGTGCACTAGAAATACTATTCTTGGAATGCTTAAAAGCTGGCTATGCGCCCGACACAAGCTTTGTGCTTCATGAGGTAGAGGAGCATCAGAAGACCAATTTCTTGTTGTATCATAATGGAAAACTGGCTGTTGCCTATGGACTTCTAGTGACCAGGCCAGGAGAACCTGTTAAGGTAATTAAGAATGTCCATCTCTGTGGGGATTGCCATGCATTCTTGAAGTATGTTTCCGTTGTTACCAAAAGGGAGATACATGTAAGAGATGCTTCAGGTTTTCACTGCTTTGCCAATGGCGAATGCTCATGTAAAGATTATTGGTGATGGAAAGTTTTGGTTATCTTTTTAGTTCCCAACAATTGGATGTTTGAAGAATCTATTATGACAAGTGTCAAATTAATCTAGTGCAGTTGAATACACTTATTAGTAGTACTTTTGCCATTTAAGGAAGAGTGTGGCTCATGGCTTCAAAATCTGAAAAATTAATTTTCACATCTTTCAAATAATCAGTAAAACAAATGCGATATTAATCCCACAAAATAATTGCAAATACTTAACAGAGCTAGAAATCTAAAATGAAAAGACAACTTCTAATTCCAAATGACTAAAGTTTGACATGAAAAGAAAATTCCTAACATTCAACTTCAACTGCAAGCCTCTTCCGTGGGGATTGGAGGCTCTTCTGTGGAGATTCACATCCACTGGGTCCCAAGGTTTGCTCTGTTACATCTATTGAACAATTTTCTTTGCCCAAGCATGCCTGAAATTAGTTATGAAAACAAAGAGAAAACCTTAAAAATGGTTAAGGAAGAAAAAAGAAGAAATAAAAGCACTTATCAACAAAATTCTAAGAAAAATTACCCGTGCAACCACAGGTAAGCTATTGGGAGAGTGGCAGCTGCCTTTCTGAAGAGATCCATATGTGCCATTTGGATTACCAAAGCTGGCGAAATTGATCATGGATATAGCTCGGCTTCCTTGGCATGACAATTCCAAACTATTCCCTTCATAGGCATTTGCTAATACTTTACCCACAGTCACAGTTTGGACACTTACAAGTGTGGGATTTCCCCCAAACTCCTCAAAAAGAACAAGTGTGTTATCTTTGTTGTCGTTTAAGAAAGAACGTGGCACATGGTACCTAACAAATAAAGCACAAGAATATAAATTAAAACATGAACAAGTGAGGAAGAAGAAAAAAAAGAATGTAGAAAGAATTCATATTCATACCATCTCTGAGAAGATTTTCCACAGTTAGTCATGCATTTTGAGCCAGAGTAGGCTCCTCTGTAGTCGCAAGATGAACTGCAACCATTTTCACCTGCAAGAAAGCTCGGCCAATATCTGCCAATATTGTGTCCGTTCACCCAGGCAGTTCCTTTTCCTAATCCCCACAAGTCTAACACAACAGGGTCATCGCCCTTTGGAGTTTTGAAGGTTGTCTGTAAGAGATATTTAATTGAGATTGATTAAACTATTAGAAGATGATAATTTTTTTTATAACTAAGATGGAAATATGAAATCCCACCTTGTACCAAACAAACATTCTGTCAACAGGGATGTTAGGATGCCAGTTGCGCTTGTTCTTGGGATCAACATTTTCAAGTCCCCTCTCTAAACCAATCAATCCAACCTTGTAAGCCCATTTGTTTGAGGACAAATCCTTCTCCAGACTGTTTGGTGCGACTAACTTGACTGGACCAAGGATTCCATTGTGTACTTTGTCGAAGTAGGCGCCATAATTCTAATCATAAAAAAGTGTGGCAACATCAACAAGAAGGAATATTGGATACATTGAAGAGTTCAGATAGAAAATTATTCTTTTGCAGAAAGCTGCATAAATTTCTTACTTGGAGTCCAACTGTGACACTGAGCAAAGATAACGAGTTTGTCCCTCGTTTTAGCTTTGCAGGAGCCTCAAACACAAAGCTATACTGTCCATTCTTCACCCATTTTGTACCTAAAATTGTAGGTCAAATCTCTTTAGTAAACCTAGTGAAGATAAAATATTTATTTCAACTATAATTTCACAAGAGATTTAGAGTTTTTACCAATGTACTTCCCGTTGAAAAATGCATGAAGTACATGACAGTCACAGTTAACTGACACAGTGACCGCTTGGCCCCAGATGGGATCGTTTTCATCTATGTCCACACTGGATCAAATAAGAGTGTCATAAATAATCCCAAAAGCAATTAACAAACCTTTTTGTTTGAAAAGAGAGAGATGCAACAATACCTTGTCATGTACCATAAGTAATCACTTGTATCATTTGTAACAAGTTTTTGATCTAAGAGTTGATTGGCATAAGTGACACCTTTCACATGACCAGAGGTTTTCAAGTGCTCAAAGTGCTCTGCCCTCCACTCCCATTCTAAATTATAGTGATGCTTTTCCTGAGCTTCTGCCGGTATTTTCTTCACCATTATTGACTTTTGAGTGTTGACCTACCAAAAAAATCCAAGAAACTTTAGCCCTTTGACGCATCGATTCGTTATAAAAAATCAAAAAATGGATTAGGCTACATAATGTTATATCTAAATTAAGTAAGGTTAAATATTCGTACCCGGGCAGTGTTGTATACTTCAGTTTTACAATCAGGGAGAATGCTCACAGACCAAGCAGGCACAGTGTAACTCTTGCCTTCAAATTTAATTGTTATGTCATCTCTATTATTTGCATTGCCAAAGAAACACACCCTTGTCCCATTGTAACTATACACTGTTGACTGGAAAAAGAAAACATAAAATCATCATCATTTTAGGATTCAGACAAAAGAAAAGGAGAGGAAAGAAAAGGGGTATGTGGTTAATCACTTACAGACATCATTCTTCCATAGTCCTTGTTTGTGGCTTTTCCATAAGTTAAAATCTTCTCCATAGACATGATCAGGGAATGGAGTTCCTTTAGATGTCCCCATTTGGGCTGATTCAAATTACCTAGGAAGTCGCAAAGTTAATTCATTAGTGCTTACTAGATGACTAAAAGATCGAAAATTCTTGAATTTTTTCTTTTTTCTAATTACCATATTCATCAAGGGGGGCATCATAATCATATGATGTGGTAATATACGGTCCACCGGCATTTCTCCCAAAGTTAGTACCTCCATGATACTACAAGAATAATACATTAACAAAAGATTTAGATCATTAGATGCATGTAATAGTTAGTATTTTGTAATGATCAAAAAACAGTTAACAACAAACCATGTAATAGTTCTGCAATGTGCCACCATACTGGAAAAATCGTCCAACAGCAAAAGCAAGATCTTCTGCACTTCTTTGAGGATCGCTGCCACCCCAGTCCTTATACCTTTAGGTAAAATAGACAAGAGAATTCAAGATAAATTACACGAATACTTAAACCAGACGTGAAGAGCAAAAATATAAAAATAAGTTGGATGTCAGACCAGCCACTCCAATTCTCTGTCCACATCTTTGGGATATTATGATTGCTAGGCCAGAATTGATCGCAGTAAAAGCCGTTGCATGTGTTTATCTGTTCCAAAACAGAACATCAAATTTTTTGAAGTAATATTTGGGAAAAAAGGCAAGAAAAGTTGGTGAATAGAGATAGAAAGAACGAGTATACTTACAATTGATGGTGGAGCATCCCACTCTTGACACATGATCCAAGGGACACCAATGTCCAAAGATTCAGCAAAATTTGCACACCAATTAATATAAGATTTTCCTTCATTTCCATATGAGCCAATGATGTTTCCATACTCGTTTTCAATCTGTTGTTTTGTTCAGACATTAAACAAAACATGGGATATCAATAAACCTTCTGATATGTTTATTAATATTGTGAAACTTAGACTAGAAGATTACAGTATGCATATAATAGGTTTACCAACCTGAGCAAGTATGATGGGTCCTCCTTGAGAAGCAAAAAGATGGTTTTCTTTCGCCATGTCAACAATCAAGGTTGTGAATTTCTTCATTTCATTCTGAGTTGAGAAATTAAAAAAATTACATTAGAAAATGGTCATATATATGGATAAATATTTCCAAACTTCAGTAGAAGTTTAATTTATTGATTACCATGAAGGGCTCATTGTTTGTCCTGAAAGTAATGTTGGGCATACTGTTCAACCAGACAGGAAACCCCCTGAACATAAATCAATGGAAAAGTTAGGACTAAATCGAACTAAGAAGAATAATCCAACATATAATAATTAACACTCTTATTAAATTAGACGTTGATATCCAATATGGTAATATTTACGTACCCATAGTTCCATTCTGCACAAACATATGGTCCAATTCTCAAAATAGCATAGAGCCCTTCATCTTGGATTAGTTTCACAAACTTCATAAGGTCTTTATTTCCTGAAAAATCATACTGAAATTCATGCAAGAACAAGAGTTAGTCACAAGTAATACATAATGCACTCGAAGGAGAACTATATAAACTTTTGAGTTTATGAATAGCAAACCTGTCGATAAAGTGGCTCATGGGCGTTCCAGAAAACGTAGGTCTCAATGGCATTAAGACCTCCTTCCTTTGCTTTTTTGATCAACGATGGCCACATCTAACGGAAACAGAAGAAACAGTTATTATCAAGAAAAACAGAAGAAAAAATGCATTCATTTGATTCCATAATTCCATGATAGTAAATATTGTACCTCAGGTGTGCTGCGAGGATAGTGAATGGAGCCGGAAATAATAATTCGTCTTTCTCCATCGATTTTGAGGGCTCTCCCATCATAAGAAACATCAACAGCATTAGCAAGCGGATTGAGAGTAGTAAATAAGATGACTGCCAGCACTAACAACTTGAATGAACCCATTATTGTTCTTCCCATGCAGACTGCTTGGAAGAATGTTAAATAATGTATATGGACTACGTGCAGGTATTTATATGCAGCAGATTGGCTATATGAAACTCTGAAAATCTTGGATTGATAGCATTTGGATAATGTGAAATCTTCAGTTATATATTTGTATTTATCAGACCAAGCGAAGATTTTTATCTTGAACATGATCATAAATCCATGATAAAGATTATAAATGCTCATTTGATTAAATCAAATCCTTCCTATCAAAATAAATTTATCAGTATGAAGAATTCAAATAAAATATTCAGATTCTACAATTCACGGTCCATGTACAAATAAATAGTTTTGATATGTTTTAAATTGCAATTGTGTTTTTAGGAGCATTTTGCAGTAATTAATTTTTTTTTCCTATCAATATTTTTAAACTAGCTCGTACTTTTAGTTTAAATAAGAAAAAATAATCTATCTATATCTTTGTTGGAATTAATTTTAATGCTCTCATAGAAAATGGTATCAAAATTTGGCTTATAAAACATTGGTGAATGACCATTACTGACCCGTTTGTTTCCATTGTAGGAAGATTTCGATTAATGTAATCTGGATCCAAGTTTGTCGATTTTGCAACTCAAAATCTAATTTAAGATATTGCAGATTTTCTAGATTGGATAAGATTTTTTAGTATTTTATGAACATTTCTGTGCAGCCAAATAACTAAAATATTTTAAGATAATAATAATCCTCTCTTCCCCATTTCTAGAGCTGCCAATGGATTGAATTTTCGAATTCGCTCTGAATTTTAAGATTTTTATCCGATTAAAATATCTGATGGATTAAATTCAATTATAAATATCCGTAATTCGAAATAAGTGAATCGAATATGGAATTAAGCAATCTGATTTGTTAAAGATTCGAATCCGAACTTTAATAATTTTTTTATTATACTCTTATATACAATATTAATAAAGATTTTAAAATAAAATTTATATATTATATTTACCTAATATCTATATTAAAATTTATATTATGCTATTAATGTTGAGTCATTAGCCTTAAGAGGATACTGATAAAATATCAAATATAATAATATACAATAATTCATTTATACATTAATATAATGTGAAATATGGTTAGTATTCAAATATTTAACTTTTAGACTAATATATAATCGAAAATTATTAAAAATTTAAATATGACGTAAATTTACTTTATAAATATAATATTTTTATATAATAAAAAAAATATTAAATTGGGTCGAATTTTTTTATTGGATTTCGGATATCCATCAGATTCATACATGGTAAAAATAACAAAGATCCTATTGGATCGGATTCAAATATGAATTTTGTTAATTTAATTCGGATTCGTATATGGTTGATCCGATCCAAATTCGACCAGTTAACAGCTCTACCCATTTCCAGTTAAATCAAGTAAAGCCCAACCAGAGACAAGCGAGCCCATTATAGATTGGGCTAGTAACAGATTGGGCTTTGCTATCATGCTCATAGCACAAGTCAAAATGGGTTTTAGCCCAATTGGTAGTTCATATTTTAATCGTTCTTTTCTTTTTCTTTTCCTTTTTTTATTTTTTTAATTGTTCACTCTCAAATAATTGTCACTAGTCAAGTGACCTAGTGGCATAGGACGGACGTCTGCGGGCAAGCACCTCTTCCCCAATTTTAAATATTTTTAGTAATAATTAATTTAAATAATTAAATTTTAAAGTATAAATTATCTAGTATTTATTAAAGTAATTAATTTTTTGCTGGTCTTTAAATTAAAAATTAATTATTTAGATTTATTATATTAAGATAAAAATTAAAATTAATTAATTAAGCTGAAAGCTCAATGTGTCTCATCATTCAGGGTTAAAGAATTTGTCAATAAATTATGAGTTATGTCAAGAATTGAAGAAAACAAGAAAACTAAAAATTTATCGCTTGTTTCATTTGTTAGTGATTCTTTCTGTCTCAATAGGTACAAGTGACCAAAAAAAAAAATGGCTATAAATATTGTCAAAAGCAAACTTAGTAATAATACGAAATATAACTTTTTAACTGATTGTTTAGTTATTTATATAGAAAAAAATATTGCTAAAAGTTTTAACATTGGTTTGATCGTTAATGAATTTTATAATATGAAAAAAATATCGAACTTAATTTTGATGGAGATATGAATTTTGAATTTGTAAATTATGGTATTTGTATTTGAAATTTATATATTATAATTATAATTTTTGTCCTCCCGCATTCTGGACCTTCTCTTATTGTTCTTATAAATATGTTCTTATATTTATGTGTAAGATTAGAAGTTAAAATTTGAATGGCCTCGAGTACGTGTACCTTATTTGAAAAAGAAGAAAAAAAATAGTTAATAACATTTGTCAAAAAAGAAAAAAAGGAAAAGAAAAGAAAACTTACTTAATTACAATTGTCTGAATTTATAACGCTTTATTTCTTCTTTTCCTCTTAAAAAAATTTAATTATATTTATGGGACCAGTATTTATTTATTTTTCTTGTAATCAGTACTAAGTCAATTGGTTAATTATCTATTAACAACGTTGTCCATCTCTTTATCTCGTTACAGGGTTAGACCCGCGACAGACGTCTACGGTACGTCGAGCAGGGGATTTCCATGCACGGCAGAACCCATTTACTCCAATCAAATTTCAAGCTCTGTTTTCGGCATCCCCAAGAATAATGACTATTTTACATTTAAAAAAAAATCAAATATGATTTAATTAGTCACTTTTTAAGAAGACTTTGGACAGCTAATATTCTCCTTCTACAAGTGCAAAAAGGAAATTAACCAAAAATATAGGAAAAGAAAAATAAAATAAAAGTACATCAATAATTTTATAGTGTAATATTTTTTCGATTATTATATCTACTTTTGCTATTTTATAATTGTACTGAGTTTTTATTTTCTCTACACAAACTAAAATTAATAGTAATCCTCTTAATACTAATAGTTAGTGCACACTCGATGCATGTGCATTCAATAAAATAAAAATTAACGTTATTCAAGTGATTTGAAAATAATTACTACAATAAAAAAAAACAATCAATCAACACAAATGTCAAATTTATTAGTGCATCTTTGAAAAAAAAAAAATAGTTGGAATGCAAGAAATCATACTTGTATGAAGAAATTGAGAGATGGGGACTATCATGTGGTAGCCGTGAGGGGAGCGAGAGGAAGGATAGTGAAATAATAGTTATCTTATAAATTAAAAAAATTGAGAATATTTTAGAAAAAATACTTGAAAACATATTCAAAAGGAGTAGATTTTTTATTAACAGTATATATTAAAAATGATAGAAATAAAAAATAAAAATAAAAATACAACCAAACGAGCAACCGCGATCAATTTAGACGTATTGGAAATAAAAACAATGAATATTATAATATTTTAACTACATAGGGAAATTCTTAAAAGCAAAATAAAAATGATTGGCAATAAATAGGAAGCTTAGCTAGGGGAGGTGAGAGAGGAGCGAGAAACCATACAGAAAAAGTAGCGAAGAAAACACGTCATGTCCGATGTCGCCAATCTCCATCTCCATCTCCTTTTACAACTGCTGATGCACAATTATTACAACGCCTACTCACAGTTTTGTTTTGTACCAGATTTTCATGCATAAAGAATCCTTTTCCTGCCATTATTTTAGGCTTTGAAAATTGAAAGTTGCCGACTATAGCGAGAAGAAGAAGAAGAATAGAATATTTATGAAACCGATCGATGGTTTTGCCTTTACATGGAAAAATAGTAATTTCAAAAGTGAGATGGCTGGTTTTTAATTAAGGGATTATATTCTTTTCTCATATATTTAAAAAATTTACAATTAATTCACTCAATTATTAATTTAATACGATACTTATTAAAATTATTTTATGCATATAGAACACGAAACATGACGAGGATCCTGCACAATGCAAAATTTTTCATTATCAATACAGTGTAATCTTCGTTGTCAATTTAAAATTTTCACCATCGTTTCGTATAAGATTTTTTATTTTATATTTTATATGTGTGTAATTAATCTTATATACTGATTCTATCAATTTTTGTTCAATATCAATACATTAAAATTACTAAAACCAACTTACATTTTATAAAAATCAATAATAATATTATTATATAAATAAAATATTATAAAGATATTAGCATTACATGTCAAATGTAACAAATTGTTAGTATATATGTAAAGGAAAAAAAAAGGGTAGGGTGGTGTTTGGGGTTAGGGGTATCACTCTCCACCTAGTTCTGCTGCCTTATCTCAGATGGCTGCCAAATTTTTGACAACAAAGCGGTATCATTATCAACAATCAACAGCAGACTACAGTTAATACAATTAATTAGCTATATATCCCAATTCCTAATAATCTATTAATTACCCTCTAATCTCCGCTGATATTCAAAATTCAAAACCCCATGCTACCCCCCCGCCACTCCGGCCTTACTCGCCCCACAAGAGAGACACCACGACAAAATCACACGTTGCACGCCACAAAGAGCGAGTAGACCGCACCTTCACCTGCGAAAAGTAAGACGAAATTAAGGTGGTAGTAATTAGTGAAAGGGCAGAGTGGGAAAGAGAAAAAGTCGTAATTTTGCATGAAGAACTCGAATATAGAGGTCGAAACCAGCAGACGCTTGGCGAGTTGGCGTGGTGGTGTGCGGCCAGCTCTTACCAATTGCTGTTCTCTTCCCCTTTACTCCCTCACTTTCCCAAGAAAAAAGAACACTGAAAATTAAACACACACACACTCTTACCTATACGTGCATTCATTAATTCATCAATGGTAAAAAATTAAAAAAGGGAAGTAAAGAGAGAATCAGATATAGAGGAGAAAAGGGTGAAAAAGGAGAGAAAGCATTAATTAATGGGGTGGTAGAATTTGTGATTTTGGTAATCAAGATTCAAGAAATCGTATGATCTTTGTAAATTCTGTGGATTTACCTTTTTTGTTTATACGTATATAGAGGAGGTGGGGTGGGGTTTTTTGTGTGATGGAGGGCTGTAAGAAAAGGTTGTGTTCATGGTGGAAAACATCGTCATCATCGACGAGGGTTCTGGGGTTTATGGTGCCATTAATGGTGGCTTCAGGGTTGGTGGTTTTCTTGGGTCCGAAGACATCGAATTGGCTGTTTGCTTCCGGTTACTATCCGTGGGCTTGGAGTTCTGTTTTTCCGGTGGCCGGTGCTCCGCCTGTTTCTGGTTATGAGAATTATTCGAGCAGTTTTAAGGATTTTGTTCCGCCCGCGGAAGACGACGGTGGGTCGAGTTTGGAGTTGAGGCCGAGGGCGGTGGGCGGCGGAGAAAGAGAGGAGGCACTCTCGGTTGACTACAATCTCCACCGCTCCGCCGCACCACCGCTTGCTATTGATGTTAGAGAGGCGGAACCACCTGTAAGAATTCTTGTCATTCTTTTCTTAATTTTTTAAGGATGTGCATTTAATTTTCCCTATTTTATTGGTTATTTGTTTATTTATTTTATTTTGTTTATTTGGGTTTTGCCTCATGGATGGGGAATTTGCCTATCGTGATTTTAATAATCATATCCTCATAATAAAAATAAAATCATATCCTCATAATAAATATAATACTCCTTCCATCATCACTATAGCTAGTACATAGAAAGTGTTACATTGAGCTCAAAAGGTGAAAGTACAAATAAGATTTATACCCATTCATTTTTCTTTTTCTTTTTTCCCAAGGGAAACACAATTCCCACCCAATGTCATGTCCCAATTCCTTTTTTTTTTTTTTTTCCTTTATATATATATATATATTTATTATATTATATTCCAAAGGGAACATAAATCCCAACACTCTCCTCTGGGAAATAACATAACATAATGCCATGTAATGAAAGTTAAATTGACAATCGCACCTCTTAAAATGCTTTTTAATTTCTTGTCCACAAATATCAGGAGAAGTTGTACAAAAGAAAAAAAAAAGTGAGATAAATAGGTAATGAAAATGAGGTAAAAGTGTATTGAGCATGTATAATATAAGTAATTCAATGGATAGCGTCTCAATCGAAAGTGGCCCTTTGAGTCAAAGCTTAGATTAAAGGTGCCTAATAGCGTAGGGTGATTGTCAAAGTAAAGTGGACTTTGGGGTCAAAGCCTAGATTAAAGGTGTCTAATGACGTAGGGAGATTAATTAATCGGGAGGTGAATCCCATCCTCAGCTAGGCCAAGTCAGGTGGTAGACTACTTGAAGAAGTCGAGCTTGTTATTCTTGGGATGGTATTTTGTCAAAAGAATTTCCACAAGTAATCAGCAATTAGGTCCAGAGCAGAATATATATAATGGTTGCATAATGCATTTTGCCCTATTGTTATTTATGCAGCTTCTTTCTTCTAGTAAGTTTGACTTTGTCACCACCTGAAAAAAATTTGAAAAAAAAAAAAAGAAAGAAAAAAAGAATTAATTTTTTTTAATGAATATTTTTTCCACTTGTCTAAGTATCTGAATGTGCTCTTACATATTTTAAGTATTAATCATTAATACATGTAAACAGGTGGGGAAGACAAAAGAGGATTTTATGATCACAACAAATACATCTGATGTTTCCTCTTCATCCAATGGCACTGACTTTCTTCCATTAAGTCCAAGAATCGATAGAAAAATTAGCAATTTACAAATTCTTGAGGCCAAACTGCAGCAAGCTCGAGCTGCAATTAGGGGTGCACAAAGGGGAAACGGAACATATGACTCTGAATACATCCCGACGGGTCCTATCTATTGGAATCCGTCTGCTTTTCACAGGTATATATAATGTGCGGCGGCATTATTACATCATAAGTACTTGACTTAGGTATATCTTGTAAAATATTGGTGTATGTATTACTCATCCATTAGCTTGTTTCGGATTTGATGATTGGAGCTGTATGACAAATATGAAGTATAAAAATCAATTGAATTAGCTAAAGGTTTGTCGAATTTGGCTACATATAACTAATATCTGTTGGAATTTCAGGAGCTATCTGGAGATGGAAAAGCATTTCAAGGTATTTGTCTACGAAGAAGGAGAACACCCCATATTTCACAATGGTCCCTGTGGAAGCATTTATTCTATGGAGGGAAATTTCATCTACAAGTTGGAAACTTCATCCTATCGAACCAGAGATCCCGAAAAAGCACAAATTTACTTCCTTCCCTTCAGCGTGACATCCATAGTTCACTTCATATATGATAGAAATTCTCGTGATCATTGGCTTCCGATGAAACAAACGGTAAAGGACTACGTTGATCTTGTAGCCGGAAAATATCCCTATTGGAATAGGAGCCTTGGGGCTGATCACTTCATGCTTTCTTGCCATGATTGGGTATGTAATGTATAATCCTTTTCATAGTAGAGTAAATGATTGTTAATTATAACCTATACGATCTCTAATTGTGGACTAGTTGGTTGTTTTAGGGGCCGGAGCTTTCAAAGTCTCTTCCTGAGCTATTCAAGAACTCGATCCGTGCTTTGTGCAATGCAAATACCTCGGAAGGATTTCGGCCCTCTAAAGATGTGTCAATCCCGGAGATAAATCTGCCTGGTGGCCGGACGAATGGCTTGATTGGTGGTCCGTCCCCCTCGAAACGGCCGATTCTCATTTTCTTTGCCGGAGGGCTTCATGGTCCCATTAGGCCAATTCTCCTGGAGCATTGGGAGAACAAGGATCCAGATGTTCAAATTCACAAGTATCTCCCAAAAGATGTCTCATATTCGGCGATGATGAGGAAGAGCAAGTATTGCATTTGTCCTAGTGGTTATGAAGTTGCAAGCCCGAGAATGGTCGAAGCCCTATACACTGGCTGCGTGCCAGTTCTGATCAAAGATCATTATGTGCCTCCTTTCAGTGACGTTCTGAACTGGAAGTCGTTTTCTGTCGAAATCCCATTGGAGGAAATCCCGAATCTGAAAAAGATTTTGACGGGAATTTCGACCAGACAGTATATAAGAATGCAGAGGAGGGGTGTAACGGTGAGACGACATTTTGAGGTCAATTTGACTCCGAAGAGGTACGATGTTTTTCATATGACACTTCATTCGATTTGGCTGAGGAGACTAAATATTCGACTAAATGGCGTTGAAGATTCATGACAGCCTCGTTCATAGATCAGTTCTGGATTGGGTTGGAGTGAGATATGGTATTGCTATAGAGTAAATTCGAGTTGGTGTATGAATATTCTTAAGATTTTTTTCCAATGTTTTATATGTTACAGAAGTACAATCTGTGTGATCTTGGCCTCTTCTTTAAGGATATAGTAATATGTGATTCTTTTCATTTTCTTAATTGTAGTAATTGAGTAGTCGAAGGTGTATTTCATGACTTTGGAATAGGTGAATTAATTCATCCTAGTTCCAACCTGATTTACATTCATTTTCCCTCTTTTAATGATATTAGTAAACAATATTTTATGATATTAATTCTGGGATGAATGGATTCTCTGGTGGAAGTTTTAATTTTGTGAACATATATAGTTTGAGTTTTAGGGATCAGTCATAATTTTCTTTTTCATTAGAAAGAATTTATAGTTTATGTATTTTGTTTCTTAGTTCAGTAATAATTTTCTTTTTTATTAAGAAAATGTATAAGCACATTTGGATACATAGAGAGGATTGATAAAATTATAATAATATAGTGGGATTATATTGTTGAAAATAATATAATATTGTGTTTGATGATTAGGATCACACATTTTGGATATGTATTTATTTTATTAATCTCTTGCATGGATATAAGGATTAAATAATTGGGTCATGCAATATTGTCAAATTTTATGAATTTTAGAGATATAATTATCAAATAATTAGTTATTTTTTTTCCACCATGATAAAGAATTATATAATCTATGTCAAATTATAGGGATTATTTATCAATTGATTTGTGGATTATAAACTGGTCCTTTATATAACAAGGGCTTATTTATCCAAAACCAAATATTTGATGGAAACTTAATAATATAATCTATCAAGTCCAATACATATACCCAAATGTGTCCTCTATGTATTTTGAATTTGAGTTTGAGTTGCAGGGATCAGTTATGATTTTCTTTTTTATTGAAAAAAAACCGTATTTTTTATGTATCTTGTATTTAGGTATTGGTCGCTATCTTTGTTTTTATTAAAAGAAAATGTATGCTCTATGTATTCCATATAATCAATTTAAAGAAATATAATTAAATAATTAAGAAAAATATATTGAAAGGAAAATAGATTTGTCCTCTATGTATTTTGAATTTGAGTTTGAGTTGCAGGGATCAGTTATGATTTTCTTTTTTATTGAAAAAAAACCGTATTTTTTATGTATCTTGTATTTAGGTATTGGTCACTATCTTTGTTTTTATTAAAAGAAAATGTATGCTCTATGTATTCCATATAATCAATTTAAAGAAATATAATTAAATAATTAAGAAAAATATATTGAAAGGAAAATAGATTTTATCTTTACAATGTCTACATACAAAATAAAAATATATGTAGAAAAAAAGTCTTTTTCAAATTTTTTTTTGGATCTGGGAGATAAGACTAGTGAAGTACTTGGATTTATTGCCAATATGGCCATTACAGCTAAATACTCTACATTTAAAGGGAAGATTTGAAACTTTGAATCCCCCTTGCATGTTGTTATCCACCTAATTTAATAGTAATTTATTCCTTTAAAATTTATGTTTTCATATGTAGGAAATTGGATTTATTTAATTGGTATTCGATTCATCATCATAGTTTGAAGAGATAAAAGGTCGTAAATACGAATTTTATTACCACCTATAAATGAAAAAGAATTTCATGCTTTAAACTTCACAAAAAATATCACATCTACATTCATGATTTAAATATATTTTTAATGTCTCTTATCTTTAATAATTTAAATTATCTATATTGTTGTCAGTCAATATGATATTCGAATTATGTTAAGAATAAATTTTTTCTAATTTACACAAGCACATATATATTTTAGATTTACTATGTTCGAATTACAAATTTCACACATATAAATTTAAGAGTGATGTTATTGAACTAATTGACCACTCAATATTATTCTGTCTTGATAATGTCCTCGATTCAGATCTTATTTATGAATAATTGGACAGTTAGATCAGCTTTTCTCTTCCAACATTATATCAAAGAAAATCATATCCTTTGAGCGACTGACTGTCAAAAGCCACTATGATCTATATTTTAACTGCGAAGAAAGAAGAAACTTGTCAGTCAGTAACTTTTTTACTTGCGGTGGATAACATTTTGCACAAAATAGTGTGACAGTATACAAAGACACAGCACAATTATTTCATGTATAAGAGTATTTAAGACAAAAAAATATTTTTCTTTAAAAAAAAACCAAGAAGAAGAGAAGCGGCAATTGGGCTCAAATGGAGGAAAAGTGGCAGAAATAAAATGTTTTAAGAGTCACCATTGTACAGTTTTCTCTTGGAGACAACATATGGTTACAACAAAAAAATTTCACTAACAAGGTAACACATTTAATCCAATCAGTAATAATTCCTACTTTATGCTCGGAGAAAAAAACATCAGCTTTCATGTGTATCATGAAGTTGAACATTGATTCTTCTAAGCCATATCGAATGAAGTATCATGTGGAAAACATCGTACCGTTTAGGAGGGAAATTAACCTCAAAATGTCTCCTTACTAGAATACCTGTCTTTTGCATCTCTAAGTATTGCTCTTGAGGAATGGCCATCAAAATTTTCTTCAAGTCAGGAATTTCCTTAACCTGAACATCAACTGAGAATCTACTCCAATCCAAGACATCATCAAATGGCTTGGCGTAATGGTCCTTAAGGAGCACCGGAACGCATCCCATGTAAAGGGCTTCGATCATTCTTGGGCTAGCTACTTCCCAGCCACTCGGACAAATGCAGTATTTGCTCTTTCTGAACATCCCATAATACGACATACTTTTCGGAAGGTACTCGTGGATTTGAACATCCGGATCTTTGTTTTTCCATTGGTCCATTAGCGCTTGCCTAATGTAGCCGTGGATGCCTCCAGCATAGAACACTAAAACAGAACGCTCTGATGGAGGCGGCCCACCGATCAAGCCCTCCATTGTTCCATCAGGAAGATATATCTCCGGCATGGACACATCTATGGAGGGCTTGAATCCTTCTGATGTGTTTGCATTACATAGGACTCTTATCGAGTTCTTGAAGAGGTAACGAACACCGTGTGAAATTGTCGGCGTCTGCGACAACATTGGTGTAAATTTGAAGCAATTAGTTGAAATTTAAAGTCAAACAAGAAAATAAAAAAGAAAAGAAATCCCCTGAGCTGTTTGAGTTGTCTGGCTCACCGATTACATCCTAAAATTAGGTTATGATCCTTAACTCATCCTAAAAGTATATTTAATGGATGCAACTTGGATTCTTTAGCGAATGCAGATATGTGCGATACACGGGACATTACACTTACCCAATCATGACAACCAAGAATGAAATGATCATGTCCTAGAGTTCGATTCCAATAAGGATACTTTGTGGAAATAAGTTTGATATAGTCTCTGGCTATATTTTGCAGGGGAGTCCAAGCTCGGTTGTGGATCACATAGGCATAAGTGGCTATCGATTGCACACTCAATGGAATGAAATATACATGGGCCTTTTTCGGATCTCTGGTCCGGAATTTGCTGATCTCAATCTGATGAAGGAGAATTCCCTCAATCCCAAGAATCCCCAGACTTTTGCTGTAATGGAACAGCGGAGGATCTCCATCCTCGTATACATATATCTTAAACAGTTTCTCCATTTCCAAGTAGCTCCTACACGTAACAAGTATAACATTACAACCTTAATTTTTCCTTCTCTGCTTTTGTTACAAATCTAAAAAGTTATATATCCAAAATGAAGACGAATTAACAAATGATCAACACCTGTGAAAGGCATTGGCGTTCCTATAAATTGGACCTGCGGGGACATAGTCTGGGTCATATGATGTTTCATTGTTGCGCTGAGTCTCCTGTATAGCTGCCCGAGCCTGTGCTAGACTAGCTTCAACCATGTCTAAATTGTCTAAATTGCGATATTGTTTCCCATACTTAGCCGGCCTTTTGTTCTCTTTATTCTCCAAAACCTGGTTAACTTCGGAACAGTTTATCACACCGTACTCAATAGAAGACAATTTTCCATAATTTCAAGAAATTAGATCAGGGGCTAGCCTTACCGGTGAGTGATCCGCCGTTGGTGAGGTGGCAGCAGGCGACGGCGCGGCCTTGGAAGTTTGTTCTACATCCTTCGCTGCAGGACGAGGACCAAGAACTCCAGAAAGTGAGTTCACAGGATCACGAAAAGATGGCCAAGAGTAGCCGCTGGAAGGCTTCTGGTTCAATATAACCACGAGCCCAGATAAGATAATCAATGGAATTACTACAAAATACAATAGCTTTGAAGAAGATGATAACGATGAATCCGCCATGTTTTCTACTTTTCTTGTCTTCTTTTTTTCTGTGTTTAATTTGTTTCGTCTAGTAGCAATCTTAACGTGGAGAAAAGGAATATAAAGGAGCTAGCTAACATGTGGCAACTGGCAGCTTCAACTTGAAGATTCATTGAATTTCTATTTTGTAGAATATTTAAGGACATCTTGCAACTGGACAAAAAAGGGGAGTGGGAAGATGAAAGAACTCTATGATTTAACAAAAAGTTTACCTTAAGAAGGGATAAAATTGAGGAATTTGAATGGCCTTTTAGTCATATGTTTTCGAGAGGACGTATGTACGTAGTATTTGAGCTGATGAATGTGGTCTAGTCTACGCCAGTGTTTTACTGTTTTTGGATTTGCCGACGCAATGGTTATTGATGGGGTGGAATTTATATAATCTTCATTAATTATTGATGGGGTGGAATTTATTATAATTACCATTATTTTGGATTAGCCTCGATATTGCTTTGGTTTTAAAGAAATGCTTTTTCATTAATTATTTTTGTAATAACTTGAATTGGTTTTCATTTTTCATTTATATGGTATAAAAAGAAAAGAGTCCTGATTTTCACACTATTATATCAAATTATTGTTATTTTATCTTCAAATATTTTATAATTGAAAAAAAATTAAGGTTCCAAATGTAGTTTTCTCATGTTTCTTTTTACCCCTACTCTCTTCTTCGCCTACCAAAATACATAAATCAATCATATATTCTTTCTAAAGTTAATATCGCAAAAGTAATAAATTAATTCCTTTTGATTGTTATTTATCTTGAATTCAGTCGGAATGAGTGGAAAAAAAAAACCCTAGATATATATTGAATAATGTGGAGATCAGTGACATATATTGAAACGAAGAATTACCATTAGGTCATGTTGATTTTTTTGTCTTACATATAATTTTTTTTATTTGTTTTCTATTTACATAATTTTATTTAAATTTATATACACAACGAAAGCGTGCCTTTGTGGATGGTATTATAATCTTTTTTTTAAAAAAAAAAAGAGAAACAAAAACAAGGGAGAACATTTTTTATTGATTTGATATTTTCTTCTCACCACATTGCAGAGATTCTTCTTTAAAAGAAAAAATGCTAAATTGCCGAGTCATTTGTCAAACAGGATAATTTCATCTCTACGTCACTAAGATGAGTGATGAGTCATATTTGTTAGTGAATGAATAGAAAAACAGTATACCTACCGTTACGTGGACGGCCCGGTGCATAATAGCATGCATCACTGGAGTACAGCCCGCCGGAAGACCCGCATTGCATCGATTCTAGGGGTCTCGATAGCAGGATTAATCTTGTGTAATTTATTTATGGGTTGATGTCCATTTTTGTCAATTTTTATCATTTTAATTTTCATTTACCCTTTTTCTTTTTTCTTTTTCAAGATCCCAAAATAAACATAGTATTATTAACGTTGTTATATTTATAAAGTCAATATTTGGGAACTTGGATCGCTGAATCAACTCCACGAAGCTGATATTCAATTACGTCATATACCTCAACCAACAATAATGGAGGCCGATAATTAGTTGCAATTATGATGCATTTATCATTCATTTTAATTAAAAGAGTAATTATATATATGTTAAGAGTCAGAAATAGTATGTCACTGTACTTATCAGTATTGATTTTACTTATATTAAATTGATACTCTAATTCATGAATATAATTAATTGTTTTCCTCAAAAAGCAAAAAGGTTAACTGACCAAGTAATTAAGGATTAATCTAGTCCCATTAATTTGTACGAGAAATAATATGTCATATTTGTATATCGTAAGAGGGTTAATGTAATGTATTATTAGTATCAAATGAGGGTTCAATATAATTTTTATTTTTATATCATAAAAAATTGAAATATATGGATAACCTTTTTTTTTTTTTTTTTTGACCTTATTCTCCAAATTCCATGCTTGTTAGTTCACGGTTTGGATCATTGTTCCTTTCTATATTTCATTTTTTTTATTATATTTTATAAATACATGTCAAATATATTAAATTTTTTTATAAAATAAATAATTCAAAATTAAATACACATAACATGCATTCAATAATTTTAAATAAAAAATAAAATAAAAAAAATTCAAAATGATCAATTTACTCTTTTTTTTTTTTTTGACGACCTTTTTGACAAACATCCTACTAATGCGCTATCATTTCCTGAAAGTTTAATAATTCACTACCTTGTCGTTACTCCCTCTCTTTTATACTTGAATACTCCGCCATTATTGCATGAAGTATTTCATGAAAAAATCATATAAATGTTATAAGCAAATGTAGAAACTAAGAAGTTTATATGTAGATTTTATACGAAAAATAATTCAAAACATTATAAACATACTTGTTGTACTCCTATTATATTCTAAGAACACATTAGTAGTTAAATAGCTCTTAAGACAATACAATTATTAAGGTGGATCATCAAGTCTAGGGCGGAATCGACAAAATCTAGGACTATAAATACATATTCACAATTTTCAACATTTAATTGCAAATATTTAAAAAACCTGGTGAAAACAAATTTTGTCCGCATCAATACTCTTTGAAAATTTTTATTTATTACAACAAGCAATTTTTCAATGTCGAATGTTGTTATAGTAAGTGCAAATCAAAGGCATTTTCATTCATTAAAATTGATCAAAAGTAAGTGATGGGCATGCTTGTACTCTGGCTCTGTAGCCAAAGGAAGAGACATGAATAATGGTCTGCTTCACCTTTTCAATGTCTGTAGGAACTTTTTTATGGTCTGAACAACACTAGTAATCTGTGTCCCAATGCAAACTTTTTACAATAATAATAATAATAATAATAATAATAAGAGCTTGGGGATTAAATTTTATGTTCAGAATGATAGAACGCCATACGCAAGATTAGTTGAATTTTTCTTATCAGCCAAATGTTAATTGAAAAATAATTGGCATTGTTTGGTTACTGCTACAACAAAAAAGTCTCCCTCAAAGCATAAATAAGCATACCAAAAAATAACTTTCATATTTTTCAATAATTCATTCTTGCGAAACACATAATAAAATCAACCAAAAAACATAACCATTGTTTTTATTTAATTAGGAGCCAAAACCAAAATGGAAACTTGAATCTTTGCCTAATTTTTTGGGAAACGAATTTTTCTCTGTTTTGATTCCAGCAAAAAAATTTCAAAACTATGTCCTCAATTTTTGGGTAACCATATGATGGCCAAGAATTTATTTTCTTTGCTGAAATTAGAAAGATTGGTGATTGGTGAACGATTGTAAAGATCATGGAAGATCTACATTTGAAATTGTTGTTTAATGTTGTCATATAGTTAGGAGCTACTTTTAAATCCTATATATGTATTAATAATGAAGGAAAGAAAAGAGATTGGATTTTTGCTGGGAACTCAATAAAATACTAGCATATGCCAGGTGTGATGCACCGAAATAATTATATGATTAATTAATTTATTTTTTAATAATATTTATTTTACTTCATGTGATTAAAACATGAATTGTAAGTATTTTTAATATTTAATGAAAGAAAATTTATTACTAATTAAATAATATAATATGAATATTTCAATTAAAAAATATTATAGTTAAAGATAATTTATTCTTAAATAAGTTGTAGGATATCAAGAATTGCTCAACCTAAGTTTATAAATTATACGAAAATTTGTAAAGTAATAAAATTAAAAAATAAAATAATAAGTAAATTTTCAATATTCAGTTTAAAATAAAATATCAATTTCTCATAAGTTTTTTTTTTAATTAGAATATTAATTGTAAATAATTAAATGGGTAGTTACTTTCAGTCAAATATTTTTGATATCACATCATTAATTGATATAAAAATATTTTTATGAATTATTATAAGTAAAAATATTAAAATATATGCATGCGATATAATTATAAAATATTGAAAGTAAATATATCAAAAAATATATAATTAATATTATTTGCTATTTAAGTGGTCATTTATCAAACTTTTAAAAATTTTCAACTATGTCAACTATATATATGTCCCATATAAAAGAATTTATCTCAAATAATCTAAAATGCTTTAAATTAATAATATAAAAATAAAATTTAGAGCTTATAGTTGTTGTAGGAAGTACGTAACTGTTTATATTTGAAACAAATTCTTCAATGAAATTATTTGTTATATTCTCTAAATATAATTTTATCTAAAAATATTTTACATATCTAAAAATATTATTGTAAAAATAATTGAATTTTAAAGACTTTGATAAATTGAGAACTTGCATATCAATGAATTTACAATTATTCATTTCTCAAACTTCTAACTCTTTAATAAAGAAGTGATGATTTGATATTTTACATAAATATTAGTTTATCTCTTTCACAAGCAACAAATAAGTTGTAAATTTTTTTAAATAAGTCACGATGTTAAGAGATAATTATGATTGTTAAGTATTTTAATTTTACTTTTGAAGTTGTGTAGAAAATAATTATTTAATTAATAAAGAAAAATAATTTATTTGATCAAATGATTTAATATTATTTATTTTTTATTAGAAATAATTGGATATTATGTTACTTTAACTGAAAATAACGTGATTGTATCTATATAAATACAAAAAAAAAAATATTAAATACGAAAAATTGGTTGTTGTTTTGAAATAACTTACTTATCAACTATTTTTTGGGGATAAATTTTAAGTTTTTTTTTGGATAAAATATATATATTAAATTAAAAAGAAAAAAATCTCACTCTTTAAATAAAAAATAAGTTAATACTTATTAGACTCATATTTATTAGATAATTTCATTACTTCGTATATCCATTTAATTTTTTATAGTAATATTATTAAAGTGAATATATGTTATACTAAATATGAAATATATCAATTGTGTAAAAGTATTTACTTAGCAATGAAAATTTGATTTTTAGCTACACAAACATAATTTTTTATAAATAATTTATCTATTAAAGAGAAATAAAATGATTTTCTTATAAAAATATTATAAATAAGTAAAAATTCAACCAATTGATATAAAATTATCAAAGCACATGATATTATATAGGAAAAATGAAAAAAATTCTTTCTTATATGTACATAATTAGAAATGAATAAATCAAGTGTTGATAAATTTAATGAATATTTTTTATAAAAAAATACATAGTATTTCTTCATTCATTTAATAAGAAAATTAAAATATTTTCAACAACTTAATAAAATTATAACATTTTTAAATATTTATAATAATACATTATTCAAGGTGCATTATTCAAATGTGAAGTATACACAAAGCGCAAATTGCAAGAGGACGAACCAACTCTGGCAAGAGGCAGGATGGCTGCCTGCGCCATTCTCTACAGACATACAAATTAAGGTTATCTTTATACTATCTTATGATAATGTAACAAATCATATTATACTAATTTATATTCTAGGCCCAATATTCGAGGCCCTTTTTAATTCTAAATAATAAAGGATAAAAATGAAAAAATTAACGATTTATGATGATATCATTCATATTAAAGAAAAATGATTGACTACTCAGTATTCTTGTATTAGTTAGTGAGCGAAGTCAAATATCTATTGAAGTGCAAGGCATTAGTCTTTGGGATAATTTAAGTTGAGTTGAATTTTAATTCAAAAAATGAAAGGCTTAGAAGTTTGAACAATGAAAAAAATATTAAAAAAAGGAAAAAGAATAAATAAAATTAAAACATATCTTTTCATTTTATGCAAACAAATTTATTATTAGGAAAACAAACAAATGAAAAATTTATAATTCAAGTAACAAAGCTTTAATTGGATATATATACAATTATGAGTAGATAAGTTTTCAAAATTAAACCCATATATATAATGGGCCTAATTTTTTACCCAAAATTTTCAGTCTGAACCCACCTCTTCAGTTTTCTTCAATTTCTACTGGATATCATTGAGAAAACACATGCATACATAGCATTCAGAAAACACACACATATATATAGCAAGAAAATAGATGCTCCATTGTTGATCAAGAAAAAATAGATACTTCTTTTCAAGAAACAGATACTCGACATTATCAGTTTCTCACGCCGGTGAGCGCGTAGACAACGCCATTAAAAAGAAAAACTTCCCAGATTTTACATTTTCTTGATTTCAAATTGCATTGTGTCTTTCATTTTCTTTTCTCACATCAATCACCGACGCAATGTGCCGGGCATCAAGTCACTGCCAGATCTACAGAAACATAAAGACTTGTGTGATACAGAAACATAACTATGGCATGAAAGGTTAGGGCATGTGAGTTACCTCAAATTAAAGGTAATGATGAAGAAATTCATGCTCAAAGGGCTTCCTCAACTAGATGTTCGAGAAGATATAGCGTGTGCAGGATGTCAGTACGGGAAAGCACACCAATTGCCCTATAAGGAGTCAAAGTACAGAACCAAGGAACCTCTTGACTTGGTGCATTCGGACATACGTGGCCCGATAAAACAACCATCCATCAGAGGCTTCCGATATATGATCACCTTTATTGATGATTTTTCAAGGTACGTATGGCTAGATTTCTTAAAAGAAAAATCAGAAGCGTTAAGCAAGTTTAAAAAATTTAAAGAAGAGGTTGAAAAAGAATTGGTTGTAGAATAAAATGCCTACCGACAGATAACGGAGGTGAATATACCTCGCACGAGTTCACAAAGTATCTAAAGAAATGCAAGATATGTAGGTAAATAACTTGTCCAAATACTCCACAACAAAATAGAGTAGCAGAAAGGAAGAATAGACATCTTGCAGAAATATGTAGGAGTATGCTGCATGTGAAGAATGTACCACCTCGATTTTGGGCCGAGTGTATGAAAACAGCTGCACATGTAATTAATAGGCTACCTCAAGCAAAACTCGGATTTGTTTCACCATTTCAGAAGCTATGGAAGATCAAGCCCACGGTAAGTCATTTTCGAGTATTTGGATGCGTATGCTATGTTTTTATTCGTGATAATCTACGTACCAAATTTGATAAGAAAGCAATACATACCATATTTGTGGGCTATGATAACGAAAGAAAAGGTTGGAGATGTTGTGATCCTGCAACAGGAAAGTGTTATGTTTCTCGAAATGTGGTGTTTGATGAATCATCATCTTGGTGGACACCGCAATCAATAATATTGCCAGATTCGAGAGAAGCTGAGGAGAAAGAAAGAAAGATTATTGAAGAAAAAGAAGATAACATACATCCGAGTGCAGAAGAAGTTGAGGAACCTACTCAGGCGGAAAGAGTGAAGTCTCCATGGAGAACAGACGTATATCAGCGAACTTTAGAAGAAGAAGGGTCGAGCCAAATCGAGGAGACTCAAGGTGAGATAGAGGACACTCAACCTCAACTCAAAATGTCTACAAGACAAAGAAGGCCAAATCCTAAATATGCTAATGCAGTAGTAGTAGAAGTTGATAAGATGAAAGAACCTCTCTCATTTGAGGAAGCTTCTTTAAAAGCCTTGAAGCAAAATGAGACTTGAGAATTAGTACCAAGGCCCAAAGACATAAAACCCATATCATGCAAATGGGTTTACAAGATAAAGAGTAAACTGGATGGATCTATCGAGAGATATAAAACACGATTGGTGGCCAGAGGATTCTCTCAGAAGTATGGGCTAGATTATGGTGAGACATTCAGTCTAGTGGCAAAAATCACCACAGTACGTGTGCTTCTGGCTTTAGCAACAAGCAAGGATTGGAAATTCTGGCAGATGGGTGTGAAGAACGCATTATTGCATGGAGAATTGGATAGAGTAATATACATGGAGCAGCCGCAAGGTTTTGAGAGAAAAACCCATCCAGCCTATGTATGCAAGTTGAAAAAGGCTCTTTATGGGCTAAAGCAAGCACCAAGAGCATGGTATGGAAAGATAGCGGAATTTCTTACTCAAAGCAGCTACACTATGGTGTCAACAAATTCAAGCTTATTTGTGAAAATTCAAAATGGAAAGATTGTAGTCGTGTTTGTTTATGTGGATGATTTAATTATCACAGGAGATGATGAAAAAGAGATACAACAAATTAGAGCCAACTTATCAGTTCGCTTTCACATGAAAGCACTTGGGGAGTTGAGACATTTTCTTGCACTTGAAGTAGAAAGAGATGAGAAGGGATATTCTTATCTCAACATAAGTATGCCAAAGAGCTACTTGAGAAGTATGAGATGTTAGAATGCAAGCCCATCTCAACTCCAATAGAGGCTAACATACAGTTAAGCTCTATCGAAGAAGAGGATCTTGAAGATGCCACAATGTATAGGCAAATAGTTGGCAACCTTATTTATCTCACCGTGACACGACCAGATATATCGTATGTAGTAGGAATGGTGAGCCGAAATATGCAGAGTCTGAGAAAGTCTCATTTGGAATTCGTAAGGAGAATTCTACGCTACATAAAAAGTACGATTGATTATGGGATATTATACAAGAAAGAAGAAAAATGTGAAGTAGTTGGGCATTGTGATGTTGACTATACCGGTAATCGTGATACAAGACGCTCAACAACTGGCTACATATTCAGTCTTGGAGAAGGACCAATTTCTTGGTGTAGCAAAAGACAACCAACTATCTCATTATCTAGCATCGAGGCAGAATATTGAGCAGCAGCTGTGGCAGCTCAAGAGAGTACATGGTTGATGCAACTTATGAAGAATCTTGGACAAGATAATCACGCTATATAGATATATTGCGACAACCAATCGGCGATACGCCTTGCAGAAAATCCGGTATTTCATGCGAGAACCAAGCACGTGGAAGTGCATTATCATTTCTTACAAGAAAAAGTACTATGGGGCGAAATTGAGATGAGGCATGTGAAGACAGAAGACCAAGTTGCAGACATTTTTACCAAGAGCCTCAACATAGCAAAATTTGAAGACTTTAGAAGGCAACTTGGCATGGCAAAAAGAAGTGACTTAAGAAAGAGTAGTTGTTGAGGGGGAGTAATGAAGAATACCGACTACTCTAGAAGTATCTACATATCTCCATCTTTGATTTTGGTGAAGTTCTAGAAATCACAACTAAAAATTTCTAGTGAAGACTAGTGTGGAAAGTTGTAAAAGTCTTTAGAATCTTTTGGACACTTATAGAAATGTGTAGAAAAGGTATAGAAATGTGCAGAAATGTGGAGTTATGTAGAAATGTGTAGAAAAGGTAATAAAAAAAAAAAACAGAAGATAGAATCAAGAATTCCAAGAAGAGTGGTGCAAGGTGTGAGTGCTTCTATACACATATGTATACACTTTGTTGTCATAATAATAATATATAATCTTTGAGTGCCTTACATACTTTGCATCTATCTCGCCTTCTTTTTCAACAATGGAATACTTGTCAAAATGCAAATTTTTAATACAATTTTGACAAAAGACAAAATATATATATATATATATATATATTCTCATTCTACACAATTTGGAACGTGCATATTACAGCCAACTGAAAACTAGTTTTATCAGCACAGAACAATCTTACTGGAGATCAAATACTTGGAATTGACTTTGAGCGAATACACTCCTTAAGAATAGCTCTCTATTCATCAATTTTCTGCTTCGCTTCTGGATTCTGTGGTTTAATTTTTCTTTTCTCTTCCAGCGTCCATGTGAAAAGTTCACGTGGACGATCCTCAGGAATAGGCTATAGCACAATTACAGGCTTTACAATAGGAGGAGAGAATGCTGGTTCCTTGTGGGTGGGACCAGTCGGTGCATGCAGCTGAAGCCTGGAGCTTGGCAACTCTTCCTTTCTTACCTGCCTGTGCAAACATGTATGCTGCAGAAATAAAAACAAACAAGAATCAGAGCCCTCATTTTCAAGGGCCCCATTCAATTCAATGTTAATTATTAAAGGTCCTATGATCAATAATCAAAGGCATCAAGGGCTTCTTGCATTTTGCGTTCATGAGCATGAGCACTAAAAAAGATGTCACCTAGAAACAAGTAGGAAAAAGAACAAATAGAATAAAATCAAGATTAACAAAAAAAATTATCCAGCGGCCAGCCTTAATTCCCACTCGGAGTGGCAAGCTCTCGCAGTCGTGACCGAGGGAGTTTACCTCCATCAAGACTGAAGAGAGTATCGGTGACAAGATGATGTTCATTAGTTGTGGTTCGACTTTATCTAAGAGAGCTGTTGTGAGTGGAATGGACAATAAGATTTATTTTTTGATTTTCAGTGGGAATGGTATATCTTACTCTCTCAGCACAAAGAATTTCACTTTGGTATTGATTTTTTCATTGCGGACGCAATGAAGCGACTACCAATTAATGCTTGGATTGAACCTAGAGACTGTACCCTATAAAAATTTGGCATGGTAATTTTGATTATTCTAATTTTAAGTATAAGTCGCAAACAATAAAGATATTAGGTGACATAAGTATTGATCAATTCTTACTTAAGTCGCATAGTGAATTGGAGTGGTGTTGATCTTTTTGTCAATTTAAATGATATGGAATAAATCTTATGATGATATGCACAAGATCATCATTAGAGCACTTGGGCAGCCTTTTCTCTTCTTGGGCTTGCGTGGTCTTCATTCTAGCTCCGGGATTTCTCCGCCGTGTGCGGTGGCGGGAGGTGGTGGGTCGTGGTGGCCCTGATCTGAGTTCTTGATTGGGGCTGACGATGGGTTGATTGATGTCTTTTTGGTTTGTCTTTTGCTCTTCCATTTGGAGCGTGTTCAGAGAGCACGACACTTGCGAGAAACCTGCTTAATTCTGCTTGATAATTCACTGCAATCATAGCGTGACGTTTGGACCATATATACATCTAGGATTTGTTTGGTTGGACATATAGAATTAGAAATGATATATATACTAGTAGCATATAAGCTAGAAATGATATCCAAAACCATCTAATCTATTGTTTGTTTTGATTTTAGGAATTGGTAATATTCCATACTTGAACCCATTTAATGTTTGGTTAGAAAGATTGTTCAAATTTAAAAAGGTGGAAAATGAGTCAGATCATCTTGGCTTGATTCATAAATCAACTTGGCCCATGATATCATATCGGGTTACAAAAATTATCACGTCCATAAAAATGTGAAGTAAACGGAAAATCAGGCTTGAAAATGAATCTATCAGGTTTTAACCTTTGAAGGAAACAATCCCTAATGTATTTTGTAACTTTAAAAAAAAGAAAAAAAGGATTGATTAAAATATGTTTTGCAGTTCTAAAACATGAAATTTGATTAATATTTATTTGTTTATTTAATTATAATAAGTAATTTGATAATCTTATTAAAGTTTATACAATTAATTGAAAAATATAACGCACAAGTGGACTCTGGGAATGAGCAACCAAAGAGCAATAGGACTTCCTGTCCTTTCCAAACTCAATATCTTTATTTGCTAATTCATATTAGGACTAGGAGTTTGATTCTTGAGCCAGCCTATATATATAATACACACACGCACAGCGAGTATTGTTATTTAATCAGCTCTCTTTTTTTCGTGGTTAAATACAAAACTTTTCTTCAGCCCTGCAAATTGGAGAGGAGGCGAAGGAAGATTCCGAGCAAATTAATCTCTTTAATAAGGTATGGTTCTATTTATAGTTGCTAAATTAATCAATCCTTTTTCTCTATATAAGGAAACTAATTTTCATCAATATCAAAATTTTGATTGGCAGGATGAAAAGTGGAAATTGAGAATGGCTGAAATTGAAGAGAGTAGAAATATCGTCGAAGAGGTGGAGAATATTTGGTGCGATCTTCCAAACGACATCCTAAGTTTGATTAGATTTCGTCTTTTTGCCGGAGATTATAGTGCCTTTAGCGCTGTTTGTACATCATGGAGATCGATCGTCATTCCAATCAGGCCAGCTCCACCGCCGATAGATTGCCCCTTTTGTTGTTCTCTATGGTTGATATCCATCTGCAATGATATAACTATGCTTTTTCACCAATTGTATAGTGACTTTTATTCTATGGACATTCCTGAACTATATAACGCAAATATTTTGTGTTCCAAATATAGTTGGTTACTCGTATCTATCCAATATACCATATTTTTCTTCAATCCTTTCACGAGCCAAAAAATTGATCTTCCCAATATTCCCCTTTTAGAGTTTACTTCTGTGTCTTTTACATCACCTCCAACTTCTGATGATTGTTTGGTTATTGCATTTTGGGCTTTTGGGCGCACAGTGGATATTGGATTGTTGAGACACGGACAGCAGAATTGGAATACTTATAATTATGAAAGTATTGACCAGTTTCACTGTGCAGGCTGCAATCCAGTTCTATTCAATAGGTTGTACTACTTTTTGAGCATCTATGGGACTATAGGGGTATTTGACCCCAAAAACCTGATTACTGGGAAAACTTTTGTGAAACCCTTTGATCTTGATTTCCAGTATTCCATTTGCCAAAGTTTCCTCTCAGAATTGGGTGGGAAGCTTGTTGCTGCATTTCTTACCCGTGAAAATATAGTTCATTTTTTCAGTCTGGACCTTATTAATATGGTTTGGCAACCGGAGGAGACTATCGGAGACAAGATGTTGTTCTTCAGTACTGGTTCGGCTTTCTCTAAAAGAGCTGTTGTAAGTGGAATGAATAATAAAATATATTTTCCGATTTTCAGTGGGAAGAATGGTTTATTTTACTCTCTCAACACAAAGAAGTTTCACTCGTTTTATGGTACTGATTCCTCCACTGTGGATGCAATGAGACGACTACCAGTTAGTGCTTGGATTGAACCTACTTTTGAGACTGTATCCCATAAAAAATTGACACGGTAGTTTCGATTAATTCTTCTGATTTTGTATGTAAGTCGCAAACTATAAGATTTATACATTAAAATATTAGGTAACATAAGGAATCGGTCAATTGTTACTTATGTCGCATAGTGAATTCGAATGGTGCTTATCTTTTTATCAGTTTTTCTAATTTAATGTATTTATATTTGGTTTTGGATCCTGTGTTTACATTTCAAATTCTGAATACATTAGGTTGGTCATCTTTGCTCAGTGCATTAAATTTAAAGTTTCTCTAAAAGCTTAATCTTCATCTTTATCATGGTATAAAATTTTTTGGTATATGACCTGTTGAGGCCAAAGCCAACTATATTAATTGTTATCTAGATTTTACATCGATAATGCACCAATAAATTCCTTGATCTACAAACATCAATTAAATCTCAAATATTATAGGTCAATTGGCACAAATCTTTACAGTGAATATTAAATATATATATATAAATATTGGATAACTTTTAAAAATCATGCATTAAATCTAAAATAATTAATTAAAATTGGATACCGAAATTAAAAAACGCCCAAACAAAATGAAAAATAAAAGGATTACGGTCGAACCTATGAAAATAGATAGTAACTCTCGGATCATGTGTAATATAACCAAAAATTATCCCTTGTAGCATGCATATAAAATTCTTTCTGGAAATAAAATGGTAAGCTTACTCATTATTACATGTCTTTCACAAATAAACAAACAGCCTTAACAGAAATTAAGATATAGCTAACTCATTGCACAGAAAAAAAGAAAATGTTTCAAGTATAAGATGTTTTTAACATTATTCTTTTTTTTTTTAATTTTTAGGTATTATTCTTTTGTTTAAGTTTTCTTAAAATTGTTGAGTTTTTTTGGTATGAAAAAATATAAGTGTTTATATCTTTTATATTGTATTTTTATAAATGTGATGATATCGTGAGAGCATGAATTTTCAGTATCTTTATTGATCTTTACACATTGTGATTTAGTAGAAAATTATTCACCCAATTAAAAATATATATTATGAGTTAAATTTATTTTTACATGAAATTAAAATAATACAAATAAATTATATTTTCAATTGTAATTACTTTAGTTTGTGTATAACACAGGAGTTATAGTATACATATTTTTTGAAAAATATTTTTTTTATTCATTACTTAAATTTTCAACTCTATACTTATCATAATTAATATTTTTATGTAAAAGACATAATTATTGCAGAATTACTAAAATATGTCCACGGGTGACGGATTAATCATCCATATATAAACAATTGTAACGGTGCCTCACAGCTTTTGCACAATTTAATATATTTATTCTTGAACAAAAATATACAATTCTTTGATCAGCCTATATATATAATTTGCGCTACCTAAGTGGTCGGAGGCCCAATGGCATAAGTTTTTCACATAATGTGGGAGGTTAGAAGTTCGAGCCCTAACAAATTCCTGATATACATGCGTGTGTATGAATAAAATAAAATAAAAGCTGGAAAATCAACTGAAATAAAAAAAAAATTAACATATAAATATCCTATTTAAATGGCCAGATTAATTAATTAAAATTTTGCAATTAACCGGCCAGATTCCAGCAGGCCAAGAAAATTGATCATAATTCCTAGGAACGTGGAACTCTAGTCTTTGACTCTTTGTGGGATACATTTTGATTTGAAAACCAAATCCGGGCCAACCCAGAGTCAAGTCAATAATCAACCCCCGGTAATATAACAAGCGGACGAGATTACATCCTGAGAGACAAAATCAATTCAAATCTACGGCTGTATGGAAAGCACAATACATTTCCAACTCCTATTCCTGATGAGTGTAGGAATTATATATCCCCCTCTATATATACACTTTCATGCATGCATTCTACCTAATTACTTCATCAAATTATCCCTCTCTTATAATTTTCCCAAGTAGATTTGATCAGAAGAAACGCGAAAAATGGCAGTTTTATCGAGAAAACTTCAGCGTCTGTTGAAGAAGCTGCGCTTCGAGAAAGATGATCGCCGTTGCGGTTATGAGAAGTTGGAGAATGGAGTGCACCAAAAGCGATCTTGCTCTCCAAGAGGATCCGTTCCGATATACGTCGGAGAAGAGCGCAAAAAGTATATGGTTACTGTGAAGGTCGCCAATTCCGCCGTCTTTCTGGCGATGCTTGACGAATTCCGGGATGAGATCAGTTCCTCAGGGCCATTGGCAGTGCCGTGCTCTGTCGAGGCCTTCGAGCATGTACTTCGCTGCGCCTATGAAGTATGAACAGGTGTTAGAAATAGTGAATACATCATAGGATTCAATTATCTTATTTCAATCTCTTCTATAGTTAGTTGCTCTGGTGATTCTTCACACGTAACTTTTTTCTTTTTTTTTTTTTTTTTTTTTTTTATATTTCTCCTCCGCCAGAGAATTAATTTTTCTCATTTAATTGAGAAACAATTGTAGCAAATTTTGCAGCGAATTGAATGTTTTCATTAAGCTTTATGTATTAGGGTTTTTTTTTTTTTAATTGTAAATTCTTGAACTTTTGAGGATTTGATGATATCTAATTCAATGTTCAATGTTGGAGTGCAATTGGCTTAATTTTGTTTTGAATCTTCGAAATGCAGTACGGTTTTAATTACCTAAATATAATGTTCAATTTAAACCTGAAAAAGAAATTATCAATAATACATATATATATGTATGTATATATTGCATATGCATTTGTAGACATTATTAGGATGTATTGAGACTCAGAATTTTTATAATTGTCATAGTTTATAAAACTTTAATTTATACAATTAAAAAAATTTGTACTTATGAATCCAGTATACATGCATTTTACCAATGTAGTGATCGTCTTATAAGAGGAACATATTGGCACTAAAAAAAGTATTAGTAGCAAAACGGCAAGTGGTGTGCAAAAATTGTCATTAATTATATATAACAATTGATAATAAATTTATTTTCATCATCTTAATAATTTCTACACACCTAATATTGTCAAGAACTTATAGTTTAAGTTGTCACCAGCGACAATTAGTAACATACATGTAATATCAAATAAAATCTTGTAGAAAATTATAGTGACAATTTTTATAATTATTAGGTAATTGTCATTAGGATAGTATATATATCACTTATTTTTTGTCATTAATATATCTTATATTTTTTATAGTGTAAATCCTATATATTGTAAATTGTATTTTGTTTTATTTCACTCTAAAAATTGATGATGATCGATATGACCTCGTCCCATCACATAGTAGAAAAGATCCAATAAAAGTAGAACCTAAGTCTTAAAATCATAAATTTAACTAGGGACGTTGGATGTATCCTAACAATGATCTTTTAACACTCTCAAGTCAACAACGAGTATATATATAAATATTGTTGATAGAATGATGAGTTATAAGGTAATAAAAGTGTACCTAAGGATAATGATTAATGTATTGACTGACATATTAAAAAAAACACATAGGCAGGTTTGATTTGTATCATTAGAGTTGGACTTCACTTCTTGTAACATAATGGATGTTAGATTTAACTGGGCTTTTATACCCTAGTATAATTTTCACTTCTTCAGAGGCCAATACGTAAATAATGTGAATAATGTTCGCATTAACATATTAATACATGTCAAGAATATATTGTTGATGAATCTACTGCTAAGACTATATATGAATAGGTCAGTATATCATTCTCTTAGGACACAACTCAGGGACAGAGCATACATAAGTTACCCTTTTATTAATCCAACAAGTATATTGGACAACGCAATTTAAAGGATGAAGCAGAGAATTTAGCATATCATAAGAAAAATAGTTTTTATGTCAATTTTAATTATTAACATTCCAAATTTATCCTCTAAATTATCCTTTATAAATGCAATTCAATAAGATTATAATTCTATTTTTCACAAAATCCACACACGCACAAATCCACATTGTTAAAACTCCATTCCCAATTGTATCTATCATCATGTAAAATATTTAAGACAATTTTAATTTTACATCACAATTTAAATTATTTCATGCATTAATATAGAATAATTCAAGAAATATTTCTAAGTACGTGAAGAATCCAACCCAAGAAAGTAATATTAAAAGTCAGCCCATTTGCCTATCCAACCTGTATTTGTTGTATAAATCAGTAAGAAGCATTGTTGACTAAGGTTTTGCGAACTTGGGTTACATATATTGATCCTAGGAATAATATATTTGTATTCTGTGTGGAATTGTATATATACTTGGAAACGTAGCATGCAATGTCATGGACTCGCCGAGATCCGCGCCAAACGAGGAAACGAATTAACAATTAACGCGCGCCAATATAACAAGCGGACGAGATTACATCCTGAGAACCAAAGCAATCTGAAATCTACGGATATGCACGAAGCACAATCCATTTCCAATTCTCATGAATCCCGAAGAGTACAGGAATTATATATATGCACCTCTATATATATACACACACTCCATGCATGCAAGCATGCATTCTTCCTAACATAATTCATCAAATTCTCTCCAACAATTTTCAAGAAGTTGATTACATCAGAAGAAAGCATACGGTAATGGCAGTGTTATCAGGCGAATTTCAACGACTGTTGAAGAAGCTGGGTTTCAAGAAAAATGATCTCCGCGGCTACGAGAAATTGGAGGATGGATCAAAACAGCAGAAGCGATCTTATTGCTCTCCGAGGGGATCCATTCCGATATACGTCGGACAAGAGCGCAAAAGGTATCTGGTTCCAATGGCCGCCGCCAACTCCGCCGCCTTCATAGCGATGCTTGACAAATACCACGACGATATCAGTCCCTCTGGGCCGGTGACGCTGCCGTGCTCCGCCGAGGCCTTCGAGCATGTCCTCCGCCGCTCCCGTTAACAGAAGAGATATTCTACAATGATTCCATGCGAATCTTGAAATCTTGATCGTGGGAGAAGTATAAGAATTAAGGATTCAATCTTGTATTGTTCGTTGCTGTGGTGATTTTTCCCACTTCGTTTTGCCCCAAGGAAATGTTTCACATGCAATTTTTTTGTTTTTTAATTCAGGTTCTAGTTTATTTGTACAGGGAGAAAGCAGAAAAAATAATAAAAATCTTCTTTTTCTTTCTATAAATTCTTGATATTTTTATTTTTGATAGTCTAATTCGATGTTCAGTGCTGGCATGTATGTTGTTTCTTGGTTTCAAATCTTTGAAATGCAGAACGTATTTGCCATATGAACTAATTAAAAATGTTTTACTTGAACTTGAAGAAAACAATTATCAATGATGAAATGCTTTTCTTTTATTATTATTATTATTTTTCATGTACATTTGCGACTATTATTTTTTTATTAATATGCACATACACATCAAGAGTCTCGTTAGAATTTAAATCCAAAATCTCGAACTTATATATGTGAAGGTGATGCCTCTAAACCAACAGACTATCTAATACATTTGTAATTATTATTAAATGTAAAGACTCTAAATCTTAAACATTAATCACAATTGTTCGTGGTTTTAAATATTTAGACAATTATAATTAGTTCGTATATGTGTGGCTCCAATCTACAAACTATTGTATGAATGTGGTGATTGTCAAAGATATAAGAATAGGATTTTTAAACATTTTTAATCTTTTATTTTAATTTATTTTATTTTATGAATGCATGTCATGTGATGAGTGATCAACCATATGGTTTTAAAACTAGCCCATTTGTTTAAACAAGCCTATCTTTTGGGCTGGGCTAGGGCAAAACAAAATCCATTGCTAACTAAAGCAACATCAAACATGGTCTATGTGTCCCAATCAAAGTGATCCATTTCATAAGATAAAGAGGTGAGCAAATGTGGTGGATTTTCTTACCACATTTTCTAAAATGTCATTTAAAGGTATAATTCATTTTATGCAAGCAATTGGCAAACAAATACAATGTACTTAATCTAGATATTGGTTAGTGATTACGGCTTTCGTTTTGCATTAGCAAAACCAAGTCCAACAATATTGAAAATAATTAAGTTGGTAGAATGTCTATATTATTAGTTATTTATTTATTTATATACTAATTATTGTAACACGTCATTCCAAATACATAAATTTAGCTACTATGTTATTAATGTTAATTGTATTGATAAATAATTGAACATTCAATTTTATTTATAGTATAAATAAACTAATAGAATAATTTTAATAAGAAACACATTGCATGACATACACTATTTATATAGATTAATACAACTCATATACGAACAATTCCAAAGTCAAAAAGTTAAAAACATGGGATATATGTTACTTCTGCTTTATCTTTTCATCCTGAATGAAATATTTTTTGGATTAAACTAAAATTAAAAGTATAATTGATAGTTCAAAATTTAATGTGATAATATATAGTTGTCATCTTAAATGTGTAAAGACATTTGTTTTTATATAATATAGATAGTAATTCCAGAAAGAGGATATTGTATTACTTATGTATAATAATTTCACAAAGAGGATATCATGCACAGGATAAAATGATTTGCACTTTGTTTATTTCTTCTATGTTGTAATTGATACTTAAATTCGTCCTAAACAAGTAAACTTTTTATAAAATAAACAAATGCATTAATAAAGAAAATAATTAGTCCATAGAGATAATCCCATTGCAAAAAACAACTGTCAGGATTGTTTCAAATGAACACTATTACATCATATGAATTATGATAACTTTTTGATAAATTAAAATTTAATTTTGTGAATTATTATCCTGCCAGCATATAAATATAAAATTTTATCTTTATAAAAAAATATTTTGATAAGCAAAACGAGTTTAATCTATCTCAAAATTATTGTTTATTTCAATTTGAAATAAAACTTGACAACATTTTTTTTGAGATTCTTATAAAAAAATATCTATCTATTGAAAGGAAATACACAATATTTGACTTATTTTGTATACTTTAATGTAATGACCAAGTACACAAATGAGTCGAGTTGAGTTGAGGCCCGAGCTCCAGCTCAAGCTCCACCTGAACGAGCTAAAAAAATTGAGGCCCCAAGCTTGGCTCAATTTGTTAAATTCGACCTTGTGATCAAGTTATAAACATGAGCCCGAAACATAAAATTATTTTATACTATATAAAAAATTAACTATCATTTTTTTAAAATATATATATATATAGGATTGTGAGCCTATAAACAAGAATTATTTGACTCAAGTTCAGCTTGAACCTTATACGAACTTGGCTCGAAAATTCGAACTCAAATACTTTTCGAACCAGACCATCCGGCTCGACTCTTTTGCATTCTTAAGTTAAATTACTGTGAGTTAAAAAAAAAGAAAAGAAAAGAAAAAAATGGGCCAGACTTGTCTGGTTTGGTTGTAAACTGTGATATGTGGAGCACAGTCTTAACAATCATTAATTGGTGTTGTTGGGGTGGAACACGGACCCTTGCCCAAAAGTACAAAAATAATGGAATGGTTTCTGGACCCCATTGCTTGTCCGCATCCACGATGTTCACGTGGCGGTCATGGTTAGGGCACGGCTGCAGAGGGTTGCAAATATTTGCGAAGTATTTTTTGATAATAATTCAAGGAATGTTTTCCATGTTTACAATACCTAATGTTTGGTTATGTCTTGTGTGTGTGTGTGTGTGTGTGTGTGTGTGTGTGTGTGATTTTAATATGTAATTTAATAGAATGAATATTGAAAGTGATATTGAAGAATGTGAAAGATGTATTGAAAAATGTAATGAATTTTTTATTATATTTTGGATAATAGTTATTTTGTCTTGTGGAATTTTGGTATGTTTATTTTTGTTTTAGAAGGAGATATTTTTTTACTGTAACAATCGAATTAATACTTTTTTGTTGGGTTTTGGGGGGTAAAAGTGGAATTTATTGATTTTTTTATTATTAGAATAATAAAATATATATGATACATATATAATATATGTATGTATATATTAAAAATGGGGAAGTTTTTGGGATAATGAAGGATAGGAGAGAGTATTTTTTGGGAAAACTTCTTTTAGTATTTTTAAGGAAAAATGAATGTATGTTGAGAAAACATAACCAAACATTCCCTTAATTATTGTGTGATCAGGCACTGATTTTGTCTTTATATTTATGAATATGAAATTTAAAATTTTAATTTTAATAAATTCTTAATATACATTCATATATAAATAAAAATTATCGTGAGACTATAATATTTATACTAAGTAAATTAGTAATTTTAGCACACTCAATGTGTATGCTAAAATTTTCATAGTGTGAAGATTTATTTACTTTTTTATGTAATACTATAGATGTTTAATAATTTTAATATATTTGTTTGAATTTTAGAATAAATTAAACAAAAATATTAATAAGAGTAAATAATTGTAGAAAAAATAAATAATTAAAGAAAGAAAAAGAGAAAGGAGAAAAGAAAATTTATCTTGTTATTATTTTTTAAAGTGGGGTTATTTTCGTCAACTAATTTAAAAACATACCATTAAGACATTGGTGGTTTATATATAGTATAGATTAGGGTTGTCAATGGTTTAGTTGGATTTGAATCGGATCAGACATATTTGGATCTGAATTCAATTATCAGAATTCAAATCTGAATTCGTGGATATCTGAAATTTGATTTAAAAAAAAAATCGACCCAATTTAATTTTTTTTTCCTTTAGATTGTATAAAAATATTGTAGTTATAAAGTAATTTTACGTTATATTTGAATTTTTAACAACTTTTTATTATATATTATTCCAAAAGTTAAAATATTTGAATATTAAACCGCTATTTCACGTTTATACTAATGCAGAGATGAATTATTATACATTACTATATTTGATATTTTATCAATATCCCACTTATTTTTGAAGCTAAAGACTTATTTTAACAACATAATATAGACATTAGTACATATATTAGGTCAATATATATAATATATAGAATTTATTTTAAAATATTTATTAATTTTATATATACGAGTATTGATTTAGTAAAAAAATATTAAATTTTGAATTCGGATCTTTAACGAATCGGATTGCTTAATTTCATATTCGATCCACTTATTTGGGATTACGGATATTTATAATCGGATTTGATCTATCGAATATTTTAATTGGATAAAAAATCCTAAAATTCGAATTAAAATTCAATTCATTGACAACCCTAATGCATATATTTGATTATTAAATACTAATATTACAATTTTACATATGATAAATATTGACTTGAAGTTGTCTAAAAGGTTTAATTTAAATGTAGTTTGTTAAGAAGATTTGTCGGTTTGAGTGCTAGAATTTCATGGAATTGAAATCGATTATGTGCCTATACCTAAAATCACAACAATGTTAGGATCGTTGGGTGCCTCAACGAATATACTTCAGTACTTAAGTTGATAAAGGTATGTCCATAAAATAAAAAATGTTAAGTAATATTATAAAAGCATATATTTAGCACTATATGATTGAAATATTTATGTAAGTATTGAGGTGGCCGAACCTATTTTGTCCATTTTAGATGACAAGTCACGAGGTTGCCACGTATATGAATTGTAAGGGTGAGATTGTACTAGATCGTGGTAGGATTCAAGCAAACAAGGTACATTAAATAGCCTTTGAAACACTGACATAAATCTCACACATAAAATTTAAAATGAAAGGTGAATCTAATGATTAAATTCCCTATAATAAAAATAAACAAAATGCAAATATTGGAGTGTTTAGATTTTGTGTATTTATTTTGGAGGCAAAACAAGCACTTTTACCCTATTCTCATTGTTAATTATCTGTTGTATTTTTCTTTAAAAAATTCTAAATTTTTTTGAAAACAATAAAAATTATGTAGCAGTTGAAAGCATGGTTTAAAATATCGGATTGGACCGTTGATCAGCCATCAAATCAATTCGATTTTTTCATAAAATTGAAAAAAAAATACCTTATTTTGTTAAAAGGATGCAGACCAGTAGTTGGACCGTTCGAACATGTAAACCGCTCACGGTTCAATTGAACTGAAGTGATTTTTTTTTTCATTTAATTTTTAATAAAATTAATTATTTTTTTTTTTTTTGTTTAAGTACAAGGTTTTAAGGTTAAGGTAAACCTCCATAAGTTATCTAAAAGTCTAAAAAAAAAAATTGTATACAAGAAAAAGCCTTGCTTTAGAGTTGAGATATTTAAATTGTGATAATCATTTATAATATAAATTGTGAAGTTAGACAATATTATTTAAGTTTTTATGTTTTATATTTTGATATTTTATTAATTTTTAAATAATATATAATATATATAGGTATATTACGTAATTATAACGTCAAGATTCAATTACGATTCAATCAACGGTTGAATTGTTGAATCATAAATTAATAAATTTTTTGATTCAATGAACGATCCGATTTTTTAAACATTGGTTGAAAGTATTGAGAGATAATATTATTTCGAACACCAATTTCTTGAACGGTTCTTATTTTTCTTTATCCTTTAAATTGGTTTATTAAGAGAACTATCATTTCAACTTGCAAATAATGTAAGGGCCATCAATCAATCACAATCGAGCAGCTTTTCATCTATAAAAATCATTAACAACAGGGAAATTTCCATCCTTAATTTCGTAGGAATAATTATCCCAACAACACATTTTAAGCATAAGATGAAAATTCCAAGAAATCCCCTAAAACAAACAACTGTCTTCTGTCGGAGAATATTCAAGTGGTGGACCCCACCTCATCATAGATGCAATGAATTCTAAAAAGTTGTAATCAACTAAAATTGTTCTTTCATCTTTTCATTATAGATATCGTATACATCTATGTTTCTTTGCAATTTGCATCTATGCTAAAATATTTGTCTAATCAAATTTTTAAGCATTTTATTCATTTTGATTAAAGACACGTGTTTAATTATTTATATTTTGATCTTATCCAAATTTTAAGAAGTAGTCACATTATTCATCACAATATAAAAGATGAATTAAAAAGCAATTTAGTCACGACAAAATTACAAAATGCAATATTATCGAAGGATTAGAAATATGAATTGGTGAGATTTTTAACTTAAAAAAAAAGATGTTGAAATTCAGAAAGATCTATTATTAAAACTATGAAATAATAGTAAAATAATTCAATAGAAACTGACACCCAGATTTAACGTGATTCAGCAATGTGCTTAATCCATCTGACAAAGAAAAAAAATTTATTGATCTCAAATCAAAGTAATAAGTATAAACTTGAATCTCACAAATATCACGAGAACACCTAACACCCTTGTTCTAAACTCCGTCTCGAGAAACTAACTCAAAAGCATTATAGAAACCCTCGTGTTACATTTGTGTTAAATTGTCTCCGAAGAAAACTCTAAATTTATATCCCAAAGACATGTCCTAGGCCAATGGCCTTGTGCAGGGCGCCGGGGCGCAAGTCAACTACTACTTCTGTCGAGAAAACCCTCATTTGACCGAGTGGATTTAGTGCGCCATGAACCCTGGCAAGGACAACTCACACCAGGGCGCGGCATTACAGTGTGCCTTGCGCCCGAGAGCGCGGTTCCAATACTGTGTGCGCCTAGGCACGTACAACCTTGCACCCGGGCGCAAGCCGCCCATGATCTTGTGTCTATTTTGACCAGTTTGCTCCGTTTTGCTCAATTTCTTTTAATTCTCATTAATTTAGCTCAAATTTCAAAATAAAATCAAAAAAGGAAAACATAAAATGTCCCCCATGTGCAGCTATATTTTTTTAAATTATAATATTTAGAACAAAAACACACCTTTAGACTGAGTTTAGGATTTGTATTTGTCTAATGTTTTTTAGGAAAAATTTTAATGACTCACTAACTAAAAACAAAATAAAAAATTTGGTTTACCACTATTAATTGCGTGTGCTGGTAAAAGCCAAAGCTAAATTATGTCTCTGGCCTAGTTTATAGTTTAATTATAAAATATTGAAGTCCCTTAGTCTTTATAGAGAATTAATTATAATTTTTAAGCTTCCATTTGATTATTTTCCTTAGAAAACCAATAAAAATTGAAGTACCATTTCGTCATGTTAAAGAATGAACATTGAACCTAACTTAACCCCAAAAGCTAGCTCAAGATGTGAGGATTGCCCAAGACCATATATAGAGACCACAATTTATTTATTTCACCGATATGGGACACTAACACACCCCGCGCACGCCCAGGAATGACATCTGGAGCATGGAATGATATGAAATGGGTAAGCCCAACATCGGGAATAAGTGGTTCTGATACCATGTTAAAGAATGGACATTGGGCCTAACTCAACCCCAAAAGCTAACTCAAGAGGTGAGGATTGCACAAAACCATATATATAAAGACCACAATTTATTTATTTCACTGATGTGGGACACTAACACACCCCACGCACGCTCAGAAATGAACATCTGGAGCGTGGAATAACATGAAATGGGTGGCCCAACAACATTGGTTAACCCAACATCGGGAATGGGTGGCTCCGATACCATGTTAAAGAATGGACATTGGCCCTAACTCAACCCCAAAAGCTAACTCAAGAGGTGAGGATTGCCCAAGACCATATATAGAGACCACAATTTATTTATTTCACCAATGTGAGACACTAACACGTTAGTACATATCTTGAAAGAAATATAAAGAAATTGGCGACTAAAAACACATAAAAATTGGAGTATCCGTGCATAAATAGATTTTTTCAAAAAAATATAAAAAATTGAGTTATAATCTATACAATATCAAATGACGTATCTTAAATGCTCTTATTTTTATTTTTTAATCTCCATGACTCCAATTTTCCAATAGTTATAATTTAGAATCCACCCATTCTATAATCATTAATACTAGTTTATAATATATTTTATTTTTATTTATGTAAAGGTTAAATAATTATATTAAAAAATATCATTATCGTACTTTAAGTGGGCAATAGTACTATTCATATTCATGTTTTTATGAAGTAATGGTAGGTAAATTAGTCGAATTTCAAGAAGGTGTAGTAGGTGTTACTCTGAATATAAAATCAAATAATATTGGTATTATATTAATGGGTAAATTTTTAAAAAAAAATAGTATTATATAAAAAATAAATAAAAATTTTATAATATAAAAATTTGAGCATATTCATAGCGTATGACAAAATAAATAATATAAGCAAGTTCTAGAATACCACTTCCACTAAGGGCTCAAGTTTTGAGTCACATCCGGATCGCCAATTGAATCAAGTACCACCCACTTTAAAAGAGAGAAAAAAATTCAGATAATTCGAGCCTTGGGACTTGGGTATGATTATTAGTAAAGAGCCTTTCAATTATAGGACCACGTTGTACAGATCATAACTTACATCACAAGAGAAATCATGTACTTGACACTTATTTGTTACCCTCCCAAGCAGAGAAAACGAAAGTCGAAAAGGGAAAAGGTCGTTTGAGCGTGAATAAGAGGGTGTTTGGCTAATTTTATTTAAAAATACTTTATAAGTTTTTATATTTTATAAGATATTTTTAGAATTTATAAGATATTATTTTTTTTAAAAAAAAATAAGTTTTTAAAGTGTTTGAATAAAATAATATCTTGGAGCTTATAAGATGTTAGTAATGATATTTTTGTAATTAATATGATTAAAATTAAGGTAGCTTGTTAAAATTTTCAAAATAAGTTAGGCATTCCTTACTTTTTAAAAAAAAAATTGTAAGCTCATAACATCTTATTTTATGAGCTTATAAGCTCTTTTCCAAAAAAAATTACTAAATAATTTTTCGTATTTTATAAGCTTTCAAATATCTTATAAGATGTTTTGAAAATCTTATAAGCTCACCCAAACACCTCTAAGTACCAAAATTAGCATTTTGGATCCTCTATTTCATTTTCTATTCTAACTTTTTGTACTTGTATTAATTATTTTTATAAGAAAATATTTAATACATATGTTATATATTCATAAAATGAAATAGAATATGGAATAAGAAATGCAATGGAGGATTTAAACCGAAAAACTAGACACAGAGTACGTTGCATGGTATTACAAATGGCCTAAATTATTTGAGGGAAAAATAAATAAATTAGTTTCAGAAAAATTGTAAATCCAAATAAAAGAAATTCAATGACATTGAACATTAATTCTATTTTTTCTTTTTCTTTTTTTTTTGAGAAAACATTTTTATTACAAAAGAGAGGTTAGGGAGGTGAATGATTGAAGTACAATATCTAGATAATCAGATCTAATTTAATTAGATTATTGAGTTCGTCCAAACTATTATAATTTATATATGACCTTCGCGTCCTTTCTATAAGCATATTGTTTTTGCTATGGTCCGTGTAGTTTAAGCTAAATAAATGTCTCTTGGTATTGACCCAAGCAATTAAGTGGGGAGAAGCGTGAGAAAACAATCTATTCGAGACCTAACTTGTCCATATTATTTATTGGCCATGTGATTTTTTTTATTTGATCGTGTTAATTGGTGAACAACTTGATTGAACATTTTTATCTTTAATGATCATAAGTACATCAAGTCAACTAACTTCATAGAGTATTTTTATATTTTTTAAGGATGAGAATTATATTACTTCTATGATTATTGTTGATATATTATTGTTCACATTGTTTAATTTATAACATTTATGATTGTTGATATATTATAGTTCACATTGTTTAATTTATAACATTTGTCATTGCAAGTGTTCAAGTGATCACATTTCAAAAATATGACTCATAAGATTTGTTTAGTGGTTTGTAGCTCAATAGCATCAGTCCCTATCTTATGTGGGAGGTCTCAAGTTTGAACCCAAATGAGCTTCTTTGTACACTTTATGTGCATCTGATTGTGTAGTTTGTACTTTAATTTACTTAATTTGATAATAATATAATATTAACTTATTGAAAGGATAAAAATTCATTATTTGTAATGTTCTCTTAAAAAAAAAAATTTCCCCCTTAAAATTCTTACTAATTAATATCCTACTATGCTCAAATTAATTTTCTTTTTTCTTTCTGAAAAAAGAAAAGAAAGAAAAATACTCTATAATGGTAAAGCTAGAATGTATCAAGAATGAGTTAGTTGAAGAGTTGTGTTCATCTGTCTTATCCAACCATTCATGGTTATGCAGTTATGCTTATCTCCTTGATAAGGATCGCTGAGTTTAAGGGATCATCCTTTATTCTTGTAACCGTCACAACAGCTTAACTAGATTTCTTCGGCCTCTAACGGATCTACTTCCTATATGAATCTTAGCTCCTTGGCCTCCTTTTAGTGCTACACTTTTTGTTGTTGTGGGAGTCAAGTTGAAATGTTGTTTATAGCTAAGTCTACTGAGAGGATGTTTGGATGAGTTTATAATCTTCTCAAAATATTTTGTAATATGTTTGAAAGCTTAATAGATGTTAAAAAGTGTTCGATCTTTTTTTTTTTAAAACGAATTTATAAACTCCTAAAATAAAATGTTATGAGCTTTTAAACTCTTTTTAAAAAAAGTGAAGAGTACCTAACTTGTTTTTAAGATATTAACAAACTCTCTTAATTTTAATCATATTAATTACAAAATTATCGTTACCAATATTTTATAAGCTTCAAAATCTTATTTTATCCAAATACTTTAAAATTTTATTTTCTTTAAAAAAAATCTAACATATTATAAGATCCAAAAATATCTTATAAGATGTAGGAACTTATAATTTTATTTTTTTTAAAATAAATTTAACCAAACACACTCTCAATTCATTGAACCTAACCTATAAGACTCCAATTAGTTATCGGCTCTGCTCGGCTTATTAAACCGGACCTTAAAGGGCATCAACCAGCTTTATGTGTATGTATCATAATCCACATCGTTTTAATACGCAAAACTATTGTTCGCAAGTATTTACATGATTAGTTTGTATAAATTTTCCAAAGAAGTGCGCTAGTTATAAGATAATTATAGTTACACTCGTTATATTATTAATTATTTTTTATCAAATTAATTAAGCTATTTATTTATTTTTTACTTATACACACACACATTAGGAGTCCATGCAGGTTTGAATTCATGACCTCCCACATTATGTGGGAGACTTATGCCACTGAGCCACAGGCCACTTGTCGTTTAAGCTATATATTTAAAACCAATAAAAAAGATGAATATGGTTGGAAAAATATAAATCCTAAAAACCCAATGTTTTGAAAATCGGACCGGACTGGCCGGTCCGACCGGTGACCGGAGGCCAGTCCGGTCCGATTGAATCCTCAAACCGGTGGTGGTCAAAATCGGGGAGAACTGGTCAAAAATCGATTGGAAACCAGTCAAAATCGAACCCCAGTTCAATCGCTTCACTTTTTTTTTTTTTTTTGGAAAATTTTAAACTTTAATTTTTTTTTTAAAAAAAAGAAAAGAGATGAGTTGAAGATGATGATTAAAGATTTTGGATATGTAATTTTTTAAAATATGAATTTATTTTCTTAAAATTTAATGAATTGGTAATTATATGTGAATGCTTATATTTAATTTGTTATTTTATTTGATTTAATATCTCTTAAATTATGTTGAATATTTAGCGTAGAAGAATTTATTTTTACTTGGAGTTGAAGCATGACACAAATGATTACTTAAATTAATGAAAAATATTATTTTTTATTTATTTATAGTTGACTAATTGTGAAATAGTATCATTTTCTAAAAAACGTACTTAAAAATAAGTAAGTTGAATTTTTTTTTAAATAATATTCTTTCTACATCAATTGAAAGTTTTATTTTTTGGTAATATTAAAATATTATATATATTTATAAAATTAAATATAATTATTACGTCATTATGGCATCATACCGATTCCACCAGTGGTTAGGGATGGCACCCGAGCGGGGCGGGGGCGGGGAGTTACTCCCCTGTCCCCGTCCCCGATCCCCGTCATGGGGAATTTTTTGCCCCTGTCCCCGTTCCCCGAGCCCCTGCGGGGATCCTCAAAGTTAGTTTATTTTTTTTATTGTGTATATACAATGGACTAAAAATAAAGAATAACCTCTATGCACATGATAAAGCAGCTCTAAGTCGTAATTTCAAGCAAATTGGTATGAATTAGGATTTAAAATTTAAGAGATTAGAAATAAAAATTTAAGAATAAAAATAAGTCTAAATTAATTATTTTATTTATTTATATTTTATGACTAATAAATTTTTATAAATTATATGAAATTACTAAAAAGTATAAAAAAATAATATATATATATACACACACATATATTAAGGGTATTTTAACGGAGACGGGGACCCCGCAGTGCGGGGAGTATGATCCCCATCCCCGTCCCCGAAATAGCTTTGGGGGGGGGGGGATTCTTCCCCATCCCTATCCCCGTGGGGAAAATTTCCCCGAATTTGGGGATCCTCGCAGGGACTCCAAAATTGAGAATTATTTTGTCATTCCTACTTGTGGTCGAACCAATTGAACCAGTAACTAGTAGCCTCACCGATTCATTATCCGGTCTGATTTTAAATACATTGTAAAAACCGAAATACAATTAAATCCAATTTTATAAATGGAAGCGAGGTAGAAGATTTTTGTTTCCCTATTTCGCTCTCACAGAGCAACGTATCGAAATCGAACTCTATGACCAGTAAAGGATGTCCCACTCCCACCAACTTGTACCCCAATCATTTACTTCCTTTTTCCAGGAACGTTCAGGCATTACGTGGTGCTGCATCATTCAATCAAATTTAAGTGCACCATTTATTTAAACAATCAAAAAGGAAAAAGAAAAGGAAGAAGTGCTACTCGTGGTTTTTTGGATTTTTGCAATCTAACAAAATTAATAAAGATGTAAAGTTTGGACTTTGTATCACCTTTTATTTTTAATGTCAAAAATTGCAGTTTTTTCGTCCATAGAGATTAAAAGTTGTTCAATTTTGTAAGTTCTTTTAATTAAATTTTGCCCTTTTTGTCGAAAAAGCAATCATATAAAATTACTGCACGTACCATACCTGAAGATAAATGGTCAAAACATAATTTGTTAAGTTGTACTTTAATTCCTAGTTTCATTTTAGCCCCATCGAGTAAGGGACGAAAATGCAATTGTACCTCCTCTCCTTTTCTTTTCTTTTCTTTTTTTAATTTATACATGCACATATATGAATTTGAATTTCAAACTTCACACATAAATATGAGGACAGTGCCACTGAATCAATTGGCCTCTTGTTGTTCTAACTTCGTTTCTAGTTGAAAATGTTCAAATCATGCAGTAAAAAATGTAGTCATAATAATATTAATTTAAAAATATAGCTAGTTATGTATTAATTAAGTATTGCTAAGTGAGAGAAAAACTATATGGTCAAGAATATACTATATCAAGGTTCATGTTAAAAAAAATGATAAACAAAACATATTTCATCAAATAATGTGAATATTAGAAAAGTAGTATCTCATTTAATAGGTTGATCAAAGTTTGTATTAAATGTAGATGTAGTTAGGTAAAAAATATTTATCACTTTGAAATTAACTAAATAATAAAATTATTTTAAATAATTAGAAAAATAATTTTTAAAATTTAATTAGTATTACTAGGTGACAAACGAAAATCTCCTTTCAATTTATAACAATAAAAATATAATGATTGATATGATTAATTAAATTCACAAGGATTTGAGAGAGGAAAAAAAAAACTCAATGGATATTTTATTGTAATTTTAACAACTTAGGTTCTGCCACGTGGTGCTCCTGACGACCCTCCGATTGGGGCAACTGCTGCTAGCTATCTCTGACCTGTAGCATGTGCCCCTACCAATGTCACATGCCAAAAGATTCTATTAATTCGCTCTCTTTCTATAAATTTTTCTCAAAAGATAATAATTTCTACCTGCAGCGATTGAATATACTGTCTCATTTAATTCGTCAAGAGAGGAAAAAGGGAGGCGCCCAGAAAACTCAAGAATCATTAACAAAAGGGTTCTGACGTTTGAATACTGAAAAGGTTCGTTTTTCAATACTTCGCGACGGCCATGGCGGCAAAAGGGCTGGTGGTATACTTGCTGACAGGCTTCTCTTTGGCTGTTCTATGTGTTTATTTCGTCAACAATTATTCAAATGGCGGTCATGCAAAACCATGGCTTCTTTCATCTTCAAATTCCGATGCTTTGGGACAGAAATATGGATCTGAAGCCCAAGTTTGGCCTGTAAGTTTGTGGGTTTTTATTTTTTCTATCCATGTCTATATGCATGCATGTGCGGCTGCTTTTTAGTTATTTCTGATGCATGAATGTTTATGTGAGTGGATTTAAATAAGATGTTTTTGTACTTTGGCTAAAGCTAGATTATTTTTTTTTTGAAACCCCAACCTTTTTGGTTTTCTTTTTCTGGGCTGTGGCAGGAACTGAAGTTTAGCTGGAGACTTGTTTTGGCCACTGTGATAGGGTTCTTGGGTTCAGCCTGTGGTACTGTGGGTGGAGTTGGCGGGGGTGGCATTTTTGTGCCCATGTTAACTCTGATTGTTGGCTTTGATACTAAGTCTGCTGCTGCTATTTCCAAGTGTAAGAACTAAACATCTCTATCTCGGTGGCCTATCTTTGTTCTTTCCTCTGAAGCATATGTCAAGTGAAATGTGTTGTTTTCTTTGTTTTGATTTTATATCTTTTGTTGAATGGTTGGATTTTTAAGTTAAGCATCTTCAGTAATTATGATGGAATATTGAGTTTTGATGTGATTTTCCCACTGTAGGCATGATAATGGGGGCAGCAGCATCGTCAGTTTGGTACAACTTGAGGGTGCCCCATCCATGTAGACAAGTACCAATAATTGACTATGATTTGGCCCTTCTGTTTCAGCCTATGCTCATGCTTGGCATCACCATTGGTGTGGCTTTGAGTGTAGTCTTCCCCTATTGGCTCATCACTGTCTTAATCATAATTTTATTCTTAGGTAAGCAGATGTTTAGCAAATGCCTAATAATGATAGTGATTATTAACAATAGGTTTGCGTATGGTTTCAAATGATTAAGAAGTTATTGTCACAGGATATTTTTTAAGAGGTATATTTAGATGTTTGACCTATATGAAGCTAGCATAGCATTGTTGACTGTAAAAGTTTTTGCCTTTTTAATATTTTCCCTTGTTACCAACAGGGACTTCTTCTAGGTCCTTTGCCAAGGGGATTGAGATGTGGAAGGAGGAAACTATGTTAAAGGTTAGTTCTTTAATTGATGAACTTGCTAGATGTTTATGAAGAACCAATCTTTCTATAACTTAGTAGAATACAATACTTCACCAAACATTGCTAATGGTTATGGGACAAATTTTTCGGATCCGTTGACATTAGAACTTAATTATTTAAGAACTGAGGAAGTTGTCAGAACATGTGGATGATAATTGGACCTAAATGAAAATTAATTAACTAAAAAGCACCCTAAGTACCTAAGTTGACTGATAGAAATGCTTCCTATTGTATTTGTTTTCTAATAATCTTTCTTTTTTCCCCAAAAAATTTTGGGTTGGATGATTGCAGAAATCCATGGAAGAGAAACAAACATTTGTGAATTCTCGTGGAGAATGTAAGTGCTGAAAGTTTTTAGGTTCAAAACTTAGAGAGATTAAAGAGCTAACCTTAGCATTCCTTTATCTTTTTGCATGATCAGTGCTGATCGATACCGAATATGAACAGTTGGTTCCTAGAGAGGAGAAAACAGCATTGGTGAGCATATTTTCAATTTTATATTATTGTCTCTTGGTGTCTTTTCTTGATCTGTTGAATTGAATTGAGATTGCTCCTATATTTCAGCAAATTATGAAGGGCAACCTTAACATTAAGAGAATGTTGGTGCTGCTGCTTGTATGGATTTGCTTTTTGCTTCTTCAAGTGATCAAGGCAAGTGAAATTACACTATTTTCCTTTCTAAACCTATAACAGAGTCTTATTAGGTTGAACTAAAGAAGACAACCTTTTAAATATTGTGATGTGTTGATGATTCACAGAATGAAACGAAGACGTGTAGTACATGGTACTGGGTGCTTAACTTGTTACAGGTGCGTGGTCCCTTAGAATGAATAATTTTCTCTTCTGAGTGTTCAAAGTGGTTGAGCAATCAATTCTCAGTGTTATTTTCTGTTCTGTTATCTTCTCAGCTCCCTGTTGCTCTTGTTGTGTTTGGCTACGAATTTGTTAAACTGTACAAGGAAAGCAAGAAAAGGAGGATGGCTGGAAATCCAGAACTAATATGCGAGGCGGCAATAGAATGGACCGGCACAAATCTTGTGTTCTGCGCCCTTTGTGGCATCTTAGGAGGCACTGTAGGTGGCTTGTTAGGTTCTGGTGGTGGTTTCATTCTTGGCCCCCTGTTGCTCGAGATTGGAGTAATCCCTCAGGTAAGGTCATTTTCCAGCCAATTGCTCAAGTTAATTCAAAGTCATACTTTAACTCAAGGCATTCTACTGCTTAGCCATCGAGGATTCTTGTGGCATATGTCATCCTCTTTGAATTTGTCCTTTCCCACTAATGTTTCTGCAACCAGACCAAGAATTTTCTGGTTGGAACTTCATCATGCTTGATATTTAGTTTTAGCTTTTTAGTACAAATTTGGCAGCTAATACATTGAAGGAAAGGCTTGTCTGAATCCTAACCTTCCAGCTGGTTGATTTTCACGTGCTATTGTCAAATAATTTTGTGAAACATAAAAGCTTGGTGAATGAATTGTACTAATCAAAATGTCGCTATATCAATTAAAGAAATCAGAATATCTACGTCTCTGCAGGTAGCTAGTGCGACAGCAACCTTTGTCATGATGTTCTCCTCATCTTTATCTGTGGTGGAGTTTTATCTACTCAAGAGATTTCCCATGCCCTATGGTATGTTTTCAATTAGTCCCTTTTCCTTGCTAGCAACCCCCAAAATATTGTCACTCTCATTCTTTATTAGCATAGGTCCATCTTAGGAACTATCAAAGCATCAATTAAACACCAACAAAAATTCTTTTGCAGCACTGTACCTGATGGCTGTGTCGATTTTGGCCGGTTTCTGGGGGCAATTTCTCATTCGAAAGCTAATCACAATCCTTAGAAGGGCTTCCCTCATTGTGTTTATTCTCTCCGGTGTCATTTTCGCCAGTGCTCTCACAATGGGTAATTCTTAAATTAGTCATATCATTCTTTTCCTCTTGAGTCTTGACACTTAACTGTTAGAAGTTTGCTAAAAGTTAAACCCCTTCCCCCCTCTCTGTGTGTATTATATTGTAGGTGTTATTGGAACAGAGAAAAGCATCAAGATGATAAACAACCATGAGTTCATGGGATTCTTGGACTTCTGCAGCAGCCAATAAGAAGTTTTTCTCTGCAAAGAGGTGTGTTGGCCAATGCCTAATTGACCAGCCCTCAACTAGAATTGGTGATAATTATCTGTATAATGTGTATTTTCAGCAATAGGAGTGTTGGCCATTGCCTAATTGATCAACCCTTCAAGTGTTAGGCCATAATCTGTATAATTTGTTTCGTGCAACAATAGGGATGTTTGGCCAATGCCTAATTGACCAGCCCTCCTCAAAAAGTCTATCTCTGTGTTGTGTGGGTATGTGTGCCCAAAAGGGTTTTGGCTTTGTTGAGTGTTAGCTAGCGCTAACACCACTACGTCTGCCCATTTTATTTGTATCAATAAGATCGAAATAAAATTGTTAGTTGTCAAATTTTTGGTTTTATGCTTTTTATCGGAATGGAAACGTTTGTCATAAATTTTTGTAGGTTCCTTTAGGTTTTCCTTTAACATCCTCTATTACTCTATTAGATGACTGTCATTTAGCTTTGCATAGTAATTGTTCAGCTTCTAAAATGAAAGGGACTAAGCAAAAATAAGGAAAATCCACCAAAAAAGATCCTTTTGGAAAGAAATGATGGATCCAAACAAAATCAATGAATCAAAAGAAATCAAAGGCCTTGTTTGTTTATAAATTTTCAATTCATTTTCTAATTTCCAAAACTTAAACGAACAAACAGTATACGTTCCCCAATCTCACTCCCAAAATGCAAAATTTATTCCCAAAAATTCCTATTATTCACAATTCCACATCATTCCTCAAAGTTCCACACATTATCTAATAATTACAAGTATATACACATATTATCACTCATACAATCTATATATATATATATAATTTTAAATATTCATTTCATCCCACAAACTCAATAAAAAAATCAGATGTGACATTTTGTTCCCCGCAAAACACAAACAAACAACCATCACATTCCTCAATCCTACTATCTAAGATCCATTCTCCCAAAAAAATTTGGGAGAATGCCCCAATTCACATCCAAACAAAGCCAAAGTGAATGAAAAGGAAGATGAATTTAATATGTTCAATTTACTTATATAATTCAAAAACAATATCAAAAAGTATAAAGTAATAAACTATTAAAAAAATTTATACACAAGTAGAAGAATAGAAGAAAAGATAATAAGAAATACTGCCACCCCCTAAATATTTGTTACTTTTTCCAAGGGCGGATCTAGTGGGGGGCAAGTAGGGGCCATTGACCTCTAGGTTTATTACAATATATATATATATATATATATATATTTTTTTTGTATAATTAATTTAAATAATATATTAGAAAGAAGAAGTTAATTAATGTTAACTAAAAGTAAATAATTTTAATTTTCATTAATTAAATTTTAAAAAAAATTATTATGGGCCTTAAATAAAAAATTAATTATCTAGATTTATTGAATTGAATTGAATTTATTTTTAATTAAAGATAAAAATTAAAATCAACTAATGAAATATCTATCTATTTTATTTTTTAAAATCCAAAACAAATTCTTTGGTCCATATTTACAATCAAGTAATCAAATGAAAACTATTAAATTAGGCTAGTTAAGGCATTTTTATTTTATTTGTTTGAGAAAGCATTACGAGAGTTTAGCCGATTAAATTTTAAGGAACTTGCAAAACAATTAAAATCTCTCATTTTAACTTTGATAAGATTGAGATAAGAATAAATGTGAGTGAATATTTAAATTTTTCTTTTTTAGATTTTTCTTTGTGTTTCAACTGCTAAAAATAGGAGAACTTTTTTCTTTATGAATATTATCAAAAACATGTCTCAGAATAAGATGTAATTATGTTTTAGAACTTTTTTTTCGACTTTTTAGTTACTTATATTGAGAAAATTATTATTAAAAATTTTGATATTGATTTGATTATTTACAAATTTTTTGATTTAAAGGAGCATTGCACTCAACTTTGATAAAAATGTGTATTTTGAATTTACAAATATGAAAATTATTCTTAAATTTTTAAGCTTTATAATTTTTGCCCCCCCCCCCCCTCATCCCACATTCTCATTTCTGGATCCGTCCCCGACTTTTCCTATGTAGAAACGACCCTAAATCAACAATATTTGATGTGTCTAGTGTTGTTGCATTTATTTTTATTTTTTATTTTTTATTTACCTTAAACTTTGTTTTGATATCAATCAAGTCATTATAAAACTGTGACTTAGAATATTGATACTGAACTAATTCGTTCTATATTTTTAAATTGAATCAATATAATTTATAAACTATATTGCACACTCAATGATTGCAAATAAAAACTAGATTTTTATTAAAATTTTGAGGAAAAAGTATCTTTTTTCATCTGTGAATGTAGTACAAGAAAACATTAAACCAAAAAGGAACTGGATGTTATCTTTTTATGCGTGCAAGTGGGCTCATCCGGAGATGATCATATTCTTTTAATCACGTGCTTGGACTGAATATAAAATGTGTTGCCACAATTTTTAAGTCAAAATGACATGTAGGATGACTAAATACCAAATTTCGTGACTATTTAATTGCTCTTAAAATGCTCGATTAATTGTCAATTGGTAGTTGAGACAATAATTTAAAATTTTGTCATTTTTAAGAAATTATACATTTTTTTTTTGAGAGAAAATATTACAGATGACGAAATTTATCCTTTTAATATGTCAATATTATCATATTCTCAAATCAAATAAATTAAAGTACAAACTATATTAATCAAAATGCGCATAACATGCAGAATGAAGCTCATTCAGGTTGAACACAAGACCTCCCACATAATAGGGGAGACTGATGCCATTGGGCTACACGCCTCTGGACATGTACATTATTTTGGATATTTAAAAAAAATAGATCAATTAATTGCAATAAATTTTATGTAAATTTCATATTTTAAAAATAGAATTTCGCCAAACTGTACATAGGCTACCTGATTGGCCCAATGATTGAGGCTACGTCATGTGGGCCGCCTGATTAGCCCAAGGCTACCATCGTAACGCAAAATTAGCCCATAGTAATTCTGTGCTAACTGGTCCATCTTCGTAAGATTTTCTTCAATGGTTCAATTGATTTTCTTTGCTCTTTATAAAGGTTCCTTCTTCGTTCTTAGGGTTTCATTTCTCATTAGGGTTTACCGGATAAAGGGGAATTCGCCATTAGCAAACTAAAGCCATGGTTCTCAAGTACACTCTCTTCTCTCTATGCATTTTATCATATTCAGATCGTATCAGTTTCATGTCCTATTGATCTTTATATCTTTATGGCATCTGTGTGGCGCTGCCGGGTTGTGAACTAATGTGTGTTTAATTTTAATGTGTAGAACGACCTTGGGAATTTGAACTTATGGATTGGTAGATGTTGGGGTTAAATAATGGAGATCATTAGTCACATCTATTTGAATTTTAGTTGTTCTTTTGAAAGGGAACGATATATGTTTTATCTAATGGAAAATCGAGAGTTGAGGGAGGAGTTTCGTGTAGTAGTAGGTGAACAACGTTTCTTCAAATCGTTTTCTCAGTTGGGGTTTATGGTGCATGATAATATGAGTAAAAAGGGCACCAATTTTAGAACTATACCATGCTCTGTTCTTTGAAATATGTACAACGTGTTGTAGCATAAAGATTTCTTCAGCTATTGCTGTATCTGATGTGTGTGTATCTATTTATTAATTTGCAATGCTGGTCATTGCTGTTCTGTGATGGCTGTTTGATGTATCCTTGAATTGGAGGTAGCACCACCTGTACGTGTATAGAATTCATGAATGTTTCCATCCTTTGTTCTTTGATCAACTGTAGGCAAGCTGACTCTGGTGGTGTTTCGGTTACTTATTGGTAATATGTACTGGACAATAGCAATAGCAGTTTACTAGAACTGTCATTTTATGATAAATTTCTTGAGCAGATTCTTTGTTTTGTTGAGCTCCTGGGTGATTAAAAAAATGTATTGGTTAAAATATCATCTTTATTATTATGTTTCTCTTCAACTTGGTTTATTGTCCAATTTAATATAATAGTGGATCAATTAGTTGTCTGATGAGGAGTTAGACTTTAATGTCGGTGTTAATGCTTTCAGAACAGAACTCTGTCGTTTCAGTGGGGCAAAGATATACCCTGGAAAAGGCATTAGGTTTATTCGATCAGATTCCCAGGTATCAGTCGTTTTTTGGTTTTTGGAGACATTCGCTAACTGTTTATAAGTTGTCCTGATGATCCTAGATTTCTCATGCTCTTTTGTTCTAGGTCTTTATCTTTTCCCCCCTATTTCTGTTCCTGTGTGTTGACATTATACTTGTTAAATGACTGTAGGTGTTTCTATTTGCAAATTCAAAATGCAAGCAGTACTTCCACAACCGTCTGAAGCCTTCAAAACTTTCTTGGACAGCTATGTATAGGAAGCAGCATAAGAAAGTGTGTGACTTTTAAGGGAAATAATTGTTTGTTTTATTCTTCAATTGGGATTCTGTCTAAGTTGATCATGTAATTATGTCCATGACTAAATTGCTGGGTATTTCACATCTTAGGATGCTGCTCAAGAGGCTGTCAAGAAGAGACGCCGGACAACAAAGAAGCCTTATTCTAGGTCTATTGTGGGTGCCACTCTGGAGGTTATTCAGAAGAGAAGAACTGAAAAACCAGAAGTTAGAGACGCTGCAAGAGAGGCTGCTCTCCGGTCCGTTTCTATTAATATTCAATCAGATTTCCAGAACTTAGACTCTCTTCATTGTTATATATCCTTGAATTGGCATGAACAATTTGTTTCTATATGTTCAGTGTGATATAATTTACCATCCTGTATTTTGAATTGACTATACCTTTGTTCTTTTGACAGTGAGATTAAGGAAAGAATTAAGAAGACTAAAGATGAAAAGAAGGCAAAGAAGGCTGAGGTAACGGCCAAGGCTCAGAAAACAACGGGCAAGGGTAACATTCCAAAAGGTGCCGCACCAAAAGGTCCTAAACTTGGAGGAGGTGGTGGAAAACGATAAGCCACTGGTTGAGAGTGATGGGATATATTCCAGTTTCTTGAAGTCCCGGCAAGGTTAATTGCTTTCCCGAACCTGGTCGGTGATCAAGGATTATATTCAAGTTGTAGCGGATTGATTGGTAGATTCTACCATCATCAATCAAATTTTTGAGATTAATATTGATTTTATTCTCGAGACTTGGTCAAAATATGCAATCTCTAGATAGTCACTATTTCATTGTTCCGACTATAATTGAGGTTACAGCTTTTATTGCAGTGCACAGTCCTTTAATTACTTGAAGTTAAATAGTGCCTCTTAAATAGTATCATAACTTTGCCAACAGAGAGAACTCTTGTCTACAGTGTTTCTTTTTCTGCACGGCTGGTTATGATATCTTTTTGGTTCAACAAGGGCAATGGCATACGAATAAGTTCATCAGTTCTAGGTTTTAGTCATCTTTTAGTAAAATATAGCAGTAAAATCTGTCTTTAGATGGACAAACGCCAAATGCTTCACCAAATCCTATATTGTTCCCTTCACAGCCATTCTTACATTGGAAATACGAGCTTTATTCTCAGAACTAAGAGACAAGCTATTACTTATGTGATCACCTGGCATCACTTTCGAGAGAGCATCTACCAAAGAAACCCAGCATTATTATAAGGCAAAGTACCACCAGATCAAAACATCATCATCCAAATAAAAAATAATTCTACGATGCTGTCCTAAAATTGTTTCGTTACTTTGTCATTTTCTTTCGAGAGAATAACTCAATATCGTATACTCCGCATCTTCTCCGTCGATATATCTTAAATTGAAATTTGCCCACATCAATCAACTTGCCCAGAATTTGAACCATGTCTAATCTGCTCAACTTAGCTTCAAATTCCTTGTTACATCTCCTAGCTGTTCCTTTCCTTTACTGGGCATTCAACTTCCCCCGGCGCCACCCCAAGAAAACCAACCTCACATTCTACGTCCACGACTACCTGAGCGGCCACAACACCTCTGCCGTCACCGTGGCCGGAAAAGACGGCCACACCACCAGCATCTTGAACTTCGGAACCCTGGTGGCCGTCGATGATCCAGTGACGGAAGGCCCCGACCCCAAGTCCAAAGAGATTGGAAGGGCTCAAGGTATGTATATAAACTCTCAATTGGATGGGAAAGGGCTGCACTTGGTGTTCTCTGTGATATTCACTGAGGGAGAATACAAAGGGAGCACCCTGGAAATCCAGGGCGCTGATCTTTTTTCCATGAAGGAGAGGGAATTTTCAGTAGTTTCTGGGACTGGCTACTTCAGATTTGTAAAGGGTTATGGGATTATGACAACTGAGATGCTGGATATTCCTAACTTGAGAGCTATTCTTAAGCTTGATGTTACTGTGAAGCACTATTGAATCTTTACTTCTATGATCAATCCAGGTTCTTGTTAATCCAATAATGATTTGAAGATCCAATTTAATTTCACTGATTTGTTTAAGTTTACCATATAATAAGCAAGCATCACCACCACAGTCGTAACTCCAAGAACAACAAAAACATATATATAAAAATTATTAGAGTCTCTAATTCTTGAATAATCCAAATATTAGTCACTAAAAGTCTTGAAACGGTACTACCCTCAACTAGGAAACTAGGTCTTCCTCACTCCTACAAGTACTTTAAGTTGTTAGGGCCTAGAAAATTAGGATTACCATCATATCTTAAAGTTTGGAAAAAGAAGTTAAAAAGTTATAAACAGCTAATTAATTTAAGCAGACATTAAACTTCAAGGACAAGAAGGCATAGCAGCCCAATTGTATGGAGTCATCATCACTTGATTGTAGTCATCCACATTCAACACATAGTTGCATTCTGCACTTTGATGAATTCCCCCGGGCCTGTCCGAGCTTGGAATCGACGTACTTTCCACCGTTTCTTCACCAGAAACATCTGTATGGCCAGTTGAGACTTGTTTCTTGGCCACTTGATCCTTGAGTATTGCCCTCAATGCCAAAACCTTGCAGTTTGTTCAAAAAAGAAAAAAGAAAAGGGCAAACAACCACAAAATTTTAGAGTTTTACATAAAGAATTTGCATGTCTACTTTGTTTATAACAACAGACAGAAACCCCAAAAGTAGTGCTGCACTGTTCAGTATATACTTTTGAATGATAATGACGTGAAATAATTAGTGTATCATCCTTGTGAAGCAACTAGAAATTTTTTTGTTGGCACTTCAAAATTTTAATTTCTATTTAGCATTATGGTCTACATTTTCCAAAATAAACCATACATCTTTCTTGATCCTACAAAAGACTTCAAAATTACTTTAAAAAGTTGCACATTACAGACCACAAAGTTAATGAAAAGTAGGACCACACCAGAAATATCATGATAGAAGGATTTAAAGAACCTCCGAGTGATATAAATATGTGCAAGACTTTCATAAATGGCGTGGTACCTATATATCCAACAATTTTGCATAAGATCCGTCCCTATTTAATATACATATAAATGATATAAGAAGCTGATCAGTGATATCAATACCTGGATTGCCAAGAACTACTTAATCCAGATCATAAGCTACAACTTTAATCATTTGTAATAATTTTGCAGGAAGAAGTTATCAGTAATATCACAGCAAACACAAGAAAAATAGATTAAAATAAGTAGTAGTAGTAGTATACCTCCTGCTGGAGCTTGTGCTTCTCCCTGGCAACAGCATCGAACTCCTGCTTAAGCGCATCGTACAAGCGCTCCAGCTGCTTACCCTTCCACCGAGCCCTCCGGTTCTGGAACCAGACCGCAATCTGGCGAGGCTGCAGCCCCAGTTCCTTAGCCAGCTTCATCTTCCGGTCAGGGTCCAGCTTAACTTCCTCCTGGAAACTGTTCTCCAGGGACTCCAGCTGCTCGGTGCTCAGCCGTTTCTTCTTCGGGTCCTGCCCATAAATATTCATAGTATTGTTCTTGTTGTCCATTATCGTTGGCAACATTGTATGCTGTCCCAAAGTCTGAATTGATGGTTGCTTCATTTCTAAACCTGATAAAAAAGATGCAATAACACAAGAATTACTTAAAGAAAGGAGAAATTTTGATGATAAAAAAGTAGGTTTTCAATTTTAATGCATGCAATAGAAACTTATAAGTGAGTAGAGATGATGATGTGCTGATGATGATGCTTGTGGGAGGTGGTACCGGTTTTATCTGACAACTTAATGAAAAAAAGCAGCTTTCTTTGTACAATTGCTTCAATTGTAGAATTCTCATTAGTAAGCAAGAAACGTAGCTCTTCTGCATATACCAGTTAATTAGTACCATAAAAGAAAGTATCAAGAAGAAAAAAGATAGAAACTTTTTAGGGCTTTCCCGGTCCATTTGGAGCACTTGGCTGAAAACCCTTGTTTTGTTTGCATGAAATTTCAAATTTTTGGACAAAGAAATGAACCTTAATCTCGGTTAAAATCAAGATTCACGGTAAGCTTCTAAAGAACAACACATGAAAAGGCACAAAAATAAGACAGAAAATTAGGATCAACATGGTAATGAACTTATATACCTGTTAACTGATGATGATCATAATTATAGTTGTGGAGAAAGCTAAAAGAATTCTCTGGTACTCGAGAAACAAAAGGGACTCTAAGATGACCATTCCAATCCATGCTAGCTACCTCTTTCTTTCTGTTTTTCCTTAAAATAGACTGCCTTTAATTTTCTCCTGTCCTCCAAGAATCAAACCCAAAATCTATCTTCTTATATACGATGAGGGATATATATTTCCTCAGTATGGAAACCAAATGGACCACTCTAATAGCACAGACAGGAAGACAGAGGTTTCTTAGTTCCCTTTTGGTTAAACAAAGTGAATATAAGAGAAGGGAAGTGTGAATCTCTTTTGGAAGCTTTAAGGGTTCAGACCAGTTACAAGAATATTGTCCACAAGAGAAAGAGAAAGAGAGTAGGGGGCCAAGGGCTTTTGTAAGACTCCATGCCTCTAACTTTGGGTGCAACTAATAAATACCATACACAATAGCAGTACTCTTAGTGTGTGTGGTGTGTGAGAGAGAAAGAGATGGATGCATGGTTAAAAAAGAAAGATTGATTTTTGTTTTATGTCGGTTGGGTGAGAGAAGTGAGAAAAGGGATTGAAATACTAGTAATCAAAGGTCGCCATCTTGAGTCTGGTCCCCTTCAACCCTTCCTGCAGCCCCTATACCACTGACAATATATGCCTTCCAATTTCTCACGCCTCCTCCCTCTCTCAATATCAGTCTCTGTATTTCCTTTCCTTCATTTCCCCCTTGTACGCTCTCTGCTAAATTCTCTCTTTTCTTTTTTTACTTTTACTCCTTCGTTTTTCCCTTTTCGACAATTTTTTCATCTCACTGTGAAAAATTAAGACATGATCAGCTATGATCAATCTATAACTGATGATAAAAATTCAGAGTGTAACTATGAAACTATTTTTATCAAATTCAAATTAAATACTCTTGTAACTAACCTTCACTACGGCTAATGGATAATTAATTATTATTATTATTTATATATATTTATATTAATTTTTCTAAAGATAATGCATTAAGATTTTGTTGTGCTTCCAATGAACAACACTATACAAATTAATAACTAATAATCTTTATTGCTTATTATTTAAAAGAATTGACATTTGTTACGATAAATTGTAACTATAGCTACGAAATTAATCTCATTGTAATTTTTTCGTAGCAGATGCCCAATACTTTGTAATGTCTTAAACAAGTACCTTAACATATATGTTTGCATTCTTTTATATTTGTTCATGTATTATTAGATGACAACATCATTTAAAAGTTTAAATCATTCAATTGAGAAGATATAGCATTAATTTTCAATAGCCCTGTGTGCGAGTGGGATTTCACTTCAGATTTTTATTACATGATTGTTTTATCTTTTAGTTTACATTATAAATAAAGAGCAAACGTATTACAAATACTTAGTTGTGGATTAAATTACATTTAGCATATTCTATAAAGTAAATATATAGTGAAATATCACCTTGAGTAGAGGACCCAATGTCCCTTTTCATGTAGTTAATCATGCGAAATTTTTCCATGCTTTACTTATTTTGGAGTAGGTGTTGCATGTCTCCTATTTCGCTTCAAAGATATATATTGAATTATTTGATTCGCAATCAAATATTCTAATGAGAAAATATTTAACACATTTAAAATTTATTTATGATATAAATTATAGAAGATAAAACACCATTAATTAAAATAGAGGATTTAAATTATATATTACTGGAGTTGCAGATCTTTTTGTAACTCCAATTAATTCTTTCCCTTGCTTATATATATATATATATATATATGTTGAAATGATCATTTTATCTTAAAATTTACAGCATTAAAGAGAAAAGACTAGTCTTTTATATTGTTTAGCTTCTACAATCTTAAAGTAAAAGGAAAATATATTCTACTTAATTATCTTTAATATTTTTAAAGTCATATTGAATGAAATCATGATCACTTTATAAACTACATGCTAAATTGTAATAAAAATAAAAATAAACTTATTTATTAATTATATATATGCAACATTTTTCACTTAATTTCCAATCCCATTTTCTTTCCTTCTATATATATATATATATTTCCTGTTGACCATTATTAATTTTTTGTATGTGTAGATGAGATGAGATGGGGGGCTAATTGGCTCCCTTGTTAAGATGGACAAATAGAAGAATAGAGTACAATAGAGTGGCAGGTCTTAACACTATCAGTAAATGACAAGTTTTAAGAAAGCAGAAGAAACACAGAGAAAAAGAAAGTAAAAAAGTATCTCTATCCCAATATTGTTTGTTTGTTTGTTATATTTCTATCAAAAAGCTGAAAATCAAACTTGGCTTCCCTTCTCTTTTACACTTTGCATTCCCTTTCCTTTCCCACTGCAACTGCATTTAATGACTTTGGTCCAAATAAAAAAGCGAAAAAAGAGACTGATGATGATCACATGAGCTTATATATCGTTCTATCAATCCCAAAAGTAAAATATAAAAAAACAACAACATCAAGAAGAGGAAGAAAACGTGAGACAATAGCAAATGCTTTTGTAACAGAGAAGGGAATATTGAAGAAGACAACAAGGAAGTGAAAATGATATATAGATTCAAACTATATATATATATATATTTCTTTATATTTTATTTGTTAGACACTTAAATATTCAAATTTGTTAAAAAGACAAGTAATTGGATTCATAGTTACCTAATACTCTCTTCTACCTAAAGTACCGCGAATTGGTACTTACGTTTACGAATTGGTACTTGAATTGGTACTCTAAAATATGCGAATCGGACGATTGAAAGTAAAAAAATGATACACAAAAAAATTTAATTAAAATTTATTAGAATACTAGATTTTTCTATCTTGTTTAATATGTTTTATAGAATTCATATATTCGTAAAATAACAAAATAAAAAAGGAATTATAATAGTAATAATATAAATTTATATATGTTCTTTTTTTTTGCATAGCTGATAAAAATTATTTAATTATATTTTAATTTTAGAATGCAAAAAGTTTCACTACTTAGAGGAATCAATGAAAAGATAAATGAAAAAAGAGACTAATAAATAGGAGGATAAAAAAAGTGAGACAAAGTAGGCAGAAATAAGTTAGAAGTACCCAGAAAAATGAGAGAGGAGACAAATAGACGAAGCATCAATTATAAGTACATTGAAAATGAAAAAAGATAAAAAAAAAAAAAAAAAATGCAACTAAATCATGCTTTCCACTCAAAATTTTAATGCAAAACTTTCCACATCACAAAAACTTATTTGTATATATATGTACATCCCACATGTCTTCTCTCATTCAACTTAATATATCAATGTGGTATTTGACATTGTTATCAAATATATGTGGATAGCTCTGTTTAAATTTTATACAAATTTTTATATGATTTTCTAACTTTTTTAAAAATTTTATATTAAGAACGTACAAAGTAGATTATATATGCGTACCGCATACCAAAAGAGCGTACCAACTAAGCCTATTCCTAGCATACCATATTTTAGGAAAGTGATGTATTGCGTACCTGTACCCGTACCACGTACAATAGAGTATCGCGAATTCGGTAACTATGATTGGATCTTATTACACATAATTTGGGTATTATGTCTGCTGAGCAAAATAATTTTTTATTATTATGTATATATATTCTAATTAATTATAAATAACATAATTATTTTTTTATGAATTTAAATTTAATATAATGATTAAAATATGTTCGATTATTCTTCAAAAAAAAAAAAAAAATCATATGTGAAAATTTGATTAAAACCCCATATATATAGTAGCGGTGCATTAATGGAATTTATGATACAATATTTTAACATGATAGTATTTTCTCTTATAAAAAATAAAAAATTACATTAAGTGACAAGTTTATTTCTTTTGCAATTTATTTTTATTTTCTTGCTAATGAAACCCCCATGTGTTGTGTAATTAATTGGCTATCTAACCACCTTACTTATTTTTAAAAAACCTACTATTAGTCAAACCACTCCTTTTGACTTCCCTAACCAATTCAATTTTTTTTTTTTTTTAATTTCCTCTTGAAAATGAGCATTTATCTTTTAGAGGTCATAAATAAATATACTTGATTTTGTTAAATGATATAATATATTTGAAAAATAGAAATAAATAAATAATATAAGTAAAATATTGAAAGAGAAAAAGTACATGCCTACCACAGAAGAGAGGAAAAGAATAGCATAAACTTGTTTAGTATTTTTTCAAATGAAGTCAATATAGTCAACAAATCAAAATTGTACGTACTTTACTCATATTCTCATACTTTATAAATAGTATAGATAAACATGGATCGATAAAATCATAAAATAATGAGCATGTTTAGGATAGTTCACTAATCTAGACTTCAAATATTTAAAGTGACCATTTTAGGAAGATTTTGATACAATTAGGGTTTGTAGCTTCCTTATATAGTATTCTATGCAACTATATACTTGAATAATATTTTATTTTTTTACAAACAAATGATTATACTTGAATACTATTTGAATAGCAATTAAATTATTCTAATATCATTATTTTTTTTTAATTTTACAATAGTATCGTAACATATTCAACTACTTAAAAATTCATTTAAGCACTATTCAAATGAGTTTGGTTGGACGGTTATTTAATTCTAAACCATGAGATTTTTTAGGTTTGAATTTCCACTAGAATGTCACTTTTTGTCCATTTTTAAATATGTGTAACCTATTAAAACAAAGATTAAAAACAAACTGAAAAACATCTTATGAATATTTTGAGAAAAAGTGCCATTTCTTTAAATTATTTTCAAAATATCCTTTTAAAGAAAAAATGAAAAAGGAAGACCAGATCATGACATCATTTTCTATCAAAAATAAACGAACCCAGAGCCTAATTCGCCCAAAAAACTTATTTGAGAAGTGAGAATTGTTCAAAACCATATAATCGATGTGAAACCCTAACATTTTCTAAAAATCATCTTCAAAAAATCCAAAGAAAACTCAAAATTTACATACAAAACACCATATAATAATAATAATAATAAAGTAGTCCCTAATAATTAATATTAATTATGGGAGACAAGAAAGTGAGATTATTAATAGTGTGACAAAAATAAAGGGGCAGGATTTATAGGAATTGCCGATGATTAATTAATTAAGTAGGGATTTTATTGAGGCATATGCATTAGGCGCCGATCCCTAGTTTTTGTAATTTGTTGTTCAACTTGGAGGGTGGGGGGGACGTCTCATCGTACAACCAACACTGTGCCCTCCGCAATTCCTGCTTGTACCTTCCCTAGCGCATTCAATCCATATAGTTTTTTGGTTCAATGAACTTTTTTAAGTCAAATTTATGACTTTTCAATGTTGTATTTGGCTATAATATATCAAAATTAGTAGGGCAAATTGCAATTTAACCCTGTAAGATAGGTGCTAGGTAAAAGAAGATTCTAAATAGAAAAAATAAAAATAAATTTTTTTTTATACTTTCAAAAAACAAAGCCCTTTACCCTGTTAAATGTTCAAATTACTCTTATTTTTATCAATCATAAGATCTTTTTTAGTCAAACTCAATGCTCTGTATTTAATCTTATAATATAAATTTCTTCATTCGAATAATTTCATATATACATAGGTTCCTATATGTATCATAAATTAATAATATAAAATTTTATTTCACTTTGAATGATTTGAAATGATATATAAGTTGTTTGTTCTCACACCTTTTGAAATGTCTTTTCAAAGCAAAACTCCCAACTAAATATATGTCAGCAAAATAATATCTCGATACTATTGAGTCTTCAAGTTTGATTATAAATTTATATACACACACATATAATTGTCTGTATATCTAAACTATTAAATCTTTAGAACATATATATACATATAAATTTGCCACTTTTTTCAAACGTTCATATTTATATACATATTTCAAATAATGGGAGAATTTTGATGGAAGGTGAGGAAGAAAAAGGAAAAAAGGTTGTGAAAAGGATGAAAAGAATATATATATATATATATATTATAAATTAAATAGTAAAATAAAATTAATCTAAAAGTTCACAAAGTTATTAAGAATACTCTAATTTTTATATACTAAAATTCAAAATTACTTTGTGTACTGACCAATTTTTTTTATTTTTTTTTGAAAGTATAGAAATTTCTTTCTTTTGCTTTTTACTTTCTTCTAAAGGGGGTGAACGAAAATTGGCGAAATTCCCATCTCCACAAAGTTTAAACTTTATTTCCAAATTTTTAATAAGTTCTGTAATGATTGGAAAGAATCATTTGAAAACTGTAGGTAAGTTTAAGGAGAGAAAAAAATATTTGTTGTAAAGGTAAGTCCTCTGGTACCAAATATAGATAAACCAATAAATAACAGCGGCAATAATTTTCTGCATTAATTAATAGAAGTAAATAGTCTTAAATTTTGGTGCACCTCAAATTTTTCGAATTGCGATTTCAAGCTGTCAAAATCTGCTGTTATTATTGTCCTCCTTTTAAAAAAAAAAAAAAAGAAATATTTTTTCTGCACAGGAAGAGTTATTCATATATTTAATGCCAAAACAAAATAATACTGCCATATTTCTGGGAAACATAGACGTCATAACGGATGTTTTTTTTCAAAAGGAAAAAATTTAATAGTTGTGCCGTGATATTTATTTTTTTATCAAACAAGTAATTACTCCTCAGCTCTCAATTTCGAAATAAACAAAACACAAATTAATGTTTTGGCATTATTTTGAATATTTTGAGAGATTGTATTTTGAAGAGTGTGTGGTGGAATGTGATGGACATTTAATTTTGTTTTGGGAATGATTGGAGATTATTTTAAAGAAAATAATGTGTTTGTTTTGTTTTGAATGAAAATATTGGTTTGTGTGTGTGTGTGTGTGTGTGTGTATGTATGTGTATATCAAATTAATAAATTTTTTTGTTGAATTAACAGAGTAGAAATACATTTTTATACTAAACATGTATGTATATATAATGATTTTTTTTTTTTAATAATTGAGAAATTGGCCCCATTTTAGAGAAAAAAAAAAAGTATGAATTCTGAAACAGTCTTGAAAAGGTGTTGGGACGATCAATATATGCATTAATATCCATGAGGTAGAAAAAAATTCATAAATTACTCTTGAAAATAAATCAAACTAATAGCAATTTGCATACTTCATAATTAGATATTGGATCCACCCAATCTTATCTAACCCGAGTTGGTGATTCTACAAATATTTTTGACACATTAAATATCATGACGTCTTAGATTAAGTTATATTAATTGTCAATACTTATTTAAATCTATTTACATATATTATATATGCACTCACAAACTATCTTTATATTTATATTGTCAGCCTCAATTTAACCACTGATTTAATCGTCCAAAATTTTCAAAAAACAACTTTCAATAATCCTAACTTTATTTATGTTTTCAAGTTTTAAGCGAGATCAGAATCAATTCAACACCAACAAAATCTACCCAAATTTAATTATTTAGTTGATCTAAACGAATCCTATAAAACAACTCCAACTTCACATCAAATACAAACAATACAACCAATACACAACCACAACTAACAATTACTTGTATTTGTGCTGCTAAATTGTCTAGATACAGACCAATTATAAAGTAAGTTTAAGCAAAAAATTTCCCCGTTAGAATCAAACATTTAATTGTCCCACTTAGCAAACAACCAAAATTACAGATCATGTCCGAAAGTTCTCCCATTGCACTGTGCCAAAACATAAATATGCAGTAAACAAGCATATAGAGAGGCTCCCTGCTTGTCAGTTGTCACCAAGCTAACCCAGTACAAGGACAATGCGCCGTGTAGACTGGAGCACTACGTGGTAAGGGTTTTAATAAGGTACATAGTTCTACAAAGTATCCACACCAACTATCTCATAAATGGCGCAGACATTACTAAATGTGGGAGCTTTCATACTCCCAACCACCCAAAGACATACTCTGCTCCATTCGAAGTAGTTTACGACCCTCATAAAAATCAGCAAACTCAGAATCAATGTGTGGCCTGTTTCAGACCGTTTCCTCAGACCTGGAACTCACAATATACTAGGGGTAAAAACAAGGTTTCACAAGCATTTACTCAGAGACATACCTGTTTGCAGGTATCTGCTTCTTGAGAGTGGGTCAGGAAAGTGTCACTTTTCTGTGAGAAACAAATTCAACTTTAAAGAGAAGCTCATCCTGTACCATAAACCGTCCCTGCAGTGCAATAAATTTACAACAACATCAGCAATGGAGGAAGCGTAACATGATAACAGTCGTCTAATCAGAAAGAGATCAAAAGAACATACCATTATGCTCAACAGTTTAAACAGTATACTATCCATTGGCTTTAAGGAGCGGAAGGACTGTATTTCGCATTCAGTAAGTGATGTTTCTACTTCAAACTGCGTAATATTAACCCCAAATGTTTCAAGTAAACTTTAAATCCAAACAGTATATGTCTCTTCTCTACCCATTTCTTCAGATGTGGAATCTTGTTCTCTACCATAGTTACCTATACTTGGTGACTTGATACATTCAATGACATAAATGCATCAACATACTCTGAATAAAACAATGTCCTACATCTCTGTGCATCCGTATGACAATAGTTCTTATAAGTGTAATAGACAACTTATGTACAGCAAATTTACGCAAGTTATTGCATAGAAAAGTTCAAAGCACAACCGTATAGAGAAAGAAAATAATTCAAATCTGTACTATCAACCATTGAGTAATGAACTATTAAAGAAAAGAAAATAACACATAAAAAATTTATTTAAAAAAAAAAAAAAAAAAAAAAGGGGCCACAACTAAAGGAATCATCAAGCCCTCCAATTGGATGTCCACTTTCCTGCAGTAAATTCTTTTCTACTTCCTTTCACAACTTATTACTGCAAAAAAGAGTATATGGTTTTATCATATAAAACCATGACTCACCCATTTTGAACTACTTTCAAATGTGTAAGTAGTGGCATGCGGTCTTACAGACCAATTGAAAAGATATATCAAGCAACAAAAAGTATCTAGATATAGTATGCCACACTCAAGTAATTGTGATATATCAAGATATCACAGTAAATTTAGGCAATAAAAAAACTCCAATTGTGAGACTAAGTTAAAGGACTGAACAGTGGCTCCGAGTGAAAAAACAACAAATTCATAATAAAAGTGGCAGGGGCAGAGAGGAAGAGGGTAATAGAGATAAATGAGTGAACAGCATGATCAGTAATATTGCTTGATAAACTATGGTACAAGATGATAACCCCAGACTTTGAATTGATAGTAAGCCAATGCCCATATTAGAAACTGGAAACAGGCAGAGAAAACAGGAAGCAGACAGTAGAAGAATGATATCAAATGATAATACATCCACAAAAGGGAAAATTTGCCAACTATTACCCAGACCATTATATGAGTTCTTGCAAAGTTAAAGTAAAATGTATTTGATGAGGAAAGTTGCAATACACTTGCATATTTAATATGCTCTACCACAAGTAGAAGATTCTTAGATATCAAAATTCTGGGTGCATCTCTGAAGATGTCCATTAGTCAGGGTAGAGGCCAGCAAAGTATAAACGTCCATTGCATTGGATGTAGAAATGAACAAGGTTATGAAGTTGAACAAACTTTTTAAGTTCAAGCTATAAATTTGAAGATGTGTGAATATTTTACTAAACTACAAACTAGATATACATTATCCTATTACCATGCAAGTCAATTAACTTGATCGTGTTCCAAAAACATGCTCTAGCATTCTCAACTAAAACATGATGGGCAGAGTATCTACAAATTATAGGCAGCAACCTTTGAATGTTGCTAGATTGGAAACCAGTTATTAAGAAACCAAAAATAAGTCGCATTCATAAATATTCATTTGAAAAGGTTATTAGAGTGAAAAGTGGAAAATAGAAGGATGCAATAAACTCCTATGAGCAGACAAAATTACATATCTTCAGTTAAACATCTATAATTCATCTGAGGATTCCTAGCTAACCACAGAAACAATCACATCTTTTAACCAAGAAAAAAAGAGCGATGGAATCTAAGCAGATCACTGGAAGTTTCTGAATATATGCTCATGGGTAGGCATTCATCTTTTTAAGAATGAAATGAGGTACCAGTGCCTCTAATGATATCTAATTATAGAGATGTACTTCATTGGCATCTCACTGACGAAACAAAACATGGTCAACTGTGTGTAGCGACACAAACAAGCAGTAGAATAGGCACATTTTCTGCATCTTCTGCAAAACGTATGTGAAACAGAACTGCATCAATTATAAAACCATAAAATCACATGGACAGAGGACACATACCTACAGAAAAAACAATTTAGACGATATCCCCAATATATTAATGGTTTCCAGAAGTAAAGGATAAACAGAACTTTCACATCTCTATTACTTGATGACACCTCTTTTTCTACATTCTTTCAATTTGCTGGGAATAATTGATACAGATTCAACACAAAGTCCCCTTTTGGAATGTGTGCAACCGGTCTGTTTAATTGAAAATCTCACCTCGTTTGCAGGATTTGATTCACCGACAATGAATTCTCCTATGGTGCACTCTATCCAGCAACCACGCTTATAATTTCCAATATCATTGTCTTGCTTTGTATCATCTGAAAAAAGCACTCATTCAATGCTTGCTCGCCATCTGAAGTAGACAATTCAAACCGCACGGGCTTGATATCCCAACCATGAGTATGATCAAAATTGCGAATGAGACATCCGAGTCTTTTGGAAAATCTTCCAAGGTGAATCTTAAATGATAAAGCATATATATCCGGTAGGAAAGGGAACTTTACCAGGCCATCAGCTTCAAACCACCATAGTTGCTGCAAATAAGCTACAACGTTAAATCTGCAAGAAAGGAGCAGCATATAAGGGGTGATTTCAGATTCTAAATTGCTCCGATCTCATCCAGTTACAAAAATAAAGAAACAGAAGTAAGCAAGTCAAATTGACGGGTGGAATATTTTGGGGCAACAATGTAATGCTGCATTAGGTGTTGCAATTTGCAAACTGCAGACAGAAAAAGCTTCTTCAGAGGAAGTATATTGCTAGTTTTAGTGAAGGGCTTGCAACAAACTTCATCATAGTGTAAAACCATACATATGGCCAATTTGAAGTGCAAATAACCTCCAAATTAACATGTTAGATGCCAATTTTCATAAATACTTTTAAGTTTCCATCAACCTGACATATAGAAGACATCTGCACTTTTGGCAAACTTGCAGTAATCTATTGTTGAGCCAAATTATGCAAAATGTAGTTACTTCTATATTTGCAGAACTTCAAGAAATAATTAAAAGTGGAAGAAAGAAAAGAACTGAATAAATTAAGTATACTCTAACATGAAAGACAAAAAAACAAAAGTGCATAGAAACTTGAGTTTCATGAGCGCACTCAGAAAGAAAGAAAGAAAGGAAGGAAGGGGAAAAAGAAGAAATCTTTTGCTTCATCTGACTCTGAAACAGCCCTGAGGCAAAGCTTAACCACTTAGCTCTAAACTAATACTTCAATGTCAATTGGCAATGGGACAGTTGCTGGGAGTTGAAATATCATTCTCATGCAAGAATTTGGATCCGACAAGTTGCTCAATTGTTGGGAATCTAGTACTGCCAGCAGCTTCCCTATTGCCATTTGACATGCCTTGAAGGTGCTTGGGCTCAAAAGTGTAACATCCAGGGCACAAATCTTAATAAACACGATTTCCAACTTCTAGAAGACTCAAGGAGACTAATTATCACCTGACAGCACTTAGAAACAATTTCTTACATGCTGGTGCATATATTATACGTAAACTAAGGCTTGTGATATTTAATTAGTTCACTCTGACTCATCTAAAGCTTCTTGGAAAGCTCTGTTGAGGAGAGCAAAGTTGAGCAATTCTCCTTTTAACTTCATGTGTAGATTTGAAAATATAGATTGTTCTAATAGTTGAACGTAACATTTCCCATGATTCATCCAAACTTTTTGCATTTGGTTGACCTTAAGTTTGTCGAGCAAATTCAAGAATCTACAATTGCATTCAATATTTTATAAAACTATTTGATGGAGCGACTTCTTGACATAATAGTTCTTTTTCTCATCCCATAGCTTCAGAAGAATTGGCAATGGAACAAGCACTTCTTGCCATCCCTACTCAACAGAGTTTACTAGACTATGAACGCAAGTTTCGAAGGTTTCCGTCTGAAACCTCAAATGCCAATTGACCATCATAGCTCTATAGAATTAACTACATCATGATTGTCAGAAAATTACACATTTCGAGTGAAGTATTCAAAGTTGCCCCTAGGGAATGAGACAGGAAAAGAAAATCAATCTGGGATATATCAACAAGAAACCTGTATGACGACATGGGGGTAAGAGGCACAATGATGTCTAAAACCAGTCAACATTCAGTGATGGAAGGTCTACAATAGAGGGTATATACTCGCATAAGGCCAGATCACTGGCTGCAAACTAACCTAGATTCTTCAGTTGGAAACCAGTTCCATTGTCTCGTGTCTTCAATGCCAGTTATTGCCATTGCCTTGGCAGATACCAACATGCGAACCCTGCGGGTAAATCTATCCACCCATACCTCCTGCGACCTCCCAAGTGAAAATGTGCAAGTATATACAAAGAACAGAGAGAAAACCCGAACTGGAATGCGAAATATTTACTTGTCAATACATCACTCGCTACACAAAATCGTATTTATCTAGTCAGATCTATGATTCCATTGAGCACATGTAAAACAGTAAATAATGAATTTAGTATCTCAATATTGGAAACAGAAAAATCCTTATGATCATAAGTAACAGGAAATCATACAAACTTAGACATGATTTTCAGATAATAGATATACAAAGTTCCAAATGTCAACTACAACTTAAAAAAATCAAAAATATATATCAAATTTGTCGACATCCTTAGGAAGAAGCTGCATGGGGACTAAGCTGCATCCTTAATTCCAACTGAGAAATAACCAACATTTCACCAAAAATAAGAAAAAAGGAAAGAGAATAGAAGAAATCCCGACACCAATTTTAAACACAGTTCAGAGAATATCTGAGGAAACAGCATGATCCAAAGTCCAATGAGCGAGAATTCATGCAGTGCAAACATTCAAGTCAATCAAATTCCAGCACAGAAATAAAATTAAGTCCTTATAAAACTTATGTGAAATATTACAGTGCCAGAAAGGAATGTGACCATAGAAATCCAGTTCAAGATATAAATAGAGAAATAAAGTAAAAAGAAATAAACATTTTCAGCAAAACGTGTCTTGTTATCGTCGACAATGGGGATTGAGCGGGAGAGGAGGGCAAAGATGTCTTTCTTGGAAAGATTTTGATAGACATCGGTACGAAAGGGGAGGTGGTAGTTGGCGGGAAGCATGGCCTCCCAAACTGTGTCGGAAGAAGCAGCTCCGTGGAAGGCCCGGTTAAGGCGAGCCAAGTTGCATTTCTCCGGCGGGGTAATATAGAGAAAGACACACACCATGCAGCTCTCTGATATTCCCCTAGACCAGCTCCGCCATTGCCGGATCCGTTTTACGGTCAAATTCGACAATGATGCACATCATATGTACATACTTTTCACGTGTAAGTATTGCGGTGCGGTGCTTATCAGCAGAGAATAGTATGGTTCTGGCGGTGGTGGAGCTACGCCGTGAAGTCGGAGAAGAGTATGAGCAGAGGGAAAGAGAATGTGGAAACGGCCATTACATTTTGTGCTTTCTTAAATTTGGAAAGGGTGCTCCACCCGCCAAATCTTTATTTTGTTATTAATACATTTTTTTTCAAAATTGATTTAATAAAAATTACTCTCATAAATATTATTATCATTTTAAAGTCTAATTCTTATCTCTAATTGTGTCATTGGTATGCATGAATGATGTAGGAATGGAACGGTCGTTTTCAAATTCATTTTCCACACCATGCTTTGTATAATTAGAGATGAAAATTTTTATTTCCTAAAGTACGGGTTTAAGTCCTCCCCTCCAATGGGTTTAACCATTCTCAATCTATCGGGAATGAATCTATCTCCTTTAACAAAACTATCCTTTAAAATTTTACAAAAGACTTTATATATTAAAAAAAATATAACTTTGTGAATTTTTGATATTATGTTCCAACTTATTAAACTGCTATGTAGTTTTATTTTATTATATATTTTACTCATATAATATTTTTTATTAATATTATAAAAATAAAGATGATAAGTATTAAATGACAAAAATAAGAATAATTATATGCCTCTCAATTTTTATAATAACAAAAAATAGAAGCATCATCGACTCGATCCACACCAAATGAAATATATATTTTTTAAAATATTGATTATATTCCCATATGTTCAAAAAATTACGAAATATATAAAAAATTAATAAATGAAGGGTCATGTGTTCGACCAACAACATTCAAATTAAACTTATGAAAAATAATAGTAAAAGGCATTCTAGCCTTATTATAAAAAAATAAAAATTCTAACTATAAGACATTTTATAATTTTTGCCATAATATTTTATCAAAAAATTCAAAAGAGCTTGCTAAGTTATAATTATAGAAAATGTAATTTTAAAAGAATTATACATTTTTGTGTAAATATATATATATATATATGATAGTTGATAATACATAAAATGCATTTATTTATTGATGTAATTTGAATAACATTTAAAGTTGTATTAAAACTACATAATTATGAACTTATCTCACAAATTTTTCTTATAGTAATATATAAAATAAAAAAAATTATATTTTTTTTTTACAAAAGGATAATTTGATCATTTAAAAAGTTTTATTTCATTCATAATCATCATTACTAATTACCAATCATGAGAATATAATCAAACAAAGAATAGCAATTCCGTTTTTTTTCTTTTTCCTTGTACATACTGAGCATAAAATTAGTTATACCAACATAATCATTCCATTCTTACCTAATTTTGCTCGTGTACACCAATGAACACCAAAGTGTTTTTGTCAAGTGTTGCCTTTGATCTTTTTCCATTTTTTTTTTCCCTAACTCAAAAGCCATAAAAACTTATAACATTCTTATTTGTATTTCGAAGTCACTCTATTCAATCATTTGTTTTGATTTTGTTGTTGGAAATCTCGTTTATAGACATCTTCTCTTTGCTTTTCAGGACTTTAGTGATTTATAGATAATTTTGAAAAATTCAAAATATTGATCATTTCATCATCTATAATTGAGTTGCAAAATTTTTTTAGATAAATATCCTACATGTATATTAATTTTTTTCCACTAAATAAATTTTTTAATATTATAAAATAATTAAGAGATTCTTTAAAAGAAATATGGACTTCTTGCATCAATATCTTTGATCTTGCTAATGAAATTAAATTAATAAATTTTAAGAAGAAATATATGAATATCAATTTTATCAGTTTTATACCGTATCACCATCCAATAACTTAAAATATGGCAGGTATAATGTGAGAAATTAACGATGTGGTTGCAAATAACAATAGTAAATAAAATAATTACGTTACACAAATTGAGAGTTATGTGTAATGGTGCTAACTAAGAGCATTTGCCGAAAAAAATATTATAAGGGGCCAAAATTATCAAAATAAATCTAAATTAATAAAAATTAGAGGACGTTGAGGGTTAATAACTAAAACAGTGAAATTTGAGGTACAAGGTGCTATTTACCCTGGTTTGCTTGCGCGTGTTATTTTGTTTTATTTACTTAATGCCAATGTAATGGATCATTCTTTTTCCTTTTTCTCTCTTTTGCATGAATAAATCAAGGAATTCTCCTCACAAATAAAATACACAAATAAATAATTTCAATAATTATATTTTATGAAAATGGTATTGATACCACATAACTAGGACGCATTGAATTTGAAAATCACAATTAAAAATAAAAATTAAATATAAAAAATCAAAATTTGAAATTCACTAAAAAATCTGTATTTAAATATCATAACATAAAAACAAAATTAAATCGATCATGGCCAATAAATCAATATATACTTCAATTTGATTTCAATTCAATTCAACTAATTCAATTTTCGATGCACGTTCTTAGTATTTGGTATGAGGTACCTAGCAACTAGAAAGAAAAATTCGTATTTTTGATCCCTTTGAATAGGGGGATTTGCACTTTTGAGTATATAAGTCTTAACACTTTTAGGACCAAAAACATATTTTTTTTAGCACATTTGAAACACCGCCCCAATGCCCATTAGTTTCCTGGCAAAACCATCAAATTAACAAAAATTAATTACACCAAAAAGTTTGAGTTATTCATAAAAACCCCACAAAATGTTAAAGGTCCAATCAATCCTAACTAAAAAAAATTTTAAAAATTAATAATAACAGAAATTCTAAAAATAAATACCATAAAACCCTCTATAAAAAAAAATTAGAATCTTATATATTAATATATAAATGTATATATATAAAGTAAATATTATATAAATATAAATACATATATACATCCACCCACCCCCTCCCCAACCCCATATGGTCGGCCATGGCCGATCTGGCAAACAGTCAAGGACCCAATCTGGTCGTAAGCTGCATCCGGCCATGCCTGGCCTAAGAGGTAGGGCCTAGGGGGAAAGAGGGAGAAGAAAAAAAGATATATATATATATATATATAAACACCACACACACACTTAAATTTTTACTTATTTGTTTGTTATTAATTAGTAAATTGTAATCACATTTGTTTAAATTGATTTTTTTTACTTATTTTATTAGTTTAAAATCATTAATTTATTGTCTAAAATAATTAAAAATATTTATTTATTTAAAATTATTAAAATTATATTGTTAGGATGAAAATTATAGATTTATTTTTATTTTTAAAATATTTATTTTGATTAATAAATGAATTTATTTTTTATTATATATGCATATCAAGAGTCTATTAGGGTTCATACTCTTGACCTCCCACATTATGTTAATTATTAATCATATTATTTTAGATTTTATTTTATTTTTTAATTGTTTATTTTAATTAATAAATCAATTTAATTATATTTAACTATAATATATCATTTAAAATTATGAAATTATATCATCTAATATAATAGAATTTTATTATGTTTTTTAATTTTTTAGTTTTTAATTAATGTTTAAGAAATTATTTTTCGATATCAAGATTATTTAAGAAATCTTCAAATTCAACTTCAATATAAAGATTCTTTAATGTTTAAGAAATTTTATTAACAATAAAATATTTTTAAATTTATTATGAATAAATTAAAAAATGTTAAAATTACACACCTATAGCATAAAAAAATATTACAAATAAATTTAAGGGTAATTTTGTCTCAAAAATAATTGGAATAGCTTTTGAAGGACATTTTTGAATTTTTACAAAAAATTTCAGATGACGTCTATAAATTTATTAATGAATGCTACTAGTTTTTCAAAAATGTTAGATGTAGCGAAAGTTAAATAAATCAAATTTTAGGACTTTTATGCAATTTATCCAAATAAAAATGTCCTGTGCGTGAATGTGATGCGCCACTTTCTGTCCAAAAATTAATGAAAAGTTAAACGATGTTCCAAATATACTAAAAAAGATAAAATTTTAATCTTATAAATGTCGATCCCAATTATTTAAGTACCAAAAGTGCAAGCTCCCTTAATCAATGTGATAAAAAATGCAATTTTCCCGAACTAGAAATATCTCCTTAAAAGAGAAAAGGATTGATATGGTGGATGCCCCCACCTGATAGATACCATCTAGAACAGAGGGAAGGAAGATTACGTCAGGCTCCATTTGATTTCTGGAGCACAAAAATAAATATCCAGAAAATAGTTTTTATTACACTAAAATTCTATATTGGGGGCAAATAGAAGGGTCAATCTCACCTACATGGTTGTTTGATATCCAACATTAAGCATGTAGGTTTGCCCGCAAATAATTGTCGGACTACAACTTTAGATGCTCCAGTAGCGGGTCGATGGCCGCAATTATTGAATGTTGGCAAGGGACGAATGTATTAAAGTATAATAAGTTCATTTCTGTCCCTTAATTAAGAAATAAATTTGATAATTTTGTCCCTCGGTCAAATTTGATTTTGAATTTTCCCATCCACTTTTTGAGCAAGCATTTCTGTCCTCCCCCTTTGCGCAATGAAAGTGTGTTTATTATATTATCGCTTTAAAAATTAATAGACATATACATATATATAATTTGTATATTGAAAATTGAAAATTTATACAATGAAAATTTATAATTAATATATTGAAAATTGAAAATTTATATTTTGAGTATTTATAATTTATATATTGATAATCAAAATTTATATATTCAAAAATTATAATTTATATATTGCAAAATTTATAATTTGTATATTGAAAATTGAAAATTGAAAATCTATATAATGAAAATTTATAATTTATATATTGAAAATTGAAAATTTATATGTTGAATATTTATAATTTATATATTGAAAATTGAAATTTATATATTGAATATTTATAATTTATATATTGAAAATTGAAAATATATTGAAAATTGAAATTTATATGTTGAAAATTGATAATTTATACTAAGTGTGAAAATTGAAATTTTTTGGTTAATTTATATATATAATTTAAATGTTATATGTATATGTATTTTTTTTAAGGGCAAAATAGTCGTCTAAAATGTAGTAGGATCAATCATACACCTGATAATAAATTATGAGATATTTCAATGGTGCCTAATATACATCACAATCTCTCCTATCAAACAAAATAATAAATAATTCAATCTCACACAATCACCCATTATTACAATAACTATTACTATCTAAATTATATATCAAACGTGGCCTAAGGATATAGAAAAGGTTCAATAGTGTGTAATAATTATATCATAGAAATAATTAAAACTCCTTAAAAATCAATGAAATAACCATATAAAACATGGGCAAAATGTATTTTACCCCATTGTAAAAAGCTTAGTGGGTTAAACCCCCTTTTTCTTATAGAAAACTCCCTATATTTTTCTTATATGTTTATTAAAAAAAAATACATAGGGTTTTTAGTCCACTGAGCTCTTTATAAGATGGAAAAATAAATTTTGCCATATAAAATATTGAAATAAGAACTTGAAACGAAGTAGTTGTTATTACATTTAATGGCATCTGGTCTTATTTTATATAGAGAAATTTAGGGACATATGTCCTCTCTTCACCATCCATACTTTTTGGACAAAATTTCATCAAATTATATTGGTAAGATAAATTATCAATGTAAGAGCCTTTATATTTAGAAATAGATTTCAGTATCTATATTATTAATAAAATATTTATTCTTTTTCTAATATGTTTTTGAATAATTTACTTAAATATTGTTATTCTATAAAAAAAATTATAGAATTTCTAGTACGTGCATTAAATGTGCCAAATTACTAATTATAATTAATATTGTTAGCAGAAAGATTTGCAAGAATCTAATAATTTTATTTTGTGTTTGGTGAGAATATAATAACACCATATATTGTCTTAACTGATAGGTATAAGGTTTGAATAGAATTCTTATATAGCTTTCTTGTTTAAAATGTCTTTTCTTGACAAAATCACCTAATGATAAGATAATATCTCAGTGCAATTAAATTTGTGTGTTAGCAATAAACTTAATTATCAATTGTAATCTTTTATATTTTACTATTATATTAGTTGTTATGGCATGCCGTCCTTACATGTGTAAATTTAATTTATCAAATGATTGATGCTGATTATAGTGATAAATAATAAAGTACTCAAATTTGGATGTATAGGATGTAAACTATAGCATAATTTTGGCAAAAAATATATAATACTAATTGTTAATTAATAGAAATTCATATATATAGCAAATAAGTCGTACATCAAAAATTCAAAAATATGAGATACATATACATTCTTACATATTCAATTAATTTTTTCATTGTGTAGATCATATTACTTGTGTTTTGTAAATTTATATTAAGTGAATAAAAATTTAAAATATAATTAATAATATAAAATTTGGTATAATACGATGTAATCATATAAAATATTTTGATAAAAATAATTATTTCAATTAATAAGTATAAGGTTTGAATAGAGAATCCCTGTACTTTTTCACTTGAAACATCCTTCCATGACAAGACTACCTATTTATAGGATAGTATTCGATCACAATTAAATTTTGATGTTAGACAATTTTATCACCCATAATCTTCTTTGTTTTAGTATAATACTACGAACAAATAAACATATTCTTCTTTTTTCATTTTTAAGAAAAAAAAAGGACTTATTTATTTGTAAATTGTAAAAATATTTTTCAACTCTCAAAATACAAATAAATAACAATTCACATTCTTCAATCTTACTATCCAAAATGCATGCAAAAAAACCCAAAATACCCCCCAATTCATTTTCTACCAATTCCCCAATATCTAACTTTATTATTTTTTGTTTCTTCTACCCAATATATACGTATATAAATAATTTTAAAATATTAATTTTATCCTATCAATCTAATAAAAAATTATTAATATAATTTTTATTTCTTTTTAAAATATAAATAAATAAATATTTTTCTTTCAATTCATTTTCACGTAGAAGTCAAAACACAAACAAATAAACAAACAAACCCAAAGATATTTAGGATTAACCTGCGTGTCGCAAACCCAAATTTTCCAGAAGATTAAGAAATCTAGAAGTACTATATTACCCTTCATTTCCCATTTAACTGCATCACTGAATCCAAAAACAGACGACCCAGATTATCCATTGGGCACCAAATTTAAAAAAAGTGGGCCCGAAGGAGCACTTACCGTAGATGATTGTTTTGCAGAATCCTGTGGACTTTTCTCTCTCTCTCATCCCCCAAACAAGCAATAGCTCTTAGCTCAGAGAAAAAAAATAAAAATAAAAATAAAAACCAAAACTATGGGCATTGGGCAGTTTTTTTGGCCGTCATATAACAGAAAACCAAGAACTGGCCCGAAGATAAAACCAGCTGCTCCTTTCTCCACTTTCTGTATAAACACCGGCATTGTGCTTCTGCCCTTACTATAGATACCACATTTCCTTGTTTGGGACCAATTCAATTCTGACCTTCTCTTGCTTTTTTCCTTTTCTTGTTTTTTTTTTTTCAAAGCTAGTGGCTTAGAGGGATCATAATGCTGTAAAACTTGGTCGGCATTTCGAGTTTCTGGTCAATCAAGAATATTTGTTTTCATTTTCAGTTTCTGGTCAATCAAGAATCTTTCTCAGGCTGGTGATTCTGCCATTTCTTCTTCTTTTGGGGCAATTTTGTTTCTTCATAATTCCAAGAGTAATCATCTGGAATACTTTGTTTGAAGTTGTGTAACATGTGATCCTTTTCTTTTTCGGTTCTTGTTGTTTTAGATTTTCATTTTGTGTAAAAGAAAAAAGAAAAAAGAAAAATTGTATCTTTTGACAAATTTTCTTCTGGGGGCTTGAAAGAGTTCTCTGTTGTAGTTAGAGTTGTTGTTTTGAATGGAATCGAATCCTATGCCTGGCGGAATTTATTCTAATGTTCAACCTGGCATGTTAGGCCTAGAAATGTCACTCCACCACTCCATACCGCCGCAGAACCCACAAAACCCTCACCGTATTCCGCAGCAGCCGTCGCACCCACATCACCCCATGGCGGCTTACGGCCATCATGAGGGCGATTACCACCCACAAACTCAGCAATCTGCTAAACAAGGCTACTCATTTGCTGCAAAATCCAAGAATCAGAGTTTGACGTTGAGTGATGATGATGAGCCTGGATTCACAGCTGAAAATAGCGCTGATGATGGAAAGAGAAAAATGTCTCCTTGGCAAAGAATGAAATGGACTGACAATATGGTGAGATTGCTGATTATGGTTGTGTACTATATTGGTGATGAGGTTGGTTCTGAGGGGAATGATCCGGGTAGTAAGAAGAAGGGTGGTGGGGTTTTACAGAAGAAGGGGAAATGGAAATCGGTTTCCCAGGCTATGATGGAGAGGGGTTTTTATGTGTCTCCACAGCAGTGTGAAGACAAATTTAATGATTTAAACAAGAGGTATAAGAGGGTTAATGATATTCTTGGGAAGGGAACTTCTTGCCGGGTGGTGGAGAATCAGAGTTTGCTTGACACAATGGATCATTTATCTCCCAAAATGAAGGACGAGGTGAAGAAATTGCTGAATTCTAAGCACTTGTTTTTCAGGGAAATGTGTGCTTATCATAATAGTTGTGGCCATGGTAGTGGTGCTAGTGTTAGTGGGAGCGGCGGGGTTCAGCATTCACCACCAGAAGCTGCAGCTGAGCCATCGCAGGCGCAGCTGCAGTTACAGCAGCAGAGGTGTTTGCACTCAACGGAAAACGTCCCGATTATGCCCAACTTGAATAGAGGGGAGAATGAGGGATCTAAGTTGGGAAAAGGGATGAGTGGGGACGAAGATGATGATGACGACGACGAAGATAATGATGATGAAGATGAGGATGATGAGGATGATGATGATGAGGTGATTGGGGGAGGATCAAGAGTCCACGGACAGGAGGACGAGGATGAAAGATCATCGAGGAAGAGGATGAGAAAGGGAAATGGGACGGGAACATTCCTTTCGCCCTTGATTCAACAATTGGATGCCGAGATAATAAACATTATGCAAGATGGAACAAAGAGTCCAGCCGAGAAGATGCAATGGATGAAGACAAAATTAATGACATTGGAGGAGCAGCGCGTTGGCATTCAGTCCCAATCGTTTGAGATCGAAAAGCAGAGATTGAAATGGTTAAAATTCAGAACCAAAAAAGAAAGAGATATGGAGAGGGAAAAGCTAACAAACGAACGTCTCAAATTGGAGAATGATAGAATGGTTCTCCTCATCCGCCAAAAAGAGCTCGATTTGCTCGATCTTTATAATCAGCGGCAGCCTCAGCAGCAGCAGCAGCAGCATTCTTCTAACAAGAAAGGCGACCCCTCTGCCATTTCGGGATGAATCAATCATTTGTACAGTGGGTCAACGGAATTAGATACTTGGCAAGAACAGTTTGTTTTGTCTCATTTTCTTCAAGTTTAAATTATCTTAGTGTTGTACGATTTTCAAAGTTGAAATAGACAATATTTTCAGGCTTCAGCTGTTGAATATAGTGAAAAGTTCTTGTTCATTAGCTTCCAGGTAAAAATTTGAATAACCATTCGACTGCAGGATGTTCTTCCCAAGTGACGATCTTTGAAACATTTTCTCCCAGGTACCATAGTGGAAGACAATTGAAGTTCATGTTACACATCTAATCCACTATTACTAAAACCCCACATCTGTTAGTGACATTTTTCCTAACTGTGAGTTGTGTAGGTTTCTTGCAATTATATGGTGCAATTTTGTCAAACTATATATTTATAACTTTCTGTAGCCGCCTCATTTAAAGTCAAAGATGAACTTGAGATGAGGAGGGATGAAATGAGACTGTTGGGAGGTGGAATTTCTGACATTTCTTGTGAAGAAAATTATTAGCATTTGCTGTCAAGTGAACATCTTTAGCTTATACAAAGCGAGACATTAGTACAACCAGAGTCCTGCTAAATGCTGCTGGCATCCCAACATCCCGACAAAGCCCTTTGGAAACCAAGAGTGCTTTCAACTCCCTAGTAACCTTTTTTGAGCTTAGAGTTCAACATATTTCCATGTGTAAAAAGAAAAAAGCAAGGCAGACACAAGGAATTAGAGAAAAAGTTAATCGCCCCTAGAAGTGTGGCATCCCAACAGCCTGGCAAAGCCTTTGGAAACCAAGAGTATTTTAACTTCCTAGTAACTTTTATGAGCTTAGAGTTCAACATATTTCCGAGGAGAAAAAATAAATAACAAGGCAGACACAAGGAATTAGAGAAAAAGTAAATCACGCCCAGTGGGACTCGAACCCACAATCGCCTGATTAGAAGTCAGGCGCCTTATCCATTAGGCCATGGGCGCTAGTTGGTCATACTTCCTTTACTTATGCTAATGAAACGTAAGATTTGCTCAACAATCTTATTTTTCTTTACCGTGTTCACTTGGAACGAAAAACTTGATCTTTCAGTCCACTGCCTCAATCTGATCGAAAAGTATTCTAGCTCTGGTAAGAAGATTGGTGACGCGACTCTGAGTAAACTGTAGAATTAAATTATTTTTCCATTATTTACTGAATATTTTTCTCTGTTACTTTGGCAGAAAATATCATAAATTTTTTTTGGAGTAAATCAGAGTTCATAATTCCTTCTTACAAACAAATACTGATTGCCAAGAATTTGAACAGAAAATAAATAAATATAACAAAAATATCATTATCAAACACAAACTGTTGATATCTTAACTTTCATCAGTGAAGTAAATTTGTCAACTTTCATCAATAATGCGAATTTGTTAGGGAATCGCGATCAACCAATCTAAATTATTACGTCTTTCTTTTATTTTATAAAGTAAAAATAGATTCCCAAAAAGTGCCTTTTGTCTTTGAGGAGGGAATCCAGAGGATGGGACTTGATCGATTCAAGCTATGAAAATTTCTATCTTCCCATCACGACAAACTTAAGTCTTAAAAGATTACATTTGCAAGGAAATAGACCAAGAACACCACAGTTTTATGTTTCCATAGAGAAGCATTTTCATACTCCAGCTTTCAACATTACATAAATAGCATCTGCCAGATTCATCCTTGGCAAAAGGAAAACAAAAATCACAAGGCTCATTATCAATTCCCATCAGGAATGGCCCACTTATGTAATTTGATTTAAATGTGAAACTATGGTATGCCCATCGAAAAAGAATCACCAACAAATTCGTGGTAATTGCATTATGATTGTCACACTTCTAGAATAATTAGAGCGAGGGGAACAGATTTGATCAAGCCATTAGGGCAAGTATTTTAATCTTCAAGCTCGATGATCTTTACTACCGATGCATCTCCGACTTTCTGGCAGACGACGACACGATCGTGTGACTTGACCAGACCCGAGGCTTTTCCATGGTCAAGTGCAACCTTAAGAACTGACTCATTAGTTGCGTTTGTGGATTCAGCCTGGAAGTACAAGCAGATTGTGAGTTTACTATCAGGCAAAGGCTCTCAACATACTTGAGAAGTTATTACCATGATAATGACCGGAAAGTATTTGCCTTAAAATCGTGTACATTTTAATCCAACTCTAACCTGAAGTACGAAGAACTTACCGGGTGTCGAGGATCAGCAAGCAACGGGAAAAGACCTCGTACTATGAGTGATTGCCTTGCCTGAACATGCAGAAAATTCCATTAGGAGGAAAACCAAATGTACCATTAAAACATGCTTTTGTATTCTTAAATTAGAACCACTAAAACCCATATTTTTTTCTTGAAAAAATGGGTCCTCTCCAGTGTTCATTGAATGCATGCAGCAAATAAGATATGGAGCATTTTTATGATAGAACAACATTTCGAAAAGGATATACCTCAAATGCACCACTGAAACTCCATTTTAACTGATTTGTCTTCAGCCTAGGAATGACGACAGACAAAACAGGCATTGTTGGCCTATACTTCGCTATCAATCTGCATTTAACAAGGTAATTATTGAAGTCATGCAAAAATCAGCAAATTAAGATATTTGAAGATATTCATATGTAGGAACATCTAAAGCTGTTAATTACCTTGCAGCCCTTCCAGATGAGGTAAAACATATGATAACAGATGCCTTCACTTTAAGGGCCGCACGAACCTGAACGAGATGCAAAATAATTATTAAAATCTTAGGCATGTGCTTGAACTCAGAAAATCGATAAAGAATTTTTCATCAAGTAAAGTTTCTTCTAATTCTTTTCTTTTTCTGATCTTTTTCACCATTTTTTCTTGTAACATACCGCAGAAGATGCAATAGATTCCAAGTGAGTCATGGGCTCGCCAACAAATTTTACAGTCCTCTTGAAGTATTGGTCTTGATTGAAAACCTTCTCAGCCTGTGTATCAATGTGGAAAACAGAGCTCATCTTTATTAATGCTTGTTGATGGCCTACTAAACATAAAGCTTACAATGGAATAATTTCAAAGATGAAAGATGGAAAGAAACCAGAATATGATCATGTGCATGTCCTTCAATACAGGTATCCTCAGACTAGCAATGCATTAAAACACAAATAAAGGTCATATGTACAGCGGTCAAAAACCTATTGTTTCTCGCTTGGTGGAGGATCAAGCTAGGATGTTGACCTTGTTGAGATTTTGGGAATGCAGAGAAACATTTAAGTTGTTCATAGTTAAAACCAACAAGAATTAGCAATTCAGCAAATATTATGATTTGTAGTTCTGTTTAGATAAAAGTTTTATTCAATAAACAGTAATACATCAAGATACAGTCTTTTTTTTTTTTTTTGGTTTCCCCTTCATCTTTTCCTTTTCTTCTTTTTCTGGGGTGGGGTGGGGTGGAGGGTGGAGCACTTTAGTTAAACAGAAAGAAGAATAAATATGAAGTCGTGGGCACTATTTCTAACAGAAACAAGAGGGTAAGTTCTCATAAGAATTCCTAATTTTCAAGTTTGGTCATTCAGGTACAAGTTGTTTGAGAAATTAGGTTAAGAGTGAGCCAATTATAGAACTTCAAAAGCATTCGTATTAAGCTTAAATATTCCGCAACTAAGGGCCAGTTCCAAGGAGAACATAATGCAAGGAACTGAATTTAAGAAGTCAAACAAACCCACCAAACCCAAACCAAGGAAAAATATAAAAAAAGAAATTCAAGTATCATAAAACCAATCAAATGCACATAATATAAAAGATGATTTTAAGGCACAAGTATCTTAGACTTGCCTCAGAACAAATTTTGCCCACAGTAGAAATAGTTTCAACAGGGTATAGTCCACGTAAGGTCTCAGCTCCAAGAAGAATTGCATCACATCCTGAAACATGGCCATTGAGTATCAACCTTGCGAGTTGCTATGATGTTCACGGAAGAATAAATAAAGATAAAATTGAAGGAAGATGATATAAAAACAAAGTCATGAAAACAACACCCAGTAACAAAGACACTACAATGCAAAAATTAATTTAAAAAAATAAAAAGACAAGAATCTAACAGATTTCCTCCCAAGAATTTAGGACACCGACTCACCATCCAGAACAGCATTGGCGACATCAGTGGCTTCTGCACGAGTAGGCCTGAGATTGTCTGTCATACTATCAACAACACGAGTTACCACTGCTGGCTTTCCAGCCATGTTACATTTGTAAACAGCAGACTTCTGAAACAAGAACACCTGCAAGTACAGAAGAAAGCTTGCTAGGAAATTCTGAACTGGCAAGTAATGTAAGAACAACTGAAGACAATGACAAGAGCGGCACCATCAACAAAATCAAATGGACACTACTGAATGATTTTGCATGAGTACATGTAAGGCTAAACAGCCAAATGAAATCCAATTAAGGAAACATTTTACTCAGAAACATTAAGATTTAAGAGGCAAGGCATTTACATGTCAAGGACTGATTTGTGGTGCAGAATAAAAGTTATGTGAGAGTTCCTCCACTGTGTACCACACACCTCACTGACGTGGGATGGTGAAGGTAGCAGCAGCCAGACTTCTCTCTATGTCGCCTAATGGAAGTAAGTGGTAGCATGTGAGGACAACATTTGTTTGATAAAGGTTCACATTGATACTAGAGACACTGCATGTTTGTTTGTAATATTTTTACAGCTTTGAGTGGCCTGGTGATTCATGGTAAGTGGTGGTGGCAGTTGCTGCTTGTTGTTCTTTTTTCTTTGTCTTTTTTATCCTTCTGGGTCACAGCACACCATTACCCACCATCCTCAAAAATCAAAAAGAATAGTTAAGAATAGAGAGAATCCAACAGGCTTCCCAAATAACATATGAGATGAACTAGAGTTTTCCATGAAGCCACTAATCAAACTATCCTTAGACCCTATAGCTCTTATCCAGTTGAAGCATCTATTCGTAGAACAAAATTTTAAAAATATGAGCCAGCTAAAAAAAAGACATATAGGAACACTCTGACATTCAGAAAAATCTAATTATATGAAATTAATTCCAGGAGTATTGCAAAGTTCATTTATGTATTTATATAGGCTTATTAAACTTAAAAAGTGAGTAGACTTTTGCAAACCCAACAGGTAAAGGAAACAACCTTCCTCCCCCTTTATCCATGCCGACAAAAAAATCAAAGATATAATGATTAGGCTGCCAGGAAGTCAAGATATTAAAGTTGAAAGTAGGAAGTTGGCACCAGTTCATAAGATTGGAATAGAAAGCACAGGAAAATCACAAAGCCAGTCATATTACATATTTATCCACGAAGGTTCCACAAATATACATCTTTAGATACAAGTTCTACTTAGCATCAAGTTTTTCCCTTCAATGTAACAAAATAAATAATCAGACAGGATAAGTGCCAACTTTCCACTATAGGAGACAAGATATGTTGCGTCTACAAGTGGATAATCATTCAGAATAAATTACATATCTAAATGACCATCACCAAAAAAGAGGAACGGGAGAAAAAAAAGGATGAGGTGGCAGCTAAAAAGTCCCCCACCCCCAATCATCATAACAACTAACCAACCTTCTCAGGCGGGAGATCTATACCAAGGTTTCCACGGGAAAGGATGATGCCATCTGCCTCCTGTAGGATCTCATCAAAATGGGTTAAACCCTGCAAAATGAGGGAGTTGATTAAGAAAACCGTTCACCATTGGACAGTCCCTTCTCTAAATCATACTCAAATCTTCTACAACAAAGAATGTAAATACCTCCTTTACTTATGAGTTATGATAGAAACAACCTTTATTACTCACCTCTACATTTTCAATTTTTGCAAAGATTTGAGTCTGACTTAGATCACCAAGCTTGGATAGATAATCACGGGCCTGTATTAGAAGAAGGCATCAGCCAGTTGATTGGAAAACCAAAAACAGGCAAATGGACAAACAAATCAACAAATAAAGAGGCATTCTTTTCTTTTTTCATGTTACCTGACGAACATCCTCTGCATGACGTGTATAAGACAATGACAGAAAGTCAATTTTGTTTTGAACACCCCATGAGCTGATAACCTGAAGTAAAAGAGAAGTATTATTGGGAGCAATACATTCAATCAAGGAATAGGTGAAGGCAGGTATAAACACAAAGGACGACAGAAAAGTCTTGCTGTGCAAGCTTTTAAGTACCCATTAAAATAATCTCAAGCAACACCAATAAATCTTAGTATGGTAAAACAAATTAATAAAGCACCACAACAATCACATGATGAAGAAAGAAAGCTGCATGAGGTTTAGGTATTACACAAGAAGGATGCCATAATATGAAATATTCTTAGTCTAATTCAAGTGCAGAACCATAAATCACTTGTTTCTTTCGAATCAGGTGTTACTTTCTCATTCCTGCTTTTGAGACCTCCCTAACAGAGGCATCAAAAATTAAAGCACAAGACATATACATCACATGTTATGCCAATACTCACCTGCTTATCCTTATCAGATATAGTGGGCAGATCAATACGAATTTGAGAAGCATGCAATGTAAATAATGATCCAGCCAATGTTGCAGAATTCTTGATTGCGCAAACCACATCATCACCTTTTACTTCGTTAACCTGCCCAGCAAAATCCCCAATTTCAAGTAATGCAACAACTCAACGAAATAACCATGGCTTACTTGCAATGTAAAGCAACCAATTTCTATATTCATGCTCAGAATTTTTTCTTATCATGTCAAGGAAATGCTTCAAATATTGAAAAAGGGACATGAGGAACCATAAGTAGAAGAAGAAAATATTGAACAAAATTACATGCTTCACACAATGCAACAAAATGAAAAATGTGCCAAGGACTTGTCTAATTTGATCAAGGAAACTGTTCCAAGAAAAGAAAAAGCAAAAATATTCACAAGGGCGATCAGTTCAATGAGAAGAATTAAAGGAGAAAAAAGAACTCCAAAATAATAATGTAAATAAACAGAACTTATTGAATTCAATGCTCCAGGTCATACCTCAAGCCAAACAGAAGTGGTTTCACTTCCTGTAAATAGGTAATGGCCAATAAAAATTGTGTCTCCCTTCTTCACAGCCTGCACGTATCAGAAAGAGAAAGACAAAGAGAGAAGACTTAGTAGAGACCACAGACACTTGATTAGAAACAGTAAGTAACTATGGAACCACGCTGAATTTAGGCATCCTGAAAGGGAAAGAAACATCTGGAAACTGCAGCTTCCAAGTTCAGCCATACTTGTGGCATGATCTAGGTAACCAAACCCTGGAGGAAGGGTAACACGACCCTAATTTGTGAATTACAACAATTTTCAAAAATTCGACAATAGGATGGCAAATATTGGAAGATAAGAGTTCAATTTTAATATGTATTTTTAGAAATTTAAGCAAAACGAAAAAAAAAAAATGCGAGCTCTTGAGTCTGGATAATTTAATTCTTCAATGGAGGTGTTTTGCTCTAACAAGTTTCTCTAGAATCAAGTTTCTAACCATATTTTGGCCAAATCCAAAATTTCTTACATGAAAATGACATTATATTTTGACCAATAAAGAGTTGACATGTATATCATCCTATCCTCTTGAAATGCGTTGCATCATAGCATGCAAAAGTACTTCGTAGAATACAATATAAACCAACAAAATTTCATCTAATCTAGAATTTCAACAACATAATCATTTTTTTGGCTAACTGTATTTTCATCTAACACTTCACCAAAAAAAAATTCATAATTTTTTTTTTTTCCACTCTCATAAAAAACTATATAAAACTTGGTACCAGTCGAACTGGACCTGTAAAATGAGACAGAGGAAGCATACTTGATATTCTATTTCTTGATCAAGAAAATAAACTAGGCTTGCTTTTTTACTTTAAATTTTGAATTTTTGATTGTCTATGCTTCCCCACTCTCCACTTCACAAACCAGCACCTAGAATATGACCTTCACTTTGCAACATCTTTTCAGAAAAAACAGCTCTAATATATAATTCCAAAAGATGTCGACTTTCGGTTTCCTTAAGGCACATGGTATGAACAAGGTGGCTCGGATATTTGACAGTCCTTTTGAAAGTATATTAATATCCTAAACAATGATATAAATAGGACATACTACTGATTAATTATACACAGGTGGGACATTTATAATGAAGTTAATTAAATTTTTTAATAAATTCACAATCGTGCAGACAACATGCTTTCAAAAAATTCCAAAACACAAAGAGATAAAAGGTAATGATATCAGGGTTGGGAGCAATTGAACCTTGGCCAGTCCAGCAAAGTTGATCGGCAAAATTTCAGATGAAGCTTCTTGACCTTGATCAGGTGTCAGAATAACATTGTCATCTGCCTTAAGCGTTATAGCCTTCTCACTTTTATTAACAACTTGTAACTCAGGGCCCACAGTGTCTAGCATAACCTGCAAAAGTTAAATATCACCAGGCATTGAGTTCCTCATGCCTATTTTGAAAATTTTTAATTTCGACAACATTGCTCAGAAGATTAAGGAAAGAGTCACAGGACGCAACCAACTAAAAATTGTGAACTTGTGTATAAAAACTCCTACTTCATGTTACACTAATAAACTAGTTTTACAAAAATAAATAAATAAATAGAGACATCACTAGAGCTTCCATTGCATGAGTTATTATATAAAACAACCAAACAAATCAATATACATACAGCACAGAGTTTCTTAGAACTCTTAATGGCATTCTTCAAATTTTCCAGAGTTTCCTGATGATACTCAGCATCACCCCATGAAAAATCAAATCTTGCCACTGTCCATATTAAACAAAACATTTAAAAAAATACAGAAAGAGTTAGAATTTCAAGAAAGTCAGAAGAAATAACCTCAAAAGAAAAAAATCAGTAATTCGATTCAATTACCAGACATTCCAGCTTTAAGACAAGCAGAAATAACATCAACGGATCGAGAGCGGGGGCCCAACGTCCCCACGATCTTGGTCATTGCAGGGAAGAAACTCTGCAGTCGGTAACACCGGATTACTCACCGAAATCCAAATCACTCATGCAAATACGAAAATCATGTGTAGATAGGTCTATATAAAATCTAAAAATCCCACCAAAAAAAAAAAAAGTAAAAATTGATAAATAAACACTGACCCCTTTGGATGGCTCCAGAATGGAGGCCATCCGGATTGGCTCCTCAAGCAGCAGGTGATTTGAATGCATTTTCTCTGGATTATGTTTTCCCTAATACGGTGAATAACTGCAATAGAGAAGCAAACTATCAAGAAACTGAATGGTTTGGTTTTGTTCTTTCTTCTGGTCTGGAAAAAAGGAGGACAAAGAACATTTTTTTCGTCTTTTACCATTTTAATATTAGTATACATTTCTCTCTTAAGCTCTCTGATTTGTGTTTGTCATCAAATGGTCAGCAGGTGACGGCGCTTCGCATTTGGGGGTTGAATTTGTTTTTTCAAATAAGTTTTTTTTTTTTTAAACTAAGTTTTTAAGAATTCTAACCCAAATTCAACTAATTTTAGGAGTAACTCAAATATAAGTTAATCATCCAAAACTAATTATGTAATTAATAAGTAGATTTATGCTTATATTAGTAAAATAAAGAAGCAATCATATCTAAAATTTGTATAGTTGTATTCAAATAAATTAAGTTTAAATAATAGTTTTTTTTTTTTTTAAAAAAATCATTTTTCAAGGCTTTTTTCCTACATTTTCTAAGATTTGTGATAGTAAAATAAATTCACGAAAAAAAAGATAAAAGACATAAATATAATAGGAGGATTAGTAAAAAAGCGAAGGAATTGGGGCTGGAATATGGAATATCCGCCCAAGTGCATGCCACTATTAGCGTGCGTGCAATTTGACCATAAAAAAAAATAAAAAATTTGTGGAAATACGTGAAAACAAACTGCACATAATAGTTAATGCCACTGGAGCTCATTCGGGTTACTGTATATAATCGATGCACAAAAAAATTTATTTGGGTTCAAATTTAAAATTTTCTACGTAATAAAAAAGACTGATATTGTTGAATTATATGACTCAACTAATATGCCCATTTATGTGCTGCGGCTGTAGTGCATCCATGTCGGCATGTCATCTGGTTTGTGAATGTATGGGGAGCTTCATTTTTAATTTGGATTTGGATGTCTTCGAATATGAATTAAGGATTCAATTATAAATTCATAATAAATAGTTAGATTTTTTTAGAATATTTGATAAAAAAATTTTAATATTCAAGTCAACGCAGCATTCATAAAAGAGGGTAATATGCTAAGAAAGTATGTGAATAATAAAAATTGCAAATAAGATAATGCAGATTTAGAAATATTTATAATGATGATAAAGAATTAATTGATCAATCTAAATGACTTTATTTATTTAATTTAGTCCACTCAAATCCTATAATTCATTAAAATGGTGAATTGGACTCTACTTGGTAGTCTCTTCCTTTCAATCCACATGATCAATGGTACTAAAATAAATCACTTGTTTATTGTAAAATCAATTTCAGCTTCAGGACGGAATCTTGCGGGTGTAAGATCATAACCAAGAATAATTAGGAAATATTTGGTTATGTTTAACCCCAGAATAATATTATCTTGAGAAAATATAATTAAATATATCATCATATACATTTTTTAATATATATATATATACATATATATTATATTGTATATATTTATTATTATTCTAATATTAAAAAAATCACAAAATTTTATTTTCACCATAAAAATTCAATAAAAAAATATTGATGTGATTGCTATAGTAAAACAAATTTTCTCTAAAAAATAAACAAACATAACAAAAAATAACTTTTATATTTTTTAATAATTTATTCTCCCAAAATACATAATAAAATCATGTAAAAAACGTAACCAAACATTTCCTTAGTCTTTTTCCTTTCTTATACCGGAGCAACGCAAATGGGTCGGGTCCTGCGAGAACCGAATACTACTAGTTTCCTAAAAAAGCCCTTAACTGTAACGTAAAACGATCCTCGTCACGTGACTCCTCAGCACGTGCCTACCTAACGAACACGTCACTAAACGTAACGCCTTCTCCTCTACCCCCATGCCCCCCAAAAAATGACCAACAACCAGATTTCCTTAACGGCGGCAACCCCAAACGTCTTCTTTTCACGTCCGTCTGTTCCTCGCCGTTTCCGTCAACAGTCAACTTGACGCCGTCCATGGCCTCTTGTGACGACGATTTTCCCCTCCTCGACGACCACCACCACAACCCCAATTCCACCCAACCGTCCACCGCTACCACCACCGAAACGCCGCCTTATCAAATCAACCCCTACGACCCAGACTCGGACCCATTCGACTCCAAGCCCGATCCGAATTCCCTATCCGGAAAGCGACCCAATGGCCGAGATGACGTCCACGGCGGCGCGTCCAAAAGGACGAGAATGCTCTCCGCTGGCGGAAGCGGAGACTACAGAAAGGATAGAGAAGAATGGAGCGACACAGCAATTGCGGTTTTGCTGGAGGCGTACACTGAAAAGTTTTGTCAGTTGAATAGGGGGAATTTGAGGGGGAGGGATTGGGAGGAAGTTGCAGCAACGGTAAGCGAGAGGTGCGATAAGCAGACGAAGAGCGTGGAGCAGTGTAAGAACAAGGTGGACAATTTGAAGAAGCGGTATAAATTGGAGAGGCACCGGTTGAGCAACGGCGGCGTGCTGGTGAGTCACTGGCCTTGGTTCAAGCAGATGGAGCAGATCGTCGGCAACTCTCTCGCAGCCAAAGCTGCTGCAGAGGAGGAGAAGTCCTCCAGTGGGGGCGGATCGTCCTACTCGACCAGGCAGTCCAAGAGGTACACATTTAGACTGTTCAGCTGGTTTTTTATTCAGTGTTTTTTATGTTAAATGGGCTATAAGTACAGAATTTGTGGTTTATTATATGAGTGCTGGTTGAGTTTAGCGCGATGTCATTTAGATGAGCAGTTTTCTGGTTGTGCCATTAATCAGCATCTTTATGACTTATATCTCTTTCTTTTCTTGTGTTGGGCTTGTTTTGTGGGCAGACTTGGAACAGCGACGACTAGTCCAGGTGGTCAAATTATTAGTATGAAGAAATCATCAATGAATCTTAGGTGGCGAAGAGTTGTGTTCAGAATTAGTGGTGGTGCTCTGGCTGGAACTGCTCCTAGCAACATTGATCCAGAGGTTTACTACTAAATCCATTGTTTACAGTCTCGTCCAATTAACCTGGTTTTTGATAAGCAAGTAACAATGGAAAGAAAAAGTTATATGTGATGATCTTTTGGATAGCTACCCATTGCAGTTATATTGGAGTGCAGTTTATCTTAAAAGATTCACGCAATAACTCATCCCATATCTGCATCTGCTCTTGTTACTTTTCTCTCTTCCAGCTAATGATTACCAAACAATGCCACTTTTTATGCATTCAAATATTTCAGTGTTTGTTTAGGATTTAGATGTATAGAGATCTTCCTTTTCTTTTCTCTTTTGGTTGAAGTTTGAGTTATTTCGTCATCTTTTATGCATCATATATAGGTGGCTATGCTGATTGCAAGAGAAGTTTCAATAGCTTGCCGCGTTGGTGTTGAGGTATTACTGTATCAGTTGATCTTCTCCTTTGCAAGTTGAAATTATTTCATATTTCTTGACCATGGGCATCTTCAATTACTTCTGCAGGTGGCTATAGTTGTTGGTGGTCGCAACTTCTTCTGTGGAGACGCATGGGTTACGTCAACTGGTTTCGATAGGTGTACTGCGTATCAGATTGGGTAAACTTCTTAGCTTAAAGTTAACCTTCATTATGAATTATATTCTAGTTTTGCAAGTTCTCTTTTCCCTACTAAGACATACTTATTTAGTGATTGGATAATCAACAGGGAATTGTAATGTGTTAACTTGATGAGGTTATTACTTTACGAAGGCTGTCCAGGCAGACATGCATTCCAGCACATATATTTTCACTTAATCCCATCAAGTTATATTAATCAACCTAGCTGTAATGCCGTACAGGAATATTTGCAGACTTCTTTTCTGGTTAGTTACAAAATACTTGGGTCAATGTAGCAGAACTCTATCAATATCCAGCTATTGTAACTAATTAAGAGGTTTATTAAGGCCTTTTTTTCTTTTTGGATTGGAATGTTTTTTTTTTTTTTTTTGAGAAAATTGGAGCTCCGTGGTACTTGCGATGGAATGAACAATGAAAAGACAAGACTTGAATCTGGTGAAGAAGATAATTGACATTGATTATGTGAGTGCTATTTGTTCAATATTGGCTAAAGAGGAGTGGGCTAATAAAATTTTCTTTTTGGATTCACAAGATTGGATTATGAGGCTGTTGGTGAAAAAAGAAGAGTATATAATTGCCTATTGTAGCATACTTGTGCCAACTTATGAAGTTATATGCTGAATTCTTAAAGTATCACCATATCTTATTTACTTCAATGATGGAAATATGCATCAAATAAAGCTTCATCACTCATAAGATTCAACCTTTTCTTTGTTTTAAAGATCTTCTTGATATTTATGGGTCTCTCAGTTTTATGAGAAACAATTATATTCTTTATGATTGGCAGAATGGACCTCTCTTTCTTTGCTACATAATTTTTTGTAGCATTTTCTATGATGAATTGCATGCCTTCCTTTCGGCATTTCGTCTCTAGTCAACTGTAATATTAATATGATCTGTTGGTGCTTCATGTTTTGTCACTCATGTGCTAACATTCTACTTGTAACCAGAATGATGGCAAGTGTGATGAATTCCATACTGCTGCTGTCTGCATTGGAGAAATTGGGTGTCCAGGCACGTGTGCAGAGTGCATTTTCTATTCCTGAAGTTTCTGAGCCTTATAGTAGGCAGCGAGCCATCCGTCATCTTGAGAAAGGAAGAGTTGTAATTTTTGGTGGCATTGGATCTGGCACAGGGAATCCACTCTTTTCCATCGATACACTAGCAGCTCTTAGAGCATCAGAGAGTATGACCTTGGTCTATGATCAAAATATTTGTTTGTTTCTTCCCCGCTTTGGTTAAATACGTAACACCTTGATCTTGTCCAGTTCACGCTGATGCCATGCTCAAAGGTACAAATGTGGATGGTGTCTATGCTTGTGACTCTGGAAATAACAACATTGCAGCAGAGCACATTTCCTTCAGGGAGTTGGCATCGGGAGGTGCATCTCCCATGGACATGATGGCTGTGACATTCTGCGAAGAAAACGGGATTCCAGGTCTGTACTTTTCATGTTGTCTTTTAGTTTTCTCCCTGATGGGTTATTTCTCGCTCATCTCGATTTAAAAACCACTATTTCTGGCAGTTGTCATTTTCAATCTTCATGAGCCTGGAAATATTTCGAGGGCATTATGTGGAGAACAGATTGGTACACTTGTTGATCAAACAGGACCAGTCAGTTAAGTTTGTGACTTGTTGCTTGTGGCTTCAAGATGCATATGGCAATTGAATCTCTTAATTTAAGGAAGTCTACTCTATTTATCCTCTGAAAGATAGAGAGAAGAGATGATCAAATCATAAGCTTTTTCTTACCAATACATACGAGGTACCTGTTGATTAATAAATTTGTTGATCTTAATTTGAACGCATCTAGGTAAACCTCTAGATGATTCTTAGGTGCTTTCTAGTTAGACTATGCTGTATATATGCATTATATTGGTTAAATAGCATATTTACCTGATAGAACAATGTACTTTTGAAGGATGGGATTATAATTCCCAATGTTTGTATTATTCTTGTACGATCATCAAGAAATTCGGATTTTCATGTAGATTGTGAATTGTTCGATTAGAATCTGATAATATTATAAAGTTTGCTCTTGAATATTGTTGAGAAGCTGAAATCATGGTCAGCTTTAAGCCCTGTGTAAAAGGATTAAACATCCAGAGTAGTGACAGCAATGAAGATGAGCTTTTTTATTTCTTCTTCTTCTTCTCTCTCATTTTTTTTTTCCAAATAAAGATGAGCTGCTTTTAATCAGATTATGAAGGTAACGTACATTTAATAATGATGAATAAGTTGGTGAAGGTTGTTAAGACAGGACATCATAAATTGAAAATTTTTAACTACCAGGTGAGCTTGCTTTTGAGGGACCATCATTTACAATGGTATAAAGTGCTCAATAGGGTGTCAATTCGGGGTGGGGTGGGTTCGGGCTAGGTTGAGGTAGGGATATAACATAAAAATATCAAATTCAAATCCAACACAATTCAATGCTAAATTCAAAAGGTTCAATCTTAATTTGACCCACAAAAGATCAAATCAGGTTTGGATTGACCTGATTTGCAATCAAGTCACCCAACAACCTGATGAACTTGACCTGATCCAATCCAACTTAACTCAACTCAACTTGATCTGATCCAATCCAACCCAACTCAACTTGATCTATATATATATATTTTTATATTTATAAATTTCAAGATTATAATTGAGTAGAAGTTTGATCTACTAATAAAATTTATAATTTTACATAATCATTAAGGTCTAAGAAAGTAAGAATTATAATAACTTTAAAACTTGTCATGTTCATAATTACTCAAATACAAAAAAGTAATAAACTATTGTTCAATAAACAATTTTGACGACAACCATCAATGCAGAATTAACTATTAAATAGTAAAAATTAAAGTCTAAAGACAATTTTGGTGACAACCATCAAATCCGAAATCTTCGTTGTACCAATAGCTAGTTTCCTCCATTAATTCATAGCCCAAAACCCCACAAAATAATCTTCTTTTGATGTGTATTGGAAATTTTAAGATTTTTGAAATTTTGGATACAAATTTTTTCTTGGTTTAGGTTATTGCATATAAAAATTTTAAATTTAGATTTTATTTTTAATTAGCCAATTATTTTTGGGTTGGATCGGGTTTATTAGGTCACCCGCTTATTATTTTTAGGTTTAGCATCTTGACCTGAAATCAACCCAACTTTATTATTATTATTATTATTATTATTATTTTTTCAAATCAGTTTTGGGTTCTATCCAAATTGACCCAAACCCGAAAACATCAAACCCAAACCTAATATTTTTCAGATGAATAATGATCAAGTCATCGAATTGAGTTTAATTTTGACACCCTTAATGCTCGTTATCATGTTCTTAGATTTTAAAAAAGGTTGCCCTTTTATCTGGTCATCACAATAGAAATAATTATTCTCAACAGTAAAAAGGACAAATTACTATGATAACAAATTAAATTCATACAATGGTTTGACTTGGTATAGTGACATAACTTGGATGGGCTCCCTGTGGTCTCAAGCACTTATTTCATTAGGTCGAATTTTATGGGTATGATGATAATTGATTATTCGTGTTTGGATCGAGGTCCGAATCGGACCCGGTTCTGGTATATTTCTTTTTTCTTTTTCCTTTTTCTGATAATTAAGTCTAGTATATTTCGATCAAATGAAGACCTAGCAAAAATCCTAGAATTTGGATTAGATTTGAATCCAAGAAATATAAAATAAAATATTTAATCAATATTTGCATAAGAGCTAAATGATGTAGTAAAATAGTTCATTGTCTGTCATTATTTTAACTAGTAATTTTAAGCATATCCTTCAAATGTAACTTAGGATGTTTTTGCAAAATTTGTATTAATATTATTCTTTATTATTGATCAAGTAAATCGAGAGTATTTGCAACAAAAACTCTTATTTTTAATTTTCTAAATTTAAACAATAAAAGAATCAAAATTCTTAAACAACTTAGTCAACTTAAAATCCGAATATTTTTAAATATTATTTTCAAACACTCCTAATTTTTACTATCCTTCTTTCAATTTTCTATTTTAGAAAAGCTGTTTACTTGTACAAATTTCAAAAACAAATTTTTTACAAACACGTCCCTGGATTCATTTAGATTAATGGGATGGGGTGACTCATTGATCAAAATATCATATCATAACAATCACTCCAGGATAAAACTTAATTATCATTCATCATACTATTTTTACAGTAAATTATACCTTTTCTGTCTTCAGACTTTTATTATTCTACATGGTACTTTTAAATTAATAAATTTTAAAGTAAATGGCATTTCATCTCCCCAAATTTAATTATTTTGGCACATTCCCTCCAAATATAACTTAAAGGCACTTCATCCCCTCAATAGAGTTGCAAGAACACATCGCCTCCCAAATACAATTTCTGGCAGATTATGTGGTTGGAGAAAAATGTTATTTTTGTCATTTTTACTTTTTCCACCTTCCTCAACATATTTGTGTGACACTTTACACAATGTATTGTATATATGTTCTTTTAAGAAGGCTATTAGTTTGTAAAGTGCATTTTTTGCTAAACTAATTAATTATTTTTGTAATTGAAAGGATGAATTAGTTGTTAACCTAAAATATATATATATATATATATATGCAGTATGTGGGCACTTTTTCCTCTTTCCTTCCTAATCAGCATGACCATAGTTTAGAGGAATAACAAAATTAATAATTTAGATTCTTTAAGGATGGATTAGATAATCTTAGCATTACTAAAATAAAATATGAACTTTACTATTTCCTGAAAATATCTTTTATGAAGTAAGAAAAATAGTTTTAAAGTAATAAAAAGGTTAGTGATTTTGCTTTTTTAATGTGGTTGGCAGAACAATCTTACTAAATAACAAAATAAATTAATCATTTGAAAATGAATTACGACACAGCCATATGAATGAAAAACTAAAAATACTTCTAACTAAATACATATACTAAAACTCATTCAATTGTATTTTAATCAACAATTAATTCCCTAAATAATAGGAAAAGGCAAACGAGCTAATTGAATGTAAGAAAAAAAAAAAAAAAGAACCCCAGCTGAAAAATGTAGAAATAATAAGAATAGTTAGGTTCTTTTTTTTTTTTTAATGAAAAAAGATGGAAAAAAGTGAAAATGACCAGAATAATCTTTTCTGCTACCATATCATCTGCCATAAATTGTATTTGGAGGGAGAAAATATTTTAATAACTTTAAATTGTGGTGGTGAAGTCAAAAGTGCCTTTTAATCATTTTTGGAAATATATGCCAAAACAATTAAATTTGAGAGTGTGAAGTGTCATTTACCCTAAATTTTAAGTTACATTAAATTAAACTGCTTCATCTATTCAATTACAATAGAAATTTCAATCACTTGAAGAACATCAAACAACATTTCACATGACCATAAATTATGACAAAATTTGAACTAATTTCCCATTAAGTAGGGTAGAGTAGCATTAAATCATCCCAGTCATACAACAATGATTCACAACGAAGTATTAGGATCCCACAATCTAGACTATGCTATTACAAGGGAGAAAAGAAATAATACGTCCTTCAAACAAAGAACATCAACTATTTGCAATAAGACAGTGCAGATTTCAGCAGCCAATGGCTGAAACACAAACTCAGAATGCATCTTCAGTAGTGGCAAGCGACGGCGAGAGTGAATTACGCGATTCGTCGTACTCTTCCCCCAACGGAGACTGCTCCACCCTTATTTCCTCTATCATTTTAACCACTTCACCCATCGTCGGTCGCTTCTCAGGCTGCGCCGCCACACAAGCCATCGCCACATGCAGCGTCGATACCAGCTCCTCCTCAATGTTCTTATACCTGAGCAATTCTTGATCAAATACTTCAGCTGTCCACTCATCCCTCACCACTGATTGAACCCATTTTGGCAAATCCATTCCCATTACCTCTTCCTCCTCCTCCTCAGCCCGGGGCCGCCGCGTCGGGGAAGGATACTGCGACGGAGACCTGCCGGTAAGCACTTCAAGCAACAAAACTCCGAAGCTATAAACATCTGCCTTCTGTGATAGTCTCTTGATTTCAGCCTGCTCTGGGGCTTTGTACCCTCCCAATCTAGCTATGGCGTGAACAGGGTTTAATAGCAAAGACAACCCGAAATCAGAAATGCAAGCAATCCCATTCTTATCCAGTAGTATATTTGATGATTTCACATTTCCATGTGGGATTCCTGAAGTTGCATACTCTTCATGAATTCTTTCAAGCCCTCGAGCAGCTCCCAATATCAAACTGATTCTAGTGGTCCAATCCAGTGGAATTCTCCCTGGTCCTCTGTTCCCTATTACCACCAAGAAAATAAACACATCAAAAACATTAAATTTAAGTTCTTGATTGAAAGTAAAAGTTCCATACCATGAAGAAGTGAATGTAGGCTGCCATTAGGCATATATTCATGAACAAGTAATTTTTCTTCTCTTGCATAATAATAAGCTCTGAATCTCACTACATTAGGATGCCTAAGATTCCCAATCACATCCATATACTGCTCAAAATCTTTCCTATCACAAGGATTTGCATCCTTGAGCCTTTTTACAGCCACGGTGCATCCATCATCAAGGACAGCCTTGTAGACAGTCCCCAAGCTCCCTTTTCCGAGCATTTCTGCGGATGCCCGGAGCAAATCCTCCAGCTCAAACTGCTTTTTCCTGTCAAAAAACACAAGCTTACTCTTGTCAGTAGCATTAGTACCATCGCTGTCTCCACCTCCATTATTTGCGTACACTCTTTTCTCGCTTGAGCAGCTGCTCCTCCTCTTCCCACCAATATCACTCCCCACCATTGAATTTGTGTCGCTGGAGTACTTCCCGCAACAGTACGCCACTCCAAATGAAGCCATCACCAGTAATATCACCGAATTTGCCACCACTATCGCTACTATTGCTCCATTGCTCAGTTTTTTATGGTGCTTGCTTGATGAGTCATCAATTTGAGCGGTTGACGATGAAGGCAGGGAACTGGGATTTGCGGGAACAGTTTGGGAGGATGAGTTTGGCTGTCCACCCGTATATGAACACTTTGGCAAAGAGGTAGTCCCACAGAGCTCCTCATTTCCAGAGAAGCTGCTCTCTCCATACCGGGATAATAAGCTCTTTGGCAGCATCCCGTATAGTTCGTTGTTCGACAAATTCAATTCTTTTAGATGTGGAAAGGAATTAAGAAAGTTTGGGATGGTCCCAGAGAGCTCATTGTTTTGTAGGTGAAGAGTGAGCAAGCGGGATAGATTGGACAGTGCCGTAGGAATGTTGCCGCCGAGGTTGTTGTTGGAAAGGTCAAGGCGGCGGAGGCGGTGGAGGGATGATAATTCCGGTGGTATTTCTCCGGAGAAGTCGTTGGCTGAGAGGTAAATGAGCTTCAAGTTTAGACATTGTGTGATGGGGGTGAGGGTGCCGTTGAGGCGGTTGCCACGGAGGTCAAGGAGGCGGAGCTGGTCTAGTGAGGAGAGGGCGTCAATGGGGCCACGGAGATTGAGAGAGGGGAGGGAGACAGCGGTGACACGGTTGTTGGTGCAGTTTATGCCGAACCAATTGGCGGAGCAAGCGGTGGAGGTGGTGGCGGTAGTGGTCCAGTTGGAGAGGAGTGTGCCGTGGGGGTCGGTTTGGGAACGGAAAAGAGAGAGGGCGGCGGTCTCATTGGCGGCGGAGGAGGCGGCGGCCGGGGGAGAGAGGCCGAGGAGTGAAGTAGAAAGGAGTAGAAAGGAGAAGAATTGGAGGTCCATTTGTTTGCATAGAGCGAGAAGTACGTGCATGGGATAATGAGGAGTTGAGTTTGGCTTTGGAGAGAAAAAAAAATGGAAAAATGACCCTGACTAGATTTGGATTTACATTGTTTATATTTGTAAAAAATAAAATATATAATAAAATACTAATTAAAATAAATAATTCATTTGGTGCTAAATTCAAAAATATTGGTTTTGAAAGAACAAATCATGAGGCCACTCTGGCATCATACATAATTTAAGTTAGTTTTATATGGTCTTTTTTATTGCATAAATTAATTATTTGACATACATAATTATATTATTATGTAATTGGTTACACATTTTATGCTTACTTCACTCAAATAAGAAATATAATTTAATTAACATGTAAGTATTTATATTCGATTTGATTCAATTCAATTTAGATTAAATAACATAAGGGAATAATTTGAGAAACGAAGCCAACATATAGCTACGACATTAGCTCTTGTGCAGAGGTTGGGGTGGCCAATTGCTTTGGCTAAACCAAGCTTCATATCAAATACAAGAAATCAAGAATTGCTCCATTCGTGGGGGCAAGCTTACTATTTTCTTGGTTCGAGAAAAAGTGCCTCTACAAGCAGCTGTACTTGCCATGATTGCTCTGTGGCTTTGTAACATATGTCATTAGTCTCTCCTATTATATGAAAATTTTCATATTCAATATGAATGAGCGTTGTTTCTCTGAAAAAAAAGGGATACTATAATTTTTGAAATATTTAAATTTATTTCATCAATTCATTTACATATTATGCATTAAGAGGATGCCTAACTAAACTTACTTATTTTTTTAAATTTTCATATTTTATGAAATATTACATTTTATGTTAAAAAAAATTCTGAAACATTTTTACAAAATAAGATCTTAAAAATCTCACAATAGTAATTAATACAATCAAAATTAAAACAGTTTTTAAAATTTTAAAATTAAATTAAAAATTTCTTATTTTTTTTAGAAAAAAATTATAAAATTCTAACATTTTATTTTAAGAGTTTATGAACTCTTTGTTTTAAAAAATTGCACCAAATACTTTATCACATCTTATAAGATACTTTAAAAAGTTTATAAATTACACAAATATCATCAAGAAAGGATTTGATGTACGATAATACTATCCAAGTTTTAAAAAAAAAAAAATAAGAAAAAGAAAAAAATAGGAAAAGGAAGAAAGAAGGCTCCTTCATTTCTTCACATGGACATGCCAAGTCCTCATTACTAACAGGATTTTTACAATGATTGTAAAGAGAGCGGTCCGGAGAGATGGGGAAAAAAGGGGTTTTGTTGTTGATAATGTCCATCTTTTTTTGATTGAATGCAACACTGTTGAGAATTGATAAAAGGAGTGAAATGATTAAAGGGGACAAGAGTGAAGAAGAAGAAGCATCAAGACTGAAGAGGGTGGTTGGTTGTGTGAATGATTGCTGTTTTCCACTCTCTCCCAATACAAAGGAATCAAATTTAATAAAAGTTATGTTCACAAAAAGGAAAAGGAAGATGGGTTGTAATAGGGCCCTTTGCTGCTTTTTACTGAGGCTGATTGGTAAACTTCATATAAAAGGGGGACACACACAACCTTCGAGAACTGGGTGGAATTCCTAGATTAATTGTCTGGTTAATTACCCCTTTGGGTTGTTGTAATTGAAGAAAGAATTGATGTGATGATAAAGGCATGTTATAAAAAGATTTAAAATTTTAAGATATGTTTTTAAGGTGAGATGTCATAAAATCGAGTAACAATGAATCGGTAATTATGATCGGCAACCTGTAATAATTAATTATGGCAAAGATAAATAAAATAGCCACTGTCCACTGATTCCTCCATTTATTTTGGCAATCAAGGTAATTCACAAGCTAGATATTTGTGGGCCTTTTTGCCCTTTTCTTGACAAAATAAATGTCACTTCATGAAAGAGTTCTGGCAGTTCTTACAATTTCTTCTTTCTTTGTTTCTTTTTTTCTTTTTCCTGGTCTGTTGCAAAAGGAAACGGCTCTTACTTTAAGTGATAAAGAATCAAAGACTTGTTGCCAAATCGTAAACATATCACTTTCAGCTACAAATAACCATCGCACGATCATACCCATATTTTTTTACATGGATTAATGAAAATATTACTTTGTGGACAAAACAATTAACTCGTTTATAAAGTTTGTTTTGATAATCAAATTGCATTGAGGGTATGGCAACATTGTCGGCTAGGCGAGATTGACGTTCGAAATGCCTATATAATCTGTAGCAAACTGAATCTTGAGGGGATATTATAGTCAATATTTACTATTTTGTCGGGAGTAAGGATAAAAAATACAATGATTGCATAAGCATTAGGAAGCTTCGAAATATATAGATCAATACAAGTGGAGATATACTGTCAAATGTCACATTAGAAATGGGATTCCAAAGGAACTTAGTTGTAGTTGTGACCCAGAATTGACCATTAATTTTCTTTTCTTCAAGTTAATCTCCAGACCACTGTCATTCTTATTCATGTTTGATGGATTCTTGCATTCTTAATGGAAATCATAGAGAGTAAACTCAATTCTTAGCTCTCGCTGGCTACACCTACAATCATGCAGAACTAATTCTTCTTGTTAAATGGACAAACTCATTGAGAAGTTGCATCTCTTGAGTTTGATATCATGAAGGAATGAGCATCTTGATACTGGTAAGGGTTAAAACAGATAGAATACTATTACAAATATAGTAGGAAGTCTTATATCAGCAAGTGTGTGGCCAATTGTGAGGAAATGGGCACAAGAATGGTTTCTGAAAAAAAAGGTGAAAAAGAAGAAAGCTTTCCATACCTGTCTAACTGCATGTCCATATCTGCTTGAAAGTTGAGAAAATTTCCAAACACGTCATATGGACTAAGATACAAACAAAGAAGTGGCGTTGCTCCTCTAAGAGAAGGAAAATGCGTGAATTGCACCTGAGATTACACCAATATAACAAGAGCATGCGCAAGAAAACAGTACGTCATCCATTTGATGCCCTCATGTGAAAACATTCAGCTTTGTATATTCTCCTCTTTGTTTCACTCGTTCTCCAAGCAGCTGTTACAAAGAATATCTCCTTTTGCTTCCTTCTTTCCAGGAGAGGCCATAGGATGCTCCGAATGTGTTGTTCATTCTAACAAAGCTCACATACAGCTGTAATGGTAATAACAAAATAACACATGATCAGCTAGTAATCTATTGAGACAACAGAACCTGAAAACTTTGAATCAGGTCGAGCACTGGTTGAATTACCTTAATATCAGTTAAATACAGAAGAACACATAGCAGAAGAAACAGTAACAGTGCACTTCAACATGGAATATTGACATTAACAAGTGGCAGAGCAAATTAGCTAGGCACGCGCGTCACTGTAAGTAGCATCATCTCCGTATCCAAGTGTCAACGGTTCATCTGAAACATTGACGAGAAAAAAGCTTTCTAGTAATATTCTCAACCAACCACATGTTATGCATCATTTACTTAAAGAGGCAAAATATATATTCAGATGTTCAGTTACAGAACTGAAGCAAAATATTTGAGTTATTCTCTGGGGAACCCAAGTCCACCACATTTATAGAATAGACGGACAGCCAACAAATGGAGAAGGCAGCGATGTTTTATCAACTGAATTACCTATTTAAAATAGACTAGATGTTGATGGCATACAGAGAGCCAGACAATAGTTAAAATTTAATGACAAACATCCTTAAGTTCCATGCAATGGATAACTTCATCATAAAATTATATAATAAAAGCACAAAGTAATCCTCCATGATGACAACTGCTGAGAACTTCTAAACCTTGCTAGCAGAAATATTTGTCCTATTCAAGATGGTTCAGTAGATAAGGAAAATTTATAAAAGGCTCAGTTTTAATTCAGAATTAAAGGAGATTATAACTTTGAAAAGATTTTGTTATATTCCCAATATCCATAGGATCATAACACAACTCTCCACATTCATAATATCATATATGTTAACAATTATTTCTCCTGAACAGATCTGGGAGAGGACCTGAGGCATTATCATTTACAAGTCATCACAGGGAACATATTCAAAATTCACAAGTGGAATAAGATTAGTAACATAAAAAGCACCAAATGTATCATCATCAATTACTCATGACATGTTCCTGATATTAAATAGGAAATTTTTAAAAGCAAAAAAAAAAGAGAGAGAGAAAGGAAGAAAGAAAGAAAGAAAGGAAAGAGGAGGAAAGAAGAAGAAGAAGAAGAAGAAGAAGAAGAAGACTGCCAATACATTAAAGTTCCTCTCTCTCACTGCAAAGGACATAGACTTGACTGCATCTGGAGAACAAGTAGTGGTAGTAAATACAGTCCTGAAGGAAATGAAGTTCTACATCGACTTTGATCAAAATCCAGGACCAATAATGATGCAAGAATATTGAGTAGAGCACATGGAAAAGTGCAGATATACTTGAATGCACTTAGGAGTTAGTTTAATTTCCTTCTTTATGGATATTATTCATGCATGTGCAAACAAAGGGGGGTGGGGGTGTGTGTGTGTGTGTGTGTGTGTGTGTGTGGAAGGAACACCAAGATACAAAACATATTTTGTACCTGAAACAATATTTCCACCTTAAGTATGCAATAGGCATGAAGTAGTTCAAAACATTTGATTCATATTTAGCTTCGACTCACCATGAAAGTCACCCTTGCTTATCGATTTCTTAAATATGTGGAAGTGCAATGCCTCCCATACATTTTCAACAATTCCACTAGACAAAACATGATATGCTTGTTTGGCAGCCACACGGCGTGCTTCCAGAATTTTGACATTACTTAAGAGCTCACTAACAGCTTCTACAAGCTTTTCACCAGAAACCTGAAATAATTTTTAAAATGCCAAATTCAAAAAAAAAATGCAAGAGATGAAAGTTTAAATCTGGGTCATAAGAAATAGACTCAGAAGAGGAAATAACATTTTTGTGGACTCTCATTTACTACTTCTACCAGCACAACTATTATATCACTGCTAATTCACATGCCACTCTGATGTGACAAATAAAATGGTAAGTTCATGTTTACAACAGATTCCTGTCGCATTTAAGTTAAAGATTATTTTTTACCCATGGTGTCACAACACACAATGATGACATCATTAATTTATCTGTTCCCAGAAAGCTATTGAAGCTTTATGTTCTCTCCTTGGGAAACCCAACATATGGACCCAGTAATAGAGATCATGGAACCAGAACATTTTTATAACAGCTTCTGTTGCTTTCACATTGGCAGATATCCTATGTTCAAATCTCTTATGCATAGATAATCTTCTGTTCCCATCTTCCCCTCCAAACCCCTATTTATTCATCTTTCCAGAAGGGCAGAAATTCTAGAACTCAAAGTAAAAGCTATCCTCCACAAAACTCCCAGAAACTGCCAGCTAATTAAGTTGACTTCTATAACCTAGGTGCCACACCACAAGAACCAACTGTATCATAAACTATCTAGAGACTAATTCCAAAGATGCGGGATCCTTAATTGATTAACTAGTCTTGTCCCACAGAGAGACGTGGGAATCTTGGAGTGATGGTTCTACCCCTGGACTTCTCTGAAGTTTTTTTACATGAAGGTGTAGCCAACTGCTGTCTTGAGCTAACAATATCATGCTAACTAGGTGGAGCACCAAGAAGTAAATAGTTACTTATGTTTTCAATTCACAAAATTAGATATGCCACATATTCCAGATTCTGCATTGAGAGCTGAGTTTCTAGTTCATGTCTCTGTTTTTGCTCCCCACAACTCACTACCTGTTTTAAAGGTTTAGGACAAATATTCTACCGCAGCATACAGCCAAGTAAGACATTTGACAACAAAAATAATCATTTAATTGTAAGAGCAGTACAAAGAGCGTCCTGTAAACATACATCAACAAGTATGATAGTGTGATGCTACTGCTAAAACAGAGAGAGAGAGAGAGAGAGAGAGAGAGCTAAACACTCAGTAGGCTATATCAATACCTATAAGAATGAGAAGCAACAGAACATAAACCAGACAAGATTCTTCATACCTGCAGAACTGAAAGGGGATTCACCCGTTGCATTTCTAACACCATGTGTGAAAAGTGGCCAACATGACGACCTAACAACAAAATGAACACTCAATAGGAAGTTTAGATTTATTTATTCAACAGATGACATAAAGCATGTAAAATGGAATTACTAGAGAAATTGACCAGTCAAAACAGCACAGCCAGCTTCAGCAGCTTCTGATATATTGTGACCTGTAGATCCTAGTAAAAATGAACCTCCAATTACAGCTATTGGTGTTAATCTGTAGAAGTCTCTCAGTTCACCTACAAAGGAAATTAAACAATTATATTTAAAAAGGCAATTGACAAAATACTCTATTGAAGTACCATATTGACTTTTTCTGACACATGAGAACTCTGATGATGATTTCAGATATGGACAGTCATAAACTCATCGCATATAAAATAAACAACAACAGAAGAAAAAGGAGGACAGAAACAAAATTCAGCATAGGAATTCAGCACAGGAAAGTTTAGATGCAAATTCTAGGACGAGCATCAGGATGAAAAACACTAGGAAGGGTAAAGAAAAGAACGGATGCAGGAAAGCAAGAGCATCTTTCTGCAGAATAAGTCTAATACATGTGCCCCAGATTGAAATACATGCAATAACTAGAACTGATAACCTAACTAAAATATAAGAATGAGGTAAGAAACTCATCAAGTGCTATACATGGCGCACAATCAGTCCTCTTTTAAAGCAAAGTGCATATTATATTTATAGCAAAATATAGGCATAATATTTCCAGCAGAAATTAGAAACTACAGCAACTCAAAGCAAAAGTTAGAAAATATAATTAAATTCATCATTCTGATACCATTTTGAGTTGCTGACCTGATTTCAGTCAAACTGATCAATAGCACAAAGCAAACTAAAAGAAAAGAATAAAAATACATGAAATCGCTAAAACTAACAGTCATTGTCCTCTGTGCCTTTTTGAATTATTATCATTTCTAGCTTGACATTGCGCCTAAGCAAATTCCTAGTCTTCTTGTTCAATTAGGAACAATAATGACATAAAGCTGAGTGTATTATATTCAGTCTATGGATATCACACTCAAAAGTTGCTAAACAGAAGACCTGATCAAGATCAAAATTTTTCTGATACTATAATTTATCTTCAGATTTAATTTATATTCCAGTTATTCATATTTCATCATACTAATTTCTTTGTGAACCAAAGGGTTGAAGATTCACTTTAGCTATATATAAATTTAGCTGAACTATCCACAACTAAAGACAACATGTAGGAAATCAGGAAAGATAGAAAATTATAAAGGAAAAAGAAATATCACAAAAATACAACATGCCAACTGGGAAGCTATATAATTAGCTCTCAACTTTAAGGTAATCTAGTTAAGGCAAATTTTCCAAAAGATTTAGTTGTGAAGGATAGGAACCTAATGAGTCAACCACGTATATACTTGTATCATGGGTGAGTTTGTCACCACGAGACCGCAATGCCACACAGACTCCTTCCTCTTGTAATTTCTGTAGTATTAGACAAAGCACGAGATAAGTCGACTTTCAGCAAAAACAATAAGAACACAATACAAGGCAGAACTGAGATCTGCCATACCAAATAAATAAATAAAAGGAAAGGTAGTTGCCATATGCATACAATTCTTGCAAATTTTTAGAACACAAACCAAGCAAAATATGAGACCTATTAAGTACAGACATTTTCCCAAGTAATTATTATTCTTATTTACATGAAGCAGACAGTGAGTTTTTGACAATCACTTTGGAAAAAAAAACAGATGGCAAGGATACACATATATGCACCATATTTTTTTCACCTAGAGCTAGAAGTGAAAACAAAAGTTTTTGGCAGCAACTGAAAATGTGGACATTTTATGTGGGGATATAAGAATATTATAGCGAAGTGGAGCTCTGCATGCAACATCTTCTTCCCTACCTTCTCAGCACCTCCACCATTTTGTCCACATGGAATCAATCCCACACTTAGGAAGGGATGAACTAATGAAGAAGGGAAGTTTCTGAAGGATTAACAAAATTAAGCTTCTTGAGAATAAACTTGCGGAAGAAATTTAAATAGAAACAAATTCCAAGACCTCATGGTTGGGGTAAAGGATCTTGTTGGAGATGACTGATTGAATCTAATAATTCGATATATGCATCAGCAGGTACCGAATTCTCGGTCAATTGAAAGCTTAAATTATGATATCAACATTCTTTAAAAAGGTAAAAAGCCATGACTGATAACTCTTTAAACCTCACCTCCACATGTAGATCGATAGGTTCACCTAAAGTTCATAATAACTGGCTTAAGCAATAAATATCATACCAGAGCAATATCACGTCCATGCTGCGGTTGGCGTGGCGCTATAATGGTGACTACATCAGGATGCTTTTGTTTTAGAATGTTGTGAGCTCCTATAAGGACTGCAAGAAGTTTCACAATCACGTAGTTGATAAGACATTCTTATAATTGTCTGAAAAGGTATTCCTAATGGCACGAAATAATGCCATGGCTCATAAGGAAATCCTCGCTGCCTTGTTCTCAATTTCAAAAACAATATTAGCTTTAAACCATCTTCTCACAAAGATACACAGACTGCAAGTAATCAAATTGAAATATTTCTCCAAGAGAACAGATAGTTAAGAAATAGGGGATAAAGTGACAACGATTCTGTAATTCACTAATTTAACATGACAGGCTGCAGTTTAGCTTGTGAGAAACATTAGATAAAAACCAATGGCATCATATTACATGCATCTCAATGCAGTTACCATACTGATCTGTCAAACTTACCTTCCTCTTCACCCTTATGAATGGAAGAAGCCATCCATACTTTTCTATGGGAAAGATATACCTGAAAATCTTCCATACTTCTCTTACCTCCTTCAGAAATGACATAATTCTCTATTGCTGAAAAGAAACCAACAAAAGGTGCATCCCAGTTTCAGTCAGTTGGTCTTCATACATCTAACAGTATGATTAACTTATTAAAAGCATAAAGGTATAGACTTAAACAGCTGACTAATGGAGTTCAAGAAGAAACATTGCTAAAGGGCATAAACCTAATTGACACCAGTCATGGGGTGATGGGTCAACTATGGTGAAAATAAATGATCCCCTCAGACTGCTGTTGTCACAAGATTTGACCAGTCTCAGGTTGATGCATTAACTAAGATAAGAAAGAAATAGTCTGCTCAAACTATGCCTATTACAAGATTTGACATTTTCTTTTTCTGGATTGAACATCTAAATGACAGTCATACCACATTTTAGATCTCCAGAATAGTTAATGATAAAAGGTGGAGCTTGCAATAGCTGAAACTGGATTCCTTGCATTGTGCTCTAGCATAATGAGAGAAGAGAGAGACAATCAGAGACAGCAACAAATATTCAGAAATTTCCAAGACAACATATGAGTACGTACCAATGGGAGAATCAACGAAAATTTTGATAGCATCAACTTGATCAATGGAACAATTACTGGTTTAGACCAATTTTGAAACGATTTTGTAGACATTCTGCCATTTAGCAATGTCAATGCAATCTAAACAGAGAACAAATGAGTGTAAATAAATTAAAAAGTATATGCTATAGGGAAAATGTTGTACAGATAAATCAAATGCCCCAAGCCTAGCCCAGTAAAACAAATAAGTTACAGAAAACAATTGCTCAAGAGAGCTTTCAAATTTCAATAGATTCCCTGGAAACAATTAACATACTCCTACAAAACATTGTCATAGACAAGAGACAATAGCTTGGATATAGAGTTCTACTATAAGATCTTATAACATCTAACAGAGACAAGAATGAATGAATCTATATCAGCAATGAGGAGGTATAACTTACACCATTTCTTGCAGCACCCATAATGAGATTTGGCCACAATTCACTTTCCATTAGCATGACTGCATTTGGCCTCCAATATTGAAGGAAAGCATCCATAGTAGATGGTATATCAAGTGGAGCAAACTGGTTCAAAGTTCAAACACATACTTAATGTCAGGACAAACTATCGTTCCTAGTATTACCTATATAGAAGATCAGGAAATCAGAAAAATTCAACCAAAATCCATTCCACCAAAAAACTTTTTATGCATTAACAAATACAGATAATATTAACAAAATGTATGAGAAGATAGCAGCACATAGGTTATAACTGACACTATTCAACGCACTAATCATACTTTCATTCTTAGACAGACAAAATTTTCATGGACAAAGATTGATCATAATCTACTGAATAAGTTTTGAACTAAATATTGCAGAACTATGACCTTCCGTACCTGGTATATAACATTACTTGGAAGTCTGTTCTTTATTACTTCACTGCAAAACAAACGCAGGGAAGAGGGAAAAAAGAGAAAAAAAAAAGGGAGAATGAAACCAGGACACAAAATTGGAGAAGATGCTTTAAAATGTCAATTTCCACAAAAACAAATAAGGAAGAGAAATTAGGGAAACAACCGCTAATAGTTACCCTTTTGACTGGACAATACAGAAATAGCTAAATTACCCTACTTAGGAAGATATCTTCTTACAATGCTGATCTTGTAGTAGTCGTCATCAAGACAGTTACATCCGGCCTCCTCTCCAAACAGCACTTGATTACAGGAATCGCTGCCAATCCTTCACCTGTTCAGTAACCAGCGAAGTAAAACAAACTGAAAAATAGAAAAAGAACAAAAAAAAAAAATGAACAAACAACTTATGCATTAATCAGGAATGGGTAATCGTAAATTTGTAATGTTAAACTTTTTACCAACAGACTAAACCTGAAGAAAATAATTACCCAAGGAGACGGCGTGAAACCAAATGAGGCAACCAGTGGGGCGGGACGCGGAAGGGCGGCCGAGGCGTTCGCGCCATCGAAGGGGGTGTTCGAGGCCTCGAAATTTTCGCCACCGTAGATGGAGGCGTATTAGCGGCGATATACCGTATGTTAGGGCTCTGTAAATTTTATACACTATTTCACCGCTTTTACTCGCCATCAGCATTACCGGATGTCGGCAGAGGGTTTGCGCCGGCGTTCCTTAAGGCTCACCGCACACTTCACGGTATGTTAAGATGTTTGCTGCATGACTTTGACTGGGATTCGAGGAGATTAGTAGAAGCGATATGGTGGAGAACTGGAGCTTTAGATTTGTAATACAACGAAAAAAAAAATTATAGAAACATAGAAGTGTGAAAATAAAGAAATAGAAGACCTTACACTAACCAAGCTATTACTCATCAGAACGTAAAAATATAGGCTTTGTTTGATTATATTTTTCCGAAACAACATTGTTTTTGAAAAATATAATCAAATATATCTTCATTTTTTCTTTAAAACGTACATTCTCCAATAAATATATACATATATTATATATATTTTATTATTATTCTAACATTAAAATAATTATTCAATTCTATTTTCACCTAAAAAATCCAACAAAAAAGTATTGATTAAATGTCTCTCTTAAAACATAAACAAACATACCAAAAAATAATTTTCACATTTTCTAATAATTCATTATCCCAAAATGCATAATAAAATCAAATAAAAAACATAACCAAACACAAGCATAGATGATAGCAAGAAAAGTAGTAATATTCGATACATTCCTCATGACTGGGGTAAAGTATGGAAGTTTAGATAATTGTTAGATTTTTTATAATGCATTTATGTTATTTAAATTTGAATTTCAAAAATTATATATATAATGTGAATGTGATATTATTCAATCAAGCGATTATGATATTCTTACATCATTAAAAATTAATATTAAAATATTGGTTTAAAATTAAAGTTAGCAAATTAAACCAACAAAATCGAATATTGTAAATTGAATTTAAACAAATTTGTAGTGTTCAATTTTGTACCAACTATTATTTTCTCCGAAAATTGAAAATCCAAAACTTTAATTAAAATTATGTAATTGTTGTAAACTTCCTCTTCCCAGCCATAATTGTGGTAAAATGATATGGAGTGGTATAAATTGTTAGGGAACCCGAACATTATTTATATGATTTGACGAAACTACCAACCTGGTTGAACTAAAAATATTATATTTTATTATTTTATGTTACAAATTATAAGAGCTATATATTTAGGCCTTGCATACTTTTGAGAATGGATCAGAATGAATCGCATGATTCTTTTAATATTATTTGTTTGCTTTGTGATATGATAGTCCAATAGAAAACATATGACTCACAATTGTAGTTGTATATGTGTGTGTATATATATATATGTGCATACATAAAAAAATTTGAATATTGAATCTCACAATTATAATTTGATAACCTGATATGAAACGTTCCATTCAAGAATTATGATAAAAATGTTCTAGAAAGTGGGTGGGTTGGAAGCGATAAAAATGAAAACTACAATCATGTCTTTATGTTATATTCCCATAATTACTACCATATCCTTGGAGCCAAATATTTTTCAGCATAGTCTAAAAGAACACAACACCTATTGAGGGGAAAAATGTTCTTAAGGAGCAGAGTTTAGAACAACTGTTGAAGGGAAAAAGTCCACCCATACCCTTATCCATAAGGGGCATGGAGATATAGTTTCACTATTGTCTTGTTGCTCATGGCTGACTCCAATAAGAAGGAAAATAGAGAGGAGATAGTGTGGAGATTAGCAAGGGAGAATGTCGATGCGATAGTTGTAAATTGTTCTCCAATTTAAGTGATGCGATAGTTGTAAGTTGTTCTCCAATTTAAGTAACAGGAAACATCTTAAAATCGTAATTGCGGATGTATTCATTAAGAGGAGGGCCAAAAGTATTTTTTTTTCTTCTTCTTCATATAGGAGGATATTATACTTTATTTTTAATCTGCGCTACTAATTTTTATCTGCATATATGAATAAATAGTTTGAAATATCACTTTCATTTTTCATTTCATCCAACACAATAAATACAATTGAATAATTACAAAATAATCATAATTCTTATAGTTCATAATACCAATTCTCTCATCCAAAAAAATAAATAAATTCTTAAACCTTTTATAAATTGACTTGCTTAACTCGTTTAATTCTTGGGGACTCCACTAAGAGGACTCTTCATTATTTTATGACTCAAATTACAAAATATGTCCTTGGACTTTTAAATTTGGACCCATCTAACTTCCCCAAACCTAGGAAGATTGTCCCATTAACGTTGGTACATACCAACTTAGGGGAGTGGCAATGAAATCAAATCAAATCCCATATCTTCCATATAAAAACACCAGGTAAATTAAACTATTAATCACATGAGATATAAATTGACATCTGGCTGAATGAGATCTGTATCAATTTCTTGGGATTGCTCAGGCTCAATGAGACTGCATCAGTTTTCTTGAGATTGCATCTAAGCAAACGAGCAGCTCAAGAAATCTAATCTGAACTATGTGGATATATATATATATATATATATATAATTATAACACCTCCTGGCTCTACCGCACTTTCCTACAGTCTTATGTATGAGAAAAAAGGGCAAAAAGATGGAGTGGAATTTCCTTGTTCATTCCATTATAATGTTGTTTTTAAATTTTAATCTTCATTATATTCCGTTCAAAAAAATCTGATAGTAACAGATTACCGCTAGGGCCACCTGGATGGCCAGTTTTTGGCCACATGTTCAATCTAAGCACCGCGCCACACAGAACCATAGCCGGGTTCGGAGCGAAATATGGTCCTGTAGTGTGGCTAAAGCTGGGCTCCGTCAACACCATGGCGGTGCTCACGGCAAAAGCCGCCGCCGAATTCTTCAAGAACCACGACCTCTCCTTCACGGACCGCAGCATCGTCGAAACCATGACTGCACACGGCTACCACAATGGCTCAATGGCGTTGGCCCCCTACGGGTCGTGGTGACGCGTGCTGCGGCAAGTATGCACTGTCGAAATGTTCGTTAGCAAACTAATTAACGAGATGGCGGAGATTAGGAGAAAGTGCGTTGAAGACATGCTGTCGTGGATTGAGAAAGAAGGGGAATATTCCGATGGGATTCCCGTCGGGAAATATGTATTTCTGGCGGCGTTTAACATGCTGGGGAATCTGATGATGTCGAGGGATTTGGTGAGTCCGGAATCGGAGAAGGGAATGGAATTCTATGGTGCGATGAAGAGGGTAATGGAGTGGTCCGGCAGGCCAAATGTTTCGGATCTGTTTCCATGGATTCGGGGGATTGATCTCCAGGGTTTGAAGAGGAGAGCAAATCGGGATATGGGAATTGCATTTGGGATTGCTTCTGGATTTGTTAAGGAACGGGTACGAAATCGGGAGAAAGGTGGAGGAAAAGGGAGAGACTTTTTGGATGTATTGCTGGAGTTTGAGGGCTGCAAGGGGGAATCTGAAAAATTATCAGAAGCCGATATCATCATTTTCATATTGGTAATTTTTCTTCCACGAACTATAACATATCATTCTAGTTTTCCAACATATATAAGTACAAGCACAGGAACATAGATAATGTAGTTTTTGCTGTCAGGGTATTTAGAAGACTTTTTACTCCAGAAAAAGTAAAAAGTTGGAAATTATATCGTAAAAAAGTTGAAAGAATTTGAAAATAATAATGAACAATATTATAAAACTACAGAAATTAAGCAAAAAGTATTTTTAAATCTTTTTATTTAATTAAAAAAAGAAGCATCACCTTGAACACTTAAAATAATTAAAATTTGATTAAAAATTAAAAACAATTTGTAATATAAAACTATTAAAACCATCCTATTTTCACATTTTTTTAGCACGGAAAAAGGCCTAATAATTATCAAGGTCTATAAATCCAAATAAATATGATTAGCAACCTGCATCCTTTATTTATTTGTTGGAATGATATAGTAAAATTTGTGAAATTTGATTTTGTATCGTGTTCAAATCAAATTCTAATGTTTGTCTAGAAGAATTTGCCATTATGTTATACATCAAACATGTTAACCATTAATTTTACTAAAAAATAAAGTTGATTTTGCGATATTATTCGGCTAAAAGCTACTAGAAAAGAATTATCGCAATAAAAGACTAAAAGTTGATGAATTTGAACCGCGATGTGTATCTCGGGGAGAGTACATTTTATAAACTAAATGAAGTCCTTAATATTCCCATAATTGTTCCCATCACTAAAAAAAAAACTGCAGGAAATATTCCTGGCGGGTACGGAGACCACCAGCACCTCCATCAAGTGGGCAATGGCGGAGCTCTCCGCAATCCAGAAACAATGGCCAAGGTCAAAAACGAGATTTCAAGCGTCGTCGGGACTAGAGAAAAATTCCACGAGAATCACATTGACAATCTTCCTTACTTGAATGCCGTGATCAAGGAAACTCTCCGGTTACATCCCCCGCTTCCTTTCCTCCTCCCTCGACGGGCCGCACGGGACACGAATTTCATGGGCTATTTCGTGCTCAAGAACACTCAGGTTTTCGTCAACATTTGGGCCATTGGTCAAGATCCAGAATGTTGGGACGACGCCGTCCATTTTAAACCCAAAAGGTTTTTAGGCACAAATATAGTTGACTGCAAAGGACTACATTTTGAGTTGATGCCGTTTGGTGCGGGCCTCACGTTGGGCCATCGGATGCTCCACTTTGTGTTGGGCTCGTTGATTCATGAATTTGATTGGGAACTTGAAAGTTCAGTGGTTCCTGATGCTGTTGACATGAACGAGAGGATGGGGATTACTGTGAGGAAACTTGGACCCTTGAAAGCTGTGCCAAGAAAACGACACCGTTGAAGAAAATGTCATTATTCATATATTTTAATAATTATGATTATGATATTTCTACCTATATGTATGTATAATTATAATGTGAGATTGCACTCAATAATATCTTCTTTTTTTTTAAATATTAGATATATTTTGTGTTCACATTATGGTGTCTATATCCATGCATTATAGTCGGACACGACTCTTAGATGTTAGACATTAGACATAACAGAGCCTTAAAAATGATGTCCCTCAGCTTTTCAGGCACACATGTAAATGTTCTTACCACTTGCAATTTGGGGGTTCCAAATTGATAATCTCAGCCATTCCCAGAATTAGCCAATCCAAAAAGAATCATCATCATATACTATATTTGCTACTGCTGTTTGTTATGCCGATTTTATAATAGTATAATATAAAGTTCACTGTTTCAGGGGGGAAAAAAAAAGAAGAAAAAGAACTACTGCTGTGTTTGTTACACGACAAGGTTGAATAAGTACTGGTCACGCGTTGCCGAAGTAATATTGTTTTTTCATTACACCCGTTAGTATGTAAGCCTCTGGCCAAGCAGTTCCTTTCGGCACGCACATAATTAATCTCCAGGAAGATTTTTTACAAAAGAAAGCTTGGGTTATCAGATTCTGATCAGGACCACTCCAATCGCGAACCAATTAATTCTTCTGGTTTTTCCAATCTTTCAGGCATAATTTAATCCCTGTCCACACAATAGACCTACAATCATAAGTCTATTTACTGCAATCAACAGTCATGAATGAACCAATTACCCACTCTGAGTCCGTTGTAGGACGATTCAAACTTCCATAAGTCTTCAATTTCAACGTCAAAATAAAGAGTACAAAGTTCAATTTTTCCAAAACAGGCCACGCAGTTGTTGCCAAAGGCCCAAAGCCCGAAAACATATCCATGGAAGAAGACATTTCAGGGTGGAAAAGTCTCGTCCACGTAACGTACTTCCCACATAGAGTAGGATGCAATTTGTGGGAATCATTTATTCAGCGACGCGCTACAGCACCAATTTTCGGTTGCTCGTCTGTGCCTGTCCTCGTGTACCGCATGCGCAGCATTCGTATTATTTAATTGCAAAGTATTTATGCTATAGACATATTTACGTCGGGTTTTTTAGGGTCTCATACTTATGGTTCTAACTTATCATCACGTACCTATTTTTTAATCGTTCATATCAATTTGATTTAATCCTCACCTTCGAACCATCATAAAATGAAGAACCATAGTTCTTTTATGGTTCTTCCATGGAATCATCTTCTTTAAAAATCAAATTATAAAAACTAAAATAAAAATTATTATACTAAATAACCAAATTAACCTTGCTACCATAAAAAAATTAAAAATTCTCTTTTTTTTATATTAAACCCTAATTCAATTAAAGAATTAATTTTTTTTGTCCTATAATACACATATATTTATACACATAAATATTTTTATAAATACATAATATTTATTATGCACATACATATATACACATATTTATATAAATATATATTATATGTACATATGTACAAACATATATATACATATACATACATTTCAATACCCCTCTTGCCCCCCCCCGCCCCCCCCCCCCCCCCCCAAAACCTCCAGACCACTTGCCCCAACCCCTTACCGCCGCCGCCCAGCCCCCCAGTACCCAACCGGCCACGGCAGCCATGGCCGAGCTGCTGTTGGCCGCTTGGCAAGCTTCCAAGCAGCGCCTGGAAGCTTTGGCGGCCATGGTGGCTACTGCGAGCTTCCAAGTGACCGCCTGGAATCTCGGCCGACATGGCCAGAGACCGCCTGGCCAGCCATGGCCAATCGGCCATGGGGTGAGGGATGGGTGGTAGGGAGGGAATTTCTTTTCTTTTCTTTTCTTTTCTTTTTTTAAATATATTTTTAGTTTATTTATTTATATATATATTTATTTATTTATTTAAATTATTTTAATATTTAATTAATTTTTTTGGCCAACATGGAAATAGAAAACCCATTAGGTGACACATAAGCAAAATCACCAATTTAGAATCTTTCGGGGTGCCATGTCAGCAATTTCGGCTAATTTTTGCAATTTTGGCAACAACCGAATTAAATGTGTTAATTTTTTTATACTCACATGACTAACTTTTTAATTACGTAAATTATAGGACAAAATTAAAACTCGAGTAAATTTATATGACAAAAAAATTAATTTTTCCTAAGAAAAAACTAATTCTTCTGATTGAATTAAGGTTTAATATAAGGAAAAAAGGGTTTTTAATTTTTTTATGGTAATAAGGTTAATTTGGTCATTTAGTATAATAATTTTTATTTTATTTTTCATAATTTAATTTTTAAAGAAGATGGTTCAATGGAAGAACCATGTTAAAAAATAGGTACGTGATGATAAATCAGAACCATAAGTACGGGACCCTAGAAAACCCATATATACACAAGAATTAAGACAATGATCATGATACTATTGAGGATCTCAGAAAATAAATGAACTATATATATATATTTATATATTTTTTTTTAAAAATCTTTAGGTTACGTATTTAAATAATAAACAAATTTTATTGTCACAATTATATGTACACTTTACAAATTCAATAATACTAATTATTATGTTTACATTGTTTACGATTCAATATTAGCGACACACATATGACTACAATAATAATTTCATTTAAAATTTGTTGTTAGATTGTTGCTGCATGGCAATTTAAATACAATTATTGTCATTGTATATGATTAAATTTGTGAGAATTATTATGTGATAAAAGTAAAAATTGTATATAGATGGTAATAATTTTGATATTCTTGTATCTAACATTTTGTTAAAAATATTATTCTTTTTTTAACCCTTCAATTAAATTATATCAAAGCATTGAAGAAAAAACTCCCTACCACGTGACATATCGTCCTCAAATTAGATTGAGAAGAAAAATTGACAAATTATGATAACAGTTCGAATTTTTGAATCTCAAACATAATTGCATTAAATAGATAACCATGACAAAAATATCAGAAGAAAAATGGAATATGACGAGAAAACTACAATATTCTCTAATTTTATTTTCCACTAATGTTGCTTTTTTAATTGAAAATAATTTTTATTTAGCTAAATATGACTCAATATTGACAAGAATAAATATTTTAGATTGTCGCGAATGAAAAATATTGATATTTGTAAAATAATAATAATTTTTGTGATAGTATTTTTTTTATCATCACTACATGTGCCACTAATTGTTAATATTGTAAATTTAGTACAATTTTTTTTTCATTATTAAATATATGAAAATTATATTTTGCTTGATGAAATAAGGTCACTTAATATATAATTGGTGACAAACTTCATATTGTTACTTAATATTTTATTTTATTTTTTTTCTTGCAATTTAGGATTATAGATACGAGGGAGATAACTTTTTGTGCAATTTTTGGAGGATTGGCCATTCCTTGTACTATATATGCAGTCCCTGAAATGTTACATTTGCATCAAGAGCTGAACTTCCACCCTTAGAGCAAAAAAAATGGAGTGGACTTTTACTTCAATCAACCCACTCACAATTTCCATAATCGCTGGTCTTCTTCTTCTAATACTCTTCTTGAGCAACAAGAAATTGTTAAATAATGGACATTGGGCCTAACTCAATCTCAAAAGCTAGTTCAAGAGGTGAGGATTGTCCAAGACTATATATACAGACCATAACTTATTTATTTTATCGATTTTGGATACTAACACACCCTGCGCACGCCCAGAAATGAACATTTGGAGCGTGTAATAACATTAAAATGAGTGGTCCAACAACATTAGCTAACCCAACATCGGGAATATGTGGCTCTGATACTGTATTAAATAATGGACCTTTGGCCTAACTCAACCTCAAAAACTAGCTCAAGAGGTAAGGATTGCCCAATACCATATATAGAGACAACAACTTATTTATTTCACCGATGTCGGACACTAACAGAAATCCTTCGGCAAGACTCCTCCAGGGCCTAAAGGAATCCCAATTTTGGGCAACCTTCTCCAGCTGGGGGACCTTCCCCACGAGATAATGCACAAATGGCACCAAACCTACGGCCCCGTCATCTGGCTCAGGCTTGGCTCCGTCAACACGATGGTGGTCGAGAATGCTGCTACTGCTGCAGAGCTATTCAAGAAGCACGATCTTCCATTCGCCGACCGTAAGGTGCCCGACGTGTTGGCCGCCTACAATTTCAACCAGGGAACTCTCGGGATGAACCAGTTCGGTGGCCACTGGCGGGTGCTGCGGCAGCTATGCTTGGTGGAAATCTTGGTGAAAAAAGAATGAGCGGGACGACTGAGCTACACCATCAGATCAGGGAAAATATGGAGCGGTGGATCCTAGAAAAATCGGTGGCTGCTCGAGCCAAGGGTGGCACCAGCGCTGGGGAAAATAAAATTTTAGTCTATTGCAATCTAAGAGGATCTATTACGGAAACAATGAAATAACAGTAAAGTAATTTGATGGAGTTATGACAACAAGATTTAACGTGGTTCGACGATGTGTCTAATCCACCCAACAAAGAAAAGAAATTTTATTGATCTCAAATCAAAGTGCAAGTACAAGTTTGAATCCCACAAACCTCACAAAAACTCATAACACCCTCGTTCTAAACTCCGTCTTGAGAGAATTACTCAAAAGCAGTAAAGAAGCCCTTGTGTTATATTCGTGATATTTTTTCCCAACAGAAAAACCTATATATATACTCGAAACCCGAAGCCCAAGGCCCGTGAGCTTGCGTCGCATGCCGGGGCCCGCATAACTTGCGCACTGGGGTGCGGGTCTTCCTGTTTGCCTAGAAAAAACTGCACGTCGCTGCCCTAGTGCGCACACCTTGGCCAAGGCACGATATTCTAGTAGCGCTTGCGCTAGGGCAGGCATTCCTTGCGCCCAGGCAAATGATTCCAGCAGTGTGTGGGCCCAAGCGCGCTTTGCCTTGCGCCCAGGCGCACGTCGCCCAGTTCCATGCTCTGTTCCAGTGAGGCTTGCGCCCGGGCACAAATTGCTGCTACCTAGCTCTATTTTGACCCCTTGCTCCACTTCACTCGGTTCTTCTTCTGGTTCTCGTCAATTCGGCCCAATTTTCAAAGCAAAATCAATAATTCTCCATCTTTACTTGAAATTTACCATCTTTCTTCTTTGTCCCTGCCCCCAAAAAGGCTCGTTATCTGAGTCTGCAAACATTAACCAAATTCAAGCAATGCTCAAATTTGATTCCTGGAATAGCCTTAGTCAACATGTCTACTGGATTATCCTTAGTCTCAACCTTGTCAACCAACATGACTCCTTGAGATACCATATCCCGAACAAAGTGATACCTCATATCTATGTGCTTTGTTTTCTCATGAAATGCTTGATTCCTTGACAAGTGTATGGCACTCTGACTGTCTCAAAATACCTTAGTGATCTCAGAAGTCATACCCATATCATCGATCAGCCCCTTTAGCCAAATGCCTTCCTTAACGCCTTCAGCCAAAGCTATGTACTCAACTTCTGTTGTGGACAATGCAATTGATGACTGCAAAGTCGCCTCCAGCTCACAGTACAACTTGATACACAAAACACATAGCCTGTCATGGACCTTCTATTGTCCAAATCTCTTGCATAGTCCGCATCTACATAGCCAATAATTCTTGTAGTAGAATTAGATTGACTATACCTCAAACATATGTCTGCAGAGCCTCTTGAATACCTCATGATCCATTTCATAGCCTGCCAATGAGTCTTTCCTGGTTTGTGCATATTCCTGCTCACAACACTGACTGCATGTGAAATGTCTAGCCTAGTGCATACCATGGCGTACATCAAGCTACCCACTGCACCAGCATATGGCACATTAGACATGTGCTCCACTTACTCCTCAGTACTCGGTGATAGATCTAATGAGAGCATGAAATGAGCTGCAAGTGGCATACTAACTGGCTTGGACTTATCCATCCCAAATTGCTCAAGTACTTTCTCAATGTAATGCTGTTAAGATAAGTACAACAATCCTGCGTGTTTGTCTTGGATGATCTCCATGCCTAATATCTTTTTTACACCGCCTAAATTCTTCATCTCAAATTCTTCACTTAACTAAGCTTTTAATTGGTTGATTTCAGATATGTTTCTAGAGGTAATCAACATATCATCAACGTACAACAACAAATATACGAAAATGTTATCACTACAAATTTTGTAATATACACAACAATCAAACTTGCTTCTCGTATATCCTATCTTGGTAATAAAAGCATCAAACCTTTTATACCACTGCCTAGGAGACTACTTCAGGCCATATAATGACATCTTCAAAAGACATGCTTGATTTTGTTTCCCGGGAACAACGAATCCTTCTGGTTGACTCATGTAGATTTGTTCTTCCAACTTACCATGCAGAAACGCTGTTTTCACATCCATCTGCTCCAACTCCATATCAAACAGAGCAACTATGGAAAGTAAAACACGAATGGAAGTATGCTTTACAATTAGGAAGAATACATCATGAAAGTCAACTCCCTCTCTCTAAGTAAAACCCTTAGCAACCAATCACGCCTTGTATCTAGCATCTTCAACACCGGGAATCCCTTCCTTCTTCTTGTAGATCCATTTGCAACCTATAATCTTCTGCCCTTTGGGTACATCAACTAGCTCCCATGTGTTATTCGTGTGTACAGACTCTATTTCTTCACTCATAGCTACAACCCATTTATCATAATTTGGCCTGGAAATTGCCTCTTTGTATGAGACTAGCTCATATCCTGCAAACTTCTCGACTGAACTCAAAGCATAAGCTACTAGATCTGAGTAAGTGTACCGATGTGGTGGTTTGATATGCCTCATTTCCCTATCGCGAGCCAAGCGATAATTTTGTAGTGGTTCATTTTCTTGATGTTGATTAGGTGATAGTGTGCTCTCACCAGCTTCATCTATCACCTTTTGTTTCCCTTTTGAAACTTGTGGAGGATCAATATGAATCTCTACCTTCTCCTTAACGCCCTGTTGACCGCTTTCCTGCTGCTCCACTTTCTTCATCATTGCAAACTCATCAAATGTCACGTCCCTACTGATAATTATCTTGGAGCCCTTGTCATCATTACACCACAAACGATAACCTTTGACTCCATTTGCATAGCCTAGAAATATGCACTTTCTAGCCCTTGGCTCAAGCTTCTCATCTCGAACATGAGCATATGCTGGACACCCAAATTCTCTCAGATTTGAGTAATCAGCAGGAGACCCGGTCCAAACTTCCATTGGTGTCTTGTAGTCCAAAGCAATTGATGGTGACCGATTCACCAAATAACACGCAGTGTTAATCGCTTCTGCCCAAAAATCCTTGGACAATCCGGCATTAAAGAGCATGCATCTAGTTTTCTCCAAGATAGTCCTGCTCATCCGTTCTGTAATTCCATTCTATTGTGGTGTATGTACAACTGTGCGATGCCTCACAATTCCTTCCTTGTCGCAGAATTCCTGAAATTCCTTATTACAGAACTCCAATCCGTTGTTAGTTCTCAAGCGCTTGATCTCCTTTCCTATCTGCTTCTCAATTAAGGTCTTCTATTGCTTGAAGTTGACAAACACCTCATCCTTATGCTTCAGCATGTACACCCATACTCTTCGTGAGAAATCATCTATGAATGTCAGCATGTACCTTGCACCTCCCTTTGAAGGAACTTGAGAAGGCCCCCAAAGATTTGAGTGAATGTAATCCAAAGTGCCCTTGGTCATGTGCACTACAGTGCCGAATTTCACCCTGTGTTGCTTGCCCAGCAAATACTGCTCGCAAAAATCCAGCTCTTCAGTTTTCTCTCTACAAAGCAAACCTCATTTGCTCAGTTATGACATTCCCCTCTCACTCATATTCCCAAGCCGCATATGTCATAGTCTCGTAGTATCATTGACTGGTGAAGAAATCGCTGCAGTACCAGAAATCATGTTTCCTTGCAATATGTAAAGGTCATTCCATTTTTCTCCTTTCATGATAAGCAATGCGCCTTTGAAAACCCGTAGAACTCCATCTCGAGCTCTGTATTCACAACCATTCTTGTCCAGAGTACCCAGCGATATCATATTTTTCTTCAGATTTGGAACATGACGCACATCTGTTAGGGTCCTTACTATCCCATCATGTATTCTGATACAAACTGAGCCAATTCCGACATCCCTGCAAGAAGCATTGTTTCCCATAAGCACCTTACCACCATTGTATTTATGGTATGTGGTAAACCAATCTTTTCTTGGGCACATGTGGTAGGAACAACTACTATCCAGAATCTATTCAGAGCTTAGTAAAGTTTCTGCAACGTTGAGAACAAGCCCACCATCAGACTCATCCTCAACAATTCCTGCGATATTATCCCATTCCTGATAAGAAGTTTCACCTGTATCCTTCGCCTTTCCTCGTTCTAGACAATTCAGTTTCCAATGTCCCTTTCCACCGCACTTAAAACACTTGTTACCGTTTTTAAGCTTGGTTAGGGACTTCGATCGACCTCTACTCCTTCCCCTTTCTCTCGATCTCCCTTTCGTCACCAATCCTTCCCCACTTTCACCATCGTTGTTGCCCATGACATGTTTTCTCAACTCGTTGAAATTCAATGAGGCCTTCACATCCTCCATTGAAATCGTATCTCTCCCGCACATCAAAGTAGTAACCAAGTGCTCAAAAGATTTTGGCAGAAGACATAAGAGAATCAAAGCTCGATCCTTATCATCAATTTTGACATCTATACTAGCGAGATCCAGAATTACCTTATTGAAAAAATCAATATGTTGAGTAATAGATGTACCTTCCTTCATCCTCAATGTGTATAATCGCAGTTTTAAATACAGCCGATTCTTCAGGGATTTCGTCATATATAGACTCTCCAGCTTCTTCCATAAATCCGCTAGCGTGCTTTTCGTGGCGACATCTCTCAGTACATTATCCGCCAATGATAACATCAGAATACCATAAGCCTTCGCCATGAATTCGTCCTTCTCCTCGTCCTTCAGCATTTTCGGTAAGGAATCTTTACCCTTTAACGCTCTCTATAAACCTTATTGACACAGGAGGGCGTGAACCTTCATCTTCCATAGCCCAAAGTCGTTCTTCCCATTGAATTTTTCTACCTCGTACTCATGCCTGACATTTGTTCCAACCTGCTCCGATACCAATTTGTTGTAACCCAGGAGAATCTATTGCAATAACAATGAAATAACAATAAAGTAATTCGATGGAATTATGACAACAAGATTTAACGTGGTTCGACGATGTACCTAATCCAACCAACAAAGAAAAGGAATTTTATTGATCTCAAATCAAAGTGCAAGTACAAGTTTGAATCCCACAAACCTTATGAAAACTCCTAACACCCTCGTTCTAAACTCTGTCTTGAGAGAATTACTCAAAAACAGTAAAGAAGCCCTTGTGTTATGTTCGTGATATTTTTTCCCGAACGAAAAACCTATATATATATACTCGAAACCTGAAGCCCAAGGCCGTGGGCCTGCGCCGCGCGCCAGGGCGCGCATAACTTGTGCTCTGGCGTGACAGCTTTGCGCTCGAGCCATTCCTGCATCTGCCTAGCAGATTATCGTGTTGCGTGCCCGGGCGCACGATTCCAGTAGTGTGTGCGCCCGGCCGCACGTTGCCCAATTCCATGCTCTGTTCCAGTGAGGCTTGCGCCTGGGCTCTCATTGCCTTGCGCCCCGGCGTAAGTCGCTGCTACCTAGGTCGGTCTTGTGCACCCATTTTGACCCCTTGCTCTACTTCACTCCATTCTCCTTTCGGTTCTCATCAATTCGGTCCAAATTTCAAGGCAAAATCATCATAGTCCCTCATATTTTGACACACGTCAGTTTGGTCCATTAAATATTTTGAATTTTAAAAAACGTCCTAAGACTAAGAAATTTTAGCACATTTAGTCCATTTTATCACAATTTTGGTTCATTTCGCCGGAAAATTGCAAAAAACTCACCTAAAAATTGCACCCTCCGAGCACGTGACAGGAAGTTTGGGGATTTGCTGACACTTGTCCAATTTTTTCCACGTCCTCAAGCTCATTTGGCAAAATCCATCATGTCACCTAACACATCACGCCACATCAGGTCATCAGCACCATTGGAAAAGAAGGGGACAATGTTAAAAGCCTTCTTTTTCCGTTTTTGGGAATCGAACTTGAGACATCCAATATAAAAAACAAGCCAAACACCCACTGCACCAATGGGATTTGGGCATTCAATTTTTTTATATGTCCAGAAACTGAATATATTTGCAAATTAAAAAATATATATATTTTCAAATTAAAATGATATATTTGTAGATTAAAAAAAATATAACATCTAAAACTCTCTCTCTCTTATCTCCATTGGATCTATCTCTTTCTATCTTTAATTTTGTCTTTTTAGTTGAAGATTTTCAAACTTTTTCTATTCAACAAAATAAATAATGATTTTTTTAATTTATTTGAAATAAATTAATGAAAATTAAATTTGTAAATAAAATAAAAATTTTTAATTCATAATAAATAAATTAATGAAAATAAATTTTGTAATTTTTTATAAGTAATAAAAAACTAAATTAACAAAAATTATGTATATAAATTTTGATAAAAATTAAATTTATAATTTTTTAATACAAAGAAAAATTTAAGTAACAAATCTTTTTGTTACTTTAAAGTTTATTTTTATTAAAAAAATTTAAATTTAATTTTATTAAAATTTAAAAACATAATTTTGTTGACTTAGTTTTTATTACCTATAAAACTTTACAAATTTTCATTAAAAATTACAAAATTTATTTTCATGAGTTTAGTTATTATGAATTAAAAAGTTAAAAATTTTATTTTTTACAAATTTGAAAAATAAAAGTTTAATCTTCATTAATTTATTTCAAATAAATTACAAATTTAATTTTCATTATTTACTTTATATTAATTAAAAAAAGTTCCAACCAAAAAGACAAAATCAAAAATAGAAAGAGAGAGACACAGATGGATATAAGAGAGATGTAGAGTTTTAGATGTTATATTTTTTCCAATTTGCAAAAACATATTTTTTTAATCTACAATTTTTTTTATATCTATAAATACATTTGCTATAACAAATATAGAAAAAATGGATGACCTACCGTCTTTGACGTGCTGTGGAGTAGATGTGATGTGGAGTAGTGGTTGTCTTGCTTCTCCTTCGTGGTGGAGGTCTCAGTTTCAATTCCCACCACGAGCAGTAGTATATTAAGGTTTTAATACTCACCCTTTTTTCTCATGTGGGTGTTGATGTGTACACATTATCAACTGATGTGGAAATTTTTTCCAACCATGTGCGGTGATGTGGAGAACAAAGGACAAATGTCAACAAATCCCCAAATTTCCTATCATATGCTCGGATGGTGCAATTTTCCAGCAAAATGGATCAAAATTGCTATAAAATGGATTCAATGTACTGAAATTTCTTAATTTTAGAATGTTTTTAAAATTCAAAATATTTAATGGACCAAATTGATGTGTGTTAAAAAGATGAGGGACTAAAATTGCATTTTTCCCTGATGGCGCTGTTCACTCAGCCGGTATCTCTTCCTTATGGCGTTTAATCTGGTCGGAAACCTGATGCTTTCCAGGGATTTGCTCGAGGCAAAGGATCCAGAGTCGCTTGAATTCTTCGACTGCATGAACAAGGTTCTGGAGCTCGCCGGGACCCGAATATTGCCGATTATTTGTCGTACTTGAAATGGATGGACCCGGCGGGAATGAAACGAAAGATGAAGAAAAACCTGGCCCGCACGATGAAATCACTTCGAAATTCATCCAGGAAAGGCTTAACAACAGAAAGGTGGGAAAATTCCAGGAAAAGAAAGATTTTCTCGACGTGTTGTTGGAGTACGAGGGCGACGGGAAAGATGGTCCTGATGGGATCACTGAGAAGAACATCAACATTATAATCACAATAACTATTACAACAAACAAACAACCATACTTTTGCAAAATCTCTTCATGTTCTTTTCCTCTCTACCTATAAAATCTTAAACTTGAACAAGAAATTAATGAATTTGAAGGAAATGTTCTTCGCTGGATCCGAAACAACAAGCATTAGCATCGAATGGGGATTCGCGGAGCTCCTGCGGAGCCCACACACTTTCAAGAAGTTGAGAGAAGAACTCGATTGGGTTGTCGGATTGAACCGGAGGGTAGAAGAGAAAGACGTCGAAAACATGCCGTATCTTCAGGCCGTCGTAAAAGAAACACTACGATTGCACCCGGCATTGCCCCTCATGCTGCACAGGAATACCATGGAGGACACCAATTACTTGGGATACCAAATCCCCAAGGGCACCCAGGTTTTCGTGAACGCTTGGGCAACCGGGCACGAACCGGAATCGTGGGAAGACCCACTCACCTTCAAGCCTGAGAGGTTCCTGCAAACCAATGTGGAGTACAAGGGGCAGCATTTCGAATTGATTCATCCGGGTCGGGTCGCATAATTTGTGTTGGGTTCCCATTGGCTCATTGGGTGGTGCGCTTGGCTATTGCTACTTTAGTGCAGGCCTTTGATTGGGATCTCGGGCCAGGAGTCAAGCCCGAAGACATTGATAGAGAGGAAAGGCTGGGATTGACACTGAGGAAGAAGAATCCGCTCTTTGTTATCCCCAAGAAGCGCTTAAATGTTTGAGGATAAAATAATCAACATAGGGCTCGTTTGGTTTGGATTTATAGATAGGATTGTTAAAACTATAATGATATAGTGAGATTACACTGTTAAAGATAATATAATACTAGAATTACACATTTTGGATATGTAGGTATTTTATCAATCATTTGTTTGGATACAATGATTAAATAATTGAACTAATAAATTTAATAAAATACCCATTGTAATAAGACAAATGAAAACCCCCAATATTTGCATTCATTCTTTGCATGGCTATAATTGTCATAAGGCCAATTTTTTATTCCTCCAGCCCTTTGGATTACACAATCAGGGGTCAAGTGGCTTGATACACAATCAATTGAATACATGATTATTTATCGGGCCTATAATTAATCTTGGACTTTTATCATAAAAATCGAATACTTAACATGACTTGATAAAACTATCTATCAAGCCGTGTCCAACAAACCAAACGAGCCCATACATAATTCCAGGCTTATGAATCGTAATCAGATTAACTGTCCAATGAAGGGAACTTCAGATTATTACACGTGCTTAATTATTTTCCACTTATGTAAGCTTGTTTTTCATAATTACGTTATTTGTTAATAAAAGCTCCTGCTTTTAGTGTTTCATAGTATTATCTCTATGCAGCCCAACGTTGTGTTTTCCACTAACAATAAAATAATTAACCTTAAATGTATTATAATAAAAAATTAACAAATAAATAAGTAAATTAAATAAGCCCGTGACTATCAATAGCTCACTAAAATAGATAATTCAAGGCAATTATTTTCTGACATTATGGGTGCAAAATCGATATTATCCATCTCCTAGAGTGCATGCTTTTTGGCTTTATTCTGTATAGTAAAACAGAAGAATAAAACAATTAATCCTTCACTGCCAGACACTTAGACCTTGTTTGCTTGACTTGATTAAGTGTGATACATATCTAATCAAGGCTTCTTTTAATATTTGTTTCAATTGATAAAAGCCCTTGATAAATCTTAGGCCTTACATTATTTATTGTTGCTTTTGAAAAATGGATCAAGGGGGCGAATGCTTGATTAAGTGTGATAAGAATTATAAAAATTTAGTAGGGTCTATTTTCTATCTTATTTCCAATTAAACCATGATCCTAAAAAAGGGAAAGAATGAGGAAATTAGGAAAAACTTATTAAAAAGTATAAATGATATAATAATAAATTTATATATTATATTTTAATTTATTTATATATTAATCATACCAACCAAACACAAAATTAAAATATTCTATCCTAATGGGCTTAAAATATATCATTTACTTATATATCACTTCTAATCACACCATTCCAATCAAACGAGCCCTTGCGTTGCATTGCATGGGGCCAGCTGGGGTACTAGTAGGGTATTTGGTTTCATTTTCAAGCCCCCTTTTCATTTTCATGTGAGAATGGAAATTGAAAACAAACATTTTCTCACAATTTTTTTTCCAGAAAAAGTACACATTTTCTTTCCAAAACTTTTTCTAAACCTACCATATCATCATATTATACATCAATCAAATTCAAATTTGATTTGACATAAAGTACCCACTATTATTTTTAAATTAATAAAATATACATATATTTTAAAAAATAAATCTTTTAAACATAAAAATATAAATTAACCTATTTTTCAATCTTATAACCTATTATAATCATTATTTTCCAACATTTCATCCAAATACATTTTAATTTCTATTTTCATTTCATAAAGAACTTTCCAACTTTTAAAAATAGATGGAAATAGAAATGACCTTTGGAAATAAAACCAAATGGCCTGTAGAGCTCTCTCTTTCTTTTTCCATTTTGCATTTTCTTGGTTTTTCCTTTGACCATTTAATTTAATTTGTTGTTCCCGGATCCCTGTTCATGGGAAAATGTTATAAATTTTGGACTCGAAATCAAAACTTTTCAGTAAAATAAAGTTCCTACAAATTCTCTCTTTAACTTGCACAATCTCGATTTTGGTTTTCTAACTATATCCAATCATATATAATCTCTCTCTCTCTCTCTCTCTCTATATATATATATATATATATAAAGCTAATCTACACTCACAAATGATAATTTTCACTCCAAGGATCGTTTGCTTTGCGATATGGGATGTTGAGTGATGTGATGAAATCACGGATGGAAAGTAAGAGGAGAGGGGTATACTCCAGTAATTTCGGTCAGTTACTTTCTTTCTTGCCTTTCGTCTAAGTAGCTCACCAGTAGAGAGAAACTACAATAGTAAATAGCTCACTTCATGAAGCGAGCAACCCTATTTCCTGCTACAGGATCGACCCATTGCTCAAAAAATATGGATTCTCTCCTCCAATTGCGGACTCCTTGTCAGAAGAGTTATCAAGCACAAGGAAAAAGACTAGCAAGCCAATTACAGTCTTAAGGATTGGTGTTCGAATTCTCTTCTCATTGGATCCGGTTGGTTGCCTTTCGAAGTTCACACGGATGCCTCAGACAAAGCCATGTTCAGAGTGTTGGTTCAGGAAGGTTTTTTTATTTCCTTTGAAAGTAGGAAGTTAGATGAGGCAGAGCAAAAGTACTCGTCACATGAGGGACCGTGGAGGGAGTCTCAATCGGTCTTTTCTAAGATTCCTTATCACGCCACACATGGAAAATTTTCCATTGATAGATAAGAAGCCCCCCCTGAACAAATTCTTAAAGGTTAGGTTACTACCTGTTTCTACGTAAGATGTTGACTTTGTACCTAGGATAATTTTATACTTTTTAAATTATATTTACTTTGCAGGATTACATGAATGATAAAAAGCGGATAATTTTATTAATTGTTTACTTGGATGGATGATAATATTGAGATAAATTTTAAAAAGATTAAACTATCCTTTAATTAAAAGAAAGAGAAATAGAAATATAATATCATATGACTTTGTTTACTTGGCTTGATTAGGTGTGATACATACCTAATCAAGCTTTTTTTAATATTTGTTTCAATTGATAAAAGCCCTTGATAAATCCTAGGCCCTACATTATTTATTATTGCTTTTGAAAAATGGATCAAGGGGGGGAATGCTTGATTATGTGTGATAAGAATTACAAAGATTTAATAGGTTCTATTTTTTTATCTTATTTTCAATTAAACCATGATCCTAAAAAAGGGAAAGAATGAGGAAATTATGAAAAACTTATTAAAAAGTATAAGGGATATAATAGTAAATTTATATATTAATCATACTAACCAAACATAAAATTAAAATATTATATCCTAATGGGCTTAAAATATATCCTTTGCTTATATATCACTTCTAATCACATTATTCCAAGCAAACGAGCCCATGTATATGTATTTGTGTAGTTGGGAATAGAGCATGAAGAATCCTCTCCCAACCCAATAAGTTTGTTAAAAAATTGAAAACAATGTGATTGGCGTCGTGACTGCAAGTTATTTGAAGCAACAACATTGTGATGTGATTATTTCACCACACCAAAAAGGGGTGATGTCTCATCCCTCACAACATGCCATTTTATACTGGGCTCCTGTATTATTAAGTAAACAAGATATTAGGTGGGATAAAATGCCTCATCCCACCTAATAATACAAAGTAAACTAGGCCCAAAATATACCAAAATATTATTTATCCAAAATATCATCAAATTATAATTTACATCTATAATTTTATATACGAACAATTGAAATTATATACATCCAACTAAATAATTATTGATTCACACTGCTAGTCTGCTACCTTAACTTCCTTCTCTTAGACTCTTACCATTGCAAGACGCATGCATCAATAATTCTTCTCAATTCTTTCCCACCAAACTCAAGAATCTCCCTGCTTCCCATTTTCTTATGTTGCCAAAATCAGGTAATTTTTGTTCTTTTTAAAAATTCTTTTTCTCAGTTCTTCATATTTGAATAATGATTTTTACTTTATTCTACTAGATTGATGTATGCTTTGTGAATTTCTTTTTGACTAATAATTTTTTTTTTTCCAGAGAAGATCACAAATGACGAATTTTTATTATTTTCATCAAGTCAATATTATCATATCATTGAAATTGAATCAAATAAATTGAAGTATAAACTGCACAATTAGATACACATGAGGTGCAAACAAATATATTTATTCGGGTTTAAACTCGAGACTTCTTACGTAATATTGGAGACTGATACTGTTGGGCCACAAGCGATTGGACTCTTTTTGACTAATAATATCCAAACATATCAATTGTTTTGAGCCAAAATGAGGAATAGTAGAAGCCCAACCACCCCATAAAATGAGCCCTTCTTACCAAAATCATCACATATACATACATAAATCTATTATATATTTTTCATATTATACATATATTGAAAAATATTATTCAATTCAAATTTCACCTCAATTACCCAATAAAAAGCATTGATTTAATATCAACAATAAAAGATGTTCCCCAAAACATTAATAAAAACACAAAAAAGTCGCCAAAATATTTTCTACTTTTCATTCCCTAAACATAAATAAAAATACATTAAATTCCTCAATCCCACTCCCACAATTTATTTTCCCAAAATATAAAAGCCAAAAATCAACAAAACATATCCAAATATTGCCAAGGTCCTTTTACATTCCTAAATTGTGGTTTTTTCATTGTAATTACACCAAATTTTAATTTAGTAAAAATAATTTTATTAGTAATTTGTAACTTCTCTCTTCCACACATTTAAAATCCATTATTCATAATTCATTGCTCCCCAGTAATATTTCTAAATTACTCGGTAAGTATTTTATACACGCAGAGCTTGAGGTGCCAAAACTAGTAAACTAATTAATATATAAGCACACAAAACATGCAGTTATACGGATATTATTGTTTTTTTTCCCCCTAAATATTGAAAATGAGAGTTCCCTACAAACTTGTTGATCATAGCATTGATTAGCCTCAGTCCAAACTGCACAAGAAAAACAAAATGGTTCAGCATCAAAGTCATATTCAATTGCCGTCCGTCCAATTGCGGAGTCTTAATTTGATCAAAGAGATCAATGTCTTAATTCGAACAATTAGGTTTGCGTGTGCGTAACTATCAGCTTGAAGAAAATAAAATGGGTGAAAATGAGAGAGAAATAGTAAAGTTCATCGATGGGGATAGAATACAAGTCGGTTTAGCATCATTTTCTACTAGAATCTTCAGATTGCTCTCCCACTCCAAAGTTTCAAAAATTGCAAAAGTAAAAAACATAAAGAGTATCATGATCTGCACATACGCTAGAGTACGTAGAAATTAAATTTAATAAATTTTACGGTATAAATAAAAAAATTAAATTAATAACTAGTATATTATTTTAGACCTGTCGTTGTTTAATTAGTCGAAAACTAATTCGTCTTTAATTAAATTTCAATCTATGAATATATAAGCATATTTGCGCCGTAATTAAAAATATTTAATATTTACAGTAGGGTTGGCGATTCGAGTGGATTGGATGGGTTCGGGTTGGTTCAAGGTATTGGCGTTACTTAAATTTACTCAATCCGAACCCAATCCATTTAATTTTCAACCTAATAAGTCTAAACCAAAATCCAATCCACTCTGAATCAGGTCAATTTGGATCAACTTGATTATGAATTGGTTTGACCTAATAACTTAAAAACCCATATCCACTCAACCCATTACGAAAATCATACTTTTTAAGGGCAAAAAAAAAGAAAAAAAAAAGTTGATAATGTAAATTATAATTTTGCTTTGCTTATTGATTTGACTTCCATAATCCATTTTCATCGTGCATTGTAGGAACAAAATACATCACACGAACACTTGTACAACATAAATAATATGTTAATAGGTATTAGCTTGGTGAATTTTCTTATTAAAAAAAAAATTGGTGGATTTGCAGGCACATACTTTTTACATCACAAACTATACACAATATTTCTAATTTTTGCATCATACGCTAATATTTGCTTATAATGGAAAAAAGAATCATGATTCTCCAACCAAAGCAAAAGAGAAAACCTAATGGAGTAATTGTTAAATACATCACAGTTTAACCAAAATCCAAAAGATCTAGTTTATCATAAATTGCACAAAATAAATGTAAACATAGCTCCAAAAATTATAGTCAATAAATTCAAAATTTTAAATATCTAACTTTTATTTATTTATTTTTATATATTATATGGGTTAGATTGAGTTGAATTTATGGGTCATCCGAAAAGCAATTTCGGGTTGGCTGGGTCAACCATGACCCAACTCAAACCCACCCAAATTTTTTAAGTTGTATTTTGGGTCGATCTGATTTCAACTCAACCCAATAAGTCCCAATCCAAATCCACTAATTTTGTGTCAATTTCGTGACGGATTGTTGGATCGGATTTGAAATTGCCACCCCTCATACAGTATTGAATACTTATTACATTAATGTGAAATAAAACATAAAACGGCTTCCTTTGAGATATAGAATTTAAACTAAATAATAAGGTTAGCTGCGCCATATACATTAAACCTAGGGACATAACTAGGTATACACACAGACAATAACCTCAAACCACCACTTATAAACACAAGTGGTGAATGTTAACAAAGGACTTCACTTGAAGAAAAAGACATCCTAAAACATACGCCGAGTACTTAATTTTTGCCTCTCCAGACCGCAAATTTTTCTCAATATGTCGATCATGTATATTACACAAATAAATTTTCATCTGGGTGTTGAATTTTGAAGTTGTTGACTTTTCCTGGTTCAATTTAATGCTTGGAGTGTATATATCCACGTCTACCTTTGACAATTGATCGATGTGAACTTCCGGACATCGTCCTATACATCATCGTCCGAACCCCTTCAGGCTTCAGCCCTACGGCAGTTACGAATGTCCCAATAAATTAGTCCTTAATTTCCGAGACATATATGGTCCCTTAATTGTTTGACCCAAAAAATTTGGATTTATCTTTTAATTAATCAGTGTAATAGATTAATACGACCACGAGCTCAACAAGGAAACGAAAACTTACTTCTAATGTAGGGAAGGGCAATAGGAATTAGGACATCTCCCCAGTGGTTATTTTCATTGAAGATGTCAAGAACTTTACGGTCCGTAGTTTATAGTACAAAGCTATAGTGGGCATAAACTCATATAAAATTTTAAATTAATGGATTAATGCTGAATTAAGTTCCTTAAATTTAATAGGCTTTATTATTCTCTGAGGTGGACTGAACTATTAGATTCATAAAAATCCATATAGGTGACAGAGTTATTATTACAATAAATTGGATGATTAGTAGACTAACAAAATTAGCAATAGAGAATTATCTTTTATTTTTCCTCAACTTCTTATTGTATCAATAATTAAGCCCACTTTAGAAAAGAATCAAATTTATAAAAATTAATGAGCTTGACTCAATGTTATTCTACGATGTCATTTTTATTAAACTTATTGTATATTATATCCAGATGAATTATAAAATGAAATATGGCCAATCACTCAATCTTATATATATATATATAATTTGGTTGAATAAACATTACATTTAACTTGATGCTATGTCGCATGAGCCGTACAAACCAAAACCTACACCAGTAACCACCAGTCCACCATGGCCAGCCCCATAATTTCTCTGTTCAGGCTTGTAGAAAAATGAGAATGTTCTAGATTACAATAAAAAGTGAAGTTCTGTCTCATTTTGATAAGTGGTTCCTTTGCAACTTTGGCACTGACCAGAATTAGTTTATGTGGTCGGTTAGAAATTTCTTCAGTATGATCACACGCCAGTTGACAAGCCATTGTAAGAATATTAAGTCTCTTCAGTATTGCTATCTGGTAATAGAGGAAAAACGTTGCAAGGATATAGAAATTGTATCCCGTTTCTTATTATTTCTTTGACAAAATAAAGACGTGCATATCCAACTACTTCTGGATGTAAATTAGTATCATAGAAACGTAAAAAAAATAAATAGATTATAAATATTTTCCATAAGCAATATTTTGAAAATTGGACCGGACTGGTCGGTCGGGTGACCAAAGACCAATCTGATCCGATTGAAGCTTAAAAATTGGTGGCCTTCTGAACTGGTAAAAAATCGGTTCAATCGGTGGTGGTTCGACTAGTTGACCATCGATTCACTTATTTTTCTATTTTTTTTAAATTTAAAAATTAATTTAAAAAAAAAATGTAAAAAAAAGAAAAAAAGAAAAAAAAAAGAAAAAAGAGTTATGAGTTGAAGATGATAACTAAAGATTTTGGATATATAGTTTTTTGAAACATAATTTATTTCCTTAAATTTAATGAATATTTAGTAGTTATATTATTAGTTATTTTTAGTAGTTATTTTTCCTTAAGATTTTGGACATGTAGTTATATGTGGATATTTTTATTTTGCTTAATCTCTCTTAGATTGTATTGAATATTTAGTATATAAAAAATTATTTTTACTTGATTTTAAATTATGAAATGAATTATTATTTAAATTAATGTTGAATTTTATTTTTTTATTTATTTATAGTTGACTAATTGTGAAGTCTTTTTTTGACAATATATTTAAAAATGAGTAAGAATTGAAATTTTTTTAAATAATATTTTTTTTAATATTATTGAAAGTTTTATTTTTTGTTAACATTAAAATATTATATATATTTATAAAATTAAATATAATTATTATCTCATTATAACGTCATACCGGTCGGACTGGCGGTCCAACCAGTTGAATCGGTAAAACCAATAACCAGTTGTGTTGCCGGTTCTTTGTTCGGTCCGATTTTAAAAACATTGTTCATAAGTGTACTGGAGCAAATACTAGTTTCTTTATGCAATGTTTGAATTTTAAATTTTAATAAAAAAATATTAAGAAAAATATTTTTTTTTCGCTTCAACTAATATAACTTTAATTGCATCATATATATATATACATATATATATATATTATCCTGAATAAGTTTCCCCACTCAATTTTAAGATCCAAACATTCCCTTAATTTAACTTTGTCCAAAATCAAAGAGAAAAGTAATTTCTCTTTTATTTTCTTTCTCCATAAAGTCAAGTGTAAACAAAGACTAGAGAAACGGACTAGCAAGATCCACGTCCTACAATATAGACCACATATATATACGTTCCATTACGTAGATTCATGAAACAATGGCGTGATCCTTTCGGTTTATGAAACAATCTTAATTATTACATAATGTCAAAAATTGACCAATCAATACATATATATGTATACCTTACTTCACTACACATATACACATAAAATCCTATATATACTCGCTTAAAGCAAGTAATCTCATCCAATAAGAGCTCAAATTCAGAAAAAAAGATGTCTCATTGGAGCTTTAGTTTATTTCCCTGGTTGGCTGCCCTATTCGCATCAACCCTTTTCGTTAAATTCTTGTTCAAGTTCAAGAATGGCTCTTCCAGGGTACGCCTGCCGCCGGGCCCTCCAGGGTGGCCTTTGGTGGGCAATTTGTTCGATCTTGGTGAAGTACCCCACCAGACATTTTACAAGCTTCAAGCCAAATACGGCCCAGTTCTATTGCTGAAACTCGGAAAAATAAACACAATGGTCGTCCAATCATCAGAAGCAGCCGCTGAGCTTTTCAAGAAATGCGACCTCCCTTTCGCTGACCGCAAAGTTCCTGATTCTCTTACTGCTCTGGGCTACAACCGGGGATCCTTCTCCTTTGGAGCCTACGGCGAGTACTGGCGGAAAGTGCGCCGTATTAGCACCATGGAATTCCTGGTCCACAAAAGGGTCAATGCTACAATGTCTGTTAGACAAAAATGCATCAGCGAGACGATCGAGCGGATCAAGGAGAGCGTGGAGAAATCGAAGAAGGATGGAGGAACAGGAGAGATTCAACTAAACTGGTTCCTTTTTGTTACAGCTTTTAACGTCATTGGAAATCTTACGATGTCCAGGGACATGGACACGGGTGCTGGAAAAGCGAGCGAGTTCTTTGATACATTCATCGTGTTCTTGGAGTGGGTTGGGAAGCCTAACTTGGCTGATTTCTTGCCCTTCTTGAAATGGGCAGACCCGCAAGGGATCAAGAGGAATACGGCGAAGCATTTGGAGAAATTGATTGCATTTGCTTCTGAGATCGTGAAGGAGAGGATTGAAGAGAGGAAATCAGGGAAAGAAAAGAGAAAAAATGACTTCTTGGATGTGTTGCTGGATGATGAAGGTGATCATGTGGAGGGAGAGGGACCTGACAGGCAGCTCTCAGTGAAGAACATCACAATTGTCCTCCTGGTAAGAAATAACGTCGAATCGTATGTATATACTCCCCGTCGATCCTAAATTAAATGCTCGTATTCTTGTTCGGACGTGGGATAGAATATAGATCAAGATCGTAGAATCATCTAAAAAATTTCACAATAATCACTAAGAAAATCTTTGGATCATTCAGGAAATGCTTTTTGCTGGAACTGAGACGACAAGCGGCACCGTCGAATGGGGAATGGCTGAGCTACTGCGCCATCCAAACTCAATGAAGAAGATCCAAGACGAGATCGACCGTGTTGTCGGGCGTACCCGGATGGTGGATGAGAATGACCTAAACGACATGCCCTATTTGCAGGCAACCGTGAAGGAAATACTGCGATTATACCCCCCAGCCCAAATGCTACTCCCGAGGAACGCAATGGAAGACACAGAGTTCATGGGCTACGCCGTGCCTAAGAACACACAAATATTTGTGAATGCATGGGCAATTCATAGGGATCCGGCTGTATGGCCCGACCCACTGTCGTTCAAACCCGATAGGTTTTTGGACTCTGATATTGATTTCAAGGGCCAGCATTTTCAGATGATTCCATTCGGTTCGGGTCGAAGAAGTTGTGTGGGCTTGACATTGGGTTACAGAATGGTGAGTTTAGCCATAGCCAGTTTGCTACAGACCTTTGATTGGAAGCTTGCAGGTGGCGTCAAGCCAGAAGCACTGGAAATGAGGGAGATTGTGGGTTTGACAATGCGCAGGATGGTGCCTTTGAAAGCGATTCCCAATCTCCGAGAATAGTGTGATCATGTAAAAATGAAATAACCTCTTTTATATATAGTCTATACCAAAGAATAATTGTTGTAGACGACAATAAGAAGAACTCCAATTACTACAAGGAAGATATATCCTATTCCAAGATAGCCGATCCAAATGTAGCGGTGGTTTAAGTTTTGCAACTTAAATAAGTCGTCAGAGAAAACATATATTGATGCAAGATTTTAGCTTCGCCCTCAGACAACTTTCTGATAGTTGAAGCCAACACATTGTATTTATTTATCATCTCTTGCATCAAGGCTGATCAAGGTTTTTTAACTATATTAATTAATTTGTACCATATGTATATAATATTTATATGAATGTGATGTGCATACACGGTACATGATAATACTTTCATCTTAACATTATGATTTAGTTCTGAAATCAACGGGTGTAGAGATTCTTCATATTTTTCTATAAAAATTCTCCAATACTCAATTCAATTAGAGAAAGCAAAAGTTTGGTAATAAATTAATGTTGCAGTAGAAGTAAAAAATATGAAAATATGAGATAGTGCAATTGTAAAAAGTATGATAATAATATACTAATTATAAGTAGCATTATTTGGGATATCCCATGATTGATTTGGCCTCATTTAGGTCATTCAGTTACAAGAATTCAATATTCAATCGTAGATGTATTAATGTATTATAACATATGATAAAAATCAATTTGATATTCAAAGGATACAAATTTATGAATAAATTAGAAATATTATTCTTTTTAATGCTTTTTGAATAATACCACACCATTATGAATTTTCTTTTAGGTGGGTGGTGGAAGGGAATTGAATTGAAGTTAATTATTCGACAAAAGCAATAGATATGAAGAAAGCTGGCGAAAAAATAGAACTTAAGAAGCAGAATACTAATGAAAGTTTCGAATAAACTTCTTTGTCATCACATTAATTAGATTCAACCCAACTGCACAAGCAAACCAAAATGGATCGAAACATCTAAGTTCAAATCAATTGCCAGCCGAAAGCAAAGTCTTGGAAACAAATTATTGAAAGATCCTTGAAATAAAATATTTTTCAATCCAAAAATATCCATATATCCCAAAGAAACACCCCCCCACCCCCCCTACCCCCCACCAAAAAAAAAAAAAAGAAACCAATATAGTCAACGTCATTTAATGTAAAAATACTACTAAATGTGTGGACAGTATATTAATTCCAGATTTTTTGACTTTTAATGTAGAAATTATTTGCTACATATGAATCTATATTAATCAATAATTAATAATATATATTATTTAGTGTAGTTATTGTTAAAATTATGCTATTATTTGTGGTAGTAAAAAGGGATCAAGAGGGGGTGAATTGACCTCTTTCTTAATTAATTAAACAATATAAAATAATAGTCAAAGATCCAAAAGGATATATAAACAGTTATATGAAAGCAGCAAAAAGAACACGAGGATTTATAGTGGTTCGGTAAACCTACATCCAGTACCTAAGATATAATTTGAGGATTTTAACTTGCACTTATATTAAACAAGAGTGAAGTTACAGAGAAGACAAAATATAAGAAATCAATAACAAAAAACAACTTCCTTTGATCGTAAAAATACCTAACAGACTGAATAATGGAAGGCAACAACAAACTTCAAGTGCAATATTTTGTAGAGTTCTGAACTTTATGAGAAAGGCTTCATATTCTCTTAACTGTGTTCATTCGGTTAAAACCGACCGAATCGAATGTTCGGTTTGGTTAACCGAAATTTTCAATTTTTCTAAAACCATAACCGAAGCTGAACCGAACAGGTTTGGGTTCAATTTCGGTTTTTAACCAAAAAAATTGGTTTGGTTTACCGAAATCGAACCGTTTTTTGTTTTTTTTCAGTTTTTCGATTTTAACCGAAATCGAACTAAAAAAAAAAAAACCCTTATTTTTTTTTTACCAAGAAAGTGTTATAAAAGTTTGTTTGTTAAAAGTAAGTTAGTTAATTAAAAATTTGAATTGGGTAACTTATTCTTTTATTACCAAAAAAATTATTTGATAAAAGTATATTGATAAAAATATTTATTTTTAAGTGAAAATATTGATTTAGATTACTTGTTTTTTCTATATTGAAAATATTTGTTTTGATTAAATTATAATTTATGTATTCTAAATAAATACATTTAAAATGTTATAAATTTAAAAACATAAATAAATATTTTAATTATTTTATGTTATAAAAATTTTAGTATACACATTGAATATGCTAAAATTGCTAACTTATAATCGGCAAGGCAGACGCACGCGATTTTTGTATATTCAATCCTTAACTGCTAAGATCGAATAGCGAATTAAATCTTAAACTCAATCTACTAAAATTAAATAGCTAATTGATTCAATGACATTATAATATAGATTGCGGATTTGTAAATTTTGTGAAAAATACAATTATAACCTTATTAAATCATCATTTCTAAAAGATAATTATGAAATATTGATAAAATTTGCATCCAAACTATCTTTTTTATGTTGAACTCTCCAATTTATCCTTCAAACTATATTGTCAATTTTTATTGTTGAAATAATTAAAAGGACAAATTATGTAAATGAACAAAAATAACTTCTATTTTAGATATAAAACGGTCTTTGTTTTTGTAATAATATAGGTAAAATCTTTATTGGTTAGTAGATGCAATATACTACTAGTACTATCACAAGAATAGCCGAGTATGATTCAATCCATTATCCATTAGTTTGCAATTTAAGTTGAAATTTCAATTTTGCTCATCAACATACCCTATTATATATATAAGTTTAGTTAATTAATTAATTTTCTTTTAATATAATATTTTTTGCCGTTTAAATCATAATCATCTATTTTTTTATATGTAACATGTATTAATTCATATAATTAAAAAACATGCAATTGTACCATTTGAGTTTAGAAAAAAATATCATTTTTTTTCTCTTTATATCATAACTATTCATGTTTTTATATGTCATATATTAATATCTATATTATTTACAAAACATAAGGTTTTTAATAACTATTTTGATATATCATTTACTTCTTTTTCTCTCAATTATTTCACCTTATCAAAAAAAAAATTATTTATCCCAAAATTTTTAAAATATATTAACATTTACATTATTTAAAATTTTATATTTATTTATCTTAGACTTAAAAAATTTAATAAAAAATGTGAAATAAAACTAAAACTAGTAGTGATTGAATAATAAAATTTTGTATATAAAAAAAAAAAGAAAAAGTTTCCTATAGTCTTATGTGTTGGCTGGGAGATCAAATTAATGAAAGAAGGAGAAGTTTTTTTCATACTCATCAAAACTGATTCTCATTTTCTTATTTGAAGAGTTGTATAGAGCCTTATATATAGGCTGACTTCAACAGAAAAACATAAAAATAGCAGAAACGTGACCTACTAATTTGACCCATTAGGCTAAGAATCAGCAACTAACATATTTGATATTGACTCAACTAATAAACCAAGACTAAAACATGCCTAAATAGGAACCACTAACTCTAATATCTTTTGAATCAATATTCAACACTTCCCCTTGATTCAAAATTGCATACTCCAAGTCGCTGTCGAAAATAATTGTGCTTAACTTGAGGAAGTGATTTGGTGAGAACATTAGCAACTTGCTCATTTGTACCACAAAACTTCAATGCAATGTCTCTTTTTGCTGCGAGACTTCGGATAAAATGATGACGGATGTCGATATGCTTTGTTCTATTGTGAAAAGCTGGATTTTTGGTCATAGCAATGGTTGCCCTATTATCACAGAAAATTTCTGTTGAACTTTGTTGCACTTGATGAAGATCAAATAACAACCTTCTTAACCAAACTGCTTGACAAGCTGCTGAAGTTACAGCAACATATTTTGCTTCAAAAGATGACAAGGCCACTACGTCTTGCTTCTTAGAACTCCATGAGACAGCTCCGGAACCAAGAATAAATACATTTCCAGAAGTACTCTTGCGATCATCTAAACAACCTGCCCAATCACTGTCAGAAAATCTAAACAACTTAAAATTTGATACCTTAGAGTACCAAATCCCATGGTCAACAGTCCCTGCAATATAGTGTAAAACTCTTTTTGCCATTCCAAGGTGCTGCTTGCTAGGATTGTGCATGTACCTAGACAATACACTTACGGAATGCATAATATCAGGACGAGTATGAGACAAATAGTTTAGGCCACCAATTAAACTTCTGAAATATTTCGCATCTGCTTTGCCTGTGCCATCTTCAAGCTGCAACTTCTCATTCACATTCATGGGTGTGACCTCAGTTTTGCAGTTTTCCATCTTGAATTTTTTCAAAAGGTCTGCCGCATACTTTTGCTAGCAAACAAAAATTCCATCTCCTGTCTGTTTTACTTCAAGCCCCAGAAAATATTGCAAGACACCCAAATCTGACACCTCAAACTCTTTCATCATGCATGCTTTGAATTCAGCAATTAGAGTTTCACTAGATCCTATGTAAATCATGTCATCCACATAAAGACACACAACCAAAAACTCATTTTTCTTTTGCTTCTTCAAGTACAATGTAGGTTCGTTTTGACTTCTTTCAAATCCATTTTTCAAAAAATAAGAATCAATTTTATTATACCATGCCCGAGGAGCTTGCTTGAGGCCATACAAGGCCTTCTTTAACTTGTAGACTTTATTTTCTTTTCCATTGACAACAAAACCTTCAGGTTGAGAGACATAGACTTCTTCCTCCAGTTCTCCATTCAAAAAAGCAGATTTAACATCAAATTGATAGACCAGCCAATTTAATTGAGTAGCCAAGGATAACATAATTCTTACTGTTTCAAAACGAGCAACTGGAGAAAAAGTTTCATCAAAATTAATACCTTGTTGCTGGGCATAGCCCTTTGCAACGAGCCTTGCCTTGTGCTTTTGTATACTCCCATCAGCATTGTACTTTGTTCGAAACACCCATTTGAGGCCAATAGGAACTTTGTCATTTGGCAAGTCTACAAGCTCCCAGGTCTGATTTCTTTCAATTGCCTGTATTTCTTCCAACATAGCATGCTACCATTCTTTCTTTTCTACTGCTTCTTCAAACAAAACAGGATCTGATACATATAAAGCAAAAGAACATGCATAAATTTCTCTTAGTGACCTGAATTTTCTAGGTGGCGTCTCACTTGAAGAACTTGATGGTGATGAGCTTGATGGAGAGGAGATTTCGCTGCCGCTAGGCGGAGTGGAAGTATGAGTATTTGCTGAAGATGAATTGATTATGTTTGTTGAATTGGGATCTACTACATGTTCTCCAATAGAAGCCTCATCATTAAGTGACAGTTGTATTGTGGAACTTACCTTCCCAGAACTGAATTTCCAGCTTGCATTTTCATTGAACGCAACATTTCTACTATTAGAACTTTGCCACTCACAGGATTATACAATTTGTAAGCTTTGGATTGTGTGTTATACCCAATAAAGATGCATTTTTCAGATTTTTTATCAAGCTTTTGACGTGCTTGTGAATTCAACAAAGCATAAGCTATGCATCCAAAGACTCGTAAGTGGCTAACCTTGGGCTTGTTACCTTTCCACGCCTCATATGGTGTCTGATTGTAGGCTGCTTTTGTCGGTGAAATATTCAGAAGATAGACTGCTGTGGCAACTGCTTCAGCCCAAAAATGCTCCGGAATACCTTTGGCTTTCATCATGCTTTTGCCCATTTCAACAGTAGTACAGTTCTTTTGTTCTGCTACATCGTTTTGCTCTGGTGAGTAAGGTGCAGTGAGCTCTCTGTGGATGCCATTCTCTTCACAAAAACTGCTGAATTCTGTTGATATAAACTCACCTCCCCTATCTGTTCGAAGAGTTTTAATTTCACAGCCACTTTGCTTCTCTACGAAAGACTTAAATTTCTTGAAATTTTCAAATGTTTCTGATTTAAATTTCAAGAAATATACGTAGCTCATGCGACTATAATCATCAGTGAATAACAAGAAGTATCGACTCCCTCCTAAGGACTCCACATTCATAGGGCCACACAAATCAGCATGTATCAATTCAAGATGAGTGGAAGCACGCCATGATTGACCCACAGTAAATGAGTTTCTACTTTCCTTTCCATACACACATCCCTCACAAAAATTAAGAGCATCAATTTTAGGCAATCCAACAACTATACTCTTATACCCCAACAATTTCAAACCATTTATATTCAAATGACCATATCGTAAATGCCATAAATTAGCTTCAACACTTCCTTTAGCAACTAACGCACAATTTTCAACATTTGACACTTCAAGAGGAAACATTCTGTTTTGAGTCATTTGAACACCAACAATCTTTTGACCTGATTTTTTATCTTGGATAACACAAGATTCATTATCAAATAACAGTGAATACCCACAAGTCATCAACTGCCCAACACTTAGCAAGTTATGAGCCAATTACCTTGCAAGGTTTTAACATTACCTTGCAAGGTTTTAATAGCAACTATACCTATTCCTTCAACTTGCATTTGTTTGTCATTGCCAAGTCGAACTTCTATTTTTTGTGACTCATCAAGTTCTTTGAACAGAGATCTTGTGCCACACATATGGTTAGAGCACCCACTATCAACAAACCAAATGTCATTCGACACATCAATAGGAGAATGAGCCATGAATAACTTACTCTCATTGTCATGATTTTCTGTGAAGTTGACTTGGTTTTGCTAATCTTTCTGTTTACTCCAACAATTAGCTTCTTTGTGTCCATATTTACCACAATACCGACACTAGATGGAGCTCCTAAATTGTTGTTCACCAAACTGACTTCTACCTCTTCCTCTATTGCGTCCACAGCCACCACGAACACCACCTTTGCCATTACCTCTGCCAGTGAAATTTTCTGACTTTTCACCACGAGAACCACCCCTGCCATTACCTCTGCCAACAAAAGTTTCATACTTTCCCTTCACTTGGAATGCTTTCTCCTCAGTTCGTTCTTATGAAGCATTTAATCTATCCTCATGGGCTAGCAAGGAACTCATTAATTCATCAAAAGAGTATGAAGATAAATCATGGGCCTCCTCAATTGCAAGTACTATATGATTAAATTTGGAACTGAGGCTTCTTAAGACTTTGGAAACAACTGCTTCATCACTAATTTGATCACCATACGATTTCATTTTATTTACAAGAGTTGACACTCTAGATAGATAATCTTGCACATATTCAATACTTTTCATGCTCAAATTTTCGAATTCACGACGGAATGTTTGAAGTTTCATAGTCATTACCTTCGTTGAGCCTTTGAACTCCTTCTTGAGAATCTCCCACGCCTGATTTGAAGTCTCTGCTGCTGCAATTCTGGAGAAAATTGAATCGTGCATTGCTTGCTGAATGAAAAAAAGGGCTTTTGAATCCTTCTTCTTGTTCTCCCGCAGTCGCTGCTCATCATCAGATTCATCGAATCCATTTTCCACCAAGTCCCATAATTCATGAAGAGAGTTTTCATTTTTACACTCCAAAATTCATATTTTTCGCCATTGAAAATGGGAATCAGAGGCTACGCTGCCGTTGAAGACCCATTTGCTACCATGAGGTTGCCTTTTTCTCTTACTTTTCAAAAAAAAAGAGAAGGACCGAACCCAAAATTGATGCTCCGATACCAAAAAATTTGTTGGCTGGGAGATCAAATTAATGAAAGAAGGAGAAGTTTTTTTAATACTCAACAAAACTAATTCTCATTTTCTTATTTGAAGAGTTGTATAGAGCCTTATATATAGGCTGACTTCAACAGAAAAACATAAAAATAGCAGAAACGTGACCCACTAATTTGACCCATTAGGCTAAGAATCAGCAACTAACATATTTGATATTGACTCTACTAATAAACCAAGACTAAAACATGCCCAAATAAATAGGAACCACTAACTCTAATATCTTTTGAATCAATATTCAATATTATGTAGGAGCAAAAAAAAGAAGCAAAAGATAGAGTGGAATTTCCTTGTTCATTCCATTATAATGTTGTTTTTATCAGCTTTAATATTCATTATATTCCGTTCAAAAAAAATCTGATAGTAACAGATTACCGCCAGGGCCACCCGGATGGCCAGTTTTTGGCCGCATGTTCAAGCTAGGCACCGCGCCACACAGAACCATAGCCGGGTTCGGAGCGAAATACGGCCCCGTAGTGTGGCTAAAGCTGGGCTCCGTCAACACCATGGCGGTGCTCACGGCAAAAGCCGCCGCAAAATTCTTCAAGAACCACAACCTTTCCTCCGCGGACCGCAGCATTGTCGAAACCATGACCGCACACGGCTACCACAATGGCTCAATGGCGTTGGCCCCCTACGGGTCGCGGTGGCGCGTGCTGCGGCGAATATGCACGGTCGAAATGTTCGTCGGCAAACGGATTAACGAGACGGCGGAGATAAGGAGAAAGTGCGTTGAAGACATGCTGTCGTAGATTGAAAAAGAAGGGGAATATTCCGACGGAATTCCTGTCGGGAAATATGTATTCCTGGCAGCGTTTAACATGCTGGGGACTCTAATGATGTCGAGGGATTTGGTGGGTCCGAAATCGGAGAAGGGAATGGAATTCTATGGTGCGATGAAGAGGGTAATGGAGTGGTCCGGCAGGCCGAATGTCTCGGATTTGTTTCCATAGATTCGGGGGATTGATCTCCTGGGTTTGAAGATGAGAGCAAATCAGGATATGGGAATTGCATTTGGGATTGCTTCTGGATTTGTTAAGGAATGGGTACGAAATCGGGAGAAAGGTGGAGGAAAAGGGAGAGACTTTTTGGATGTATTGCCGGAGTTTGAGAGCTGCAAGGAGGAATCTGAAAAATTATCAGAAACCAATATCATCATTTTCATATTGATAATTTTTCTTCCACGAACTATAACATATCATTCTAGTTTTCCTACATATATAAGTACAAGCACAGGAACATATATAATGTAGTTTTTGCTGTCCGAGGATTTGGAAGACTTTTTACTCCAGAAAAAGTTAAAAGTTGGAAATTATATAGTAAAAAAGTTAAAAGAATTTGAAAATAATAATGAAAAATATTATAAAACTACAGAAATTAAGCAAAAAGTATTTTTAAATGTTTTATTTAATTAAAAAAAAGAAGCGTCACCTTGAAACACTTAAAATAATTAAAATTTGATTAAAAATAAAAAAAAATTAATATAAAACTATAAAAACCATCCTATTTTCACATTTTTTTAGCATGGAAAAAGGGCTAATAATTATCAAGGTCTACAAAAATTTAATTAGCAACCTGCATCCTTACTTTATTTGTTGGAATGATATAGTAAAGTTTGTGAAAATTTAATTTTGTATCGAGTTCAAATTAAATTCTAATGTTCATCTAGAAGAATTTGCCATTATGTTATACATCAAACATGTTAACCATTAATTTTACTAAAAATTAAAGTTGATTTTGCAATATTATTCGGCTAAAGGCTACTAGAAAAGAATTATCACAATAAAAGACTAAAAGTTGATGAATTTGAATTGCGATGTGTATCTCGGAGAGTGTACATTTTATAAACTAAATAAAATCCTTAATATTCCCATAATTGTTCCCATCACTAAAAAAATTGCAGGAAATATTCCTGGCGGGTACGGAGGCCACAAGCACCTCCATCGAGTGGGCAATGGCGGAGCTCCTCCGCAATCCAGAAACAATGGCCAAGGTCAAAAACGAGATTTCAAGCGTCGTCGGGACTGGAGAAAAATTCCACGAGAATCACATTGACAATCTTCCTTACTTGAATGCCGTGATCAAGGAAACTCTCCGATTACATCCCCCGCTTCCTTTCCTCCTCCCCCGACGGGCCGCACGGGACACGAATTTCATGGGCTATTTCGTGCCGAAGAACACTCAGGTCTTCGTCAACGTTTGGTCCATTGGTCGAGATCCAAAATGTTGGGATGATGCCTTCATTTTAAACCCAAAAGGTTTTTAGGCACAAATATAGTTGACTACAGAGGGTTACATTTTGAGTTGACGCCGTTTGGTGCGGGCTGGAGGATGTGTGTGGGCCTCACGTTGGGCCATCGGATGCTCCACTTTGTGTTAGGCTCGCTGATTCATGAATTTGATTGGGAACTTGAAAATTCAGTGGTTCCTGATGCTGTTGACATGAACGAGAGGACGGGAATTATTGTGGGAAAACTTGAACCCTTGAAAGTTGTGCCAAGAAAACGACACCGTTGAAGAAAATGTCATTATTCATATATTTTAATAATTATGATTATGATATTTCTGCCTATATGTATGTATAATTATAATTTGAGATTGCACTCAATAATATCTTTTTTTTTAAAATATTAGATATATTTTGTGTTCACATTTTGGTGCCTATATCCATGCATTATAGTCGGACATGACTCTTAGATGTTAGACATTAGGCATAACAAAGCCTTGAAAATGATGTCCCTCAGCTTTCCAGGCACAGATGTAAATGTTCTTATCACTTGCAATTTGGAGGGTCCAAAGTGATAATCTCAGCCATTCCCAGAATTAGTCAATCCAAAAAGAATCATCATCATATACTATATTTGCTACTGCTGTTTGTTATGCCGATTTTGTAATAGTATTACACACGTTACTATGTAAACCTCTGGTCAAGCAGTTCCTTTCGGCACGCAAATAGTTAATCTCCAGGAAGATTTTTCACAAAGAAAGCTTGGGTTATCAGATTCTGATCAGGACCACTCCAACCGCGAACCAATTAATTCTTCTGGTTATTCCAATCTTTCAGCATAATTTTTCTTCTCAAATTTAATTCCTACCCACACAGTAGACCTGCAATCATAAGTCCATTTACTGCAATTCAACAGTTATGAATGAACCAATTACCCACTCTGAGTCCATTGTAGAACGATTCAAACTTCCATAAGTCTTCAATTTCAACGTCGAAATAAAGAGTACAAAGTTCAATTTTTCCAAAACTGGCCACCCTGCTGTTGACAAAACCCGAAAACATATCCATGGAAGAACACATTTCTGGGTGGAGAATGTGGCACTCTCATGGCCACAAATTCTTTTGCTCAAACAAGCCACAATTCTTGACAAAATCAAGTTGCCATGCTTAACCGCCTTTGACCATCTTGAAGTTTTATTTTCCTTCTTCTTCTTCTTCTTTTTTTTTTTATCTGAATTACAAATTAATTTTTTAACAGAGACGTCTCATCCACATAACTTACTGTCCGGTTCCCAGATAGAATAGGACATGCAATTTGTGAGAATCATTTATTCAGCGGCGCGCTATACCGCCAACTTCGGTCGCTCGTCCGAGCCTGTCTCGTGTACCGCATGCGCAGCATTCGCATTATTTAATTACGAAGTATTTATGCTGTGGACATATTTACACACACTTATCAAAAAAAGACATCTTTACACAAGAATTAAGACAATGATCATGATCTTGTTGAGGATGGCAGAAAATAAATGAACTATATATTTGTTTTTTTCTTTTTAATCTTTAGTTTATGTATATTTAAATAATAAACAAATTTTATTCGTCACAGTTATACGTAAACTTTACAAATTCAATAATACTAATTATTATGTTTACATTGTTTATGATTCAATAATAGCGACACACATATAACTACAATAATAATTTCATTTAAAATTTGTTGTTAGATTGTTGCTACATGGCAATTCAAATAAATTACTGTCGTTGTATATGACTAAATTTGTGAGGATTATTATGTGATAAAAATAAAAATTGTATATAGTTGGTAATAATTTTGATATTCCTGTATCAACATTTTGTTAAAAATATTATTATTTTTTTAACCCTTCAATCAAATTATATCAAAACATTGAAGAAAAAACTCCCTACCCTGTGACATATCGTCCTGAAATTAGATTGAGAAGAAAAATTGACAAATTATGATAATAGTTCGAATTTTTGAATCTCAAACATAATTGCATTAAATAGATAACCATGACAAAAATATCAGAAGAAAAATGGAATATGAAGAGAAAACTACAATATTCTCTAATTTTATTTTCCACTAATGTTGCTTTTTTAATTAAAAATAATTTTCATTTAGCTAAAATATGACTCAACATTGACAAGAACAAGCATTTTAGATTGTCATTAATGAAAAATATTGATATCTGTATAATAACAATTTTTGTGATAATATATTTTTATCATCACTACATATGTGCCACTAATTGTTAATATTGTAAATTTGTTACAATTTTTTTTCATTATTAAATACATGAAAATTATATTTAGCATGATGAAATAAGGTCACTTGATACATAATTGGTGACAAACTTCATTTTGTTACTTAATATTTTATTTTATTTTATTTTATTTTTTCCTTTCACTCTAGGTTGCAATCTAGAATTATATACACGAGGGAGATAACTTTTTTGTGCAATTTTTGGAGGATTGGCCATTCCTTGTACTATATATGCAGTCCCTGAAATGTTATATTTGCATCAAGAGCTGAACTTCCACTCTTAGAGCAGCAAAAATGGAGTGGACTTTTAAGTCAATCAACCCACTCACAATTTCCATATTCGCCGGTCTTCTTCTTCTGATACTCTTCTTGAGCAACAAGAAATCCTCCGGCAAGACTCCTCCGGCTAGGGCCAAAGGAGTCCTAATTTTCGGCAACCTTCTCCAGCTGGGGGACCTTCCCCACGAGACAATACACAAATGGCGCCAGAACTACGGCCCCGTCATCTGGCTCAGGCTTGGCTCCGTCAACACGATGGTGGTCCAGAATGCTGCTACTGCTGCAGAGCTATTCAAGAAGCACGATCTTCCATTCGCCGATCGGACGGTGCCCGACATGCTGACCGTCAGCCTACGATTTCAACCAGGGAACTCTCGGGATGAACCAGTTCGGTGGCCACTGGCGGGTGCTGCGGCGGCTATGCTCGATGGAATTCTTGGTGAAAAGAGAATGAACGGGACGACGGAGCTACGCCATCAGATCAGGGAAAATATGGAGCGGTGGATCCTGGAAGAATCCGCGGCTGCTCGAGCCAAGGTTGGCACCGGCGCTGTTCAGCTTAGCCGGTATCTCTTCCTTATGGCGTTTAATCTGGTCGGAAACCTGATGCTTTCCAGGTATTTGCTCGAGGCAAAAGATCCAGAGTCGCGTGAATTCTTCGACTGCATGAACAAGGTTCTGGAGCTCGCCGGGACGCCGAATATTGCCGATTATTTGCCGTACTTGAAATGGATGGACCCGGCGGGAATGAAACGGGAGATGGAGAAAAACTGGCCCGCACAATGAAAATCGCTTCGAAATTCATCCAGGAAAGGCTTAACAACAGAAAGACGGGAAAATTTCAGGAAAAGAAAGATTTTCTCGACGTGTTGTTGGAGTACGAGGGCCACGGGAAAGATGGTCCTGACAGGATCATTGAGAAGAAATCAACATTATAATCACGGTAACTATTACGACAAACAAACAACCGTACTTAAGCAAAATCTCTTCCTGTTCTTTTCCTGTCTTCCTATAAAATCTTAAAATTGGACTAGAAATTAATGATCATATAAATTTGAAGGAAATGTTCTTCGCTGGGTCCGAAACAACACGCATCAGCATCGAATGGGGATTCGCGGGGCTCCACACTCTCAATAAGCTGAGAGAAGAACTCGACGGGGTTGTCGGATTGAACCAGTGGGTAGAAGAGAAAGACGTTGAAAACATGCCGTATCTTCAGGCCGTCGTAATAGAAACACTACGATTGCACCCGGCATTGCCCCTGCTGCTGCCCAGGAACACCATGGACACCAATTACTTGGGATACCAAATCCCCAAGGACACCCAGATTTTCGTGAACGCCTGGGCAATCGGGCGCGACCCGGATTCGTGGGAAGACCCGCTCACCTTCAAGCCTGAGAGGTTCCTGCACAGTACAAGGGGCAGCATTTCGAATTGATTCCATTCGGGTCGGCTCGCAGAATTTGTGTTGGGTTCCCATTGGCTCATCTGGTGGTGCACTTGGCCATTGCTACTTTAGTGCAGGCCTTTGGTTGGGATCTCGGGCCGAGAGTCGAGCCCGAAGACATTGATGGAGAGGAAAGGCTGGGATTGACACAGAGGAAGAAGAATCCGCTCTTTGTTATCCCTAAGAAGCGCTTAAATGTTTTGAGGATAAAATGATCAACATATACAATTCCAGGCTTATGAATCGTAATCAGATTAATGGTCCAATGAAGGGAGCTTCAGATTATTACACTTGCTTAGTTATTTTCCACTTATGTAAGCTTGTTTTTCATGATTATGTCATTTGTTAATAAAAGCTCCTGCTTTTAGTGTTTCATAGTATTATCTCTATGCTGCCCAAAGTTGTGTGTTCCACTAACAATATAAATAATTAACCTTAAATGTATTATAATAAAAAATTAACAAATAAATAAGTAAATTAAATAAGCCCGTGACTATCAATAGCTCACTAAAATAGATAATTCAAGGCAATTATTTTCTGAAATTATGGGTGCAAAATCGATATTATCCATCTCCTAGAGTGCATGCTTTTTGGCTTTATTCTGTATAATAAAACAGAAGAATAAAACAATTAATCCTTCACTGCCAGACACTTACGTTGCATTGCATGGGGCCATCTGGGATACAAGAGCTCTCTCTTTCTTTTACCATTTTGCATTTTCTTGGTTTTTCCTGTGACCATTTAATTTAATTTGTTATTCCCTCCTCCCTATTCATGGAAAAATGTTATAAATTTCGGACTCGAAATCAAAACTTTTCAGTAAAATAAAGTTCCTACAAATTCTCTCTTTAGCTTGCACAATCTCGATTTCGGTTTTCTAACTATATCCAATCATATATAATCCATAAATATCTATATTTTCTATATTATATAAAAAAAGCTAATCTACACTCACAAATGACAATTTTTACACCAATGACCCGTTTACTTTATGATATGAGATGTTGAATGATGGGATGAAATCAGGGATAGAAAGTAGAATTAGGATAATTTTATACTTTTTAAATTATATCTACTATACAAGATGATATGAATGATAAAAGTGGATAATTTTATTAATTGTTTACTTGGATGAAAGATAATATTGAGATAAATTTTAAAAAGATTAAAATATCCTTTAATTAAAAGAAAGAGAAATAGAAATATAATATATCTATATATATATATATATATATATTGTGTAATTGGGAATAGGGTATGGGGATTTTTTTCCACAACCCAACAAATTAGTTAAAAAATTGAAAACAATGTGATTGGTATCATGGTCGCAAGTTATTTGAAACAACAACATTAATTACAGTATGATTATTTCATCACATCGAAAAGGGATGATATCTCATCCCTCAAAATATGCCATTTTCATAACAGGCTTTGATTATATACTGGGCTTCTATATTATTAAGTAAACAAGCTATTAGGTGGGATAAAATGTCTCGTCCCATCTAATACTACAACATAAACTAGGCCCAAGTATATCTATTTTAATCTATGAATATTTGAGCCGTAATTAAAAATATTTAATATGTACAGTCGGATTGGCAGTTCGAGTGGGTTGGATAGGTTCGGATTAGGTTAAGTTGGGCATTTACTTAAATTTGCTCAATCCAAACCCAATCCATTTAATTTTCAGCCTAACAAGTCTAAACTCAAATCCAATCCGCTCCAAATCAAATCAATTCGGGTCAACCTGATTATAAATTGGGTTGATCCAATAATCTGAAAACCCACATCCACCAACCCATTACAAAAATTATACTTTTTAAGGGCAATAAAAAAAGTTGATAATGTAAATCATATTTTTGCATTGCTTATTGATTTGACTTCCATAATCTATTTTCATTGTCCATTGTAGGAACAAAATAAATCACGTGAACACTTGCATAACATGAATAATATTTCAATAGGTATTAGCTTTGTGAATTTTCTCATTAAAAAAAAAAAAAAAAAACTTGGTGGATTTGCAGGCGCATACTTTTTACATCACAAACTACACACTACATTTCTAATTTTTGCAGCATACACTAATATTTGCATATAATGAAAAAAATTATCATGATTCTCCAACCAAAGCAAAAGAGAAAACCTAATGCAAGAATTGCTAAATACATCATAGTTTAACCAAAATCCAAAATCCAAAAGCTCTAGTTTATCATAAATTGCACAAAATAAATGTAAACATAGCTCCAAAAATTATAGTTAATAAATTCAAAATTTTAATTATCTAACTTATATTTATTTTTTTATATATTATATCCAAAAAGCAATTTTGGGTCAACTATAACTCAACCCAAACCCACCCAATTTTTTTAAATTGTATTTTGGATCGATCTGATTTTAACTCAACCCAATAAGTACCAACCCAAACCCACTAATTTCGTGACGGGTTGTTGGGTGGGATTTGAAATTGCCACCCTAACATACAGTACCGAATGCTTATTTACATTAATGTTAAATAAAATATAAAATGGCTTCCTTTGAGATATAGCATTTAAACTAAATAATAAGGTTAACTGCGCCATATATGTTAAACCTAGGGACATAACTAGGTATACACACGGAAAGTAACCTCAACCACCACTTATAAACACAAGTGATGAATGTAATTAACAAAGGACTTCACTTGAAAGAAGAGAGGTTCAATTTAATGCGTGGAGGTTATCTAATCCACGTCTACCATTGGCAATTGATCAATGTGAACTTCCGGACATCGTCCTATACATCATTGTCCAAACCCCTTCAGCCCTACGGCAGTTACGAATGTCTCAATAAAATAGTCCTTAATTTCCAAGACATATATGGTGCCATAATTGTTTGACCCAAAATTTGGATTTATCTTTTAATTAATCAGTGTAATAGATTAATACGACCACAAGCGCAACAAGGAAACGAAACCTTACTTTTAATGTAGGGAAGGACCATAGGACATCTCCCCAATAGTTATTTTCATCGGAAATGCCAAGAACTTTACGGTTCGTAGTTTCTAGTACAAAGCTATAGTGGACATAAACTCATATAAGTTTTTAAATTAATGGATTAATGCTGAATTAAGTTCCTTAAATTTCAAAGGCTTGATTGTTCTCCGAAGTGGACCAAACTATTAGATTCATATAAATCGATATAGGTGACAGAGTTATTATTACAATAAATTAGATGATTAGTAGACTAACAAAATTAGCAATAGAGAATTATCTTTTATTTTTCCTCAACTTCTTATTGTATCAATAATTAAGCCCACTTTAGAAAATAATCAAATTTATATATAAAAGTAAAAGAGCTTGACTCAATGTGATAATTTGTATGATTTTTTATCATTGTGGTATAGTTTGATTGGCATGATAAATAAACTCACGGGATGACAGGTTAATTTATCATGAAAATTGTACATATAAACACGGACTTTTGGTATTCATATGAGTTTGAGTATTTATTGTCACTCCAATTAAACGAATGATTGTGAAATAATTACACTGTATCCTGCCTTATCATTCCAATCAAACTAGACATATGTTGCACAAGCCATACAGACCAAAACCTACACCAGTAACCACCATGGTCAGCCCGATAATTTCTCTGTTCAAACTTGTAGAAAAATGAGAATGTTCTAGATTACAATAAAAAGTGAAGTTCTGTCTCTTTTTGATAGGTGGTTCCTTTGCATCTTTGCCACTGACCAAAATTAATTATGTGATCGGTTGGAAATTTTTTCAGTATGATCACACGCCAGTTGACGAGCCATTGTAAGAATATTTAGTCTCTTCAGTACTGCTCTCGGGGAATAGAGGAAAAACGTTGCAAAGATATAAGAATTGTATCTCGTTTCTTATTCACTGGATGTAGATTAGTATCAGAGAAAAGTAAAAAAAAAAAAAATAGATTATAAATATTTTTCATCAAAGATAATAAAAATTGTATCCAGTTTTTTTACTATTTCTTTGACAAAATAACTACGTGCATATCCAACTACTTCTGGATATAGATTGGTATCATAGAAAAGTAAACAAAATAAATAGATTATAAATATTTTTCATGAGCAATGTTTTGAAAATTGGACCGGACTGATTGGTCGAACTGGTGATCAAAGGCCAATCCGATCCATTTGAAGCTTAAAAATTGGTGGCCTTTTGAATCGGTCAAAAACCGGTTCAACCAATGGTGGTTCGACTGGTTGACTATCGGTTCACTTATTTTTCTATTTTTTTAAACTTAGAAATTAATTTTAAAAAAAAATGAAAAATGTTAAAAAAAGAAAAAGAAAAAAGAGTGATGAGTTGAATATGATAACTAAAGATTTTGGATGTGTGGTCTTTTGAAACATGATTTATTTCCTTAAAATTTAATGAAATAGTACTTACATGTGGATGTTTTTATTTTATTTAATCTCTCTTAAATTGTGTTGAATATTTAGTATATAAAAATTTATTTTTACTTGATTTTAAATTATGACACGAATATTTATTTAGATTAATGTTACATAATTTTTTTTATTTTTTTATAGTTGACTAAAATTGTTTTTTTAGAACACATTAAAAAATGAGTAAGAATTGAAGTTTTTTCAAATAATATTTTTTTAATATTATTGAAAGTTTTATTTTTTGTTAATATTAAAATATTATATATATTTATTTATTTCTTTACATAATTAAATATAATTATTTCATCATTATGATGTCATACCTATCAAATTGGTGGTCCAATCAATTGAACCGATAAAATCAATAACTAGTTATGTTGCCAGTTATTTATTCAGTCCGATTTTGAAAACATTGCCCATAAGTATACTGGTGCAAATACTAGCTTCTTTATGCTATGTTTGAATTTTAAATTTTAATGAAAAAAATATTAAAATATATATATATATATAAATATAAATATTTGTGCTTCAACTAATATAACTTTAATTGCATCATATTTTTTACCCTGAATAAGTTTCCCCACCAAATTTTAAGATCCAAACATGCCATTAATTTAACTTTGTCCAAAATCAAAGAGAAAAGTAATTTCTCTCTTATTTTCTTTCTCCAAAAAGTCTAACACTATGTTTGATTTAAGGAATTTGATAAGGAAGAAAAATAATAGGGAAAAGGAAAGCAAAAGTAAAGAAATATAAAATTTGAAATTTATTTAGTTGTAGAAGAAAATAATAAAGAAAATAATTAAAGATGAATGTGTTGGAAAAGGGAAGAGAGCTCAAATGGAATTTTCCCTCATCTTCCTCAAATCCATTATATTTTCCCCTTAATTTTCCTTTTTTTAGCATTTTCCTTACTAACCGAAAAATTAAAAATATTTTTCTTAACATTTTCTTTTTTTTTTCCCATCAAAATTCTTGAACCAAACATAGTGTAAAAGTGTAAACAAAGACTAGGGAAACAGCATGGAAAGATCCACTTCTTACAATATAGGCCTCGTATACGTTCCATTACGTAGATTCATGACTATTCTTAGCGGAACATAGTAACTAGCTTGACTATTGGTAATTTGATAACAATGGCTTGATCCTTTCGGCTTATGAAACAATCTTAATTATTACATATTGTCAAAAGTTGACCAATCAATACATATATATGTATACCTTACTTCACTATACATATACACATAAAATCCTATATATACTCGCTTAAAGCAAGTAATCTCATCCAATAAGAGCTCAAATTCAGGAAAAAAGATGTCTCATTGGAGCTTTAGTTTATTTCCCTGGTTGGCTGCCCTATTCGCATCCACCCTTTTCGTTAAATTCTTGTTCAAGTTCAAGAATGGCTCTTCCAGGGTACGCCTGCCGCCGGGCCCTCCAGGGTGGCCTTTGGTGGGCAATTTGTTCGATCTTGGTGAAGTACCCCACCAGACATTTTACAAGCTTCAAGCCAAATACGGCCCAGTTCTATTGCTGAAACTCGGAAAAATAAACACAATGGTCGTCCAATCATCAGAAGCAGCCGCTGAGCTTTTCAAGAAATGCGACCTCCCTTTCGCTGACCGCAAAGTTCCTGATTCTCTTACTGCTCTGGGCTACAACCGGGGATCCTTCTCCTTTGGAGCCTACGGCGAGTACTGGCGGAAAGTGCGCCGTATTAGCACCATGGAATTCCTGGTCCACAAAAGGGTCAATGCTACAATGTCTGTTAGACAAAAATGCATCAGCGAGACGATCGAGCGGATCAAGGAGAGCGTGGAGAAATCGAAGAAGGATGGAGGAACAGGAGAGATTCAACTAAACTGGTTCCTTTTTGTTACAGCTTTTAACGTCATTGGAAATCTTACGATGTCCAGGGACATGGACACGGGTGCTGGAAAAGCGAGCGAGTTCTTTGATACATTCATCGTGTTCTTGGAGTGGGTTGGGAAGCCTAACTTGGCTGATTTCTTGCCCTTCTTGAAATGGGCAGACCCGCAAGGGATCAAGAGGAATACGGCGAAGCATTTGGAGAAATTGATTGCATTTGCTTCTGAGATCGTGAAGGAGAGGATTGAAGAGAGGAAATCAGGGAAAGAAAAGAGAAAAAATGACTTCTTGGATGTGTTGCTGGATGATGAAGGTGATCATGTGGAGGGAGAGGGACCTGACAGGCAGCTCTCAGTGAAGAACATCACAATTGTCCTCCTGGTAAGAAATAACGTCGAATCGTATGTATATACTCCCCGTCGATCCTAAATTAAATGCTCGTATTCTTGTTCGGACGTGGGATAGAATATAGATCAAGATCGTAGAATCATCTAAAAAATTTCACAATAATCACTAAGAAAATCTTTGGATCATTCAGGAAATGCTTTTTGCTGGAACTGAGACGACAAGCGGCACCGTCGAATGGGGAATGGCTGAGCTACTGCGCCATCCAAACTCAATGAAGAAGATCCAAGACGAGATCGACCGTGTTGTCGGGCGTACCCGGACGGTGGATGAGAATGACCTAAACGACATGCCCTATTTGCAGGCAACCGTGAAGGAAATACTGCGATTATACCCCCCAGCCCAAATGCTACTCCCGAGGAACGCAATGGAAGACACAGAGTTCATGGGCTACGCCGTGCCTAAGAACACACAAATATTTGTGAATGCATGGGCAATTCATAGGGATCCGGCTGTATGGCCCGACCCACTGTCGTTCAAACCCGATAGGTTTTTGGACTCTGATATTGATTTCAAGGGCCAGCATTTTCAGATGATTCCATTCGGTTCGGGTCGAAGAAGTTGTGTGGGCTTGACATTGGGTTACAGAATGGTGAGTTTAGCCATAGCCAGTTTGCTACAGACCTTTGATTGGAAGCTTGCAGGTGGCGTCCAGCCAGAAGCACTGGACATGAGGGAGATTGTGGGTTTGACAATGCGCAGGATGGTGCCTTTGAAAGCGATTCCCAATCTCCGAGAATAGTGTGATCATGTAAAAATGAAATAACCTCTTTTATATATAGTCTATACCAAAGAATAATTGTTGTAGACGACAATAAGAAGAACTCCAATTACTACAAGGAAGATATATCCTATTCCAAGATAGTCGATCCAAATGTAGCGGTGGTTTAAGTTCTGCAACTTAAATAAGTCGTCAGAGGAAGCATATATTGATGCAATATTTTAGCTTCGCCCTCAGACAGCTTTCTGATAGTTGAAGCCAACACATTGTATTTATTTATCATCTCTTGCATCAAGGCTGATCAAGGTTTTTTAACTATATTAATTAATTTGTACCATATGTATATAATATTTATATGAATGTGGTGTGCATACACGGTACATGATAATACTTTCATCTAAACATTATGATTTAGTTCTGAAATCAACGGGTGTGGAGATTGTTCATATTTTTCTATGAAAATTCTCCAATGCTCAATTCAATTAGAGTAAGCAAAAGTTTGGTAATAAATTAATGTTGTAGTAGAAGTAAAAAATATGAAAATATGAGATAGTGCAACTGTAAAAAGTATGATAATAATATACTTGATATAGGGTGACTCAAAAGGCCCAACGTTTCAGACAACGGTCCAGGGCCCATGATCCACGTCGACCATGTTCGACCAGATAGTGGCCCGAAGGGCCCAACGTTCAGACGACGGCCCAAGGCCCATGGGACATGTCGACTATATTCGACCAGCCTCCCCCAGGCCCAGGCGGGCGCCTCATAGCCCTCGGATAATATCGACCATATTCAACCCCAGTCAGGCTGACAGGAGATTGAATTCTGCACAGTACTCTGCCACAGCATTAAATGCGTTGACTGGCACCACGCCACCACATTAATGGCGCATGCCATCCCCTCACTGTCTGACACGGCAGGCGCCACCCTGTATACCATCATGTCCTGTAGCATGAAAGGATATCTAGCTGGCAAAATTCAAATGGGGGAATAGACTAATTGCCCCTTGGAGGAGGCTGAAGACCCCAAGGGTAAGCCAAGGGCTTACCAGTCATTTCCTACAAGGGGAAGAATATAAAAACTCCTCTGTCTTGCCTCACAAGGTATGCACGAGGACACACTGAATCTATCTTACTCCATTGTTAGTTACTGAAAATACTGACTTGAGCGTCGGAGGGCCAGAGCTAAGGGCCACTCGGCTAGCCTAACGTTTGCCTTGATTGCAGGATTCTCAATTATCATAAACGGAAGATATCCACCTTTGGGGTTAACCCCTATACAGATCGGAATCGAAGTACCTGTATTACGATTCGGACCCTCATCAATACTAATTATAAGTAGCATTATTTGGGATATCCCATGATTGATTTGGCCTCGCTTAGGTCATTCAGTTACAAGAATTCAATATTCAATTATAGATGTATTAATGTATTATAACATATGATAAAAATCAATTCGATATTCAAAGGATATAAATTTATGAATAAATTAGAAATATTATTCTTTTTTAATGCTTTTTGAATAATACCACACCATTATGAATTTTCTTTTAGGTGGGTGGTGGAAGGGAATTGAATTGAAGTTAATTATTCGACAAAAGCAATAGATATGAAGAAAGCTGGCGAAAACTAGAACTCAAGAAACAGAATACTAACGAAAGTTTCGAATAAACTTCTTTGTCATTGTCATCACATTAATTAGAGTCAACCCAACTGCACAAGCAAACCAAAATGGATCGAAACGTCTAAGTTCAAATCAATTGCCGGCTGAAAGCAAAGTCTTGGAAACAAATTATTAAAAAATCCTTGAAATAAAATATTTTTCAATCCAAAAATATCCATCTATCCCAAAGAAACACCCCCCTACCCCCCACCAAAAAAAAAAAAAAAAAAAGAAACCAATATAGTCAACGTCATTTAATGTAAAAATACTACTAAATGTGTGGACAGTATATCCAGATTTTTTGACTTTTAATGTAGAAATTATTTGCTACATATGAATCTATATTAATCAATAATTAATAATATATATTATTTAGTGTAGTTATTGTTAAAATTATGCTATTGTTTGTGGTAGTAAAAAGGGATCAAGAGGGGGTGAATTGACCTCTTTTTTCATTAATTAAACAATATAAAATAATAGTCAAAGATCCAAAAGGATATATAAACAGTTATATGAAAGCAGCAAAAAGAACACGAGCATTTATAGTGGTTCGGCAAACCTACATCCAGTACCTAAGATATAATTTGAGGATTTTAACTTGTACTTAGATTAAACAAGAGTGAAGTTACAGAGAAGACAAAATATAAGAAATCAATAACAAAAAGCAACTTCCTTTGATCGTAGAAATACCTAACAGACTGAATAATGGAAGGCAACAACAAACTTCAAGTGCAATATTCTGTAGAGTTCTGAACTTTATGAGAAAGGCTTCATATTCTCTTAACTGTGTTCATTCGGTTAAAACTGACCGATCGAATGTTCGGTTCGGTTAACCGAAATTTTCAATTTTTCTAAAACCATAACCGAAGCTGAACCGAACATGTTTGGGTTCAATTTCGGTTTTTAACCAAAAAAATCGGTTTGGTTTACCGAAATCGAACCATTTTTTGTTTTTTTTTGTTTTTTTTTCGATTTTTCGGTTTTAACCGAAACCGAACTAAAAAAAAAAAAACCTTATTTTTTTTACCAAGAAAGTGTTAGAAAAGTTTGTTTGTTAAAAGTAAGTTAGTTAATTAAAAATTTGAATTGGGTAACTTATTCTTTTAGTTCCAAAAAAATTATTTGATAAAAGTATATTGATAAAAATATTTATTTTTAAGTGAAAATATTGATTTAGATTTTTTTTTTATATTAAAAATACTTGTTTTGATTAAATTATAATTTATCTATTCTAAATAAATACATTTAAAATATTATAAATTTAAAAAGATAAATAGATATTTTAATTATTTTATGTTATAAAAATTTTAGTATACACATTGAATATGCTAAAATTGCTAACTTATAATCAGCAAGGCAGGCGCACGCAATTTTTGTATATTCAAACCTTAACTGCTAAGATCGAATAGCGAATTAAATCTTAAACTCAAAAGTTAAATAGCTAATTGATTCAATGACATCATAATATAGATTGCGGATTTGTAAATTTTGTGAAAAATACAATTATAACCTTACTAAATCATTATTTCTAAAAGAAAATTATGAAATATTGATAAAATTTGTATCCAAACTATCTTTTTTATGTTGAATACTCCAATTTATCCTTCAAACTATATTGTTAATTTTTTTTGTTGAAATAATTAAAAGGACAAATTATGTAAATGAACAAAAATAACTTCTATTTTAGATATAAAACGGTCTTTGTTTTTATAATAATATAGGTAAAATCTTTATTGGTTAGTAGATGCAATATACTACTAGTACTATCACAGAAATAGCCGAATATGATTCAATCACTTATCCCTTAGTTTGCAATTTAAGTTGAAATTTCAATTTTGCTCATCAACATACCCTATAATATATATAAGTTTAATTAATTAATTAATTAATTTTCTTTTAATACGATATTTTTTGCTGTTTAAATCATGATCATCTATTTTTTATATGTAACGTGTATTAGTTCATATAATAAAAAAATTATGCAATTGTACCATTTGAGTTTAGAAAAAAATATCATTTTTTTGCTCTTTATATCATAACTGTTCATGTTTTTATATGTCATTTATTAATATCTATATTATTTACAAAACATAAGGTTTTTAATAACTATTTTGATATATCATTTACTTATTTTTCTCTCAATTATTTCACCTTATAAAAAAAAATTATTTATCCCAAAAATTTAAAAATATATTAACATTTACATTATTTAAAATTTTATATTTACTTATCTTAGACTTAAAAAATTTAATAAAAAAATGTGAAATAAAACTAAAATTAGTAGTGATTGAATAATAAAATTTTGTATATATATAAAAAAATGGTTTCTTACAGTCTTGTGTAGGAGAAAAAAAGATGGAGTGGAATTTTCTTGTTCATTCCATTATAATGTTGTTTTTATCAGCTTTAATCTTCATTATATTCCGTTCGAAAAAATCTGATAGTAACAGATTACCGCCAGGGCCACCCGGATGGCCAGTTTTTGGCCACATGTTCAAGCTAGGCACCACGCCACACAGAACCATAGCCGGGTTCGGAGAGAAATACGGCCCCGTAGTTTGGCTAAAGCTGGGCTCCGTCAACACCATGGCGGTGCTCACGGCAAAAGCCGCCGCCGAATTCTTCAAGAACCACGACCTCTCCTTTGCGGACCGCAACATCGTCGAAACCATGACCGCACACGGCTACCACAACGGCTCAATGGCGTTGGCCCCCTACGGGTCGCGGTGGCGCGTGCTGCGGTGAATATGCACCGTCGAAATGTTCGTCAGCAAACGGATTAACGAGATGGCGGAGATAAGGAGAAAGTGCGTTGAAGACATGCTGTCGTGGATTGAAATAGAAGGGGAATATTCCGACGGGATTCCTGTAGGGAAATATGTATTCCTGGCAGCGTTTAACATGCTGGGGAATCTGATGATGTCGAGGGATTTGGTGGGTCCGGAATCGGAGAAGGGAATGGAATTCTATGGTGCGATGAAGAGGGTAATGGAGTGGTCTGGCAGGCCGAATGTTTCGGATTTGTTTCCATGGATTCGGGGGATTGATCTCCAGGGTTTGAAGAGGAGAGCAAATCGGGATATGGGAATTGCATTTGGGATTGCTTCTGGATTTGTTAAAGAACGGATACGAAATCGGGAGAAAGGTGGAGGAAAAGGGAGAGACTTTTTGGATGTATTGCTGGAGTTTGAGGGCTGCATGGGAGAATCTAAAAAATTATCAGAAGCCGATATCATCATTTTCATATTGGTAATTTTTCTTCCATGAACTATGACATATCATTCTAGTTTTCCTACATATACAAGTACAAGCACAGGAACATACATAATGTAGTTTTTGCTGTTCAGGTATTTAGAAGACTTTTTACTCCAGAAAAAGTAAAAAAGTTGGAAATTATATAGTAAAAAAGTTGGAAATTATGTAGTAAAAAAGTTGAAAGAATTTGAAAATAATAATGAAAAATATTATAAAACTACAGAAATTAAGCAAAAAGTATTTTTAAATCTTTTTATTTAATTAAAAAAAAGAAGCGTCACCTTGAAACACTTAAAATAATTAAAAATTGATTAAAAATTGAAAACAATTTTTAATATAAAACTATTAAAATCATCCTATTTTCACATTTTTTTAGCACGGAAAAAGGCTTAATAATAATCAAGGTCTCCAAATCCAAATAAATATAATTAGCAACCTGCATCCTTAATTTATTTGTTGGAATGATATAGTAAAGTTTCTGAAAAATTACTTTGTTTCGAGTTCAAATTAAATTCTAATGTTCGCCTAGAAGGATTTGTCATTATGTTATACATCAAACATGTTAACAATTAATTTTACTTAAAATTAAAGTTGATTTTGCGATATTCTTCTGCTAAAAGCTACTAGAAAAGAATTATTATCGCAATAAAAGACTAAAAGTTGATGAATTTGAACTGCGATGTGTATCTCAGGGAGAGTACATTTTATAAACTAAATAAAGTCCTTAATATCCCCATAATTGTTCCCATCACTAAAAAAAATTGCAGGAAATATTCCTGGCGGGTACCGAGACTACCAGCACCACCATCGAGTGGGCAATGGCGGAGCTCCTCCACAATCCAAAAACAATGTCCAGGATAAAAAATGAGATATCAAGCGTCGTCGGGACCGGAGAAAAATTCCACGAGAATCACATTGACAATCTTCCTTACTTGAACGCCGTGATCAAGGAAACTCTTCGGTTACATCCCCTGCTTCCTCCTCCCCCAACGGGCCGTACGGGACACGAATTTCATGGGCTATTTCGTGCCCAAGAACACTTAAGTTTTCGTCAACGTTTGGGCCATTGGTCGGGATCCAGAATGTTGGGACGATGCCATCCATTTTAAACCCGAAAGGTTTTTAGCCACAAATATTGTTGACTATAGAGCACTACATTTTGCGTTGATGCCGTTTGGTGCGGGCCACACGTTGGGCCATCGGATGCTCTACTTTGTGTTGGCTCGCTGATTCATGAATTTGATTGGCAACTTGAAAATTTAGTAGTACCTGATGCTGTTGACATAAACGAGAGGATGGAGATTACTGTGGGAAAACTTGAACCCTTAAAAACTGTGCCAAGAAAACGACAGAGTTAAAGGAAGTGTCATAGTCATATATTTTAATAATTATGATTATGATATTTTTGCCTATATGTATGTATAATTATAATTTGAGATTGCACTCAATAATATCTTCTTCTTTTTTTAAATATTAGATATATTTTGTGTCACATTTTGGTGCCTATATCCATGCATTATAGTCGGACATAACTCTTAGATGTTAGACATTAGACATAACATCGCCTTAAAAATGATGTCCCTCAGGTTTCCAGGCACACATGTAAATGTTCTTACCACTTGCAATTTGGAGGGACCAAAGTGATAATCTCAGCCATTCCCAGAATTAGCCAATCCAAAAAGAATCATCATCATATACCATATTTGCTACTGCTGTTTGTTATGCCGATTTTATAATAGTATCATATAAAGTTCACTGTTTCAGGGAAAAAAGAAGAAGAAAAAGAACTGCTGCTGTGTTTGTTACACGACAAGGTTGAATGAGTACTGGTCACAAGTTGCCGAAGTAATATTGTTTTTTCATTACACACGTTAGTATATAAGCCTCTGGCCAAGCAGTTCCTTTCGGCACGCTCATTATTAATCTCTAGGAAGATTTTTCACAAAGAAAGCTTGGGTTATCAGATTCTTATCAGGACCACTCCAATCGCGAACCAATTAATTCTTCTGATTATGCCAATCTTTCAGGCATAATTTTTCTTCTCGAATTTAATCCCTATCCACACAGTAGACCTGCAATCATAAGTCCATTTATTTGTCACAATTATATGTAAACTTTACAAATTCAATAATACTAATTATTATGTTTACATTGTTAACTATTCAATATTAGCGACACACATATAACTACAATAATAATTTCGTTTAAAATTTGTTGTTTGAATGTTGCCACAAGGCAATTTAAATACAATTACTGTCATTGTATATGAATTATGATTAAATTTGTGAGAATCAATATGTGATAGAAATAAAAATTGTATAGAGTTGGTAATAATTTTGATATTCCTGTACCTAACATTTTGTTAAAAATATTATTCTTTTTTCAACCCTTCAATCAAATTTTATCAAAACATTGAAGAAAAAACTCCCTACACGTGTATCGTTCTGAAATTAGATTAAGAAAAATTGATAAACTATGATAATAGTTTGAATTTTTGTCTCTCAAACATAATTGATAACCATGACAAAAATATCAGAAGAAAAATGGAATATGATGAGAAAACTACAATATTCTTTAATTTTATTTTCCACTAATGTTGCTTTTTTAATTGAAAATAATTTTCATTTAGCTAAAATATGACTTAACATTGACAGGAATAAACATTTTCGATTGTCACTAACGAATTTGAGATAATATTTTTTTATCATCACTAGTTCACTACATATGCCACTAATTGTTAATATTGTAAATTTAGTACAATTTTGTTTCATTATTAAATATATGAAAATTATATTTTGCATGATGAAATAAGGTCACTTAATATATAATTGGTGACAAGCTTCATATTGTTGCTTAATATTTTATTTTATTTTTTTATTTCACTTCAGCTTGCAATGTAGGATTATATACACGAGGGAGATAACTTTTTGTGCAATTTTTGGAAGATTGGCCATTCCTTGTACTATATATGCAGTCCCTGAATTATTATATTTGCATCAAGAGCTGGACTTCCACTCTTAGAGCAGCAAAAATGGAGTGGACTTTTACTTCAATCAACCCACTCACAATTTCCATATTCGCCGGTCTTTTTCTTCTGATACTCTTCTTGAGCAACAAGAAATCCTCCGGCAAGACTCCTCCAGGGCCGAAAGGAATCCCACTTTTCGGCAACCTTCTCCAGCTGGGGGACCTTCCCCACGAGACAATACACAAACGGCGCTAGACCTACGGCCCCGTCATCTGGCTCAGGCTTGGCTCCGTCAACACGATGGTGGTCCAGAATGCCGCTACTGCTGTAGAGCTATTCAAGAAGCACGATCTTCCATTCGCCGATCGGAAGGTTCCCGACGTGCTGACCGCCTACGATTTCAACCAAGGAACTCTCGGGATGAACCAGTTCGGCAGTCACTGGCGGGTGCTGCGGCGTCTATGCTCGATGGAATTCTTGGTGAAAAAAGAATGAACGGGACGATGGAGCTACGCCATCGGATTAGGGAAAATATGGAGCGGTGGATCCTGGAAGAATCGGCGGCTGCTCGAGCCAAGGTTAGCACCGGCGCTGTTCAGCTTAGCCGGTATCTCTTCCTTAGGGCTTTTAATCTGGTCGGAAACCTGATGCTTTCCAGGTATTTGCTCGAGGCAAAAGATCCAGAGTCAGTGTGAATTCTTCGACTGCAGGAACAAGGTTCTGGAGCTCTCCGGGACGCCGAATATTGCCGATTATTTGCCGTACTTGAAATGGATGGACCCGGTGGGAATGAAACGGGAGATGAAGAAAAATCTTGCCCGCAGGATGAAAATCGCTTCGAAATTCATCCAGGAAAGGCTTAACAACAGAAAGACGGGAAAATTCCAGGAAAAGAAGGATTTTCTCGACGTGTTGTTGGAGTACGAGGGCGACGGGAAAGATGGTATTGACAGGATCACTGAGAGTAACATCAACATTATAATCACGGTAACTATTACGACAAACAAACAACCTTACTTGAGCAAAATCTCTTCCTGTTCTTTTCCTGTCTACCTATAAAATCTTAAAATTGGACAAGAAATTAATGATCATATAAATTTGAAGGAAATGTTCTTCGCTGGGTCCGAAACAACATGCATCAGCATCGAATGGGGATTCGCGGGGCTCCGCACTCTCAGGAAGCTGAGAGAAGAACTCGACCGGTTGTCGGATTGAGCCAGTGGGTAGAAGAGAAAGACGTTGAAAACATGCCGTATCTTCAGGCCGTCGCAATAGAAACACTACGATTGCACCCGGCATTACCCCTGCTGCTGCCCAGGAACACCATGGAGGACACCAATTACTTGGGATACCAAATCCCCAAGGGCACCCAGGTCTTCGTGAACGCTTGGGCAATCGAGCGCGACCCGAAATCGTGGGAAGACCCGCTCACCTTCAAGCCTGAGAGGTTCCTGCAAACCAATGTGGAGTACAAGGGGCATCATTTCGAATTGATTCCATTCGGGTCGGATCGGGTCGGATCGTGTAATTTGTGTTGTGTTCCCATTGGCTCATCGGGTGATGCAGGACTTGGCCATTGCTCCTAATAAGGAAGAATTATTAAAAGACAGAAATGCCTCAAGGTTCGCGTCTTTTTAAATGGGTTAACCCTACCACTCGACCCGGACCCATGACCCGAATGAATCTTAACCGTCCGGGGCTGCCACCTGTATAACCAAGAAGGTGGACACCTAGACTCAACAGTGCCTTACTAGCTAAACCGTTAACTATAAATACTTCCTCATTTATTGCAATAAGGGACTTTTGAAGAAGATCAAACACATACCAAAACACCATATTTTCCCACCTGACGACCTACACCCCTCTACTCAGAAAAAACCCTTCAACCCAGAAAACGCTCACCCAAGCTCCCATCCTTGGTCGACCTCTCCACTATCGACAAATATACTGATCGTTATGTCCTGCGACATCAATAGCTACTCTAGTTCAGGCCTTTGATTGGGATCTCGGACCGGGAGTCAAGCGCAAAGACATTGACAGAGAGGAAGGGCTGGGATTGAGACTGAGGATTGAGGAAGAAGAATCCGCTCTTCGTTATCCCCAAGAAGCGCTTAAACGTTTGAGGATAAAATAATCAACATATATAGTTCTAGGCTTATGGATCATAATCAGATTAATTGTCCAATGAAGGGAACTTCAGATTATTACAAGTGCTTATTTTCCACTGATGTAAGCTTGTTTTTCATAATTATGACATTTTGTTGTAACCTATGAAGATCTATTGCGGAAACAATGAAATAAAAGTAAAATAATTTGATAGAATATGACAGCAAGATTTAACGTGGTTCGGCAATGTGCCTAATCCACCCAACAAAGAAAAGAAATTTTATTGATCTCAAATCAAAGTGCAAGTACAAATTTGAATCCCATAAATCTCATGAAAATACCTAATACTCTAGTTCTAAACTCCATTTTGAAAGAATTAGTCAAAAGTAGTAAAGAAGCCCTTGTGTTATATTCATGATACTTTTTTCGGAAGAAAAAAAATGATATTTATACTGGAAAATCGAAGCCTAAGGTTCGTGGGCTTGCGCCGTGCGCCGAGGCACACAAAAAATCTTAAAAGAATTAGTCAAAAACAGTAAAGAAGCCATTGTGTTATGTTCGTGATACTTTTTCCGGAAGAAAAAAATTGATATTTATACTGAAAAATTGAAGCCTAAGGCCCGTGCGCCGAGGCACACAAAACTTGCGGCCCGGCGTGCACAAATCTACTTGTGCCAAGAAAAAACCGAACATGGGCATAAACTTTGAGGCTCAGCGCAAAGTTACTGTTCACTGCACGCCGGGACGCACCACGTGTCTTTTCATACCTTTTTCGCCCATGTACATGCCTTGGCGCACCTTACCTCATGCCCCGAGGTGCGGCATCCTTCCAACAGGCACTGAGGTGTGTTCTCGAGCCCATTTCGACCACTTTGCTTCGTTTCAGTCCATTTCTTCCGTTTCTTGTCAATTTTACCTCAAATTTCAAGGCAAAATCAACACATTTGTTAATAAAAGCTCCTGCTTTTAGTGTTGCATTGTATTATCTCTATGCAGCCCAACGTTGTGTTTTCCACTAATAATATAAATAATTAACCTTAAATGTATTATAATAAAAAATTCACAAATAAATAATTAAATTAAATAAGCCCGTGACTATCAATAACTCACTAAAATAGATAATTCAAGGCAATTATTTCTGAAATTATGGGTGGAAAATCGATATTATCCCTCTCCTAGAGTGCATGCTTTTTGGCTTTATTCTGTGTAATAAAACAGAAGAATAAAATAATTAATCCTTCACTGCCAGACACTTACGTTGCATTGCATGGGGCCAGCTGGGATATTAGAGGCTAATTTGTAAAAATATAGTGAATTTTTTTTTTTTTTTACAAAACTACTGTAATTTTGAAAAATTTATAAAATTATGGTAAGACGTGGCTTTTAACTATTTTTTTTTTTTAATCCAACAATTAAGAGGTGTGGCCCCAGGCCACGCCTCTTAATTGATGTGTACTGCTCCCTTGAAAGCCGGCCACGCCTCTTTGGGATTTTTTTTTCTTTTTTCTTTTTGGTATTGTTTTATATATATGTATATATATATATATATTTTAATATTTTAATTTTAATGTTTGAATTTTTTTTTTCTTTTGGGATTTTTCTCTTTAGGGTTGACATAGCATCATTTGTTTTATCTTTATTTTATGTAATTTAATATAGAATATTTTATCTTATATTTAAAATTTTAATTAATTAATTTTTTGAAATATTAAAAATGTGCCATAAAATATAGTATAAATTTTAAATTTTTTTATAAATGTACTATTTTATAAAATGCAAGTGATTGAAGCATGTTTTTATAAATTTACTATACTCTATATTTTCTTCAGTTGATGCAATATATTAATTCGTGAAGGAATGCTTGTAATGTTTGAACTTTGGCCAAAATAAGCATGTAAAACCACAGTATATGATTATATATTAATGCATTAATCAAGCGTTATCATACTTTTTAATCATAAGTGATGCTTGTAATTTCAAGGTATGTTATTATTTTGGGCTAATTTATAAAAATATTGTGAAAAAAATAATATTTGCAAAATTACCTTAATTCTTGAAAGTTTATAAAAGTACGGAGCCACGCCTTTAGCTATCTTTTCATTTTTTTTTAATCAGATAATTAAGAGGCGTGGCTCGGGCCACGCCTCTAAATCCGTGATTGCTGCAACACGATTGCATTGAAGGCCATGCCTCTTTAGGAATTTTTTTTTTTTTTTAATTCCTTTTTCTATGTTTGAATTTTTTTGCTTTTAGAAATAATATTAGGGCTGACATCAGCCCTAATATTATTTTATGTAATTTAATATAGAATATTTTATTTTATATTTAAAATTTAATTAATTAATTTTTTTTAAATATTAAAAATGAGACCATAAAAATGTAGTATAAATTTTCATTTTTTTTTATAATAAATATACTATTTTATAAAATACAGTGATTGAAGCATGTTTCTATAAGTTTACTGTACTCTATATTTACTTTAGTTGATGTAATATATTAACTCTTGCATGGATGCTTGTAATGTTAGAACCTTGGTCAAAATAGGCATGTGAAACTGCAGTATATGATTATATATTAATACGTTAATCAAGATTTATTATTTATAAATAATATTTCATTTATAAATGACTACTCGCATATATTTCATTTGGAGAAGGAGACTCGCATATCAACAATCATGCAAGTGGAAAATGACATTAATTTGTCAAAATTGTTGGATCCGAGGGCTGGCATAAGTAGTGTGGAGTTGTTCGTCGAAGTTGAACCAGTACGCCCTAATAATATGCAAGACATGTTATTGCGAGGGGAACATGGATCCTACATGTCATTTTTGATGCAATATCATTTGGGCAGTACTTTTACATTTCAATAAATTTCCTTGGGAGGAAACCAATATGCCATTTAATTTAGTGGCAAATATGGACATACAATTTCACGCACATAGGCAGGGATTCTTGACTTGCCTACCAAAACAGATGCCTTTACAAATTTTGGGATCTGTGATATTTATGGTGGTGGTTCTACATCTCATCAACATTCCAACGTTGGTCCTTCTACTTCTCATCAAAAATTTTTGAAGCCGACACCCAAGCCCAAGCACATGCAAGACAACAAGCCCACCGTCAAGCCCAAGCCCAAGCCCAAGCCCGACAACATTGATTCTTCCAACTTTGTAGTTATGTTTTATGTTTTATGTTTTTCCTTTGTATCAAACTTCAAGAATAATAAATTTGGTCGAGAATTTCAAAAATTTTATATAGTTGTAATCTGTTAGATTTCACTTACATACTTAAAGAATAAAACCCATACATTATTTTTTAATTAAATAGTAAGTGTTACATATTAAACGCATAAAAATTAAATATACATAAACCCTAAACCCCAATATTCTGGCTTTGTCTTACGGAATAGTTGAAATGTAAATTTGGACTTTAAAATTAAGAATAAATAAAACGATACATGATATTAATCATTTTCATTCAAGATATATTGGCATTGACAATGACCATTTTTTTCTCTTAATAACCATGTATATCCATGCTAAAAAAATGAATCATCTCCCATTTGAGTTTAATTCTAAAAGACAATATATAGAAATATATATATATATATATATATGATAAAGTTATGTGAATGGTGGATTTTATAAGTGGAATAGATTAATAGAATCGATTAAGTAAAAATATTATGTGACAGTTTGATATACCAAAATAATAACATACCTTGAAATTACAAGCATCACTTATAATTAAAAAGTATGATAATGCTTGATTAATGTATTAATATATAATCATATACTGTGGTTTTACATACTTATTTTGGCCAAGGTTCAAACATTACAAGCATTCCTTCACGAATTAATATATTGCATCAACTGAAGAAAATATAGAGTATAGTAAATTTATAAAAACATGCTTCAATCACTTGCATTTTATAAAATAGCACATTTATAAAAAAAATTAAAATTTATACTATATTTTATGGCTCATTTTTAATATTTCAAAAAATCAATTAATTAAAATTTTAAATATAAGATAAAATATTCTATATTCAATTACATAAAATAAAGATAAAACAAATGATGCTATGTCAACCCTAAAGAGAAAAATCCCAAAATAAAAAAAAAATTCAAACATTAAAATTAAAAAATTAATATATATATATATATATATATATATAAAACAATACCAAAAAGGCGTGGCCTGGGGAATACCATGCCTCTTGAAGGGAACATTACGCATCAATTAAGAGGCGTGGCTCTCTTAATTATTGGATTAAAAAAAAAAGAAAAATAGTTAAAGGCATGGCTTGTAGTCACGTCTTACCATAATTTTATAAATTTTTCAAAATTACGGTAGTTTTGTAAAAAAAAAAAAAAAATTCACTATATTTTGACAAATTAGCCGATACTAGAGCTCTCTCTTTCTTTTTCCATTTTGCATTTTCTTGGTTTTTCCTGTCACCATTTAATTTAATTTGTTATTCCCTCCTCCCTATTCATGGAAAAATGTTATAAATTTCGGACTCGAAATCAAAACTTTTCAGTAAAATAAAGTTCCTACAAATTCTCTCTTTAGCTTGCACAATCTCAATTTCGGCTTTGTAACTATATCCAATCATATATTATCTATAAATATCTATATTTTCTACATTATATTAAAAAAGCTAATCTACACTCACAAATGACAATTTTTACATCAATGACCCGTTTATTATATGATATGAGATGTTGAATAATGGGATGAAATCAGGGATAGAAAGTAGAATTATGATAATTTTATACTTTTTAAATTATATCTACTTTAAAGATGACATGAATGATGAAAGTGAATAATTTTACTAATTGTTTACTTGAATGGATTATAATATTAAGATAATTTTTGAAAAAGATTAAAATATTCTTTAATTAAAAGAAAGAGAAATACAAATATATATATATTGTAATTGGGAATAGGATATGAAGAATTCTTTCCACAACCCAACAAGTTAGTTAAAAAATTGAAAACAATGTGATTGATATCATGGCCGCAAGTTATTTAAAACAACAGCATTAATTACAGTATGATTATTTCATCACATCGAAAAGGGATGATATCTCATCCCTCAAAATATGTCATTTTCATAACGGGCTTTGATTTCATATTGGGCTTCTATATTATGAAGTAAACATTATATTAGATGGGATAAAATGTATCGTCCCACCTAATACTATTACATAAACTAGGCCCAAGTATATCAAAATGTTATTTATAAAAAATATCATCAAATTATAATACACATCTATAATTTTATATACACACAATTGAAATTATATACATCCAACTATATAATTATTGATTCACACTGCTATCTTAACTTCCGTCTCTTACCATTGCAAGAGGCATGCATCAATAATTCTTCTCAATTCGTTCGCACTAAACTCAAGAATCTCCCTGCTTCCCATTTTCTTATGCTGCCAAAATCAGGTAATTTTTGTTCTTTTTTAAATTTTTTCTCGCAGTTCTTCATATTTGAATAATAATTTTTAGTTTATTCTACTAAATTGGGATATGCTTTGTGAATTTCTTTTTGACTGATAATTATTTTTTTTTAGAGAATATTATAAATGATAAATTTTATTCATTTTCATCAAGTCAATATTATCCTATCAGTGAAATCGAATCAAATAAATTAAAGTATAAATTGCATAATTAGATACACATGAGGCGTACATAATATACCAATTTGAGTTCGAACTCGAGACCTTTCATATAATATGAGAAATTTATGTTATTGAGCTACAAACTACTGTACTCTTTTTGACTCATAATATCCAAACATATCAACTGTTTTGAGCCAAAATGAGGAATAGTAAAAGCCCAAAACACCCCCCTACAATGAGCCCTTCTTGCCAAAAACCCTTCTATCATCACGTATGCATACATAAATCTATTATATATTTTTCATATTATATAGTAGTGGCAAATGGGTGGGTTGGATTCAAAATGGGTTGGGCTCAAAATGGATTTATATTTATGGATTGAAAATGAGTTGGGTCGGATTTGGGCGGGTTCAATACAAAATAGAAAAAAAATGTAAACTTTTTGCAATTTTTTTTTGTTATATTATTTTATTAAACTACAATCTTTTTATCTTTATTTGGCATATGTTAATTAATTATTATTAAATCATTGTTAATCACGTAAAATCAAATCAAATCATGTAAACATATAATTTACTTATTATTTTATAATATTTATATTTTTTCTTTTAATACAAAATAACAATCTTGCTCAATGAGTAAAACATAATTATATGAAATATTTTAAATTTTTAGTACAAAATGTTTACATTGTACCCAACAAAATATTTACTATACTAGTCGTATTTGTTTTTTGTTTTTTGCTTTTTATATTTTGTCAATATTTGAAAAAGTACTATTTATTTTATTTTTAATTGTTTCAATCTAGTTCATTATCGTTTATCACAATAATCAAATTCAAATTCAATTCAACATAAAAGAATTATTATCATTTTAAAACAATTAAAATATACATATATCTTGCAAAATATGTCTTTTTAAGAATAAAAAATATAAATAATTTAAATTTAAATTCTTATATCTACCTAAATTATTATTTTTAAATAAAATACTCAAAAAATATTGAAATATAATTATTTTTTTAATTTTTGAAAATATTATAACTGAAAATAAAAATTAAGTTAGGGCCCTTTCTTCATGTGGAGGGAAAGGAAATGAAATGAATGGTTGCAATCTGTCCTCCCACATGCTACCACTATATAATAAATTTTTTTGTATTTATATATTAATATTTTGGTAGTTTGTAAAAATTATAAAAGGAAAAAAGAAAAATATATTTTTTTTATTTTCATATTGCAAAGTTAAAAAAAAATTGGGGGCTATAAAATTAACTGGCTAAATTTTTTTATAAAAAATTGGAGTTTATAAACCAAATAATGATATAATCAATTTTTAGATCATAATCTCAAGTAAACGTTACTTGATTAATTCATTCGAATTAAGTTAACAAATTAATATTTTAAAATTAAATGAGGTGGAGAAATAGTAAATTATTAATTAGTGATATATAATTTATCTAATTTTTAATTCATTATTTTTTTCATTTTTCAAGTGTTATAGAAATAAAAATAAAGTATTGTAAGATCTTGAGAGAATGAGAAAATTGAAGGATAATTTTGGGACTAAAATTGAATTGAATTATTTAAAAACCACGTTCAACCCATTTACATTCAAAATCATTTTCAACCCATTAAAACCCAACTCATATTTAACCCATTAAAACCCAACTCAACTCAAATGCAATCAAATTATTTTAAACCCAATCCAACCCAACCCAAAATGAATTGGGTTGGAACCATGGGTTGAGGACCAATTTGCCCCCCATAATATTATACATATATTCATAAATAATATTCAATTCAAATTTCACCTCAATTACCCAATAAAAAGCATTGATTTGATATCAACAATAAAAGATGTTTCCCAAAACATTAAAAAAGAAAAAAAGTCGCCAATTTTTTTTTCTACTTTTCTTCCCCAAAATAGAAATAAAAATATATTACATTCCCGAATTCTACTCCCAAAATTTATTTTTCCAAAATATAAAAGCTAAAAATGAACAAAACATATCCAAGTATTGCCAAGGTCCTTTTACACTCCTAAATGGTGGTTTTTTCATTGAAATTACACCAATTTTTAATTTAGTAAAAATAATTTTATTAATAATTTGCAACTTCCTTCTTCCGTACATTCAAAATCCATTATTCATAATTCATTGCTCGCCAATTATATTTTTAAATTACTCGATAAGTACTTTATACATGCAGAGCTTGAAATGCCGAAACAACTTGTTGATATATAAGGACATGAAACATGTAGTTATACGGATATTATTATTTTCAATATATATATATATATATATTAAAAAGAATGAGCACAACATGATTATACGGATATTATTATTTTCGAAAATTGAAATTGAAGTCATCCAACAAAACAAATCAACAAACATATACAGATTTATTTTTTTCCTTTCTCCTTTTCTTTTCTAAATATTGAAAATGAAAGTTCCCAAAAAACTTGTTTGCCATGGCATTGATTAGACTCAGTCCAAACTCCGAACTGCACAAGAAAAACAAAATGGATCAGCGTCAAAGTTAAAATCAATTGCCGGCTGGCCAATTGAGGAGTCTTAATTTGACCAAAGAGATCAATGACTTAATTCGAACAATCAATTTTGCGAGTGTGTAACTATCAGATTGAAGAAAATAAAATGGGTGAAAATGAGAGAGAAATAGTAAAGTTCATCGATGGGGATAGAATGCAAGTTGGTTTAGCATCATTTTCTACTAGAATCTTCTAGATTGCTCTCCCACTCCAAAGTTCCAAAAATTGCAAAAGTGAAAAACATAATATCATGATCTACACATGCACATACTTAGAGTATGTAGAAATTAAATTTAATAAATTTCAAGGTATAAATAAATAAATTTAAATTAATAATTAGTATATTATTTTAGATCTGTCACTGTTTAATTAGTTGAAAATTAATTCATCTATTTCAATTTATAAATATATATTTGAGCCGTAATTAAAAATATTTAATATGTACAGTAGGATTAGTAATTCGACTGGGTTGGATGGGTTGTGGTAGGATCAAGGTATGGGCATTATTTGAATTTGCTTATATCTGAACCCAATCAATTTAATTTTCAACCTAATAAATTTAAATCCAAACCCAACCCACTCCAAATCAGGTAATCCGGGTCAACCAAATTATGAATTGGATTGACCTAATAACCTAAAAACCCATATCCACCCAATTTTTTTAAGTTTATTTCGGGTCGATCTGATTTTAACTCAACTAAATAAGTTTCAACCTAAACCCACTAATTTCGGGTCAATTTCGTGACGGGTTGTTGGGTGGAATTTGAAATTGTCACCCTAACATGCAGTACCGAATGTTTATTTACATTAATGTTAAACAAAATATAAAACGACTTCCTTTGAGATATAGAATTTAAACTAAATAATAAGGTTAACTGCACTATATATGTTAAACCTAGTGACATAACTGGGTAAACACACGGAAAATAACCTCAAACCACCACTTATAAACACAAGTGATAAATGGTAACAAAGGACTTCACTTGAAAGAAGAGATGTCCTTAACGTACGCGGAGTACTTAATTTTTGCCTCTCCAGACCGCAAAATTTTCTCAATATGTCGATCATATATATATATATATATATATATATATTTATATTTTTTTTTTAAACTAATAAATTTTCGTCTGGGTGTTGAATTTTGAAGTCGACTTTTTCTGGTTCAATTTAATGCGTGGAGGCTATCTAATCCACGTCTACCATTGACAACTGATCAATGTGAACTTCCGGACATCGTCCTATACATCATTGTCCGAACCCCTTCAGCCCTACGGCAGTTACTAATGCCTCAATAAATTAGTCCTTAATTTCCAACACTTATATGGTCCCTTAATTGTTTGACCCAAAATTTGGATTTATCTTTTAATTAATCAGTGTAATAGATTAATACGACGGCCAGCGCAATAAGAAAACAAAAACTTACTTTTAATGTCGGGAAGGACAATAGGACATCTCCCCAATAGTTATTTTCATCGGAGATGCCAAAAACTTTATGGTCCGTAGTTTATAGTACAAAGCTATAGTAGACATAAACTCATGAGTTTTTAAATTAATGGATTAATACCGAATTAAGTTCCTTAAATTTAATAGGCTTGATTCTTCTCTGAGGTGGATTGACCTATTAGATTCATATAAATCTTTATAGGTGACGGAGTTATTATTACAATAAATTAGATGATTAGTAGACTAACAAAATTAGCAATAGAGAATTATCTTTTATTTTTCCTTCAACTTCTTATTGTATCAATAATTAAGCCCACTTTAGAAAAGAATCAAATTTATATATAAAAGTAAAAGAGCTTGACTCAATGTTATTCTACGATGCCATTTTTATTAAGCTTATTGTATATTATATCCAAGTGAATTTTAAAATGAAATATGGTCAATCTTATAAATATAATTTGGTTGAGTATACATTATAGTTAACTTGATGCTATGAACTAGTTTGGTTGGATTTTAAGTTATCCCATAATTATTTATCATGAGAATTGCACTTACAAACACAGATTTTTGGTATTTATGCGAATTTAAATATTTGTTGTTATTCTAATCAAATGAATTATTGTGAAATAAAAACACTATATACTACCTTATCATTCCAATCAAACTAGACCTACGTTTCGCGAGCCATACAGACCAAAACCTACACCAGTAACCACCATGATCAGCCCGATAATTTCTCTATTCAAACTTGTAGGAAAATGAGAATGTTCTAGATTACAATAAAAAGTGAAGTTCTGTCTATTTTTGACAGGTGGTTCCTTTGCAACTTTGCCACTGACCAAAATTAATTATGTCGTGGTCGGTTGGAAATTTTTTCAGTATGATCACACGCCAGTTGACGAGCCATTGGAAGAATATTAAGTCTCTTCAGTACTGCTATCCGGGAATAGAGGAAAAACGTTGCAAAGATATAAAAATTGTATCTCGTTTCTTATTATTTCTTTGGCAAAATAGCTACGTGCATATCCAGCTACTCACTGGATGTAGATTAGTATCATAGAAAAGTAAAAAAATAAAAAAATAAATAGATTATAAATATTTTTCATCAAAGATAATAAAAATTGTATCCAGTTTCTTTATTATTTCTTTGACAAAATAACTACGTGCATATCCAACTACTTCTGGATATAGATTGGTATCATGGAAAAGGAAACAAAATAAATAGATTATAAACATTTCTCATAACCAATGTTTTGAAAATTGGACTAGACTGGTTGGTCGAATTGGTGATCAGAGGCCAATCCAATCCGTTTGAAGCTTAAAAACCGGTGGCCTTCTGAACCGGTCGAAAATCGGTTCAATCGGTGCTGGTTTGACTGGTTGACCATCGGTTCACTTATTTTTCTATTTTTTAAAATTTAAAAATTAATTTTTTTTAGAAAAATGAAAAATATAAATAAAAAAAAAAGAATAAAAGGAAAAAGAGTTAAGAGTTGAAGATGATAACTAAAGATTTTGAACATGTAGTTTTTTGAAACATAATTTATTTCCTTAAAATTTAATGAATATTTAGTAGTTATTTTTCCTTAAGATTCTGGGCATGTAGTTATATGTGGATATTTTTATTTTGTTTAATCTCTCTTAGATTGTATTGAATATTTAATATATAAAAATTTATTTTTACTTGATTTTAAATTATGAAATGAATTATTATTTAAATTAATATTGAGTTTTATTTTTTATTTATTTATAGTTGACTAATTATGAAGTCGTTTTTTTAACAATATATTTAAAAATGAGTAAGAATTGAATTTTTTTTAAATAATATTTTTTTAATATTATTGAAAGTTTTATTTTTTGTTAACATTAAAATATTGGGCTAAAATTTTTTACTCCCCTGTATTATACGAAATAGGCCGGTTACCCCCCGGCCCCCTGTGAAAAAAAAGGGATGAAATGCACCCTTATGTTTTTAAATTTGGATCACTGGTCCCTTCTTTTTATTTGAGTAGAATTTTTTATTAAAATGATGAAAATACCCTCATATATATAATTATTTTATATCCTTATTTTTTTTCTTTTATTAATCTAAATTAAATATCTTATGTATTTATAAAATACATAAGATATTTATATAAATTAAATACTATCTAATATTTATAAAATTATATATCCATACATATATATAAAATTATATACATATAAAAAATTATATAAATATGTATATGCATAATATATATATATGTATATAAAATTATTTATAACATATCTATATACATATAATATATATATTTCTTTTTCTTTTGTTTAATCTAAAATTAAATAATTTTATATTTATGAAACATATAACATATTTATATAAATTAAATGTTATTTAATATTTATAAAATTATATATACATATATATATAAAATATTATCAAAACTAAATAATTTCATATTTATAAAATATATAACATATTTATATAAATTAAATACTATATAATATTTATAAAACATTATATACATTCATATATATAAAATCACATATATATAAAATTATATACACACACACATATGCATATAAAACTATTCATAACATATTTATATGCATTAAATACTATTTATTATTTAAAAAATTATATATACATACATATATATAAAATTATTTATGACATATATATATACATATATATAAAATATATATTTTTTCCTTCTGTTTAATCTAAAATTAAATAATTTTACATTTATGAAACATATAACATATTTATGTAAATTAAATATTATTTAATATTTATAAAATTATATATACATACATATATATATGTATAAAATTATCAAAACTAAATAATTTCATATTTATAAAATATATAACATATTTATATAAATCAAATAGTATATAATTATATAAAAAATTATTTACAGGCATATATATACAATCACATATATATAAAATTATATATGCATATATGCATATAAAATTCTTCATAACATATATATATTGGGCAAAAATCTTTTTACCACATGTATTATACGAAATGAACGGTTTACCCCCCTATGATATATTAAGGGCATAATAGTCATTTTATCTATAAAAAATCACAACCACTCTCATTTTCGGGCGTGTGCACTCCACTTATGGTCTCAGAGGGGTTTTTCACTTGTTTTTAAAAACATAAGGCTGCATTTCAACCTTTTTTCAGGGGGGGGGGGGGGTTGGGTAAACCACAAAAATAATTTTTTCAAAGGGGCTAAAAATACATTTTCCCTTAAAATATTATATATATTTATAAAATTAAATATAATTATTACCTCATTATGATGTCATACTAGTCGGACTGATGGTCCAACTGGTTGAATCGGTACAACCAATGACCAATTGTATTGCCAGTTCTTTGTTCAGTCCAATTTTGAAAACATTGTCCATAAGTATAGTGGTTCAAATACTAGCTTCTTTATGCTATGTTTGAATTTTAAATTTAACGAAAAAATATTAAGAAAAATAATTTTTTTTGTCGCTTCAACTAATATAACTTTAATTGCATCATATTTTTTATCCTGAATAAGTTTCCCCACTAAATTTTAAGATCCAAACATGCCATTAATTTAACTTTGTACAAAATCAAATAGAAAAGTAATTTCTCTTTTATTTTCTCTCTCCATAAAGACTAAAAGTGTAAACAAAGACTAGAGAAACAGCCAAGAAAGATCCACTTCTTACAATATAGGCCACATATACGTTCCATTACGTAGATTCGTGACTATTCTTAACGGAACATAGTAACTAGATTGACTATTGGTAATTCGATAACAATGGCGTGATCCTATCGGCTTATGAAACAATCTTAATTATTACATAATGTCAAAAGTTGACCAATCAATACATATGTATGTATAGCTTACTTCACTATACATATACACATAAAATCCTACAAATTAAGAAAAAAGGATGTCTAATTGGAGCTTTAGTTTATTTCCCTGGTTGGCGGCCCTATTCGCATCAACCCTTTTCGTTAAATTCTTGTTCAAGTTCAAGAATGGCTCTTCCAGGGTACGCCTGCCGCCGGGCCCTCCAGGGTGGCCTTTAGTGGGCAATTTGCTCGATCTTGGTGAAATACCCCACCAGACATTTTACAAGCTTCAAGCCAAATACGGCCAGTTCTATTGCTGAAACTCGGAAAAATAAACACAATGGTCGTCCAATCATCAGAAGCAGCCGCTGAGCTTTTCAAGAAATGCGACCTCCCTTTCGCTGACCGCAAAGTTCCTGATTCTCTTACTGCTCTTGGCTACAACCGGGGATCCATCGCCATTGGAGCCTACGGCGAGTACTGGCGGAAAGTGCGCCGTATTAGCACCATGGAATTCCTGGTCCACAAAAGGGTCAACGCTACAATGTCCGTTAGACAAAAATGCATCAGCGAGACGATCGAGCGGATCAAGGAAAGCGTGGAGAAATCGAAAAAGGATGGAGGAACAGGAGAGATTCAACTAAACTGGTTCCTTTTTGTTACAGCTTTTAACGTCATTGGAAATCTTATGTTGTCCAGGGACATGGACACCGGTGCTGGAAAAGCGAGCGAGTTCTTTAATACATTCATCGTGTTCTTGGAGTGGGTTGGGAAGCCTAACTTGGCTGATTTCTTGCCCTTCTTGAAATGGGCAGACCCGCAAGGGATCAAGAGGAATACGGCGAAGCATCTGGAGAAATTGATTGCATTTGCTTCTGAGATCGTGAAGGAGAGGATTGAGGAGAGGAAATCAGGGAAAGAACAGAGAAAAAATGACTTCTTGGATGTGTTGCTGGATGATGAAGGTGATCATGTGGAGGGAGAGGGACCTGACAGGCAGCTCTCAGTGAAGAACATCACTATTGTCCTCCTGGTAAGAAATTAACATCGTATTGTATGTATATACTCCGTCCATCCTAAATTAAATGTTCATATTCTTGTTCGGACGTGGAATAGAATATAGATCAAGATCGTAGAATCATCTAAAAAATTTCACAATAATCACTAAGAAAATCTTTGGATCATTCAGGAAATGTTTTTTGGTGGAACTGAGACGACAAGCGGCACCGTCGAATGGGGAATGGCTGAGTTACTGCGCCATCCAAACTCAATGAAGAAGATCCAAGACGAGATCGACCGTGTTGTCGGGCGTACCCGGATGGTGGATGAGAATGACCTAAACGACATGCCCTATTTGCAGGCAACCGTGAAGGAAATACTGCGATTATACCCCCCAATCCAAATGCTACTCCCAAGGAACGCAATGGAAGACACAGAATTCATGGGCTACGCCGTGCCTAAGAATTTACATGGTTAATTATTAATTGGATGGATGCCAATTATGGTTGGAATCCAATAGATAATTAAAGTATTGATTTTGGTGAAATAGAGGAAGGGAAAAAAGGTTAAGTATCATAAATTGAGTTGTCCCACATTGTAAGCTTATGAGAAAGGAGACCCTCTTGTGACCTATAAAACCAAGTGGAGGAGTTGAAGGGTCTTTAACCCTTCACTTGTCCCACATTGGTTTTGTAAACAAGTGTGGTGTAGTTTATATTGAACTCAAGTAAGAATGCTTGATAAAGTGTTCTTTAAGGGGTTCATAAAAGTGGACCACACGCGCGCCGCCGCCCGGCCCAGCTCCGGGTCGCGGGCGTTAGGGTGAATGTCTCAGTCTCAGTCTTAATTTTTTGGACAAAATTCAATTGGAATTTTGAACTTAACCGTTGGCTTGATTGGATAGAGGCTTGACCGAGTCCTGCCTGTTGGAGATCACAGCTTAGGGTTGATTGGCGGATAAGGATTAGGGTTTTACTCAGTCAAACCCTAATCAGCTTTTTAAACAGCCGTCAAACCCCAGGCGTTAGGGTTTTACAAATTTTTCAAAATTACGGTAGTTTTGTTAAAAAAAAAAAAATTTCACTATATTTTGACAAATTAGCCTATACTAGAGCTCTCTCTTTCTTTTTCCATTTTGCATTTTCTTGGTTTTTCCTATCACCATTTAATTTAATTTGTTATTCCCTCCTCCCTATTCATGGAAAAATGCTATAAATTTCGGACTCGAAATCAAAACTTTTCAGTAAAATAAAGTTCCTACAAATTCTCTCTTTAGCTTGCACAATCTCAATTTCGGTTTTCTAACTATATCCAATCATATATAATCTATAAATATCTATATTTTCTACATTATATAAAAAAAGCTAATCTACACTCACAAATGACAATTTTTACATCAATGAACCGTTTATTATATGATATGAGATGTTGAATGATGGGATGAAATCAGGGATATAAAGTAGAATTATGATAATTTTATACTTTCTAAATTATATCTACTTTAAAGATGATATGAATGATGAAAGTAAATAATTTTACTAATTGTTTACTTGAATGGATTATAATATTGAGATAATTTTTAAAAAAGATTAAAATATCCTTTAATTAAAAGAAAGAGAAATACAAATATATATATATAGTGTGTAATTGGAAATAGGGTATGAAGAATTCTTTCCACAACCCAACAAGTTAGTTAAAAAATTGAAAACAATTGGTATCATGGCCGTAAGTTATTTAAAACAACAACATTAATTACAGTATGATTATTTCATCACATTGAAAAGGGATGATATCTCATCCCTCAAAATATGCCATTTTCATAGCGGGCTTTGATTTCGTATTGGGCTTCTATATTATGAAGTAAACAAGATATTAGGTGGGATAAAATGTATCATCCCACCTAATACTACTACATAAACTAGGCCCAAGTATATCAAAATGGAAAGATAATTTTAGGACTAAAATTGGGTTGAATTATTTAAAAATCACGTTCAACCCATTTACATTCAAAATCCTTTTCAACCCATTAAAACCCAGCCCATCTTTATCCCATCAAAATCCAACTCAACCCAAATCCAATCAAATTATTTTAAACCCAACCCAAAATGAATTGGGTTGGAATCATGGGTTGAGACCCAATTTGCCCCCCATAATATTATACAATATATTCATAAATAATATTCAATTCAAATTTCACCTCAATTACCCAATAAAAAGCATTGATTTGATATCAACAATAAAAGATGTTCCCCAAAACATTAAAAAAAAAAAAAAATCGCCAATTTTTTTTTCTACTTTTCTTCCCCAAAATATAAATAAAAATATATTACATTCTCAAATCCAACTCCCAAAATTTATTTTTCCAAAATATAAAAGCTAAAAATGAACAAAACATATCCAAGTATTGCCAAGGTCCTTTTACACACCTAAATGGTGGTTTTTTTCATTGTAATTACACCAATTTTTAATTTAGTAAAAATAATTTTATTAATAATTTGCAACTTCCCTCTTCCGCACATTCAAAATCCATTATTCATAATTTGCTCGCTAGTTATATTTCTAAATCACTCGATAAGTACTTTATACATGCAGAGTTTGGAATGCCAAAACAACTCATTAATATATAAGGACATGAAACATACAGTTATACGGATATTATTGTTTTCAAAAAATATATATATATATATATTAAAAAGAATGAGCACAACATGATTATATATACGGATATTATTATTTTCGAAAATTGAAATTGAAGTCATCCAACAAAACAAATCAACAAATATATACGGATTTTTTTTCCCCTTTCTCTTTTTCTTTTCTAAAAATTGAAAATGAAAGTTCCCAACAAACTTGTTTGTCATGGCATTGATTAGACTCAGTCCAAACTCCAAACTGCACAAGAAAAAAAAAAAAAAAGATCAGCGTCAAAGTTAAAATGAATTGCCGGCCGGCCAATTGAGGAGTCTTAATTTGACCAAAGAGATCAATGACTTAATTCGAACAATTAATTTTGCGAGTGAGTAACTATCAGATTGAAGTTGGGCATTTACTTAAATTTGCTCAACTCGAACCCAATCCATTTAATTTTCAGATTAATATATAAGTCTAAACTCAAACTCAATCCACTCTGAATCAAGTTAATTCAAGTCAACCTAAGTATGAATTGGATTGATCCAATAATCTGAAAACCCACATCCACCCAACCCATTACAAAAATTATATTTTTTAAGGGCAATAAAAAAAGTTGATAATGTAAATCATATTTTTGCATTGCTTATTGATTTGACTTCCATAATCTATTTTCATTGTCCATTGTAGGAACAAAATACATCACATGAACACTTGCACAAGTACATGAATAATATTTCAATAGGTATTAGATTGGTGAATTTTCTAATTAAAAAAAAAAAAACTTGGTGGATTTGCAGGCGCACACTTATTACATCACAAACTACACACAACATTTCTAATTTTTGCATATAATGAAAAAAATTATCATGATTCTCCAACCAAAGCAAAAGAGAAAACCTAATGCAAGAATTGCTAAATACATCATAGTTTAGCCAAATTCAAAAGCTCTAGTCTATCATAAATTGCACAAAATAAATATAAACATAGCTCCAAAAATTATAGTTAATAAATTCAAAATTTTAAATATCTAACTTATATTTATTGTTTTATATATTATATGGGCTGGGTTTATGGGTCATCCAAAAAGCAATTTCGGGTTGGTTGGGTCAACCATGACCCACCCAAAATTTTTAAGTTGTATTTTGAGTCAATCTGATTTCAACCCAACTCAATAAGTTCCAACCCAAATCTACTAATTTCGTGTCAGTTTCATGACGGGTTGTTGGATCTGATTTAAAATTGTCACCCTAACATACTGAATGCTTATTTACATTAATGTTAAATAAAATATAAAACGGCTTCCTTTGAGATATAGAATTTAAACTAAATAATAAGGTTAACTACGCCATATATTGTTAAACCTAGGGACACAACTAGGTATACACACGGAAAATAACCTCAAACAAACACTTATAAACACAAGTAATGAATGTAATTAACAAAGGATTTCACTTGAAAGAAGAGACATCCTAAAACGCACGCCGAGCAATTAATTTTTGCCTCTCCAGACTGCATATTTTTCTAAATATGTCGATCATACTTATTAAACTAATAAATTTTCGTCTGGGTGTTGAATTTTGAAGTTAACTTTTGCTGGCTCAATTTTATGCGTGGAGGTTATCTAATCCACGTCTACCATTGACAATTGATCAATATGAACTTTCGGACATCGTCCTACACATCATTGTCCGAACCCCTTCAGCCCTACGGCAGTTACGAATGTCTCAATAAATTAGTCCTTAATTTCCAGACACATATGGTGCCTTAATTGTTTGACCCAAAATTTGGATTTATCTTTTAATTAATCAGTGTCATAGATTAATACGACCACAAGCGCAACAAGGAAACGAAAACTTACTTTTAATATAGGGAAGGATAATAGGACATCTCCCCAATGATTATTTTTATCGGAGATGCTAAGAACTTTACAGTCCGTAGTTTATAGTACAAAGATATAGCGGACATAAACTCATATAAGTTTTTAAATTAATGGATTAATACTAAATTAAGTTCCTTAAATTTAATAGGCTTGATTGTTCTCCGAAGGGGACTAAACTATTAGATTCATATAAATTCATATAGGTGACAGAGTTATTATTACAATAAATTAGATGATTAGCAGACTAACAAAATTAGCAATAGAGAATTATCTTTTATTTGTCCTCAACTTCTTATTTTATCAATAGTTAAGCCCACTTTAGAAAAGAATCAAATTTATATATAAAAGTAAAAGAGCTTGACTCAATGTTATTCTACGATGCCATTTTTATTAAACTTATTGTATATTATATCCAGGTGAATTTTAAAATGAAATATGGTCAATCTTATATATATAATTTGGTTGAGTATACATTATAATTAACTTGATGCTATGGGCTAGTTTGGTTGGATTTTTAAATTATCTCATGATTATTTATCATGTGATAATTTGTGTGATTTTTTATCATTGTGGTATAATTTGATTGACATGATAAATAAACTCATGAGATGGTAGGTTAATTTATTATAGGAATTGCACCTATAAATACGGACTTTTGATGTTCATGCGAGTTTGAGTATTTATTATCACTCCAATCAAACGAATAATTGTGAAATAAAAATACTATATACAACCTTACCATTTCAATCAAACTAGACCTATGTTGCACGAGCCATAGAAACCAAAACCTACACCAGTAACCACCATGATCAGCCCGATCATTTCTCTGTTCAAAATTGTAGAAAAATGAGAATGTTCTAGATTACAATAAAAAGTGAAGTTCTGTCTCTTTTGACAGGTGGTTCCTTTGCAACTTTGCCACTGACCAAAATTAATTATGTGGTCGGCTGGAAATTTTTTCAGTATGATCACACGCCAGTTGACGAGCCATTGGAAGAATATTAAGTCTCTTCAGTACTGCTATCCGGGAATAGAGGAAAAACGTTGCAAAGATATAAAAATTGTATCCTGTTTCTTATTATTTCTTTGACAAAATAACTACGTGCATATCCAACTACTCCTGGATACAGATTGGTATCATAGAAAAGTGAACAAAATAAATAGATTATAAATATTTTTCATAAGCAATGTTTTGAAAATTGGACCGGACTGATTGGTCGAACTGGTGATCAGAGGCCAATCCGATCCATTTGAAGCTTAAAAATTGGTGGCCTTCTGAATCGGTCAAAAACCGGTTCAACCAGTGGTGGTTCAACTGGTTGACCATCGGTTCACTTATTTTTCTATTTTTTTAAATTTGGAAATTAATTTTTAAAAAAAAATGAAAAATGTTAAAAAAAGAAAAAAGAGTTATGAGTTGAAGATGATAAGTACAAATTTTGGATGTGTGATATTTTGAAACATGATTTATTTCCTTAAAATTTAATGAAATAGCAATTATATCTGGATGTTTTTATTTTATTTAATCTCTCTTAGATTATGTTGAATATTTATATATAAAAATTTATTTTTACTAGATTTTAAATTATGAAACTAATAATTATTTAAATTACTGTTAAATAAAAAAATTTATTTATTTATAGTTGATTAAAATCATTTTTTTTAGAACACATTTAAAAATAAGTAAAAATTGAAATGTTTTCAAATAATGTTTTTTTAATATTATTGGAAGTTTTATTTTTTTGTTAATAGTAAAATATTATATATATATATTTATAAAATTAAATATAATTATTACGTCATTATGATGTCATATCTCTCGAATTGGTGGTCCAATTGGTTGAACCAATAAAATCAATAACCAGTTGTGTTGCCGGTTCTTTGTTCGATCCAATTTTGAAAATATTGTCCATAAGTATACTGGTGCAAATACTAGCTTCTTTATGCTATGTTTGAATTTTAAATTTTAACGAAAAAATATTAAGAAAAATAATTCTTTTTTTTCGCTTCAACTAATATAACTTTAATTGCATCATATTTTTTACCCTGAATAAGTTTCCCAACTAAATTTTAAGATCTAAACATGCCATTAATTTAACTTTGTCCAAAATCAAAGAGAAAAGTAATTTCTCTTTTATTTTCTTTCTCCATAAAGTCTAAAAGTGTAAACAGAGACTAGAGAAACAGCCTAGAAAGATCCACTTCTTACAATATAGGACGCCTATACGCTCCATTGCGTATATTCTTGACTATCCTTAACGGAACATAGTAACTAGACTGACTATTGGTAATTTGATAACAATGGCGTGATCCTATCGGCTTATGAAAAAATCTTAATTATTACATATTGTCAAAAGTTGACCAATCAATACATTTTTTATTTTTTATTTATATTTTTTTTATGTATTTTTATTTATACATACATATATGTATAGCTTACTTCACTATACATATATACATAAACCCTATATATACTCGCTTAAAGCAAGTAATCACATCCAATAAGAGCTCAAATTCAGAAAAAAATATGTCTAATTGGAGCTTTAGTTTATTTCCCTGGTTGGCTGCCCTATTCGCATCAACCCTTTTCGTTAAATTCTTGTTCAAGTTCAAGAATGGCTCTTCCAGGGTACGCCTGCCGCCGGGCCCTCCAGGGTGGCCTTTGGTGGGCAATTTGTTCGATCTTGGTGAAGTACCCCACCAGACATTTTACAAGCTTCAAGCCAAATACGGCCCAGTTCTATTGCTGAAACTCGGAAAAATAAACACAATAGTCGTCCAATCATCAGAAGCAGCCGCTGAGCTTTTCAAGAAATGCGACCTCCCTTTCGCTGACCGCAAAGTTCCTGATTCTCTTACTGCTCTGGGCTACAACCGGGGATCCATCGCCATTGGAGCCTACGGCGAGTACTGGCGGAAAATGCGCCGTATTAGCACCATGGAATTCCTGGTCCATAAAAGGGTCAACGCTACAATGTCTGTTAGACAAAAATGCATCAGCGAGACGATCGAGCGGATCAAGGAGAGCGTGGAGAAATCGAAGAAGGATGGAGGAACAGGAGAGATTCAACTAAACTGGTTCCTTTTTGTTACAGCTTTTAACGTCATTGGAAATCTTATGTTGTCCAGGGACATGGACACCGGTGCTGGAAAAGCGAGCGAGTTCTTTAATACATTCATCGTGTTCTTGGAGTGGGTTGGGAAGCCTAACTTGGCTGATTTCTTGCCCTTCTTGAAATGGGCAGACCCGCAAGGGATCAAGAGGAATACGGCGAAGCATCTGGAGAAATTGATTGCATTTGCTTCTGAGATCGTGAAGGAGAGGATTGAGGAGAGGAAATCAGGGAAAGAACAGAGAAAAAATGACTTCTTGGATGTGTTGCTGGATGATGAAGGTGATCATGTGGAGGGAGAGGGACCTGACAGGCAGCTCTCAGTGAAGAACATCACTATTGTCCTCCTGGTAAGAAATTAACATCGTATTGTATGTATATACTCCGTCCATCCTAAATTAAATGTTCATATTCTTGTTCGGACGTGGAATAGAATATAGATCAAGATCGTAGAATCATCTAAAAAATTTCACAATAATCACTAAGAAAATCTTTGGATCATTCAGGAAATGTTTTTTGGTGGAACTGAGACGACAAGCGGCACCGTCGAATGGGGAATGGCTGAGTTACTGCGCCATCCAAACTCAATGAAGAAGATCCAAGACGAGATCGACCGTGTTGTCGGGCGTACCCGGATGGTGGATGAGAACGACCTAAACGACATGCCCTATTTGCAGGCAACCGTGAAGGAAATACTGCGATTATACCCCCCAATCCAAATGCTACTCCCAAGGAACGCAATGGAAGACACAGAATTCATGGGCTACACCGTATCTAAGAACACACAAATATTTGTGAATGCATGGGCAATTCATAGGGATCCGGCTGTATGGCCCAACCCACTGTCGTTCAAACCCGAGAGGTTTTTGGACTCTGATATTGATTTCAAGGGCCAGCATTTTCAGATGATTCCATTCGGTTCGGGTCGACGAAGTTGTGTGGGCTTGACATTGGGTTACAGAATGGTGAGTTTAGCCATAGCCAGTTTGCTACAGACCTTTGATTGGAAGCTTGCAGGTGGCATCAAGCCAGAAGCACTGGACATGAGGGAGATTGTGGGTTTGACAATGCGCAGGACGGTGCCTTTGAAAGCAATTCCCACTCTCCGAGAATAGTGTGATCATGTAAAAACGAAATAACCACTTTTATATATAGTCTATACCAAAGAATAATTGTTGTAGAAGACAATAAGAAGAACTCCAATTACTACGAGGAAGATATATCCTATTCCAAGATAGTCGATCCAAATGTAGGAGTGGTTTAAGTTCTGCAACTTAAATAAGACAGAAAAAGCATATATTGATGCAAGATTTTAGCTTCGCCCTCAGACAGCTTTCTAATAGTTGAAGCCAGCATATTGTTTTTTTGTATATATCATCTCTTGCATCAAGGCTGATCAAGGTTTTTTAACTATATTAATTAATTTGTACCATATATATATAAATATAATATTTATATGAATGTGATGTGCATACACGGTACATGATAATAATTTTCTCTAAATATTATGGTTTAGTTCTGAAATCAACAGTTTTAGGGACTGTTCGCATTTTCCTATAAAAATTCTTCAATACTCAATTTAATTAGAGTAAGCAAAAGTTGGATAATAAATTAATGTTGTAGTAGAAGTAAAAAATATGAGATAATGCACTTGTAAAAAGTGTGATAACAATATGTGAAGTATAAGTAGCATTATTTGGGATATTCCATGGTTGATTTGGCCTCATTTAGGCCATTCAGTTACAAGAATCCAATATTCATTCATAGATATATTAATGTATTATAACATACGATAAAAACCAATTTGATACCCAAAGGATACAAATTTATGGATAAATTAGAAATACTATTCTTTGTAATGCTTTTTGAATAATACCACATCATTATGAATTTTCTTTTGAGTGGGTGGTGGGAGAGAATTGAATTGAAGTTATTAGACAAAAGCAATAAATACAAAGAAAGCTGGCGAAAAATAGACCTCAAGAAGAAATTTCTTTGTCATCACATTAATTAGATTCAACCCAACTGCACAAGTTCAAATCAATTGCCGGCCGAAAGCAAAGTCTTGGAAACAAATTATTAAAAAATCCTTGAAATAAAGTATTTTTCAATCCAAAAATATCCATCTATCCCACAAAAAAAAAAAAAAACAAACAATGTAGTCAACGTCACATAATGTAAAAATCTTACTAAATGTGTGGACAGTATATTCCAGATTTTTTGACTTTTAATGTAGAATTATTTGCTACATATATATGAATTTATATTAATCGATAATTAATAATATACATCATTTAGTGTAGTTATTGTTAAAATTATACTATTGTTTATGATAGTAAAAAGGAATCAAGAGAGGACAGGGATGGTTGTTGAATTGACCTCTTTCTTAATTAATTAAACAATATAAAATAATATTCAAAGATCCAAAAGGATAAATAAACAATTATATGAAAGCAGTAAAAAGAACACGAAGATTTATAGTGGTTCGCAAGTCTACATCCACTACTTAAAATATAATCTTAGGATTTTAATCTGCACTTATATTAAACAAGAGTGAAGTTACAGAGAAGACGGAATATAATAAATTAATAACAAAAAGCAACTTCCTCTAATCGTAGAAACACTTAACAGACTGGATGATGGAAGGCAAAAGCAAACTTCCAGTGCAATATTCTGTAGAGTTATGAACTTTATGAGAAAGGCTTCAAATTCTTTTGACTCATTCCTTCACTTCTTTAAATAGATAAAGTTCATTCAAAATCTTTTGCATCTTCTAGACATATCATGTTGCCACATAAAGTTCTAGCCGTAACTTCCCTTTCTTGAGTCCAGGTTGTCATATAAAAATTCCAACGACATCTTTCCTTTATCTTTCTTCTTTGAATATATGGAATTAGCTCTGGTCATGTGGCTGTGTAAAATTCTAACAATAACTTTCCTTTTTGATTTGAAAGTTGCTATATTGAAGTTCCAACGGCTACTTTCCTTACCTAATGCTGGAACATTATACATATTTTTCTTTCTCATTCTAGGCATTAATTAGACAATTATCTTGAAGATTGATCCAGCAAATATCTTCCTTTAAATAACTCTTCCTTGATTATAGGTTTCCATGTGAAGTTCCAACTGAAACTTTCCTTCTTTATTTCTAGAAAATCATGCAGATTTTTGTTCTTTTTTGCATGCATGAATTGTGTGATTATTTTACAGATATTTTAGGATTCAATCAACATATTTCGTATTTTAACTAGCTCTGCATCATATATCAAAGATAAAGATCATTAATAAAAATCATATAGCAAAATGATCATTATCAAAACTAATGTGATGAGATCCTAACAATCTCTCCCTTTTTTATGAAGATTCATTTTGCATGTGAGGATATGATAATTGCTCCCCCTAAATTTGTGCTTCCCCTGTCTACTAAACTCTATCAAGAGAAAATAGATTTATTGATAGAAACCTGGGCAAAACTTATATTCCTCTATTTGCAAGTTCTTCTGAAAGATATACAATAGCAGCAATTAGTCAAATGAGACGTAAGATAATCAGAGCAAGTTACCAAGACATAAATATAGTCCTAACATAAAATTTCAATCATAATTCTAGTTGCCAAAGATATAACATAACATGATATTAAGACAACATCCAAGCGTAATACCCAAGTCATGAAAATGAGAGTACTCATCAAAATGCTTAGTTTTCACAAGCACAAACTCATGAAAATGAGAGTACACATCCAAAAGTTTAGTTGTCACATGCACAAAGTCGTGAAAATGACATGAAAATGAGAGTACACACAAAATGCTTAGTTCTCACATGCAAAAAATCTCCCCCTCAGCATAAAAAAGGAGTAGCAAAGTGTTAATAAATATTATTTGTATTTTAGTTGGTTAAGAAATATTTTATGCTGGAGAGGAGATTATGCCAAGCTGGATTTTGAGAAAGTTAAATCGATCTTTCAGAAGAGTCTTAGTGAAGATGTCAATTATTTGGTACTTAGGGCTTGTTCTCCTACGTTTTGGGGAAAAAAATTTCGACCCCCACAAAAATTTAAAATGCATGCACATTCCCCAATCTTTCTCCCAAAACACTACAATTTTTTATCCAAAAAATCCCTCACAATTCACCAAAAAAAAAAACCCTACACCCTAAAAAGTACACCTACTCCTTCATTTTCTCATTCCATCTTTCACATCACTCATTCATTTATCATTATCTCATTTCACTCATATATATATATATATATATATATACATACATATATTTACACATATGAAAATGTTGAAATTTTACTACTTAAAAAATTATAAAACTTATGTTTACAAATTTAATTAAAATAATCATCGAGAAAATTAATTAAATATAATAAATAATTTATTTACTAAATAACATATTAAATTAATTAAATTACTTATTAATTAAATAATGTATTAGTTATATTTAATATTTAATGTATTAATTAAATATTATATTTATTCATTTAATAAATAATTTAAAATATTTTAATTTGATATAATAAATTAATTAATATTTTCAAAAAATTAATCTTCATTAAATATTAATATTCACATTTATTTAAAAGTATTATAAAAAAGTAAATATAGTGTGATATTTATTTAATAATCTATTAAGTTTAATAAATTAATATTAATACAATTAAAATAATTATCAAGAAAATTAATAAAAATTAAGTAAAAATCTCAGTGATAGTCACTAAGTAATTTATTTATTAAATAATATATTAATTAAATAATGAGTTAAAGTAAATAAATAACTTATTAAATTAATTTATTTAATTATTTAAATAACTTATTATGTATATATTAATTATGTTTCATATTTCATGTATAATTGAATATTACACTTATTTGCTTAATAAATAATTTAAGATGATTTAGTTTCATAAAATATAAAATTATTTATTTTTTTAATTTGATGAATCGTTATTAAGTCTAATATATATTTTATTTTATATAAATAAACAACTAAGTTTTATTTATACATAAATTGTAAATAATAAATAGTTAAATAATTATATTTTAAGAATAAACAATAATTAGTTTATAATTAATGTACAATAATTATTTTTTTATATAAGCGATATCAACAATTATGATATTAGCCAATTTTTTTAATTAAGATATAATTATAAATTCATAAATAATTAATATTTATTAATAAATTCATAAAAATATAAATTTTAAAATAAAGCATCAATTGAATTAATTACGTATCATTTTATTACAACAATATATCAATCATTATATATATATATACACACATCATCATCCAACTATAATATACATACATATATAATATATTATATAAAAAAATCACTTTTACCTTACAAACCCAACAAAAAAGTAATTGATTTGACATCAACAGGAAAGCTTGTCTCCTCCCAAAACATAAAGAAACAAACAACTCATTTTCAAATCATTTTCCATATTTCTCCAAAACAAAAGAAACACTTGACACATTCTCCAAATTTTCTCCCAAAAACCCATTCCCCCAAAAATATTTCTAGAAAATGGCCAAAACATAAGAGAACATGCCCTTAGTTTCTACAAAATTTATGCAAACTACACCATTGTTCACATGATCTTTTATAAAATGATGCCAGATTTCTATGTGTTTTGTTCTAGAGTGATGGACGGTGTTTTTTGTAATACAGATTGCACTAGTATTATCAAATTTGATAGGTATATTGAAAAAATCTATACCATAATCTTGGAGAGTTTGTCTCATCCAGAGGATTTGAGTGCATCAATTGCCAGACTCCATATATTCTGCTTTGGTTGTTGATAGTGGGACAACGCTTTGTTTATTGCTACACCAACTAACCAACCTTTCTCCAAGAAATTGATAGGTTCCTATGGTATTTTTTTATCGATCTTGCAACCTGCATAGTCAGCATCAGAATATCTAACAAGAGAGAAATATTTTGAGCGAGGATACCATATACCAAGGTGAGAAGATCCCTTTAAGTATCTTAATATTCATTGGACTGCTTGAAGATGAGACTCCTTTGGATTTGCTTGGAACCGAGCACACAAGCTTGTTGAGAATATAATGTTAGGTCTGCTTGCAATGAGATAGAGTTAACTTCCAATGATTCCTCGGTACATTGTTTCATCAACGTCTTTTTCTTCTGTAACAACCTCTAGTTTAGTACCTGTTGTTATGGGAATAGACGTTTCCTTGCAATTTTCCATTCTAAATTTCTTGAGCATTTCCCTTGTATATTTTTCTTGGCATATGAAAATATCTGTGGAACTTTGTTTGATTTGTAGTCCCAAGAAAGAAGTTTAGCTCTCCCATGAGACTCATTTCAAACTCACATTGAATAAAATTTGCGAAGAAATCCTTAGTACCACCAAAGATAATATCGTCCACATAAATTTTTACTATTCACATTTCATTATCAATTTTCTTTATAAAAAGAGTGGTGTCAATTATGCCCATGAAAAATCCTTTGGAGAGAAGAAAAGTGCTCAGCCTTTAGTACCAAGCCATAGGGGCTTGTTTTAAACCATATAATGTTTAGATAGTTTAAAGACATAATTTGGAAATTTAATAAAATCATTTAAAAATGCGCTTTTGGCGTTTATTTAGAAAAGAGTGAAATTTTTGTATGATGCATATGCAAGTAACATACGAATTGACTCTAATCGTGCTACGGGTGCAAGTGTTTCATCAAAATCAATACCTTCCGGTTAGGAGTATCCTTTTGCAACAAGTCTTGCCTTATTTCATACCACATATCTCATGTCATCTATCTTGTTTCTAAATACCCACTTGGTTTCAATGATTGGTTTGTCAGTAGGCCTTTCTACCAAGTTCCACACATTAGTTTTGTTAAACTGAGATAGTTCTTCCTTCGTTGCTTCTTTCTAGTACCTGTCATTTAATGCTTCATGCAGGTCAACAAGTTCTATAAGTGATAGTAAGACTAGATTATCGGTATCATAATCATTTGCCTTAGATCGAGTAATTGTTCCAGCTTTTGGATTCCCAATTATTTTATCAGTCGGATGACTTGATGCATGTTTGAATCTTCGCACCTTTTCTTGATCTTCCTCATCGGAAGTTCCGCATGGTATTTCACTAATATTTTCTTCAGAACTTTCTTTCTCAATTTCTTTTTCTTGCTGGATTGCTTCAATGATTTTGTCAATACTTGCAGTTTCTATGCTCAAAGTATCTTTGGCAATAAAAGGATTAGTTTCACAAAAAACATGTATGGATTCTTGTATGGTTCTTTTCCTTCTGTTAAAAATTCTATATGCTTTGCTATGAACTGAATATCCTACAAATATACCTTCATCCGATTTGGAATCGAATTTAGCAAGATGATCTCTATCATTCAGAATGAAGCATTTGCATCCAAATACATGAAAATGCGAGATGTTTGGAACTTTACCATGCCATAACTCATAAGCGGTCTTTTTGAGAAAAGGTATGAGAAAAACTCTATTTGCAATGTAACATGCAGTATTTTCTGCCTCCACCCAAAATGACTTAGGCAACTCATACTTGTTTAGCATTGAACTTGCCATTTCTTGAAGAATTCTATTTTTTCTTTCTACCACTCCACTTTGTTGTGGCTGTTTTTGGTGCAGAAAAATTGTAGGAATGTCCATTATAACAAAAGATCATAAATTCATTATCATGGAATTCTGATCTATGATCACTCCTTATAGTTTTAATATTCAAAGATCTAAAAGGATAAATAAATAGTTCTATGAAAGCAACAAAAAAAATACGAAATTTATAATGTTCGCAAGCCTACATCCACTATCTAAGATATAATCGTAGGATTTTAACCTGCACTTATATTAAACAAGAGTGAAGTTACAAAGAAGACAGAATATAAGAAATCAATAACAAAAGGCAACTTCCTCTTATCGCAGAAACACCTAATAGACAGGATGATGGAAGGCAAAAGCATACTTATGGTGGAATATTCTCTAGAGTTCTGAACTTTATAAGAAAGGCTTCATATTCTTTTGACTCATTCCTTCACTCCTTTAAATGGACGAAGTTCATTCATAATCTTTTGCATCTTCTAGACATGTCATGTTGCCATATAAAGTTCGAGGCATAACTTCCCTTTCTTAAGTCCAAGTTGCCATATAAAAATTCCAACGGCATCTTTCCTTTTATCTTTCTTCTTTAATATATGGAATTAGCTATGGTCATGTGGCTTTGTAAAACTCTAACAGTAACCTTCCTTCTTTGATTTGAAAGTTGCCATATTGAAGTTCCAACGGCTACTTTCCTTATCTGATGCTGGAACATTATACAGATTTTCCTTCCTTCATTCTAGGCATGAATTAGACAATTATCTTGAAGATTGATCCAATAGATATCTTCATTTAAATAACTCTTCCTTGATTGCAGGTTTCCATGTAAAGTTATAGTAGAAACTTTCCTTATTTATTTCCAGAAAATCATGCAGATTTTCATTCTTTTTTGCATGCACGAATTGAGTGATTATTTCACAAATATTTTAGAATTGAATCAATATATTTTGTACTTTTACTAGCTATGCATCATATAGTAAAGATAAAGATCGTTAATAAAAATCATGTAGAAAGATGATCATTATTAAAACTAATGTGAGGAGATCCTAACAATCTCCCCCTTTTTGATGATGATTTATTTTGCACGTGAGGATATGATAATCGCTCCCCCTGAATTTGTGCTCCCCCTGTCTACAAAACTCTATCGAGAGAAAATGGATTTATTGATAGAAACCTGGGCAAAACTTATATTCCTAATATTTTTTACTATTTTACTAAAAAAATCCCCAATCTTCATTCATAATATCATTATTTAATCAATTTGACAATAATAATTTAAATTATATTCGATCATCATATCTATATCTATATACATTTTAAAATATTATATATACATTAAAATCATTTTAAAATTATAATTTCTCTCGACTAATCAAACAAGAAGCTGACTTATTTGATATTTACATAAAAATGTCTGACACCAAAAATAAACAAATATAATTTCATTCACCAAAATACTTTTTCTTACCATCTAAAATATATACAAAAATCAATCACATTCTCTCAATTCACTGTCACATTCTCAATTTCACTCTTGAAATTTATTTCTTCAAAGTGTATGTAGAAATTAAAACAATACAAAACATAATTGACATCCTAATTTCCGAATACTTTTTATTTCTCTAGAATGCACGTTTTTCTCACCACATGAATCCTAGAAATAATCTTTGTCAAAGTTTGAATTTAAGAGCCATAGATTATTATATTCGAAGATGAATCGATCCTTGTTGTCCAAATCCCTTCAGCTCTGCACTTTTAATAATGTCTTAAACTCGTCAATTTACAATATAACTGATCTGGAAGAGAATTTATATTTTTCTTAATTGATAATTGCAACTATTGCCGACGCAATATGAAAATGAAAAATTACAGGCCTTTTTTGTTTTATTATTATTTTTCCAATTGACCTTAAAAATGAAAAGGTATAACTTAAAAATCTCTATCTCTATACCTACATGCACTAATCATTAATTTCAAACAAAATATCAAATACTATTTTATTTTTATTTTTCAAAATTGTAACTAAATTTTAAGTCTTTTAGAAATGTTGGAACTAAAAATGAAATCAAGCCCGTTTTAGCTTAATTAAAGGTATATTTAATTTTACTTTTTAAAAAAGATAAATCTCACTGAAAAAAGTTTTTCTTATAAATTTATAGTTGAATACTGACTTCACATCAAATATTTTATACTATTGTATGTTATTTTTATAAACTTACTAATTATATATATATATATTTTTATATTTATATTAGAAGTGATGAATGAAAAATAATGTAAACATCGTTGATGAAACGAGTTGAAATGATTACATTTTTTAGAAATACATTCCGAGGAAAGAGATAAAGTTTAAAATAATATTTAATTTTATTTTGAAAAATTGAAAGAATTACTTAAGAGTGTGTCCAGAGTCCAGACACTGCCTGAATTTTGGGTGGTTTTGCCGACGTCGCTCTGTGCAATTATTGGCGTTGATCCAAATTAATTTATGTTGTTGGTTAGTTTTTCGTATCTTTGGCGTATCATTCCAGGCTAGCAAGTGTGGTAAGAAATATAATTTATATTCCTCCTGGATCATTTAGGAAAAGGAAAAAAGAATAAAAAAACTTGTATCCAGTTGTTATCATTAATTTTTTAAAGCACCTATGTATGATTCGCCCAAAAAATATTTTTAGTTTAATGTCATAGAAAATAAATAATATGAAAGGACAAATTAATAAGTAAACTTTCGCTGTGGCAGGTAAGTAGCCTGACGATTGGTAGCATGTGTGGTACTCTTCAAGCGCTTAAAAATGGTATATTTTATAAAACAACAATTTTTATATTGCCAAACTCAACTAATTTATTAAAATTAAGAGTGCAGTTGAATTGAGTTGGAGAAAAGAGTTCAACTCGAGCTGAAAATATATATATATATATTTATATTAGGCTCAATCTTGAGTTCAATAAGTTTAATTTTTTGAATATAAACTTGACTCACTTAAAATTCTACTCGATTAATTCGAAATTTTGAATTTTAAACAACTATGACATAAAATAATGATAATCTAATATATATTTATTAATAAATTAAAATATAATATTAAGTTATATATTAATTTGAACCTAAATACAATAGCTTTAAATCAGCTCAACATATAGATCAAATTTAATTTAGAGGGTGTTTGAGTGAGTTTAATTATAAGTTTCTAAAATAAGATGTTAAAAGCTTATAAGTTCTTTTTAAAAAAAATTAAGAATTCCTAACTTATTTTTAGGATTTTAACAAACTCCTTAATTTTAAGCATATTAGTTACAAAATTGTCATTACTAACATGTTATAAGCTTCAAAATCTTATTTTATTCAAACATTTTAAGAACTTATATATTTTTTTAAAAAGGATCTAATATCTTATAAGCTCCAAAATCATCTTATAAGATGTAGGGATGTAGAAACTTATAAGACATTTTAATAAGTTTAGCCAAACACCATTTTAATAAGAGAGGGAGGGGGGTTCTGTTAGGGGTTTTCTATGGTCTCGTATCAATGGTTCTGACTTATCATCATTTACCCATTTTTAAGTCGTTCATATCAATTTGATTTAATCCTCGCCTTCGAACCATGATTCTCATAAAGAACCATCTTCTTTTTAAAATTAAATTATGAAAAATAAAATAAAAATTATTACCCTTCCAATACTCAATGACCAAATTAAACTTATTAATTTTAAGAAATTAAAAACTTTCTTTTCATAATATTAAACCCCAATAGACAAATTCAATTAGAAGAAAATCAGATAAATAAACCTTAAAAGATTAATTCAATCTTCAGACTCAAACGAATTCTCTAAATTAAGAAAATAAAAAAAAATTCAATTCCCTAAATTAAATTGATCAAATTATTACATAAACCACCAAAAAAAACACATGGGTTTTTCCATTATCAGTCGGCTCACGTGCTTAAACATGTTGGAATTACAAACGAAATGAGGAATGGACCAAACTCTTCCACTGCCATGTTTGGTCTGAATTTCAGCTTCAACCAAACTGGGTTGTCCGTTCCCGACGGTATATTTGATGCTGGGGTGGGGCATCCCACTGGGATCCCACCTCAGCATCAAATTTCCTGTTCCTGACACCCCCCCCCCCCCGGGGGGGGCTCCCCAACCCCGATCCAAAGACCCAAAAAAAGAAAAGAAAGAAATACAAGTACTGCATTTCTGATTAATTATAATGTGAGCACAAGAAGTGTTGTTGTGTTCTGATCCACAAATTTGGAATATTTGTTATGATCAATTTAATTTAGGAAATTGAAGATTTTTTTATTTTCTTAATTTAGGAAATTTGTCTGAGTTTGAAAATTGAATTCGTTTCTTAGGATTTATTTTATCTGTTTTCTTTTGATTGAATTCATGTATTAGGGTTTAATATCAGGAAAAAGAAAATTTTTAATTTCTTAAAATTAATAAAGTTAATGTGGTCATTGAGTATTAGAAAGGTAATTATTTTTATTTTATTTTTCATAATTTAAATTTAAAAGAAGATGGTTCTTTATAAGAACCATAGTTCTTCATTTTATGATAGTTTGAATGTGAGAACTAAATCAAATTGATATGAATAGCTAAAAATAGATACATAACGATAAGTCAGAACCATGAATATAGGGAAAAACCCCTTTTTGTTAGAACAAAGTACTAGAAGTGCTATAGCATACACGCCTAAAACACCCACACTTGCTTATAGCAAGTAATCTAAACTATACAGGCCTCAAATTCAGCGAAAAAGATGTCTAATTGGAGTTTCACTTTATTTCCCTGGTTGCTTGGCCTATGTGCAGTAACCCTTTTCATTAAATTCTTGTCGAAATTCAAGAATGGCGCTTCCAAAGTACTCCTGCCGCCGGGCCCTCCGGGGTGGCCTTTGGTGGGCAATATGTTCGATCTTGGTGAAGTACCCCACCAGACCTTTTACCAGCTTCAAGTCAAATACGGCCCAGTTCTATGGCTAAAACTCGGATCAGTAAACACAATGGTGATCCAATCAGCAGAAGCAGCCGCTGAACTTTTCAAGAAATGCGATCTCCATTTTGCCGACCGGAGAGTTCCCGATTCTCTTACTGCTCTGGGCTACTACCAGGGATCCGTCGCCATTGGAGCCTACGGCGAGTACTGGCGGAGACTGCGCCGTATTTGCACAATGGAATTCCTGGTCCACAAAAGAGTCAACGCTTCAGTGTCCGTGAGACAAAGATGCGTCGGCTAGATGATCAAGTGGATCAAGGAGAGCGTGGAGGAATCGATGAAGAATGGAGGAACCGGAGAGATTCAGCTGGACTGGTTCCTTTTCGTTACGGCTTTTAACACGGTTGGAAATCTTATGTTGTCCAGGGAAGTCATGGAGACGAAGTTAGATAAAGCCAGCGAATTCTTTGATATGTTAATCTCGTTCGTGCAGTGGAGTGGGAAACCTAATTTTGCCGATTTTTTGCCGTTTTTGAAAAGGTTAGACCCACAAGGCATCAAGAGGAATACCGAGAAGTGCTTGGGGAAGTTGATAGGATTTGCTTCTGAGATTGTGAAGGAGAGGATTGAGGAGAGGGAATCGGGGAAAGAATGAGAGAAAAAATGACTTCTTGGACGCGCTGCTGGACGATGAAGATGATGGAGATTGTGCAGTGGGACATGAGAGGCAGCTCTCAGTGAAGAATATCACCATTGTCCTCCTGGTAATTTGATATTTTTCTTGCTAAGAAACATCACGTATATTAATTTTATCCTAAATTAAATGCTCATATGCGTTTTTGGACATCAAATAGATAATATTGATCGAAGTCATACTAAAGACATTACTATAATTAATCTATTTCGAGTTTATCATATTGAATTTTTTTTTATTTTGTGCTACATAAGATGTTAAGTTAATCAACTAGTAGTGTGATGGGCATGTAGAAAGTAGTACAAAGTTGATGAGTAATAGAATACATGATTCTAGAGATTTTAGCATTAGGAGATCTTGCCACCGGTCAATCAACAACTAGTGTGATAGACAGAGTGTATAGTTATGCCGTGCCCTTCATGGTTCCGAAATCCGAAAACTATGATTACTTTTGTCACATGATTCAACATGAATACCATGATTTGTCGAATCACCTAAAAAGATTCTGAATAATTATTTAAAAGCTCTTTGAATTGGATTCTTCAGGAAATGTTTTTTGGAGGAACTGAGACTACAAGCACCACCATCGAATGGGGAATGGCCGAGTTACTGCGCCATCCAAACTCAATGAAGAAGATCCAAGATGAAATCGACCAGGTTGTCGGGCGTACCCGAATTGTCGAAGAAAATGACTTGAGCAACATGCCCTATTTGCAGGCAACCCTGAAGGAAATACAACGATTGTACCCCGCCCTTCCAATGTTACTCCCAAGGAACTCGATGGAAGACGCAGAATTCATGGGCTACATCGTGCCTAAGAACACACAGATAATTGTGAATGCATGGGCGATACATAGGGATCCGGCTGCATGGCCCGACCCACTGTCGTTCAAACCCGAGAGGTTTTTGGACTCTGATGTTGATTACAAGGGCCAACACTTTCAGATGATTCCATTTGGTTCGGGTCGACGAAGCTGTTTGGGCATGACCTTGGGTCACAGAATGGTGGGTTTGACCCAAGCCAGTTTGCTACAGACTTTCGATTGGAAGCTCGGAGGTGGCGCCGAGCCAGAAGCGTTGGACAGGAGGGAAATTGTGGGTTTTACAATGCGCAAGCTGGTGCCTTTGAAAGTAATTCCCACTCCAAGGGAATGATATTATGCACATCATATATCTGCTGTATGTATATTATTAATAAAACGTATGTTCGCTTTTAATTTATTTTTAAATAATCTTCTATATTGCACTGACTTTTATTATTATCTTTTAATTCTCGTAATTATATAATAATTATCATTTAATTACAACTTCATTATTTCACATACTATAACTTTATAGTCTCATAAATATTTTTATGCCTCTATAATTTTTTCTATCTTTCCAACTTCTTATATGCTCTCCCATCTATATTATTTTATACTTTTTTATGATCAACAAATATTTTTATACATTTAATACACACACACACACACACACACTAGAGTAAATTATACTCCAATTATTAGATTCACCTCCACTGTACACCAGCCGGCCGCTAGTTTAAATAATTGTTAATTATATTGCTCAACGATTTCATAGAAAATTATATTCTTTAACTTGCTCAAATTCAATTTGAAATAGCTTTCCAAAAGTAAAAGGCCACAACTTCTTCTACCCATATATGTGCTTTTGTGGGGTTTCCAGTGACTACAATGTGAATAGAAAGTCTACCCAACTTATTAAAACATCATTTCCATTTTCTTGTAATCCACAGAAGGGCAATGCCACGGCTACAGGTTGCTTCATATTTGCATCCACCAGTTTCTCTTTCTTTTTTCCAAAAACATTTCTGATACCATAATATTGCCAGTTTAATAATCTATGTTAAAGGATAATTGTTATAGAAAACCATAAGAACTCAAATACTACATGGAAGACATCCTACTTCAACAGAGTCCAAATGAAGCAGTGGTTTAAATTCTGCATCTTAAAGAACATAGAGAAAGCATATCGATACAAGATTTTAGTTCTTTCATTATATAAACCATCATTGAGAATGAATACCTTTAATTTCTGGAAGGACGCCTTGAGAAACAAGTCTGCCTTTCAGACGAGAGATCTCTTATGAAGTATGATCAATCATGTTGTAGCAAATGTTATATTACCGGGAAGTAAATAAGCATCATACACCCTACTGCCCAACGATTTCTCTTTAATTGCTCTGCCAAATCTAAAGAGGTAATTAAGGCCCATCAGAAGTTCCACAATTGCTGCTTCAGTCTCTACTTGATCTGCAAAGTAAAGGGTCTGGACAAGAAGCACATTTGACCTGCAAATAAACCTCTGCCTCTCAAAATTCCGCTCGGATTGCCATCTGATCATGTTGTGAGCAAGTGGAGAAAGCCATTGCAATATCCTTGCAACTGCTGAGCTCCACTCCGCTGCAAAGGCAGCATTGTAGACCGCTGAAGCCAATGTTCTCGAAAATGTCTTTAATTTTGCCCTCAGACAGCTTCTGATATTTGAAGGCAACATATCATAAATGTCATCTCTTGCTTCAAGGCTGATCAAGTGAGGAGATGAAGCTACCTTCTCAATCAATATGATGACGTTTGCATAGTGGAGAACCAGAGCAGCATAACCAAGAGTAGGTGGAGAAGCATTCAACAAACGACGCTTGGAATTAAAGAAAGATACTACTGTAGGAGTTGTGCTGCTAGATATAATCAGGGTAGTGCATATATCTTTCATTTCATCAGTATCATTCTGCGAAGCACCATTTGACCTGAATGAGCTACCACATGATGGTGGGCAGACTTCTACAAAAGGCGATTCAATTCCGCCAGTAACGCATCCTGCCAAGCCAATGGAGACAAATCGTCTACCTATCATCTGTTGTTTTCCACAAAGGATAGATGTTGGAGAACGACCATTAGATTTCCTATTCTTTGATTCACTCTTGCCACTTCCCAAGCCCAAATGTGAATATGACCTCCGCACAGGAACTCTAAATGCATTGTTTTCTGATGAATAAACTGAGGTTTGCTGTAGAGAAGACATGGAATTGGTGCGAATAATGTAATCACCATGAATGTTGTCATAATCATTACTTTCCTCAACATTTTCAATCTGGTAAACCCCATAAACATACTTGATCCTTTCAATAATTGTAAATAGAGATCTGAGAAGAAGTCGGACAACATAATCGTATGTTCTAACCCAAGGAGACATCTCCCGGAGATTCTTCACTTCCTGGCGTTGCCAGAAAACCTTCTGCTGAAACTCAAGCAACTTTACCTTACCTAAGTTGGCACCAGCTTGCATCCGCCTTAGACTCTGCTCAAGCTCTGACAACACGTCGAGCTCTGAATACAGCTGTTCGGTTGCTGCCACAAACTTCTCGATTTTCTTGACTTTCTTCTCCATCTTCTTCAGCCTATATTGCCACCCATACCATTTGGGATCAATCTCACCTGGGTCATCAGACACACTTTCAAGATTGTGGTATGTGGGGTCAGCACACTTCTTCCCAAGAATGGCTACTGATTTCGCCACACTTACCAAATTGTCAATTATCTCGGCAAGGGCAAGATCCATAAGATAGTCTTCATCTTCAGAAACAAGCCTCTGGATGCCCACTGAATTCGCAATCTCTTCTCTTAATCTAACAATCTGCCTATCAGTGAGACACTGCCATATACTAACCACCTTTGACATCAACCTCGAGACTTCAAATGCCAAAATTCCGAGCACCGGTCTCTCAGGCTCCCATGGTATGCTCTTTCGTGAACTCTTCAATATACTACCAAACAACATGTCTGTCAGAGCCTCCCCAACCATCCCCCCTGATGTTTGAAATCCTGCCTAGCTAAGCAAGGACCTAAATCAACTTCACAATTCCTGAATCAAAATTCAATTATATAAAAATTAGACATGAGGGGTTTGAAGACACAGAAATTAGATAAGCATGACTAACAATTAAGAACTTGCAATTACTGGATTAACAGCGTTACATATATTATTTAAAAACTTTACAAGATATAAAAAAATTCTGAATTCAACCTTTCATTTAATAACCACTTGAACTATAGATTAACGAACCAAAACAACTTTCATGTTATATCTTTCAATTCAACGAAAAAACTCACACATATATGATATATTCCAAAGTTTGTTTTGAATATATATATATATTAGAAGTTACTGTCTTACTGAAGGAGAAAATAGGCCAGTTCAAGCAAGGAAAAAAAAAAGGAAAAGAAAAGAAACACAACAAAAGTTTGTAAAACGTTTCCTATTGTTTTGATCGTAAAACAGAACTCCAGAAGCATCAACGAATTCAACAAAAATAGACGAGAAAACCCAACTCACCACAACTTCAGGATGAAATTTCCTACTTTATGTTTGGGTATTACTATCATAATTTCAACTTACTAACTAAACAGAGCATCTAACCCAATCATTACTAGGGCTTAATTCCAATCTTATTCTGAACTAGCATCCTCTCAGCGACATAAGAGAGCAAAATATCACGAGAAATCCTACACTTACAGCCAAGGTACAACAATGCAGCAATTGAAAAAGGTAAAAACAAATAAAAACTCCAGTAATTAGAACAAATCAAACTCACCGTTTCCCGAACAACAGCTGCTACCATTCGACTTCCGAGACAACGTTTCACTCTCGTGATCCAAACAACCGAGCAAGAGAAAATGGAAGAGATGGAGAATTTGGCAATCACAACAATTATATTCTGAGGATGAAGTTGAAAAGTGGCTAAAGAACCAGAGAGAAACCGAGAGGGTGGGGGGGGATGTACGCTTGTTAACTGGTGCACCGCCGGCGTCAAATAGGGATGACTATTTTGACTGCAGCACGGGACAAAACTATAATGCGCCCAAAACTCGGCGCGAACGAGGGAGAGTATGCTTTTGTGCTCTCGGATATTATGACACGTGTCAACTCCATGGATTTTTGCTGCTTTTATGGCGCCGTCTGGCGAGCAATGAGAATTCTTGGGTTGGAATTAGGGTGGGCACATGGAATTTAATTCAGGCATATGCTTTTTTCTACATAGAGTAGAATTATTTTATATTTGAAATAAAATGAGATGATCTTACAGCTCAGTGCAAAGGGCTTTGTAATTGGTGGGAGCGATTGAGGATGTTAAAAAGACGCCCATAAAACATAGATATGATCAATGTTGGTGAATACTCGACCTCGTACGCTGCATTTGACACTTGACAGTTGACAGCAATGATTTGAAAATCGGATCGGACCGGCCAGTCCGACCAATCGAATCGATGATCGATGGCCTATTCGGTTTGGTTGAAGGCCAAAAATCAACAGTGGTCAAAAATCAGTTGAACCGGTCAAAACCGGACCGGTTCAACCGGTTCACTCTTTTTTCTTTTTTTTTAATTTTTAATTTTTAATTTTTTTCTAAAAAAAGTAAAAAAAGAAAAGAGAAATTGTGAGTTGAAAATGATGATTAAAGATTTTGGACATGTAATTTTTTGAAACATGAATTTATTTTCTTAAAATTTAATAAAGTGGTAATTATATGTAGATATTTATGTTTAATTTTGTTTAATCTCTCTTAAATTATGTTGAATATTTAACGTAGAAGAATTTATTTTTATTTGGAGTTGAAGTATGAAACGAATGATTACTTAAATTAATGTGAAATATTATTTTTTATTTATTTATGGTTGACTAATTGTGAAATAGTATTATTTTCTAAAAAACGTACTTAAAAATAAGTAAGTTGAATTTTTTTTCAAATAATATTCTTTCTATATCAATTGAAAGTTTTATTTTTTGGTAATATTAAAATATTATATATATATATTTATAAAATAAAGTATAATTATTGCGTCATACCGGTTCGACCTATGGTCGAACCGATTGAACATGTTGAACCAGTAACCAGTAAGGTCACCGGTTCATTGTCCAGTCCGCTTTTGAGAACATTGGTTGACAGCTATTGATTGTTATGGTATGTATGATTTTAGAGACCTTTTGGATTTATTTTTTGGAAACATTTTTATTTTTTGGTGAAAAATATAATGAAAAGTTAGTTATAATAATATTTTTGAAAATGAAATATTTTTTGAATATTTTATTTAAAATATAATGATGATATACGGTTGAAAATGAGTTGTATTTAAAAAATGTAGTGTTTTGTATTAAAAGTCACGCAAATATGAGTAAGAGAAAATGAAGAGAGGGTGTAAGAGTTTGTTTGTAAAAATATTTTGAAAATGAAAATATCCATGAAAATGGGGGAGAAGTTGATGGCCTCTATATTCATTTTCAATAAAAAATGAAAATGAGTTCAGAAAACAAAAACAAATTGATCGTTAGTTTGGTTCTAATATTAGAAAGGAAAAAAAGAAATGAGAAAATTGATTTTTGGTTGCAATTGTCAATTTTGTTGGGATGGCCTAAAGTTCTCCCACTTAATTTGCTCACTTTGGATCAAGTCTTAAACAAGTAGATGGTAGTGGAGTTAAATGGGTAATTCTGATAGTATTCAACTATTTGATGTATCCTTTTATTTAATATGAGGCAGAAATAAATTATTGATTTGAGAATAATCAGATCAAAATTTGCACCAAAATTTTCGCAAAAAAATGTAAATATTAACCTATGACATAATTTATTTATTTAAGGTGAACATTTTCATTCTTCTACTATAATTTTTAAACATTCTCATAGTGACATGATAAATCGAATTCTTTAATAAAAAATTACACATATAATAATAATAATAATAATAATAATAATAATAATAATAATAATAATAATAATAATAATAATAATAATAATAATAATAATAATTGATGAGGGTGAAATCCGCTTGTAACGGATCAAATGATAGATTGGGAGGGTTCTACCACTCTGATCGATCTATGGACGTAATTATGTTGAGTCCTGCAATTACAAGCAAACTTTAGGCTAGCTGAGGTACCATCGGCTAAGTCGCTCCGACGCTCAAGTTAGCACGAGGTCAACTAGATATAATGAGCGACAAAGTGAGGGCTTTGTGTATATAGAATAGCATACATTCAGTAAGGCTGGAGGAGAGATATTTATAGCCTTCTCCTGGTGGGGATTTGTCTGAGATGCCCTTTACAAGTAAGAAGGATCCTTGTCCTTGCACGAGAGGCATTAGGTCATCTCCTATTCCTGTATTATTCCAGATAGCTGCATCTCCAGGTTTCATGGACAACATAGTACATTGTAGACGCGTCTCCTGCCTAGTATGGCAATATGGGTGGTACTGGGGCGACACGCGTCATTAATGTGGAGGCATGCTATCTGTCAGGGCATTAATGCAGCAAAGAGTTGATTCTGCGCCGAGTCGACCTACCTAGTCGGTGACAAGGTCGATCCTACGATGGGTTGGCGCATGGCGTAAGAGGTGATCGAGCGCCATGGTCGAAGATTTGACCAACGGTCCCAGTCTGGGGCCTGGTCGAGAGTATAATAGGTCGATCTATTTGGTCAACCTGGGCCATCTAAAGTCGATAGCACAATTGGGCCCTAAGGATGAGATAGGCCTGATGCTACATCCTTTAGCCTATGGTCTTTGGGCCAAGCCTACTGGGCTATCCCATATCATGAGTTCCCCCCACTTCCGAATGCTGAATGAGGTGATCGATGAGAAAGATTGAGGAGTAATCTTGTGCAGTTACACGAGTTCGTCGACGAGGATTTTTGAAAATCGACCCGAGTTTTGCGCATTTAATGCGATAGTTACATTATGTCGGGCGTGGCTTCGAACGACGGTTATTCTATTATTACAACAGCTTGGGTTCCCGCACTGGAGTGCCTATAAATAGGCACAGTTAAAGTACTCATTTTTACTCTTACTGCTATGTATCTAGTCGAGCATTAAGCTAACTGCTTTTCCTGCTACTATATTCTGCCTTACTGTTCATCGACAAAGAGTAAGTCCCTTCCTTCGTTTTCCTTGGCGTTCTTCCTTTGCTCTAGAAAATATTGCGGTTGTCTGATTTTGAGGGTAGTCATGGGGGGATAGCGAGGCTAATCATTCTGATAGGCCTGGTGGTTCATCAAAAGAGTCGAGTAGCTTGTCCAGCGGCAGCTCGAGCTCCAGTAGCTCGAGCAGCGATTGCGTTGGTGGGGGGGTGAAGCTGGGCCAAGTTAAGCTCCCTTATCGCGCGGTCGATTATTTACCCTAAACCACTATAGCGAAAATAATGTCTACGATCACCCATGCTGACCTAAGGCGCATTAGGCAGCTATATCATGTCCCCAAAGAGTACGAACTTTTAACGCCTGGGCCCTCTGGTCGGATGCATTGACCCCCGATTGGGTGTATAACTATGTTTGAGGATGCCTTTAGATGTGGCCTTAGGTTCCCCTTAGGTGGTCCTGTAGTCGACTTGCTTAGGGGCTTAGAAGTGTGCATAACCTAATTACTGCCGAATTATTTCTCTACTATTTACAGTTTTGTCATTCTAATGCACATATTCGACCAGCCTACCAACTCTTAAAACTTCTTGAACCTTTTTCACCTTTCGATGTCCCAAAAGTCGGGTAGCACCGATGAGTCGGGTAGCACCGACAAGTCGGGTTTTTATTATCTCACTGCTCTACCTCGCCGACCAGCTCGACTAGAATTCCTCTGTTTGGACATTACACATCGATGGTTCACCAACTACCTTTGGAGGCAAAATTGGCATTTCACTCCGCTCCCCACTCGCTTACGAGTATGATTTTGCAATAAAACTTAACTTCCCAGTTACCAACAACGAAGCAAAGTATGAAGCTCTCATAGCCAGAATGAACATGGCAGTAGCCCGAGGTGTCGAGCAGTTAGTTACAATCACCGATTCCCAGCTGGTGGTAGAGCAAGTTGAAGGAAACTTCGAAGCCAAAGAGGCCAAGACGAGTTAATACCTAATCGAGGTGAAGCGGGTGCAGCGGTCATTCAAGAGCTTCACCCTAAGCCAAGTACGCCGAGGAGAAAATGAGCGAGCAAATGCACTCTCAAAATTTGCCAGCTCGATAAGAGGAACTAGAGAAAGAACCATAACGTTTCTCAATGCCAGCGACCAGAATCTCGTCGGAAGCATAGAGAAGGTAGCTCCCTCCTGGCAAGACCCAATCAAGCTCTACTTAAGCCAAGGTACCATTCCCAACGACAAGAATGAGGCCCGCAAACTCAGAGGGCAAGCAACCAAGTTCACCCTCAACGAACACGAACAACTTTACAGGAGGTCAATATTAGGACCACCCCTTAAATACCTAATACTCGATGAAGCAAATCAAGTCCTTCACGAGATTCATGCTAGCATTTGTGGTGATCATTCCAGAGGTCGGTCCCTGGCCCACAAAGTCATCCGATATTGGTATTTCTGGCCCACTTTATTAAAGGATTCAGTCGACTTCGCTAGAAAGTGCCATTCTTGCTAGCTTCACTCGAACATGCCACACCAGCCTGCAGTGTCGATGGTAAACGTCCAGATCACATGGCCATTCGACCAGTAGTAGATCGATATAGTTGGATCTTTCCCAAAAATATCCAGCCAACAAAAATTTATCATCGTTGCGGTCGAGTACTTATGGTCAGACGAAGGTCGCGAACAGAACAGTCCTTGACCACCTCAAAGCTCGAATAGAGGGAACAGGAACGAGATAGGCGGTCGACCTCACCAGGGCGCTATGGCCATACAGAACCACACCTTGAATAGCCATGGGCCACAGCCCTTACAATTTGGTCTACGGCTCCGAAGCAGTGATCCCATCCAAGCTGGCGTAACACACAACCCGAGTGATCCATTATAACCCGATCAAAAACACGACGAAAAGGGCCTTCGACCTCATCACCATCGACGAGATATGACACACAACTTACAACACAATGCAATGATATTGATCAAAAATGACAGAACATTACAACAAAATAGTTCGATCGCGTAGCTTCAAAGTCAGAGACCTAGTCCTTAAAAAAGCTAAAGTGTCAAGAAACGTGGGAAAACTCAACCCAAAATAGGAGAGGCCCTACTTTGTGGACAAAGTATCAAAACACAACGCATACTGACTAGCAGACATACGAGGCAACGAACTACCGCAGCCTTAGAACGCTATGAATCTAAAGAAATTCTATGTATAAAAAGGTCATTGGTCTCCATTATATTTCCTCGCAGCAATGAAAATTTATAACACATCTCGCAAATACCTACATAAATGAATCCCTCGTTTACTGCCGACCAAGCAGGCTTCTAGCTGCCAAGACCAAATAAACGAATCGATCATTTACTATAAATCCTATAGTCGACCAAGCAGGCTTCTAGCCGCCAAGTCAAGGCCTCACAGCCAAGACCAAATAAACGAATCGATCGTTTACTGTCAACCCCGTAGTCGACCAAGTAGGCTTCTAGCTGCCAAGACAAGGCCTCATAGCCAAGACTAAATAAAAAAATTGATCATTTACTATCGACCCAATAGTCGACCAACTAAGCTTCTAGCCACCAAGTCCAGGCTTCATAGCTAAGACCAAATAAATGAGTCAATTGTTTACTGTCGACCACGTAGTTGATCTAACAGACTTCCAGCCGCCAAGATAAGGCCTCACAGCTGAGATTAAGCAATTGATTTGATCGATTACAATCGACCCTGCAGTCGATCAAAAGGACCTCGAGTCGATAAATTGAAGACACATAATGTGAATTAAAATGTCGCTCGACAACGATCTCAAACTAATTTTACCAACATTTAACTGCCCGATAGCAACTCAAACACGTGAGCACAACCTTCACTAAATCAAATTGCTTACTCAAGAACAATTATGTTTCGACAAGACAAAACATGTTAAAACAGCAAAAAGAGTACTTCATTCACGTTCAACGTTCTGGATTATAACCATTAAAAAAAAAAACAACAACAACTGGAATGAAAAATACATCAAAAGAGGAGCATCAGCTCGACCCAGCACCCTCGTCGTGCCCTCCGCAAGCACCCTCCTCAATTGCTTGCTTGAGCTCATCGCTCAAGGGAATTGGAATATGAACCACCGCGGGGCTATTCGTCCTCGGCTTGGGCATCACAACAGCAACAGAAATAGCGGTAGTCGCCGATTGAGAGGGCCCAGCCTCATCAGCCATAAAACTTTCTCCAAGCAGAGGAAGGTACACAGCAGCATCGACCATGCCATCTCGAAGCTCAAATGCAAACTTGCTTGCAAATGCAAATTCCTTGACGACCTCATCCAGTTTCTTCACCACCTCGACCACCTTTCTCTGCGCCTTGTTCAAGGGCGCGGCAGGTGGAGCCTCTCAACCCTCTGACCACAGGAGCCTTCACAGGTCCCTCTCCAACGTCAGCCTTCTCGTCCTCCGGGTATGGCTAAAGTTGCTCATCCAAGATGGGGCTAATGCGATCCCCATCCTCAGGTCAAAAATAATAGCCCAGGAACTGCAGCTGTTTGATTGCCTTGTCGAACGCATTCCAGGCCTCGTTTAAAAAAAACATAACGCTCAAGTCCTGGAATGCCTAGCAAAGCATACATTGTTCCATGGCCTCTCACCACATCAGCAGCTACTTTCTGAAGAATTCGGTTCGAGCCTCTTCGAGATTGCATTCGAACAACTCTTCGACCAGACTCATAACTATGATGCACATCTATTCTGGCCTTGTTGAGCAACTCATCCATTCTGGTCCTTTCCTCAACAGAGGTAACCAACTAACTATTTTTCAATCAGAGCTGATTGTTAAGCTCCGCGACCTCCTTGGCCAACTCCTCGACCCTGCTCTGGGAAGACTCGAGCTGAGCCTTCAAAGTCTCCATGTCTCCGCCCTTTTGCAGATGCTCACAGTCGGTAAGGGCCAGCTCCAACCTCCTGTAGAAATGGTAGCCCAGCTGGCCCACTTGAAAAATAGAATTCCTAATAAGAGAACAATGCTTGACGATACAAGTTTATCAATTAAAACCTTATCATGTTTGAGTGATAAGCCAGAGCCCTAAGCCCGGCATCCTGGCTTAGCCCTATCAATTTCTTCTAGTCAGACGCAAACAGTCCAGCCATCATCACCTTTGGCGGAGTAGCCCCAATCGGCCCTGCCATCTCCATCGACAAAGAATTATGAATAGCCATGCTCGGCTCCCAATTTTGGCAGTTGGAATAACACGTCGTCCCCGCGCTGGCCAAACAAATTATAACCAGAGGGTTAGCTCGACCCCATGGCTTTCCTCTTGCCCTTCTCGACAGCCGTCCTCTTAGGAGCAGGTCCACCCTGCTCGACCCATGGGGCTGCTTCCTAAGGTCGCCATGGGCCGAGCAGGCGATGGAGTACTAAAGGTGAAGGCATCATTGCCTCGAGCTGTGATGCCGCGACCAGAGTAGCCCCTCAATGAGCCGTTGTAGCCAAACAGCGCTGATCATTTCTTTCAGCCCTCGCCAAAGCTTCTGCTCATGATCAATTCATGATTTCATCTCGATCTGTCAAGCAACATAAAAACAAAGGGTTAAAATCGAGCAAAAAAGCAAACAAAATAACCAATCATCAACAACATAATCTACCTAGTCGATCGTCCGCTGGTAGGTCCAGCTGAGCTAACGACAGGCTAGACAACACCAATCTTCTTTTCTCGATAAATACCGAAGCCTCCATCTGACCAAACTCGACCAGGTCCTGGATAAAGGTGTTGGGGCCATGTGGGGGTTAGGTTACCCAGTATCTCGACATAACCCATCCACCACCCCCTTAAAATATTGAAACCCCTGGTGACTCGAACATACAAACAACGTTTCTTCCACTCTTACCCGTAGGAAGAGGCTGGGGTGACAAGAAATTTACGACGAGGTCAAGCAGTGAGATAATAAAAACCCGACTTGTCGTTGCTACCCGACTTTTAGGACATCAGAAGGTGAAAAAGGTTCAAGAAGTTTTCAAAGTTGGCAGGCTGGTCGAATATGTGCATTAGAACGACAAAATTATAAATAGTAGAGAAACAATTCGGCAGCAGTTGGGTTATGCACACTTCTAAACCCCTAGGGGTGTAAACAGATCAGATACATTATTTTCATATTCGTAGCCGTTTAACTTTTTAAATATTCGAATACGGATATGGATTTGACAGATATTAAAAAATGATATTCAAATTCATATTCGTCGGATATCGATCGAATTCGGATATATCCGTATTCATTTATAATTATTCAAATGCATTCATATTTTATTAAACTTATTCATATTTAAATTATTATTTTATATTCATATTCAATGATAATTATTTAGATATCCATTTATAAATATCCAAATATGTAAATTTATGAACATATAACAAATACATATTTTAATTAATATAAGGAACTATATAATTTCATTAAAACAAAATAATCAAACAAATACCATAATTTTTAATTAATTATTGAATTTTAAGCATATTAATTATTAAGTCAACCAACAACAATTATGTTGATTAACCTAATTCTTTAATTTTTTTCTCTATATTACAATAATTTTTTAAATTTATTCTTTTTTTCTTCCCAATTCTTCAATTATAGTTAGGGTTGTCAATGGGTTGGATTTGAATCGGATCTGCAATATCCGAATTCGAATCCAATTAACAAAATTCATATCCGAATTCAACCCAAAATTCGATAGGATCTTTGTTAATAAGTATCATATCCGAATTCGATGAAAATTCGAAACCCGATTAAAAAATCCGACCCAATTTCATTTTTTTCCCTCTTTTTTTCTTTCTTTTTTTCCTTTTAAATTTTATAAAAATATTATATTTATAAAATAAATATATGTCATATTTGAATTTTTAATAATTTTTCATTATATATTAGTCAAAAAGTTAAATATGTGAATACTAAACTCCTTTTTCACATTATATTAATGTATAGATAAACTATTATATGTTATTATATTTGATAGTTTATCAATATCCCTCTTATTTTTTAGGTTAAAAATTCAATATTAATAGTATAATATAGACGTTAATATAGATATTATGTCCATATAATACATAAATTTTATTTTAAAATATTTATTAATATTATATATAAGAGTATTAATTTAATAAAAAATATTAAGGTTCGGATTCGGATCTTTAACGGATTGGATTGCTTAATTTCATATCCGATCCACTTATTTCGAATTTTGAACATTTATAATTGGATCTGATCCATCGAATATTTTAATTGGATAAAAATTCTAAAATTCGGATCAAATTTAGATCGAATTCGAGCTAAAACCCGATCCATTGACAGCCCTAATTATAGTATACATACACATATATGGATTATGAGATTTTTATTGAAAAAATATAAATAATATATTATTTAATAAATATATATTCGGATCGGATATTAAATGGATCGGATACGCATTTACCATATCCGCATCCATTTATAATCGGATATCTACTAATTGAATACGGATAATATCCGCTTTAAATGGATACGGATAAATTATGTATAAACGGATACGAATGCAAACGATAAATAAATTTTCGAATATCCATTTACAGCCCTATAAACCCCTAAGCAAGTCGACTACAGGACCACCTAAGGGGAACCTGAGGCCATATCTAAAGGCATCCTCAAATATAGTTATACACCCAACCGGGGGTCGATGCATTCGACCAGAGGGCCTAGTCATTAAAATTTCATACTCTTCGAGGACATGATACAACTGCCTAATGCACCTCAGGTCGGTAGGGTTGATCGTAGATACTATTTCACTATAGTGGTTTAGGGTAAATAATTGACTGCGTGATAAGGGAGCCTGACTTGGCCCAGCTTCACCCCCTACCAGTGTGATTGCTGCTCAAGCTACTGGAGCTCGAGCTGTCGCTCCACAAGCTACTCGACTCCTCTAATAAACCCTCAGGCCTATCAGAATGAGTAGCCTCGCTATCCCCCCTCCCCATGACTACCCTCAGAATGAGACAAGCGCAACATTTTCTAGAGCAAAGGAAGAACGCCAAGGAAAACGAAGGAAGAGACTTATTCTTTGTCGATGAACAATAAGGCAGAATATAATAACAGGAAAAGCAAAGCAATAAAAGTAAAAATGAGTACTTTAACCACGCCTATTTATAGGCACTCGAGCGTGGGAACCCAAGTGGTTGTAATAATGGTATAACCACCATTCGGCGCCATGCCTGGCACGATGTAACCGTCACATTAAATACACAAAACCCGGGTCGATTTTCAAAAACCCTCATAATGAACCTACATACCTGTACAAGACTGCTCCCCAATCCTTCTCATCGATCATCTCGTTCAGCATTTGAAAGTGGGAGGGGACTTATGATATGGGATACCTCAATAGCTCGGCCCAAAGACCACAGGCTTAAGGATGTAGCATCAGGCCCATCTTATCCTTAGGGTCCAATTGTGCTACCGACTTCAGATGGCCTAGGTCGACCAAACAGATTGACCTGTTATACTCTGGCTTCATTGAGGCAGCCTTTTGATCGGGCCCCAGACTATGACTGCTGGTTAAATCTTCGACCATGGCACTCAACCACCTCTTACTCCGCGCACCAACCTATCATAGGATCAACCCTATCATCGACCAGGTAGGTCGACTCAGCGCAGAATCAACTCTCTGCTACATTAAATGTCCTGACAGGCAACATGCCTCCGCATTAATGGCATTTTCCGCCCCAATACCACCCATACTATCGCACTAGGCAGGAGGCACATCTACAGTATACTATTCTGTCCATAAAATCTGGAGACGCAGCCACCTGGAATATTGCATGAATGAGATGACCTAATGTCCCTCGTGCAAGGACAAGGATCCTTCTTATCTATAAAGGACATCTCAGACAAATTCCCACTAAGGGAAGGCTATAAGGACCTCCCCTCCAACCTCATTGAAGGTATGTGATTTTATATACACAAAGCCTTGACTCTACCCCTCATTATATCTAGTCGACCCCGTACTAACTTAAACGTCAGAGCGCCTTAGGTGAGAGCACCTCAGTTAGCCTGACGTTTGCTCGTGATTGTAGGACTCAACCCAATTACATCCATAGATCGACCAGAGTGGTCAAACCCTCCTAATCTATCATCTGATCCAGTTACAAGCGAATTTCATCCTCATCAATAATAATAATAATAATAATAATAATAATAATAATACCCCGAATGATGTACACTAAACAAGAATCCAAAAATAGATTGTGGAGCCACATAAGTCCATTAGCACATCAATTGACTACATTAATACAAAATAATTATTAAAACAATCTAATCCATACATGATATATATATTGATATGGGACGGCCCAAGTACCCAAGCCCAAACCAAGTTAGCCCAGTCAGGTGCCCAGGGCCCATGTGCCTCATCGACTTCACTCGACCAGGTCAGCCCAAAGAAGCAGCGCCAGGCCCAGTTAAGCGCCCGAGGCCCATGGAATTCCTCGACCTCAGTCGACCATATCGAGGTCGAGTCGGAGGTCGAGAACAGTACAGTACTCTACCACCGCATTAAATACACTAACAGGAATCACGCCTCCACATTAATGGCGCATGCCATCCCCCTCACCGCCTGACACAGCAGGAGCCGTTACAGTGTACTATCTTGTCCTTGAAACCTGAAAGGGAGGTTAGCTGGAGATATGCAAGGCAGGGAAATGACTAATTACTCCTGGTTCAAGTTTAAAGGCCCCTGGGTGTACCAGGGGCATCCCAGACCTTTTCTCGAAGAGAGAAGGATATAAATACCCTCACCACAGCCTTCTAGAGGTACGCACTCATACATTCTCAAGGCCCTTACTCCGCTACCCGATATTTGAGGTCGATTTCTACTGACTTGAGCGTCGGAGGGCTTAAACTGAGGGCTCATCGGCTAGCCTAATGTTTACTGTGATTGCAAAATTCTTCCATTTCCAAGCTAGAATATAGACCCTTCAGGTCGAGTCCTACCCATATTCAAAGTCGGTTCTCTATCCAATCGATCGAACCCTCATCATTTGGTGCTGTCTGTGGGAAATACTTGAATCCTCTATCGAAAATGGTAAACACTAGGCGAGCTCCATCTGAGAGAGAAGAAAACAGGAGGTCCAGCTCCCCTCCCCTTGGACAGAACCCAGAGCCAAATGCCCAAGGTACCAGCGCTCAGCCTGAGCCCGTGGTTACACTAACAATGCCCCAATTAATGTAGCTCATCAATGAGCAGATATCCGCACAGATTTCAGCCCAACTCTCAGCCGCACTAAACAGGCATGCCGTGTAGCAGGAGCCGGCAGTCAGTGCCACACCCCAGCCTGCAGCTTCGGAAAGGGCGCGGCCAGAAGAGCACTCCCAGCGATCGGAGTCGCTAAGGCACCAGTTAAGGGGGGGATTGAGCCCGGGACGCTTTCCCAGAGAAGCAGCCCGTCCCCTACCATGATAAGAGGTAACAGACTCCATTGACCATGGCGCTCAACCCTTTTGAGCCCCGCAACGCGATAGGGTCGAACGCTCCAGATTCAGGCCAGGTAGAAATGCATCTCAGGCAGATCAGCAAGAATGGGAGAAGGTATCCCAGCAGGTGCAACAACTGAACAGACGCTTGGAGGAGATCTCAAAGAGAAATGCGGACAGAGCTCTTCATCCAGACGGGCCACAGAGGTTCAGGAGGGAGCGGGATTTGCCATTCATCCAGGAGATCAATGACGAGCGCATCGCCGTCGATGCAAAGATCCCAACTGGACTCCCGAGATACGATGGCTCCACAGACCCGAACGAGCACCTGTTGCAGTTCGAACACATGATGCAGCTACATGGGCACAACGAATACATCTATGCAAAGATGCTGGTGACCACACTTCAAGGAGTGGCCCTGGATTGGTTTGTGAAGCTGGAACCAACGTCCATCTTTTCTTATGATCAACTGTGTGATAAGTTTTTGCACCAGTTTGCGAGCAGGGGGAAAGCAAAACTCCCCCACACCCACTTGCATACTGTGAAACAAGCGGAAAGAGAATCCCTTCGGGAGTTTTTCACTAAATTCAACACAGAAGTTCTGAAGATCGATAGCCCGAAGATTGAGTTCTTGATCAAAGTACTTTTCTTGGGTTTGAGGCACAAAGAATGCGCCAATACTTTGGTGCGCAAACAGCCTAGGACAATGGATGAGCTCTTCGAGCTCGCGGAGAGATACATGACCCAGAAGGAGATGAACAGGATGAAATATGGTAGCGTAGAGGTCGACAAAAGGAAAGGCAAAGAGAAAGATGATCGACAAATTAGAGAGGGGTGCTGTCCCCCGATAAAGCGCTTCCATGAATACACTCCGCTAAACATACTGAGGGGATAAGTGTTGTTCGCTATCCAACATGATAACTTACTTAAGAAACCCCAGAAAATCACAAAAATCGAGGCCATGAAGAAGTCGAAGAAATACTGCCATTTTCATAAGCAGAAAGGGCACGACATTGAGGAGTGTTTTAACTTGAAGGACGAAATCGAGAGGCTGATCAAACAAGGCCACTTGAAAAAGTTCATCAAGGAGCAAGCCAGAAGAGATGAGGGCAAGGCCAACCGGACTCCCCGAAAAGAAAGGCCGGTCAGCCCAAGGAGAAAAGATAAGGGAAAGAGACCTACCCAGGAACACAACCCGTCCATCAGGGGAATCATCGACATGATTGCAGGGAGACCCACAGCAGGAGATTCCCGAAATGCAAGAAAGCAAACGCAGAGGCAACTCGACTCGACCAAACCGTCCAAGGTCGAGACAGTTTTTCAACTCGCAACTAATACTGAGCCAATCTCTTTCACCAATGCAGACCTGGACCACATGGAGAACAGAGGAGCCGATCGTAAGACAGATTACCCAATGGTGGTCGCCCTTGAAATAGCCAACTTCGAGGTCAGGAAGGTGCTGGTTGATAATGCAAGCTCCGTGAACATCATATTCTTTTCGACCCTGGCCAAAATGAAATTAGGTCGGAACACCCTTGGTCGGATTTAGTGGATCTGAGATCATCCCAGAAGGATCCATCAATCTTTCCACCACATTTGGTCAAAGCCAGCATAACCGAACATTGATGATCAACTACCTGGTGGTCGACACCCCCTTCGCAAATAATGTCATCATAGGTCGACCAGCCCTCAATGACTTCAGAGCTATTGTATCCACTTACCATATGAAGATAAAGTTCCCGACCCCAGCCAGAGCGGGTGAGCTTTTATGCAACCTCAAGGATGTTTGGCGTTGTTACACCATTTTTATCGACTCTGGCGAGCAGAAGAAGCGGCCTGAATTGAAGCCCTCGGGGGACGCCTCAGTAGCGAAACCCGAGGAACCTTTATCGAAGAAGATAAAGCTGGAAGACACCAAGGTCAAGCCTATTGGCGAATTCAAAACAATCGAGCTTGAGCCTGGGAACCCTAACAAAACCACCAGGATTGGAAGCGATCTGGGGGATCGATTAGAATACCTTATGGTCGATTTCCTCTGGCGCAACATTAATGTTTTTGCGTGGAAAGCTGCGGATCTTCAGGGCATCGACCCCAACATCATTGTCCATCGACTCAATGTGGACCCAGCCCACAAACCAGTGCGGCAGAAGAAAAGAACTTTCAATGCTAAGAAAACCTAGATCATCAAGAAGGAGGTCGGCAAGCTTTTGGAAGCAGGATATATTGTAGAAATCCAGTACCCCTCTTGGCTTTGTAATGTTGTACTTGTCCCCAAGAATGAGGAAAAATAGAGAATGTGTAATGACTTTACTGATTTAAATAAAGCTTGCCCGAAGGATCCTTACCCCTTGCCTCGTATAAACTTATTAGTTAATTTTACTACTGGTTGTGAGTTGCTTAGCATGATGGATGCATTCCAAGGTTACTACCAAATATTTATGGCACCCGAGGACAGGGACAAAACCTCTTTTGTCGTCCCCAATGGAGTATATTGCTTCCTAGTTATGCCTTTTTGACTTAAAAATGCAGGGGCAACGTATCAGAGATTAGTCAATTTCATGTTCAAAAATGAAATCAGGAAGTCGATGGAAGTCTATGTAGACGATATGATTGTAAAAACCAAAAAGGCGGAGGACCATCTGGTCGACCTCAACCACACCTTTGCGATATTGAGAGCTTTCGGCATGAAGCTCAATCCTAGCAAGTGCACCTTCGGTGTTCAATGCCGAAAATTCCTCAGTTATATGATCAGTCAAAGGGGGATCGAAGCTAACCCGCAGAAGATCCAAGCAATTTTGGACATCACCCCACCTCACAGAGTTTGCTAAGTCCAGTGCCTGGTCGGCAGAGTTATAGCCCTGGGCAGATTCATAGCCCGACCAGTGGACAGGAGCCTACCTTTTTTCAAAATCCTCAGAAACGCGAAAAAGTCTGGATTCAAGTAGGATCAACAGTGCGATCAAGCTTTGCTAGAGCTCAAGCAATACCTAACTTCGCCGCCTATGCTCGCCAAACCCGAACTAGGAGAAGTGCTACAGCTATACTTGGCAGACTCCTTGGCCTCGATCAGTTCGGTGTTGACGACGACAAGAGGAGGAATCCCCCGCCCGGTATATTATTGCAGCAAGGCTCTCCAAGGGCCCGAGCACAATTATTTGGAGATCGAGAAGTTTGCTCCAGCTCTTGTCACATCAACCAGGAAGCTACGGCCTTACTTTCAATCCCACACAATTTTAGTATTGACGAATCAGCCGCTAAGGCAAGTGTTGTCGAAGCCAGACACGTCGGGTCGGCTCACCAAATGGGCTATCGAGCTTGGGGAATTTGACATCACATTCCAACCGTGGACTGCCATTAAGGCGCAAATGCTGGCCGACTTCACCGTCGAACGGCTCAACCTACCGACGCAGAATGTGGAAAACACCTCCATGTGGACCTTGTATATCGACAGGTTCGCAACCTCATCTGGAGGCGAGATAGGTATATCCCTTCGATCCCCGCTTGCCGAGGAGTATGATTTTGCGGTGAAACTCGACTTCCCAATCACCAATAATGAAGTGGAATATGAGGCTCTCATCATAGGAATGTGCATGGCCACAACTCGCAGCATCGAGCAGCTTGCAACATTCACTGACTCCCAGCTGGTCGCAGAATAGATCGAAGGCAACTTTGAGGCGAAGGAACACAAAATGGCACAATATTTGGCTGAAGTAAACCAATTGAAACACATGTTCAGAAGCTTTTCACTGAGCCAAGTCCCCCGATCAGAGAATGAACGAGCAGACGCGCTCTCGAAGCTAGCCAGCTTGACGAAGGGTACTAGAGAAAGAATAATAACATTTTTGGTGGTGACAAGCCCTGTGTCACCGCCACCGATCAGGGCTTCGTCGGGTGCGTCGAGGAAACAACCCTCTCTTGGCAGGATCCAATCAAGCTTTACCTAAGTCAATGTACCTTACCCGACGACGAAAATGAGGCCCGCATGCTCAAGGGGTTAGCAGCCAAATACGCGCTAGACGAGCATGGCCAGCTGTATCGAAGGTCGATAGCAGGACCTCCACTGAGATGGCTAGAACCCGACGAAGCAAACAACGTACTGCAGGAGATACATGCCGGCATCTGCGGCAACCACTCGGGCGTCCGATCCCTGGCACACAAGGTCATCCGTTACGGGTATTTCTGGCCAACATTGCTGAGAAACTCCATCGACTTCACTAGAAAATGCTCATCATGCCAGATCTACTCGAACATTCAGCACCAGCCGGCCACACCAATGATCAACGTTAACATCACTTGGCCATTCGACCAGTGGGGGATCGACCTAGTGGGGTCGCTCCTGAAGACTTCTGGCCAGCACAAGTTCACCATAGTGGCCGTCAAGTACTTTACTAAATAGGTGGAAGCTGAGGCAGTCCCGAAGATCACCGATGCGGCCATTAAAAGCTTCATTTGGAAGAATATAATATGTCAATTTGGGTTGCCTAAGGTCTTAATCTCAGAAAACGGCACCCAATTTCAAAGCAAAAGCACGAGGAAATGGTGCGAGACCTTGGGATCGCCCAACACTTCGCTTCGGTGGGAAACCCGCAAGCTAATGGACAGACCGAGGTCACCAACAGAATCGTCCTCGACCACATCAAGAGTCAAATAGTGGAGACTGGGGCCAGTTGGGCAGACGACCTCCCTAGTGTGCTTTGGGCATACAGGAAGACACCTCGAACGGCCATAGGCCACAACCCCTATAGCCTAGTCTACGGATTCGAGGCAGTAATTCCGTCAGAATTGATTCAACACACAGCGAGGGTGATCCACTCTAACCCAATAACAAATGCATCGGAGAGGATGCTAGATCTAATCACTATCGACGAGCAGTGCCACGTGGCTTACAACACAATGCAACGATATCGCTCTAAGATGGCGGACTGCTATAACAAAACAGGTCCGACCCCGGAGCTTCAAGGTGGGCGACCTCATTCTCAAGAAGTAGAAGTATCTAAGAACGTAGAGAAACTCGACCAAAAGTGGGAGGGACTGTATTCAGTGATTAAGGTGTCAAAAAACAACGCCTACCAACTAGCCGATGCATCAGGCCACGAGCTACCTTGACCTTGGAATGCAGTAAACTTGAAAAAAAAAATTGTGTAACGGGCCATTGACAACCTTTGTATCCTTCAACAAAGTGAAATTATGATACGTTCAAACCGCATGAAACAGACTGAATCTTTCCCAAATAGTCGACCCCGCAGTCAACAAGAGGCTTTGCCCCGCCAAGCCGAGGCCTTTGCACCGAGACCAAATAGTCGACCCCGCAGTCGACAAGAGGCTTTGCCCCGCCAAGCCGAGGCCTTTGCGCCGAGACCAAATAGTCGACCCCACAATCGACAAGAGGCTTTGCGCCCCAAGTTGAGGCCTCTGCGCCGAGACCAAATAGTTGACCCCGCAGTCGACAAAAGCCTTTACACCGTCAAGTCGAGGCCTTTGCGCCGAGGCCAAATAGTCAACCCCGCGGTCGACAAGAGGCTTTACGTCGCCAAGTCGAGGCCTCTGCACCGAGATAAAATAGTCGACCCCGCAGTCGACAAGAGGCTTTGCGCCGCCAAGTCGAGGCCTGTACGCCGAGACCAAATAGTCGACCCCGCAGTCTACAAAAGGCTTTATGCCGCCAAGTTGAGGCCTTTGCGCCAAGAGCAAAGAGTCGAACCCACAGTCGACAAAACTCACGTTGCCAAGTCGAAGCCATTACGCCGAGACCAAGCAGCCGACCTCGTAGTTGGCAAAATAGCCCTTTACATTACGAAGTCGAGGCTTACGTGCCGAGTTAATTAAAATTGTTACATACAATTACAATGGTGATAAACCTGCTCTACAATCGTTAAGGTCATTTCAAACCTAAAGACTAGTTATTACGCTAGCGGATTAATTACAATTTGCTCGACAAGAGTCAAGAATGAATTTGAGAAAAGCACAGCCTTATTCGACGAATAACATGAATGAAAATTACTTGCCACGCTCGTTAGCATTCATCCAAAAATTCTGATATGCAGAACAACAAGCACTTTAGTTAATGTTTTTCAAAACACGTACACATCAACGAAAGCAATTTATAACAAAAGCAAGAAAAATTATGATCGAAATTGGAGTAAAGGAAAATAGCAAATCATCATTCAACATTTCCAAAAAGCCTCATCGAGGCAAGAATTCTGCAATTGTTCTGAAAAAGCCTCATTCAGGCATATACATTAAGTAAAACAAAAACAAATAACAAAATCAGGCCTAGCTAGAACTGTCGACCTCTTCTACATCAGGAGCAGTGGCAGGAATAGGAGCTGGAGTAACGAATGGTCTGGGCTCAGGCAGGGCTATTGAAACAGGGACCGCGGTAGTCACTAGTTGAGAAAGACCCGCTAAATCTTGTAAAAACTGCCACTCGGGGATTAGGAAGTAGGCAGCGACATTAGCTCTCTCCTTTGACACGTCGAAGGCGACATTGCCGGCGAATTCGAACTCCCAGGCGACCGCTTTTGGTTTTCTGTCAATTTTAGCCCGCCTTCTCTCCTCGACAGTCAATGTGACCACCGCGGCACCCTCCACTTCGCCGGCCTCGATTACTGGCTCCTTCGCATCGCCCTCTTCCTCAGGGTAGGATGTAGATGTTCGTCGAGTGCGTGGCTCATTCGTGATCGGTCCTCGACCCGAAGGGCGTAGCCCAGAAAATGCATTTGCTTAATGGCCTTCTCAAAAGCGTTCCGGGCGTCGTCCAGGGAGAACACAACACTTGCATCCTGGAAAGCTGGACTGACCAGGAATTGCTGCACAGCTTCTCGGCGCACCTGTGGCAATACCCGATTGAAATCCGCCCGCGCCTCTACCAAACATGCATTCCGGCCCGCTGATCGACCGAAATCATAGGCCACCTGCACATCCAGTTGCAGTTTCTTGACCATGTCATCCATCTTGGTCCTCTCTTTAACAACAAGGATGACCTGCTCATCCTTCTGCTCCAGCTTCCTAGTCAGTTGGCCGACCTGCTTTTCTAGCTCGTCGACCCTCATCTGAGAAGACTCCAACTGAGCTTTCAAAGTTTGGGCATCCTCACTGCCCTCCAACTGCTCTCAATCAACCAAGGCTAGCTCAGATCGGCGGTAGAAATTGTACCCCAGTTGGCCGACCTAAAACATAAAAGACATTACCATCTGCTCGAGAAAAATGTAAACACACTGAAATAAAAGATATGAGACCTTACCATGTTGGCGTGGTAGGCAAACTCTCGAAGGGTTGCAGCCTGGCTCAGCCCATAATCTTTTTCTGGTCAACCAAGAACTAACCCGCCATCAACACCTTAAGAGAGCCCACTCTGGTTGGCCCCGCCATCTCCATGTATAAAGAATTGTGTACGACAGGGCTGTGCTCGGCCCTGAATCATGGAGAGGGGAACTTGGGCAAAGTGAACAAGACATCATCCCCTCGATCCCCGAAGAGATCGTTCCCGGTCGTCGGCCCCGACCCTACTTTTTTTCCTTTGCCCTTCCTGGCAGCAACTTTTTTAGGCGAAAGACCTCTCTGCTCGATCATGGGCCTCTTGCCCCAACCTGCAGGGGCTCTCATTTGCGGCTGCTATAGCTCGACCAGGCAAAGGATTAGGCGACGGCATGGGGGTTGCGGCCACTAGATGTGGCTCTTTAGTGGTAACGGGTGCTCGATGAGCAGCGGTCCCTTGTCGGCGCTGTTGATTTCTTTCTGCTCGAGCCAGTGCTTCAACTCTTGATCTGTTCATAATATCTGTGCGATATGCCAAAAATCAAAATTAACGAAGATCAGAAACAAAGAATCATGCACGACATCAAAGATAACAAATAACAAGACACACTCTCTTTACCTATTTGATAATCCGCAGGAATATCTAATGGGGCCGGTGACAGTTCAGCCAACACTAAATGCCTCTCCTCGATGAAAACAGAGGCCTCCATTAGGCAAACTCGACCAGATCCCGTACAAATGTGTTTGGCCAGGTCGGGGTAAGATTCCCCGGCACATCGACATGCCCCCTCCACCAGCCCAGGGAATACTGGAACCCCCCACCACTCGAACAAAAAGATATCGCTTCTTCCACTCCTGCCCATACGAAGAAAAGGAGGCTACGAGGAATTTGCGGCGGGGTCGAGCAGTAAGGTGGTAGAATCCTGACTCGTCGGCGCTACCTGACTTGCGGGACATAGGAAGATGAAAAAGGTTGGAAAATTTTTCAAAACTAGCGGGTTGATTAAATAAACACATCAACACTATGAAACTACAAATGGTAGAAAAGCAGTTGGACAAAAGTTGTGTTATACACGCTTGAAGACCCCTAAGCAGACCAACCATACTATCACTCAGAGAGAACCTAAGTCCATATCTAAACGCGTCCTCAAAGACAGTTATGCAGCCTGCAGGAGCGCGATGCATTCGACCCGGTGATCCAAGGGTCAAAAGCTGATATTCGGGAGGGATATGGTACAGTTCTCTGAGACGCCTCAAGTCCCCAAGGTTAATTGTAGATATTATTTCACTATAATGACTTGGGGTAAAAAGTCGACCTCGCGAGGAGGGAATCTGGCTTGGCCCAACTTCTTCCCTCCCCTCCCCCCGCGATTGCTGCTCGAGCTGCTGGAACTGGAATCGTTGCTCGATGACTAGCTCGACGACCTAGAAGCATACCTACGTCTATCGGACTGGGTGGCCTCACTGTCCCCCCCTGACTACCTTTAGAGCTATACAATCCCAGCATGATTCTCAAAGAAAATTAGAGGACAGAAAGTAGAAGCGGAGGAACACTTACTGAATGCAAAGGCTAAACTCAAGAACTCTTGGAAGCAGAGATGTTTGGATAAGCGCTCGACCGGATGCTAATGCGGTAAAAGTAAAAATAACCAGTTTACCATGGGTATTTATAAGGAGAGAAGTGCGGCAAACCAAGCGTCCGCAATAATGTCTGTAACCGCCACGCCGCCCCACGTGCGCCACGATGTAACGCTCAATAAATACATCAAACCCTGGTCAATTTTCAAAAACCCTGATCGATCGTCACTAAAACTGATTTCGCTACTTCCCAATGCTTCTCGTCGAATCCTCGTTCAACCTTGCGAAGTGGGGGGACTCATGATATGGGACGGCCCAAGTACCTAGGCCCAAACCAAGTTAGCCCAGTCAGGTGCCCAGGGCCCATGTACCTCATCGACTTTACTCGACCAAGTTAGCCCAGAGACGCAGCGCCAGGCCCAATCAGGCGCTCGAGGCCCATAGATTTCCTAGACCTCAGTCGACCATATCGAGGTCGAGTCGGAGGTCGAGAACAGTACAATACTCTGCCACCGCATTAAATGCACTGACGGGCATCATGCCTCCGCATTAATGGCGCATGCCATCCCCCTCACCGCCTGACAAAGTAGGCGCCGCTACAGTGTACTATCTTGTCCTTGAAATCTGGAAGGGCGGTTAGCTGGAGATATGCAAGGTAGGGAAATGACTCATTACTCCTGGTCCAAGTCTAAAGGCCCCCTGGGTGTACCAGGGGCATCCCAGACATTTCCTCGAAGGGAGAAGGATATAAATACCCTCACCATAGCCTTCTAGAGGTACGCACTCATACATTCTCAAGGTCCTTACTCTGTTGCTTGATATTTGAGATCGATTTCTACTAACTTAAGCGTCGGAGGGCCTAAGCCGAGGGCTCCTCGGCTAGCCTAACGTTTACTGTGATTGCAAGATTCTTCCCTTTCCAAGCAAGAATATGACCCTTCAGGTCGAATCCTACCATATTCAAAGTCGGTTCTCTATCCAACCGATCGAACCCTCATCATATATATATATATATATTAATACAGAATCAAGCTAATATATATATTAATACAGAATCAAGCTATAGCTCCAAATTTTCAAGCAATGAAACATAAATATTTATGTTTAATATAATTGACTTTTAATTGATATCAAATGAAGTAAAAAAAACCCATCCACCTTTCCCTTTTTTTTTGGTCGCCCAAAAAGAAAAAGAAAAAGAAAAAACCAACCAGAAGTACAAAAGGAGTGGTTCAACTCATACCAAACACTGCGTCCAATATGTCTCATAACATGTAGATGAACCTAAGTATGGATGCACATATGCTGCTATATCCCCTAAGAAATACTTGGCAAATCAACTTCCCCCTAATTTTATATACATCTTCACGATTTCTAGACTTGATTTATGTGTTGAAAAATTTTTCTCTTTTTTTTTTTTTTGACTCTTTTCAATAATTCTAACAATCTTACTGTGGGCTCAAGTTTTAGATTCAAGGACGTCTACTAAAAACATTCCGACCTCAATTAAATAATATTTTAATTAAATGAAAGATCACTCACAACTCTATATCACAGATTACTACAAATATTGTTAAAGATGGGGTGAATTGCATTTTGCCCCCCTGTGTTAGTCATGAGTTGCAAAAATCCCCCTCGAGAAAAATAAATAGGCAATGACCCCCTTTATACTTTTAAAAAATAGGCACACCGCCCCCCTTTCGTGATTTGCTGCAATTTTGTCCTAATTTCAATACGTAAAGACTATACTACCCCTAATGATTTCATATATTTTCAGTTTTATTTATTTATTCATTTTAAATATATTTTTATGCATAGCTTTTCTTCTCCTTTGTACCATTTTTTTATTTTTAAATTTAAAAACTATTTTTAATTTTTTTATTTTCATCTTTCTAACTTATTCTTTTTTATTTATATATAAATATAAAATATATAATATAATAAACATAAATATATAAATATATTATAAATACATAAAAACATAAATATATAATATAATAAACATAAATATATTTATGTATATATTTATAAATAAATATTTTATATTATATTTCCTACCCAACTCTACCCCCACCCCCACCCCACCTTACCAGTGAGCAGCGGCCATGGCCGCCGCTTGGGCCAAGCGGCGAGGCCTCCATGGCCGCTGCAAAAGCGGCCATGGAGGCCACCTCTGCCAGCGGCGGCCATGGCCTCTGCTCGCAGAGGCCAAGCACTCTGCCTCCACGAAGCGCACCTCCAGTGGCACCCATGGTCGCCGCTCGCCATGGGGGCCCGCGTAGGGCAGCCTCCGTGAAGGCGGCCATGCGAGCAGCGACGAGCGGCTGCTCACCATGGCTGCCTCCACGAAGAGCGCCTCCAGCGGCGCCCATGGCTGCCGCTTCCCATGGGGGCTCGCGCATGGCAGCCTCCGTGCCGCTGGTCGGCCACTGTTCCCGGCGGCTGGTGGTGGGGGTGGAGGAGGGGAAAGGTTGGGTGGGTTGATGGAGGTGGGTGTGTATATATACATATATTTAACTATATATATAAATACAGTTAACTATATATTTATGTATTTATATAAATAATTATATAAATAAATATATTTTATAATTTTTTATAATTAGAAATAATATAAACCATCAATTTTTTTTAATAGATCCAACAATTGATATTTATGGGTAAATTTGACATTTTAACAGCAAAAATTCAAGACCAAATGCATTTACCAACGCGTAATTTACACCGCACGATAGAAGGGGGTCATTTGCTATTTTTTTAAAAGTATAAGGAGGATCACTGTCTATTTATTTTTCTTAAAAGAGATTTTTGCAACTTATGACTAACACATGGGGCAAAATGCAATTCACCCGTTAAAGATGAGATGAAATACTGCGAACTTAAGCATGTTTTGTAAAATATACGCACGAAATTCTTCCTGGCTCAGACTCTGATGTTGCTTTCACCCGTTGATTTAGAGAGAGCAGTTGGACATTCTAATCATCAAGCTTTCCGACAATCCGACAAAGTCAATAACCGCAAAATGTTGTGGCAGTGTTTTGGACATACCACAAATTCATATGCCCTAAATGTCACAATCAGACTAACTATAGTTGATTTTGAAGGACAAAACAGCTTCCTCCGCCGTGGCTCCTTCTCTTACCAAAGGTCATACGTTGGTTTCATATGCCCTCAAAATTAACCTGTTGTATATATGCTTTTATAAAGTCCATTACTCGAAAATACAACAAATATACATACATACATAAAATAAAAGATGAGGTTGTGTTTGAGATTACATGGTTAGGAAAGTTAATTGAAAATAAAGAAATTTTGGAATTTTTCGAGTTTAAAATATAGAAGTATAATTTATTTTATTATTTTCAATTAAATAGTATTCAAATAGATAGTATCTAATAATATAATTGATGCAACACAGAATGAGGCCCGAGTTCCTTTTTGAAAATCATTAAATGATTGATTTCGACTCTAAAATGCACCCACGTAGAGGTAGCTAGAGTTCAAATATGAGTTATTCGATATATATATATATTTTTTATGTGGATGTTGATATTTATATTAGTCAAGTCATTGACGAACTTGAACCTATGTGGATTAGGGGGTCCATTCTGAGTCAATTTTATATGTTATTTTTATCAATTGTATTAGGTTTTTTACTTACATGTTCACAGAGTTTTAATAAAATATATCAGTAATGAATAATTTCACCATCAACAATATTATACATTGCTTTCGCAATTACTTGATATATATATATATATATATATATATATGCAACTCCAAGCAATGAATTCTATGAAAGTCATCCAAGCAATGAATTCTATGAAAGTCATTTTCCAGTGGAAAAGTCCTTAGATCCGCTGCAGTTAGTAATAAGGTTTGGCATTCTTGTAGGACGGAGCCAAAAAGAGGAACCGATGCAAAGTAAATGATCATGCGAATATTCTAGTTAGGTTTGGCTTTTACCTTATCTCCTCCTACTAAGGAATCATATCAGAATATAATGATGTTGTCAATTTAAAATTGTTTATCGTCCATATGGAGGTACTTGTTTGGAAGAAGAATTTCATAAATTATTATTCTTCATGCCTCAAAGGTGAATTTCTAATGTGATTTTTATTCTAAAAATTCATTTAAAATTAGCTAGCTACCTAAATTCAAAACTTCTGCTACGTTTTAATTTTTTTAATTTTAATTTATATTTTATAATTACTAATATTATAAATATTAAGTGTTTATTTAAAAAAAATGTTTGATATTTATTTATGATATGATTAAATGTATCAAACTTGACATCATTCCTAAATCTGCCAAGTGGCTAATCAGTTCAGTAACATTGCCTTTATACTTATATATTTGAGATTTTAAATTTAAATTCTAATAAATTATTAGTATGTGTGCAGACAAATATATATGTAGCTAAATATTTGGCTCATTTACCTAAACAAGCACGATGTGTTCATTATATCTTATTTATGAATTTGTGGTTTAAAAATTGGATGCATGTTTTCAATCGATTCGTGCACTTGACTTTATATGGTTAGGCATATGATTGAAAAAAATGAGGATGAGGAATCTCATGAGGTTGAAGCCTTGTGGATAGTGTTATTGCCACGCATTCTCCATGGCAGTTAGATGTTTTCTTGCCTTCATGTTGCGCAATAGTTGCTGGCATGGACCCAACAAGAATGAAATAATTGATGGACAAGAAAATGAGAAATAAATTGGCTTCCTCTTGTGAATAGAGGTGCAAACGAATCGAGTTGACTCATGAGCCGCTCAAGCTAGCTCAACTCGAGCTCTAATTCGAGCCGATCATGAGCCATTTATATCTAGGCTCGAGGCTCGTGAACCAATATATAATTAAATTTTATTTTTTATTTTATTAGTAAATATATAATATATTATTATTTTTTTATTTTGAGTTCGAGCTCTAGCCTGCAATTTTTTACAATTATTTGTCAATTCGAGCCTTATCGAGTTGAGTCGAGCTCGAGTTTAAAACTTTAGGCTCCTCTACTTTAAAAACTTTGCTCAAACTCAACTCGACTCGATTCGATTGCACCTCTAGTTGTGAATGGAAATAGAAATATTGCTTCCATCGGTATTGAGCTGTCCAATTTTTATGGGCCTAAAACTAACTTCTTGCAAATGGCAAATGGACAAGCACAATGACCATGTTCAATCACCATAGAAGCCCATTATCAATACTGCCCATTGAGAATCATGTTTGCAATGTGAAAGTTTTAATTTACACATGCACATCTGCATAAATAATTCAAATTTCAAATTTTATACATATAAGTGTGAGAATAATATTACTCGATTAATTAACTAATTAACGTTTGAGATGTGAAAGTTGTGTTTGGAAGCCTAAAAATTATTTTTTATTGATGATGGATGCATGTGTAAATCTAATTTTGCTGGTTATTATTTTGTTAACACGCGTAGTATGTGTTTATTTTTTAAAAAATAAAAAACAAAAAATCTCAAAGGTATCGTCTCCCTCAGTATAAGAACAAAATTTAGTATCATCATTCATAAAATTACATTTTATAATTTTTATTTAAATCCGATGGTGAAATGGTTACCTTGTTATATGCTGACTTTTTTAATTTATTTTTTTTATTTTTTTGAGGATGGGGGGAGCATGCCTAGCCCACTCGGGTCATTTGGGTACGGTTTGCAAATAGCCCGATGTCCAAAACCTTACGGGTGGGCTTTAGGAAGTACTCCGCACTGAGGATCTACAAGTCTGGGCCGGGCTACCCAATCTCATTTAGTCGTCCAAAAATATTCGGAGATTTTTTTATATATATATTTATATACATGCACATTAATGGTTCATTTGGGTTTAAACTCTTGACATTCCACATTATCTGAAAGACTTTATGTGGAAAACTTATACAGTTGGGTCTAGGCCACTCGACGCCTAACCGTATTAAAGCATTATGTAATAATTAATCATTATGGCACATTATTCCTACGTATATGGATTTATATTATTTAAATATTAATTTAATTATAGTGATAAATAATAAAGCTCTTAACTTATTTTTATATAATATAGATAAATAATAGTGTAAAGCAATAATGATGGTGAATAATATGTACTATTAATTATCGATAACATAAATTAATATAAACATTTCGTAAGTTTTTTCATTGTGTTTTGACCATATTCTTTGTGTTTTGTCATTTTATACAGAGTGAAAAAGACATTTTCTAAGTGTGAAAATTAAGGATATAAATAGTGGTTCAGAGTTGATATACCATAATATAGCCACCAATTTGATTGTGAAAGGTTTTTTTATTAGATATAATGTAGACATTATCTGATTAGCAGTATTATAATTCTAAATTTAAAACTATGGTATTATATATAGTACTTTAATGTTACAAAGAACTCATGTGAAAAAAGAAAAAAAAAAAGATCCTGCCTAAAAATGCTTAGACGTTCCAATTTCAATGAAAATATACCTTAGATGTAATATGTGTGAATATGTATATATTCCTTTAGAACATTGTTTTGGTTTGATGGTTACGGCAAGCATAATCCTTATTATCGAATATTTAATATCTTAAAGTCAATTTTCTTAATCAATTGAAGGGAATTTCTTAGTCCTTACCACTAAGATTGTCTCAGTGGTTTAACGAAATTTCTTACACAAAAATTACATCAAGCATTTTTCGAATTGCTCCATTAGATTATAAATTGGTAATAATGTTTTGGACTGTCCTTAATATAAGAAAACTTCTAATTTCTTTCACATAAATTATTTTTCCAAAAAATTATGATAGGAGAATCAGTCAAAATTTCAACATAAAATAATACGAGCAGATTTTATTTTTTTTTCCTTGAATTGCACCATGCTTATAATTCAAAAATGTCATAAGAAGTTACGGGAAGGTTTGATTTTGTTTTGAGATTTTGTGAAAGAATATTTTTTATGGTAAAATTAAAAATTATATCGAGAATGGAGTTATATTTGATTCTATTTTAAAAAATGATAAATTTTACTGTAAATGTCTTTTAATGTTAGATTTTATTTGATTAAAAGGATAGCACCAAAATTTTATATTATTAAATGTTATTTTTGCAGTTATATAAGCATTAAAAAGTATATATTTGTATTAAAAAAATTATTCAAACACAAAATTATATAATTTTAATTTATGAAATAATTTTTGAAATAATTGAAAAAATTATAATTTTCTAAATATATATATATTTTAAAAAGTGTTTAATTTTATTTTAAAATTACTAAATTTTTTCCCGAAATACGTCCATGCATTACCTAAATAATGCTTTGGGCTCTTGATATAGGTCGCCAGTCCATTCTTATTCCTTATCTATGAAAAGAAAGGCACATGGGCATATACCTGCACACATACGTATATTTTTATTTATTTATTATTTTTTTTATAGTGATGCACACATACATATTATTTTATTATAATACATATTACTTTATTACAATATGTATATTATAATAAAATAATATATACCTGCACACATACGCACTTATTTCCTTTGCTTCGAAGAGGCTATTGCTAGTCTCAATTTGTGTCTTTTAAGATTACTAAATTGTCCATGAAGTTAGCCCTAATGAAATAAAAAAAAACTAAAAGCAAAAGTAAAGGCTCTGTTTTAAGTGGTGAAAAATTAAAACTCAATGGTCAAACCAAAATAATTATTACGTAAATAAACTTACAATTATTGCATCATTAAACTTAATTTAGATCATGATTGATTCCTCCACAAGTCAAATTATACTAAATTTGGATTGAATCTTGGGATCAGCAATACCGAAGGTTAGACTTGAAATCACAGTCGTCGGGGTGGTTGTTGTCCTAGTGAAAATCATCCAATATTCAAATTAAGTCATATTAATGAATTGAATAAAAATATAAAAAGCATGAAGCTAACGTTAGAGGAAAATAAAAAGCATGAAGGTAAAGTTAGAGGAAAAATGAGGGAGCGAATACAGTGGGAGTAAGATATATGAAAATTGTTTTGCTTTGGGATATTTATAACTGTTGACACTTGGCCAACATTCCTTTGATGATGTTGCAATATTCTGTTCGTACACGTTTAGGACAATCAAAGGTGATAAGCAATTCAGGGCGGTTCAAATCAACCTGGTCGAGCTCGGGTTGCTATTAAAAAAGTCCTGATCTTCCTAGACTCGAAGTATTTTTCCTAATTTAACCTTCCTTATCAAAATTATACTTAAAGTTTTAAATATACAATGTAGCTCTATAGTTGGCTAAATATATAAATCCTAGAGGCTTAATTTACCTCAATAATTTCTTTTTTAAGTCCACTTTAAAATTTTTGTCGTGCTTAAATTCCGTATTGAGCGGTTTGCTAGACTAAAATTTGAAGTCTTTTGGCGTGAGAATTAAAGAATCAAATCACATGGGATGGTTAGAAGAAAAAGAGGTTTGTCATTCTAAATTATGTCACTTTAATTATAACACTGCAGCTTTATTTAGAACTCATTAGATTTTTATTTCTTTTTTTATCTTCTTAAAAAAGATTAAAGGAAATTTCGCGTGCATTTCGTGGTCCTTAATTCAACAATTTTTTTATTTTCCTTACCTCAACAAATTTATACACGATTTGTTTAATGGTATTTGCCTACAAAAAAATATTAGCGATATATGTATATTCAACGCTGGGACTCTTAATGGTATTCATATTGCGCTTTCAACTTTTATCAAAGGCGTGTGTGTTGGAACTCTCAGTTAGGCATAATTGTTTAAGTTACTTTGGGTATTTTGAAACTGCAAATAATAGTGTACAAGTAAAATATTATTTATATATATATGTATATATATACACAAACAATCAATTGGTCTAATAACACTATCATTACATTTATATTTATGTAGTTCAAAATTCAAATTTAAAGAATTTTGAATATATATAAGGATGACAAAAAAATCTCCAATTTTGAAGTTCCCATGGGTTCCCGAATTTTAGGGGTGGCAATTTCAACCCACCCCGCGGGTACCCGCTCCGACCCACCCCGTATGGGGCGGGTAAAAATCCAATCCGCACGGGGCGGGGCGGGGCGGGTTCGGGTTCAATACCAATTCGCCCCACCCTGCCCTGGGTATTTATAACTTAATTATATTTATATATATATTTATATTCCAATTTTTTGTTGGTGTTTGGATATTGTTATGTTAAATTATTTTAACTTTTTTGAGATTGTTGTAAATTGACATATTGCATGGACTATTGAAAGACACCAAATTTTGTGTTTGATTTTTGTGGCTATGATATTTATAAAGACAAAGTTATTATTTTGTTTGAAATTGTATTAAATTGTTGTGAATTTGGCAGAGGCGGGGTGAAGCGGGTCGGGTGCGGGTTTTAAAAAAATTTTTTGAGTGCAGGGTAGGTTCGGGTTTAACAAAAACCCGCCCCATTGCCAAGCCTACCGAATTTGGGGAATTTTTCCCTACGGGGATAGGGATAGGGATGAAACTCCCCCTTAACCTAATTCGGGGATGGGGAGGGGGACAGGGTCGGGGAGTCCCTGGTCTTGTTATATTAACTAACATGCCCTTAATATATATATATATATTTCATATATACTATTTTGTATATACATACTATTTAGTTTTTTATATTTGTTTAGTAATTTCATATAATTTATAAGAATTTATTAATCATAAAATATAAATTAATAAAATATATTAACTAAGACTTGGTTATTTTTTATTTTTTAACTCATTTTATGCACACAAAAAAATATTTACTAATTATTTTGGGGATCCCTGCGGATCCTCGTGGGGATTCGAGGATGGGAACAGGGGCAAAACTTTCCCACAGCAGGGATCGGGGATCGGGGACGGGGGAGTAGCTCTCTGCCCCATTTCTTGCTGGTGCCATCCCTAAATATATATATGTCCTTGTTAAAGAAAAAATTCTAAAAATTATTAAGACCTACGTGCTAATCGCTTGACATTTTCTTGAATTTTTTTTTTATTTGGGAAGTTCGTAATTAGGGGGTGGGGGGGGAAATAGGCACACACACACATATTTATATATAGTTTGGACTGTGTTTACACTTTGGATTTTGGCAAGGGGAACACACATACACACAGAATATATTTAAAAATATAAAATACAATTGTATATTATTCAGTGTCATCTCTTTAATCTTTATTTTTACCAAGATTCAAGATTAGATTAGATATTGCGTTAATAGCAAAATATAAAATAATGCTATTGAACTTTTCCTTCTGTATAAATACGAACTGATAATAATTTTTTTTCAAATATTCTCATAAATTTAATAGTAATAAAAATAATATACATTGTCATGTAGTTATTAAGATCATTAATACAAATTGTGTGTTACTATCAAAGATTAACAATCAGTGACAGATATATGATGAACAACTTAATAAATATTATACATTGACAAGTAATCCTATGATGATACTTGTATTTTCATTTTATATATGCCACAATTATTTCCAATGAAAAATTAAATAAAATTATTGTCACATTAAATTTATATTTCTTAATACATAATGCTGTTAGTCAAAACTTCATTATTATCACTTACATTTTATTTCGAAACCCATGTACGTAGCAAAGCAAAAAATATGCGCAATGTGCAAATCCAGTAGAAGATATACATATCAATTTAATTTTATAATAAATTTTCAATATTTTGATGCATGTATTTGAGCAATAACTAATATTATATTTATGATAAATTAATATTAGTACACTTGAAACCAAATATGCTAGAAGAAAAAGGAAGTCGTCTAGCTGATTTATTGAACTCTACCACTAAGGTGTGAAGTAGCGAATTGAGAAACGAAATCATAGACTCAAATTTAAATTTGAACTTTAATATTAAATTAATATATAAAGTTATAAGGATAGAAAAATAATTTGAACCAGCTGGCGAGTTATTGAATAATTAAATTTAAATTTAATTTATTATAAAGCTCAAGTTCATAAAATTCGAATTGTTTAAATTTGAACCAAGCTATACTAAATCGGCCCAACACTTCTTACATCCCCACTCGCCATTAATTGATTTTCATTTATAAATACAGTAATTAATGTATTTTGCTGAAAAATATTTCCCTAAGCAAAAACCACGTAGGAAAAATTACTCTTGGAACAAAAAAAAAAAAAAAAAAAAAAAGAAAAGTTAATTCAATTTCATTTTCTTTTTCTTTCATTTACAAATTGGAGCTGAAATTACTATTGGCTCATCTGCAAGCAATCATCACGTGGGCGAGAAAGAGAAAGATAAAATAATTTAGGGCATTCGTACCATATAATTACAATTGCTGGTCAATTATTGTGTTAATTCAGCATAGAAAAAAGAAGCGTTTTTTATTTGGAGTAAATGGTGGTTCTTGCTTTTGTTGTCCTAAAAGTAAATGCCCCCCATTTTAGCTGATGTTCTTTTATTACATTTATCATTGCTGCCTTTTTTTGGTCAAATTGTCAATGCCCATTGTTAATGGAGAATTTATTAATTGCCTTTATTTTTATTTATTTCGAAAGAAAAAAAAATATTTGCTAAGGTGGCATTATGTGTCGATAATTGTCAGTGGGATGAAAATATTATATGTATTTAATTTTTTTCCCTTCTTCTGGCTTTATTTTTTTGCTTACCAAACCATTAATGGAGGAAATTCAACTTTACTGACTTTCACCAAAAACAAAGTACAGCTAAGAAAACAAAGCAGCAACAGCTTAATTACCAAAATCACTCATAATCCCTTGAAACTTCTGGCGCCATTTGTTCGAGTACCCATTTTTTCAAAAAATTTCTGCTTTTTATCACTATTTTCCTGGGGTACAAGAATCTCTTGGAGTCATAAATCTTTCTGCCATCATATATTTCAAGAAGGAAGCTAGGAGATGGAAGACAAGGAGAGCACGGAGTCTCGTTCGCCGGGTAGTAACTCCGAGGTTGACTCTCGGCCATCAAGCGGCGGTGCTTACGGTGGCCAAGACAGCGGTACTGCTGTTGGTGGTGGTCGTGGTGGGGTGGTTCCGGAAATCATAAATAGGGCAGTCGACCTCAGCATGGAGAAAAATGCAGGAGTAACATTCCCGCCGGCTGTGGGAGTGGGTGCTGGAGTTGTTGGGGGAGGTGGGGTAATGGGTGGTGGAATCATAGGCGGCGGCGGCGGCGTTATGGGCGGTGGAGCCACTGGTTTGGGTGGTGGGAGGGGTGAATTAGTGATGGGGAGAAAGAAGAGAGGAAGGCCAAGAAAGTATGACTCAGATGGGAACTTAAGAGCGGCATATATGGGATCACCACCGGGAGCGGCGGCGCAAACACCGTCGCAGCCGGGCTTCAGTCTGTCGACGCCGGAATATTCGTCTGGCTCAAAGAGAGGGCGTGGTAGGCCTGCTTCGGGTTCTGGTAACCGGCAAGCTCCTGCTTCTTTGGGTGAGTTCTTAGCAATCTTACTTCTACATGCAAATTTACACTTTTTGCCGGAAGAATTTTTAGCCACTGTTAAAATTAATTTCTTTTTTATCTTTCTTATTCTTGATCTCTTTTTAATTTCCTTAATTTCTTTTCTTTAATGTCTTAACTTGTCTTCTGGGGTTTAGGTTAGGGGTTAGGGCTTTAAGATTTTGTCATCCATTAAGTCCCATAAACCTTTCTGCAAATTAAATTACTATGTGCCAAAAATAGGGATCTTTCCTTAATAGAGATTCCCTTTTTTCTGTTTTTGTTCTTTTCCCTGAATTTTCATTCTAGGGTTGCTTCATTTCCGGTTTCATCAAGAATTTGCTGTCAATTTTTCAATTGTGATGCGGAAATAAAATTTCTTGGAACTAGGGTTTTAGTATTTGTTAATTATGTCAAAGAAATGAGGAAATCTCTAGCATGTTTCTTTATTCAATTTTTACGGAATTTATTTATTTATTTATTTTTTTTTGTTTTTGGACTGAGGGATGTTGACCATGTCAAACGTTGGAGAGAAGTGCTTTCTAATGTTTGAAAGTTCATTGTATTTCTTCTGAGACTTTTGTCTGTGCAGGTGAGTTGTTCGTAAACACAGCTGGGGGAGATTTTACACCGCATGTGGTCACGGTATACTCAGGAGAGGTAGACAACTTTGTCAGCTCAAGGGGTCTTTTACACAGATGCAGTGTTTTTGTCTCCTTGTATACTGAGTTTTAAGTTGTTTTTCAGGATGTTGCTGGGAAGATCCTTACATTTGTTCAAAAGGGCACTCGTGGGGTTTGTGTTCTTTCGGCCAATGGATCCGTCTCAAACGTTACACTTCGCCAGCCCGGTTCGTCCGGGGGTCTATTGACATATGAGGCAGGTTCTCTCATGCTTTGTTATTAAAACTGCTCCTTCAATAGTTTTTCATCATATATATGCTTGAATCTTTCCTTTTCGGTCAGGTTGAATCTTTCTGCTCGACTACAGAGGTAGTTTTCGGCTCACTTTTCGTTTTTTGAGCTTGGCGGAAAAAAAACAAGGAAAAGTTATTTTTTTGTAGTCTTATATTGTTAATCATCACCCGGAATTGAGTCATACGAATGGTTTTATCTGACTTGATACCTTCTCGAGTTATAGCTAATTGGGTTAGGCATGAATGCTTTCGTTGCTTTTGTTAGGATATGCCGTAAATTTTTTGTCCCTTCTGTTGTTTTTCCAAATGCAATTCTGTTTGAGAATGTCTACAAGCATGCTGTTAGGATCAAGCACTTACTACTATGCCAATAGCTTTAACCATAGCTGACAGCAGCGGCGCAACTATATTTTTTCATACATTTGGCAGTGCAAAGCACCCTATAAGGTTACAGCTAGTAATTGAGATGGTTGCGCCTCCATAAGCGCTATAGTCGGACGGTTAGTCTTCAGCCGATTATATTCTCCCCAATTAAATGATGATGCTGACAATAATGCCGAGACATGTATCTAGTGTTCCCTCAAAGTAGTAGGCTTCTGTTTGGTACTATGCAATACTGGAACTCATGCTTTTGTCTGAATCAAAACCAGCAGAAATTTTCTCCACCATTTGAAGTACATACTTTTGTTGAATTATGACTGCATAGTGGGATTGTAAATATAATTAGCAAATCCACTTTCGGGTCTTCACTTGGTGAATCCACTTTTACTTCTAGCCGCTTGCAATTATTGTCAGATGGTTACGTTAACTATATATGTCCAATTATTATGGTTTTTCTTTCTTTTCAAAGTTTTGTGTTCACACTGGAAATATCTCCAACTTTCATACAGGGACGTTTTGAGATTTTAAATCTAACAGGATCATACATGTTCTCCGAGAGCGGTGGGATTAAAAGCCGGACTGGTGGATTAAGTGTTTCATTAGCTAGCCCTGGTGGCCGTGTGATAGGTGGCTGTGTAGCTGGTCTGCTTATGGCTGCAAGTCCGGTCCAGGTGAGAACTTCAATCACAGTTTTTAAGACATATTCCCTACACTACCCAAAAATGGACTATGAATCTATACTATTAATAAAGTACATAATTTCTGTGGTATGTTTTTGTGTTATGTACATAAAGTGCCCTCACTTATTCTTCTCCACACCCCCCCCCCCCCCCCCCAAAAAAAAATCTTCATAACAACAACTATATAGTAACTACCTTTTATAACCTACACATTCTATACCAATAATTATCATTTTATCTTAACATTTTGTTATTATTTATGTAAAAACTTAAATATTAAATACTATTAAAGATTAAAGATTAATATTATATTAAAAATAAATTATTTACTTTATACTATATAAGTTTCAGCACATGCATCGAAGTATTTGTTTTACTTTGCTAGATTGTAGTTGGAAGCTTTGTGCCGAATGGCTATAAGCTGCAGAAAAGAAAGCACCAGAGCGAGCCCAGAATATCACCTACCGTCCAGATTCCTCCGGCTACTGTGACAGCAGCAATACCGATATCACAAGCACCTCCAGAAAGCAACATCTATTCGATGCCAGCATCACGATTACCGGTACAAAGTCAGGGAGAAGCTGATAACTGCTTAGGCAATAAGGATCACCCGAATTCTGCATCAACTGATACTACTGATTGGAATGGTTCAAGGCCAGGCTCCGATCAGAGACCATCTCCTGATATTAATATCTCTGTATCTCTTGAGGATCACTAAAGCTAGCCAGTCCCTTTAATCTTAAATTTTTAGACATTAATCAGATATCAATGACAGTGGTTCCATGGGGTTTAACTGTGGGCCTTTATATGTGAGGAACTTAAAGGGACTGACATGGTATAAGATGCTAAATTTACTTGTGTCTTCTTACGGATGTAAGCATCTTAGATGCTTCAGAAACATCTTATGGGGTCATTTGTCAGAAATTAGAGGCTTTCAATATCCATAGCATATATTATCATGGCCCAAATTAATTACCTGTCTGTGTACTGGCACTCCATGCAGCTTGACCAGAAGAGAAATTTGAAGGTTTGCAGATTATGATCTAACTTGCAAAATGTTATGTCATGACCCGAGAATAAAGGGTCTTTGATGGGAAATGAATTGAGTGATAGAGATTCTCTTTCTATGTTGGCTTGTCGAACTCGGTCGGTCCAAATCCTAAAAGCTAAGACAAGTGGAGGAATACGAGTTAGGGTTGCCAAGGGACGTTTCTCAGTGAAAATCTTCCCAATTCGGTGGATGGTTATAGATGGAAAAATAATACTGAAAAATAGGGCTGTTAATGGAGTGGGTTTGGCAAGATTCAAAATATGCCCTGTCCCTCAATCTCTTTTAAACATGTTTTGTCCTACTTTAGACTTATAATCCATCGGGTCCAACTTGCCAAACCTGGTTTTCATTTTTTTTCTTTTTCTTTTTTTTTTTTCGTTAAAATATATAATTTTGCAACTCGTATGTTGGTAGAATTGATTAAGATAAACATACACAAAAAATATGTATATATGTATAGAAAATTATAATCCAATGTACAATAAATTTCTAATACTATTTTTTAAAATTTAAAATAAAATATCTATATTAATGATTTTAGTATATTATTCATCATTTTTATGATGATTGTACAAAATTATTATTTATTTGATGAAATATATATATGCTATTATAATTCTAAGTTTTTATATTTTATGTACATATATTATATATAATATATATAACATATTATATATATTTATTATGTTGGCGGGATTCGTGGCAGTTTACTTAAACCCACAACCCGCCTCAAACCAAGTCGGGTCCATGAAATTAGTACCTGTAATCTATCCCGAAATTCATTTATTTGATTTCTAACTTGCCCCATTAAGGATGGGTTCGAGGCGGGGATCCCATCTACCCAACCTATTGCCATGCCTACTGAAAAATGTGATAATAAAACTATTTCTAGTGGTTCTACGAAATAGGGCATATGGTCTACATGGTCATATCCAAGTTCGTCAATGTTAGAATCTAATGGTTCGAAAAAAATTGAGTTTCTTTCGGATTTGATTACCTCAAGAAAAAAGATGTCGATGTTGTTAGAATTCAATGGTGCTGATACTTTAGAGTTTTATTTGGATTTGATTGCCTCAAGAAAAAGGGCGCAGAGATAATATTGCTAGAATGCACTGGAGTGTCATTTGAATTTCAGTATACCAAGAATAAAAAGCCTCACTTGAACATTTAATCATTGTGGCATTGGATGTTTTAGAGGATTCCTAGTAAACAATAGTCTTGTGATACTACAAAAGAGTATTGTTTGTCCATAGTTATACCTAGGGACTCCAAGCTTCAAAGAAGAAAACCAGTAGATTGGTACTTCTAAACATCCACATAAAGTTCCACTCGTCTGTACGTCACCAATAAAACCCCCTAATGATGTTAAGGTTTGGGAGCTGGAGAATTGGGTCCAGCCATGCTGCTCTTATTGGGGTTGATGGGGAGCAGTCGGAGATCTTTTGATCTCCTCCCTTTCAGAAACGGCTCGCCTCGTATTTATCATTTCTCAGATTACGAACTCTATTTCTCATAGACGGCGCCAAATGATAATGCTAAGGTCTGGGAGTTGGAGAATTGGGTCCAGACCCGCTCTCATCACCACATTCATTTTCAACCAACTTCTTGATTGACTAAAGTGGGCCTGGACACAATTCTCTAGCTCCCAGACTTTAGCATCATCACTCCGTATTCCCAAATCACTTTCTATTCATTTAACATATGTTTCTTCTTCCTTGCTAAAATGATGAACAACCTGGGAGTAATAGTTTCAGTTAGGGTGTGATCATGCGATCGCAGACTGTCCAATTTGATGATCTTTTACATAAGAAGGAACATCGTCAGCATCAACAAGGCCATCCAGATATATATATTCTCAATTCACCATTTGGACCTAAAGAGATATCCATTACATTTTATTTTGTGAAAATAAGACACATTTTCAACACAATTTGGCTGTAGTTTACCTAAAAATATGTCTTGGCTTTAGTGCTTGCTGTTATGGATATGGAAAAAATGCTGTATTAGGCTGCAAACCTAAGTACAATGAGCATCAAACTTGAGGGACAACCTGGGACTGTTTTGGCGTTCCAAATACTGAAAGAACATATATGAATTGGCAGTTGTAAGATTGTTGAGGTTATTAGGCACCGAATTGAGGAGGGGTGTAGGGTTCATCATCAATCAACAAGTACCACATTTGTAAACCGTTATTCATGCAAATAGATCAATTATGGATTCGAATTCATTAGAAATAGTTTGGAAATCAACTATGATTTTTTTAAAGAAAATAAAAAATAAAAAAACACACACACTTCGGAGCATCTTACCTTCAAATAAAATTAAATTATGTCGCATGGCGTGTTAAATATAATATAATCATTAAGCTCAAATTTAAAGAAGTTTTTTAATATTTTAAAATTAAATTAAAAATTTTACATTTTGAAGCTTATAAAAGCCCATCAATTTTATGATTTGTGGTTTTCAATAGTTATGTTCCAATTTAATTGCTTGTATGAAAGAAAATTCAAAAATCAAGAATACTAGAATACTAGAATAAATTTTTTTATTTATTTAGTTCAATAAACAAAAAATGGATTTTAATTTAATGTCCACACTGTATTATAATTTTGAAAATAAGTGATCTGCAATGGAATTTAATTTCTGTAATACACTAATAAATGCATTGAGATCCAACTAGACGGATTCCTTCGTTTTGGGCTGTATCCATATCCGGCCCAAATCCAATGCCTTTTAAATCAAGCAAAGATTAACAGGCGATATTTCATATTTCTATTTTCACAAAAAGACGTAACCGTATCAAAGATGAATACCACTTGTTTTTATATTTATTATTTCGACTACAAGTTTAGGCCAGTTTTAGTTTTATTAATTTTTTTATAAATAATAAAATACTATTTTAATTAATTAAGCTCAATCAATATGGATTCTGCTTTGATTTATATTTAGTATTCTATTTCATATTATAAATTAATATTAATTACATCAAAAAAATTTATATAAAAAAAATTAATTATGAATTTAAATGTAAAAAAATATTTATTTATAATATGAAACAGGAGATAAATCTAGAAATAAAGAATGAAAATTAAAGTGATATAGCTTGCTAATTACTAAGAAGTGTCTAACAGTTACTGGAAAAAGTATCAGTTGCCAATGGATAATTGGATATAACCGGCAGGAACTTTCTAGCACACAGCTTTTAATACTTGCTGGATTTGTCCACACTTTTCCAGCACATTCCACAGGCTCCTTCGCAAAATTATAAATACACGATTTCTCCATCTAGTACTGGCGATCATTGACAAGCATTGCATACGCAAAAGCGCACTTTTAAGCAAAAAACTTCTTCTAGGTAGAGTTCGAGCTCTCTGCAAGTCAAAGAAAAATGAAGCCAGTGACTGATAATAAGAAAGACAAAGTCACAATCCGGGCGGAGTGCCGCGCAGAAGAAGGCAAAAAGCACTTAGAAAAGGTGGAGTTGAAGACTCATGACGTAGACACGGTGAAATACGTCGAGAGAAAACTCGTGGACGGCGGAGTTCGTAGGTTGGAGCGCCACCCGGCTGATGGGCTGCCGCTGAAGCATGATCCGAAGAAGGGACATGGCGGGAAGTATACCTGGGAAGGGCCGCAGAAGGAGTATGAGGCGGAGCAGGAGGCTGAGCCAGCGATAGACGAGAGGGATCCGAACTATGTGGAAGAAGAGGCAGCGGCGGTGGAGGAGGAGGACGGTGAAGGGAGTGAGTTGGTTGTGGGAGAAGTTGAGGTGGCTAAGGCAGCGGAGGAAGGGGTAGCCAGAGTTGAGGTTGATCCTCACTTGAAGGTTAATTAACTGATGTTGATGATGATGATCAAGAGTGAATTTAATTATAAGTGTCCTGTTCTAATTTGTTGACTATTTTATGTGTGGATTAATTTTCTGTACTATGTTTTGTGTGGGATGAGAACTATGTCCTTGTAATTTCCAATAAACTCAACAAATTTGAAGCTTTAGAAAGAAGTGTTTTTCCTTCTTTCTTTTTTCTTTTGGGTCCCCTTTTGAAATCTTTTCAATAATGATTTTGTGGAGGGATGTGATCTTATGAATGGACAAAATTATTCAACTTTAACTAGCACCTTTGAGCGAAGTTTAACAAAGGGTCGACAGGAAAAATATATATGCAAGTTTTTATTGTAAAGTAGAATTCTCTTTCTTTAAATATCAATTTTTTACGGGATGTCATGGAGTAATCCTCTCCTTAATCCTTTATTAGACGTGGGTTTAAGTTAGAAAATCAATTTTGTCATCCAATTAAGCTCTAAGGAGATGTAATAAATGAATGAGTTAACCACCAGCCTAAATGCCTAGAGACAATATCTACCGTATTAACCACGGCAAAATCTATATTTAAAGGCCAACATGTTTTTCTGACATTACTCTGGTACTAAAAATGTAAGTGGTATGGATAACATCTCATAAGTACTGAATATTGTTCCGAGTATATTTTACTGGTAATGAACCGTGAGTCATAAATATTCGAAGCAAGCCAATATGGGGATGTAGCTCAGATGGTAGAGCGCTCGCTTAGCATGCGAGAGGTACGGGGATCGATACCCCGCATCTCCATTATGCCCTTCTTGCCTTGCATTTTTATTCTAATCCTGGCAGGTCGTGGGTTTAAAGCACCCCATTTTATTCAGCCCAATCTGAATCGTACACTTTCCCCCCAGGTGTCGGTTTGAGTTTTTCACACCTATTGTTCGTTGGGCCTGGGCCTAGAAAGAAATGAGCAACCTGAAGAAAAAAATCTTGCAAATTCAATACGATGCCAGGACCAATTATGTTTAAGGCTTTGGATATGAATCAGTAAATATTTTTCGAAACCTGCAAAACCCAATTCTTTTTTATTGTTCATATGATTGATTTGCAATTCATTTTTGAATCGTGCAGTAATTGATTTGTATTTTCTTCATTTTATTTTATTTTGTTTTAAGAAAAGGAGGTGAATATTATTAATCAATAATCAAGAGCAAGAGCTCGGGTGAGTACATCAGATTCAGTAACAAGTTCTTAATGAGGTAAAAGAGATTGTCTAGCTAAATGATGAGCACAATGATTTGCATCCCGACGAACATGCTTTAGAGAAAATTGATGAATATTTTGTAGACTTCTTTGAGCATCCGAAATGATAGCACCAACATAGGATAGATTTTAAGTGAATTCTTTCAAGGCTGTTATAACTAACAAGTAGTCTCCTTCAATAATAATATTTTGCCAAGAAAACTAAACACACAACGCACACGCGGCTTTCAGACCTGACAATTGGGTACCCATAGGTAACTCAATAACGGGTACCAACGGGTTGGGTAAATTTACCCGTTTTTTATTGGGTACGAGGTGGGGGACCAGTTACCCATGGGGATGGGTAATGGGTAACTCGCGAGTACTTGTAATTTTATTTTATTTTTTTAATATTTAAAGGTAAACGTGATGTTACTCAAATAATAACTAAATAAAACTTAAAACAAAAAAAAAAAGACTACAAATTTCAAATATTAAATTGAACAAAAAACTAAAGCATATTAATAATATTATAGTTCAAAACTTATATCTTAAGTATTCAAAATCTACCAAATTTAAAGTACATCATATTCAAAAGTTCAAACTTAAATTTCATTACATGTCAAAAGTTTTTTGAATTAAAAATTTAAATATCAATAAAACATTATTGTTCTTACGGAAGAAGATGTTGCATCCATAGGAATATGCACAATAAGCTCTAAGGATATAATAAATGAATGAGTTAACCACCAGCCTAAATGCCTAGAGGCAATATCTATCATATTAACCAGGGCAAGATCCACATTTAAAGGCCAACATGTTTTTCTGATATTACTCTGGTACTAAAAATGTAAGTGGCATGCTTAACAGCTCATAAGTACTGAGTATTGTGCCGAGTATATTTTACTGGTAATGAACTCGTGGGTCATAAATATTCGAAGAACGCCAATATGGGGATGTAGCTCAGATGGTAGAGCGCTCGCTTAGCATGCGAGAGGTACGGGGATCGATACCCCGCATCTCCATTTTGCCCTTCCCGCCTTGCATTTTTATTCTAATCCTGGCGGGGGTCGTGGGTTTAAAGCAGCCCATTTTAATTTTATTCAGCCCAATCTGAATCTCATACTTTCCCCCAAGCTAACGGTTTGAGTTTTTCACACCTATTGTTCGTTGGGCCTGGGCCTAGAAAGAAATTAGCAGCCTGCAAAAAAATCTTTCAAATTCAATAGTAGGGTTGTCAACGGATCGGATCTGAATTCAATCCGAATTTTAGAATTTTTATCCGATTAAAATATCCGATGAATCAAATCTGATTATAAATATTCATAATCCAAAATAAGTGGATCGGATATGGAATTATACAATCCGATCTGATAAAGATCCGAATCCGAATTTTATTAAATATAATATTAAATTGATAATTATACAATATAAATTATATTAATGAAGACTTTTGATTGGAATGCAATATATGTGATATTATAATTGATAATGCCCTAATTTTTTTATTTATTTGAAGCAATTAATTTAATAAAGTAATTATATATATACATATGTTTTATATTATAGCCTAAATACACAATTTATAATGGCTTATACAATGTAAAATATACATTATCAAATGATCAATTTGATACAAACCCCATGGATTATGCCTTAAATTTTTAGCTTTTGCAATAATATGATAAAAAGTTATGAAAAAAAATCTAAATTTGAGCTCTCTTAACTTTGTAAATATTATATTTGAATTAAAAGGTAATCTTGAAATTTCATATAGCATGTCTTATAAGATGACTCTTTCTAATAATATAAAAATTTAAAGAACGCAATTTTATTTTGCCTTTCTTATCGGATCGGACTTTCTTATCGAGTTTTGGATTTTTATCGGATCCGGACATGGAATTGGCATGCATAGATCCTATAGGACTCGGATTCGGATTCAATTATATATACATGTTATCGGATTCGGATTCGAATTATCCTAATTTGATCCAAATCCGACCCGTTGACAGCCCTATTCAATACGATGCTAGGCCCAATTATATAGGCTTTGGATATGAATAGGGTTGTCAATGGATTAAATTTTAATCCGAATTTTAGATTTTTTATCCGATTAAAATATTCGATGGATCAGATTCGATTACAAATATTCGAAATTCGAAATAAGTAGATCTGATATGGAATTAAGTAATCCGATCCGTTAAAGATTCGAATCTGAACCTTAATATTTTTTATTAAATAAATACTCTTATATATAATATTAATAAAGATTTTAAAATAAAATCTATGTATTATATTGACCTAATATCTATATTAACGTCTATATTATACTATTAATATTGAGTCTTTAATTTAAAAAATAAGAAGGATACTGATAAAATATCAAATATAATACCATATAATAGTTCATTTATATATTAATATAATGTGAAAAAAGAGTTTAGTATTCAAATATTTAATTTTTGGATTAATATATAATAAAAAATTGTTAAAAATTGACATATATTTATTTTATAAATGCAATATTTTTATAAAATTCAAAAGGAAAAAAAGAAAAATAATAATAATAAATAAAATCGCGTCGGACTTTTAATTGGATTTCAAATATCCATCGGATTCGAATATGGTATTGACTAACAAAGATCCTATAGGATTTTGAGTCGGATTTGAATATTAATTTTGCTAATCAGATTCGAATTCGAATATGACAAATTCGATCCAGATATGATCCGTTGACAGCCCTAGATATGAATCGGTATATATTTTCAAAACCTGCAAAACCCAATTCTTTTATATTGTTCGTATGATTGATTTGCAATACATTTTGAATCCTGCAGTAATTGATTTGTATTTTCTTCTTTCATATACGTACACGAGCATATAAGATTAGAATTACATAAATTGCACATGTATGCGGAAGATATTACTAGGTAAATTGACGTAATTGATTTGTATCTTAAATAAATAAATGGTATGTTGGATTTATTTTCATTCTTTGACTCGTGAACTAACCGTCTAATTCATTGGACGCTTAATGCTTATGAGGCGTAGTCATCTCAAGCCGATTGTAGTCTTATACGGTACTTTGTGATGCCAAATGTATAAAGAAATAAAATTGCGTCTCCGTTCACAGTTATAACTTTTAGCCTAATAATAAGCATTTGATCTTAACATAGTATGATAAAATAAGATTAATCATAAATAAATAATGACTATTAAAAAACTTATTGATAAAATATACATGAGACTCACAATCAATATGATTGAATATTAGTTTTAAATTCAGCTACTCAAGGCAATATTTCATGACCTCAACTATAAATGAATGCCGATCATTTTTTTTATTGAAAATAATTTATTTCATCCTTCTTTGTCAATAAACAAAATATTAAATTTTGATTCATTCGGAGAGAAAAAAAAATAAAATTTAAAGCGTAAAAAATTAGAATGGATTTTCCTATTGAACCGATAAAACAATCAAGACCGATTGAGAGCAATTAATAGTATCTGTAATTTTATCAAAAACTTATACACAAAGGTGCAAAATGAATCGAGGAGGAGGAGGACAATGATTGAATTTAAGATGTGATTACAAATAAAATTTATTTATTTTTTATTCTTCTTTACGATCACCAAATTATTTCCCGAAGCAATTTTCAAAGAGATACCACACTAAATATTGAGCTCGAGGGAGTTTGAATAAAAAAATTTAAAGGCTTAAAAGTTCAATATTCACCACTTAAATCAGGTGCTATTTTAAATCTAGGTTCGAATTGAATTCAATATTCTAAAGGCATAAAGATCCAATATATTCCCACATAAGTTGAACTTTTACATTATTTATTTGTTTTCAGGGTATATGATGCTCTGTGTTTTTTGTGCTTTTTTCTTTCTTTCCCTTTACCTCCTTTTATGCAGATAACATATTGTCTGTCTTTTTCTCTTCTCCACAAGAAAATAAATACTTTTTCTTATTAGCCAAAAAAATAATAATGAAAAAAATTGAACCCCATCTTGTCTCATTTTGGACCATATAGTAAGAAGTCTGCCAATGTTGTCAATAAGAATAATTTGTCCCATTATGAACTTAATATACTTTTAATAGTCTGTTAATCTCAGGCCAATAATTAATTGAAAGTACATTTACAAAAAAATAATCAATCCTAAGGGGTTTTAAATTATTTAATTTTTCTCGTTTTTCCTCTGGGACCTAATTGGTCTTTTTATTTTATAAAACAAAGATTTCGTTTGAAAACATACATGCAAGAATTGCGAAGGATAAAATCTCGTAAGAAATGGGCAGCAACAGTTGCCAATTATTTGTGTCCAAGGCTCCATAACTGCTTGTACTTTTTGTAGGTCTTATTTTCATGTCAATGGGAAACCACATGCATCAATGGATAGATACTCTAGTGTGTGTGTGTGTTTGTGTGTTTTGAGGGTTTTGTTTCTAGCCAATCAACATTTATTTCTCAAGTATTGCAATCATCCAATGAAAGGATTTTCATTTTTTTCCACTTCAAATGAAGAATTTAAAATTTTATTGATAATAATAATAATTGAGTTAAATTTCTAAATCAGAAAGCAACAATTGGTGACGGTGTTAGAGAGTTTGGTAGATGTCAACGAGACCTTCGAGAAGAGTTTTCTTTTCTATTTAATAATTCATTCGTTCTATAAATGATTTGATTTTAGATATGGTTCGGCAATTGAAAGACCATATATTAAGTGATTTTCAATATCAAATCGACAGCCCTTGAATATTCAGAGGAAGGAGTACTCTGTGTGATGTGTAGGATTGATGTATCCAATTTTTCAATTTTTAAATATAGATCTTGAATTTATAGATATGAATATTTCAAATTCCCTTTGGACAATAATGAACAATTTTGTGGAAATATACCATGCATTCAAAATTTCACCCGAAGTGTACCTTGGTGATTTTAACCAAATTTAGGGGCAATTATGTAATTAGGCTCGAAATGGCCATCTGAAAAATAAATGGTGGACAAAAGTGGAATGCAAAGGCCATAATCCCGCTACATCATCATTGCACCATTTACGTTAGCATATGATCTCTCAATTCAAAGAAATGAATCTATGTTCTCCCAAGAATTTCCTATTGTATTTATATTTTCTAAGTACACTACCAACTTAAACTATCCAGGATTTGAGCCCAAAACCCGAGGTCCCAATTTTTTTTTAATTTTATTTATTAATAATTAGTTATTACAAATTATTAATTTATTTCTGATTATATCACAATAAAATAATTAATGCCTTCCTCTTAGGAAAAAAATAATAATAATTATCTGCATCTCATACCTTTACTAGGAGTTGGTGGAAATTAATCAGGACATGAGTTCATCATAATGCCATTTCATTCATCATAAATCATTGGTTTTCCACGTAATGATGCCAAAATTAGTAAACTGTGAAAATGAACAAGGATTGTACATTGGAAACGGAATCGATTCATGTTTTCATGTTCCACTTTCATAATTAACAACTTACTCTTTGCATCGATGTTAAAATAATACCGATAATAACTAAATTATATGGGACCATATTGAGTTTTTGTATTTGGGAATCAATTGAATGAAATAACCGACAACCGGAAATACACACACACCCTAAGTGTAAGAGAATTAATCAAAAATTACACGTGTTATGCATGTGTAGAAGCAACACTTCACTTTTTAGTATTTGATATGTGTAAATGAAAAGGAAAAAATACAATTTTAACTCTACTAATAAAATTTAATAGCAGAACACTTAAAAATTATTGTCCTTTTATACTGACCGATCTTATATGATATTGGCTTAGACCTAATTTAAAAAAATCTGAACGTTCCTCTTCTTGCTACAAATGCTTGATGTAAGCGAAGAACATATAGAATACTATAAATAATCTTAATCGTAATTTGATTAAAAAAAATTAAGGTAATATTTGGATATGAATTATATGTTTTGGATTATATATTTTGGGAGAATGAGTTTTGGAAGTGGGGTTGGGAAATGTGAAGTTTGTATTGAGAAATGGGATGTATGTTTGTTTGTGTTTTGAGAATAATAAGAAAATTATTTTAGAAAATTTTGGTATATTTTTTTTATGTTTTGGAAGAAAATAAATTTTACTTGTAGCAATCAAATCATTGCTTTTTTGTTGGGTTTTTGGGGTGAAAATGAAATTGAATGATTTTTTTATTGTTAGAATAATAATAAAATATATATGATATATATATGAATATGTATGTATATCTTGAAAAACGAAAATTTTTTGGGGATAATGAAAGATAGATGAGGGTATTTTGAAAATTTTAATCTGACATTTTGAAAGAATTTTTTTTGTATGTTTGGTTACATTTTGGCTATTGTTTTGCCAAAATGTAACCAAACATAGATGCGTTTTCTTTATTCTAAACTTTTATTAGAATGATTTTGGTTTTTTTCAACCCAGAGCAAACATTAATTAATTTTTTCTTAATTTAAACAAGATTCTTTTATTTAATATTTGTATTTAAACCTTATCCCTTATATGACACCATTAAAAATACGGACATTTGATTTAAAAATATATATATGTGCGGAATTTGCTGACGGAACGAAATTACGAGCGTGTGAACCCCTTTAATTGATAAATATTTAAACAAATTGTTGGAAATATTGAGCATAGGATTGGTGTGAAATTAAAGGAAATTTAATTTTGATTAAAAATGTGGTTGGTGAAAGAGAAGCACACACATCGCAGATCCCCATCATCAGAGGACTCTGGACCTATCCATATATATAATTATCAACTCTTGGAATGAAATGAAGATTGTGGGATTGGTGGAATGGATGGATGGATGGAAAGTAATACATTTTCACGTGCTGCAGATGCCGTCCATCTTTCTAGCCTACCGATGCCCCCACCCAACCCTCACCATACTACTATTATTATTATTGTACATCAAGAAAGAAAAAAAGGTAGTAATTTCTAGAGTGGGCTACAGCACAAGGGCGGATGTTGAACTGGACGTACGGCCAATTAATGTTAATTATGCAGTATTAATAATCATTAGCACTTTTCTGGTTCTTTTTTCAGGTGTAATATTATTTTGATATCTATATATATATATATATTACCATATAATATAAACGGCGATGCGCGTGACTTTCTTCTGATAGCGTGCCTGTGTGTGTGTGTGTTTTTCTGCCTTTTAATCTACAAAACGATATCGTTTCATATTGTTATGCTTTACTAAATTGTGCGTTGTTATGTTTGTGCCAAATATTTGGTACAAATTGAAATGTTTGTAAAAAAGTTCATGTATCAATTTAATTTACTAGCAAAATTATGTGTCAATAACATAAATATATATTATTAATGACATGACTCAAATATTGATATTTTTTCTGAATCGAATCATCCTTAACATCAACAAGTTTTTATATCATGATATATTGTGTGTGTATTTAATTTCTCATCATGTTTAAATTCGAATTGTTAATCTTTTTTCATGGAGTTTTTCTCAATTCAGTGGAAAAGTTCAATTAATTTAATTAAATTATGAATTATTTATAACGTCTTTTTATAAGAATAAAATTTTTACTGCATGTATAGATATAAAGATGCCTCATAAATTAAATATTTCATATCTTAAATTGGATTTAGACATCATTAGCTCCATACTACTTTTGGCACTATTAATGAATTATCGTACTATGTCTGATGCCCCTCTCTAATCATGGACAATTTGTATAATTACTTGTTCGACTTCTTTTTGTAATATTGATCGTCGCCATTACGTGGATTTTCTTTAGCATGCAACCGACTCTTCAATAGGTAGTCCATGTGCAGGGTGCACTTTTTGCGCTCACTAGCATTTTTGCTTCATTCACAATTCTACAACCCTAAGCTACTTCTATTTTCTCCATACCAATCTTCATCATCGTCCCTTGAATTGTGCTTCTCAACACATATTGCAACATCTGTTTGAGTACCTTTTGTATTGCTTGTGTTGGTGCATTTGCCTTCAAATTTTTGTTTAAAAAAAAATTAAAATATTCAAAAGTCAAGCTGTTTTTAATAAAAACATAATCATCAATTGATGTATGTTGAAAGTTGAAACGGAACAATAGCTCGATATGGTTGAAGTTCCATATTTACAAAAACGCATCAGATCATCATCACAAATATAAACAAAATTTGTGTGAATACAGTACATCTTTATGGGTGATAGTTGCTCTCAAGAATGTGATTCATTTTTGGATAAACAAAAAAATTAGGGAATGTTTGGTTATGTTTTCCCAAAACAATTTTGTTTTGGGAAAACATAACCAAACATATCCTCAATTTTTCTCCAAAATTTCATTTTCTAATGTATACATACATATATTATATATATATCATATATATTTTATTATTATTTTAATAATAAAAAAATTACTCAATTCCATTTTCACTCAAAAAACCCAACAAAAAAGCATTTTGACTGCTACAGTAAAAAATATCTCCCCCAAAACATAAACAAACATACCAAAATACAACTTTCACATTCTTTAATAATTCATTCTTCCAAAACACATAAAAAACATAACCAAACATTCCCTTAGTTTTTCCATATACACATGGATATACTTAAAATTTATCTGGTTTTAAACCCTAAACCTCATACATATATGTATTTTTATTTATACACAAGGTAAGAATTCATTGAGATTCGAATTTCATATCCCACAGGGTTAATCAACCACTCAACCTAATCAATATAAATATGAATGCAATTCCATTCAACCAATTAATCAATAGCATAAGAAAACTTAAGCGTTTGATGATGCAAATGAGACAACATCTAACATACATGAATCTAATCAAATAGTATTTCAAAGATTAATTTTGAAGACAAATTATTAAGTTTACCATAGAGTAAGCAATCCCAATATGTAAATATGCAATTTGAAATTGTGGGTCTCAAGCTATAACACCTAAATAGATATGTACACATATATAAAGTAATAATTAAACATAATTTTTTTAAGAAGATGAAAGTTGCATAGCAAGTCAAATGCAAAATCGAGTAGTTGTCCTATGATGAAGTGACACGTGATCCAAAAATATAATATTTTGGGGAAAATTTAAATTCTGTGGGACTTTAGATTTCTATTTGATGTTTAACATTTCCTAACGGGTATAAACTACAAAATTGAATGAGAAAAGCAATATCCCAACTAAATTATGACAAGAACAGAAATGAGAAATCTTCATTTTAACAGATCAATGTAGATGGGATATAGATATATACATGAAAAAACTCAAGATCGGAGCAACTATCTTTTTCCTGATAGATAAAAGTTATGTCATGCTGTTGAAAATCTGTGCGCTAAAGCACCTCTCCACCAATAAGACTTTTATTACTTCTTTTTTATGAAGCAATATCTAAATTATGAGAAAATGAAATATTTGTCAATTGATCCGGAAAAGTCTTTTTTTTTTAGAATATAATAATAATATAATGAGTCAATTGGGTAGCATAAATGTTAAGCATTCTATGCACCTATATATTCAGGTAATTCCTTTTTAAAAAAATAATAATAATAATTGTTAACTGAAATAGATTAAATCTGGCTTGTGGGGGGGGGGGGGGGGTAGATATCAAGAATTTTCTAGGAAATCCCTATATAAAAAATATAAGATGAAGAATTTTTCCTCCGAATAATATTGAAGTTTTGAAATCCATCATCCTATAATCTACACGTTTATTTTTATGAGCTATTATCGCATCAGCATAAATAATGAGAAGTTTTATTCTTACAAATAAGTCAATTAAAATTATGTTGATACTTTTAATATGGGATATAATTTGATATCATCAAAGCTTCAACTGAAGATTGTGGAAAGAAGTACATGACTGTTAATTACTATAAAATTGTCTCTAATTTATGACCCAACTCTTTGGATAGTATTCGTTGACAGATATCGTAGAAATTTTATCTTTATAAAAATATATTTAATTGATGAAAAAGTGAGAATAACTTATAAATTCATTTAAAATATATATGATTCCTTCCAGGTGATACCAAGGAATCACACATTATTCACTTTGTCATATAGCATGGCCTTATGTTTCGTAATGGATATTCTTCTTCTTCTTCTCTTTTTTTTTTTTATTTATAAGAATTTCTTACTATTACACATTTTATTTTATTTTTTTTGAAAGAGACAAAAATGTTAGGACACGATGGAAAATAACATATGTTATATTGTATGAGGTTTGAAGTAGAAATTCGGGTAAACGACATGATATGTTCAATGAACTAATAATATATTCAGAAGAAATTTAGGAGACAGGTTAGCTGGAGCATCATTTCGCTGTCCGGGACGACCCATTTGAGCCTACCATTAATAGTTGTCTCAGTTCGAGCAATGGAAAATTGAATTTTATGACATATCAAAAATCCATGAAAGCATATATATATATATATATATATTTTGAAAAATAATGAAGAATGATATAATGTACTACGAATAATGACTAATGACTGGTTAATGACTGCAGAGATTAAATGTTCCACATTAAATAGAAAACATCCTAAGTCTACATAATTATATAAGTTTTACTAATAGTGCTGCACTATTTTCATTCTCAATGGGGAACTTCTACACTAACTCTTACTAATGAAAGTACTATTGTGTAAATTAACTGTGGTGGATATGCATTAAGGTTTTGAGGAATTAATCTAAAGCAACAGATTCATTATAACTTTTTATTCAAACCCTATAATGATCGCAAAATCAGTTCAAAAAATAAAAATAAATAATATGTAGATTCATAAAGTATGTGATAATGCTATTATCTGCCAGAAGGGTAGGATGTACCAGACGATTGCATTGATGGACCTGGGTAGCAAAGATGCGGGTCGAGTCATGCAATTAATAGACACATGTAAGGCTTGTCGAGGTGGCCCTCGGCTAAAACTCTCCGATGTTTAAATTAATATTTACTCAATTAGAGGGTAAAACAGTAGAGTGAGGGCTTAGGTGAATATTAGAGCATACCTGAAAGTCTGTCGAATAGGGATAATTATAGTCTCTACCATTTGAAAGCGGGGTCGAAAAGATGGTCTTCTCCCTATAACCTAATGAGGCTTCTTACTTGAGCATAGGGGCCTTTTAGGTCTTATTAGGGTTGGTTAATCACCATACTGTCGGTCGGTAGGAGATATGGGGCAAATCTTCCCTAATTAATGCAAAGGCAACTGGCTGGCGGGGTATTTAACGTGGACAAGATGTTGGTTCAGCTACATTAAATGCAAAGGTAACTGATTGAATATGAACAGGCAACACATTTAATGTGGTCGCGCCAAGGGGCGTGCTGTGATCGACCTCAGCCTAGTCGAGGGAGTTGAATGTGCCAACTTTGATAGGCCCTTCGACGTCACTGGCGATTGTCTGCCGGTGGATCGACTTTGTATGCTTTTCGACCTTTGTGGTCGAGAGCCCCATTAGGTTCGATTAGGGCCGAAAGTGATCAAATTATAGGCTTCGGTCGGATTCACCTATATTAGTATGAATAAAATATGAGTATAAAAGAATTGTTCGAAAATAAAAATATGATTTATTTTGATATTATCTTCTATTGTGCTTTTTTTCAAACTATACAAAATTGTTTTATATATTACTATAACATAATTATTAGATAACTTATAGTTAATTATTTATCAAAATATTTAATTTTTTTATAAATTACTAGACTGTTCATTTTTATTTGTAGTTATTCAATTAGTTCTTATAATTATACATTTAACATAGATTTTAAGTTAGTATTAAAAAAAATATTCTAAATATTTGTTAAAATAAAATATTATTTGTCAAGTATGATAATTAGTAATAAGTCGAATATATATATTAAAATTTCATAACAAAAATATAAGTATAATTTGTTAAGTTTAGAATGTGCATGAAATATAAAGTAATTTCGTAATTAATTATATATACATATATTAATTAAATGATTATAACATAACTTTTTATTAACAGAGGATGTCGGTATTTAACTTCAAGAATAATGCCTATAACAATACATCCACACCACAAAAACACTACCTAGAGAAAATTAATTACTTGGTTAATTAGCTCTATCAAAATAGTATCTTTGCTTAAAGCACCAATATTGTTACTTTGTTAGAACTCTTGCGACCATCAAAATCATAGTAAAATACCATAATTAGGATCACAATTATATTTATGAAATTCAAATTTTAAATTTTAATAAATTCTATATATGTGTGTGTAAATAAAAAAAATTCAGATATTTTTAAGAAAATAGATATTGAGGGGAAAGAATTTTAACACTTCTTGTTTCCTAGAGAACATTTACAATGTATTTTGTACGAAAATTTGGTGGAGAAAGAAAAAGAATTCCAAAACAAAATAATTTTGATTGGTTTGTTCTCATTGAAAATATAATTAATGGTAGAATTTATTATTGTCCTTTTTATATCAATGAACGTTGGATGTATTCTTCAAAAATTGAATTTGTCTATTCTTGGGGGTTCAGGGAGACGTGGAAGTACATTAAAATTCTTGAATGAATTTGTTTTTTTTTTTTAAAAAAAATGTAACCCCAACTCCCGCAAAATTATTTGTTAATTTTTATTTTCCATAAAAATGGGAGAGACAACAAAAAATATAGTATATTTGAAAACAACTTCCTCATGAAAAAATGAGGAAATGAACCAAAAAAATAAATCATTTATTTAACGTTCTTTCCTCTTCAAATTATTACTTTCTTCCTATTTTTTATTGCTTTTTTTTTTTAACAACTAATTAAAATTTGTTTTTGTTTTCTGGATCCATTTTTATTTTTTATTAAAAATGAAAACAAAAAGTTATCAACTTCTCCCCTATTTTCACGAATATTTTCATTTTCAAAATATTCTTTCAGACAAACTCTTACATTCTCTCTCTATTTTTACTTTTCATTTTCTCCTACTCACATTTGTACGACTTTTAATACAAAAACACTATATTTTTCAAATACAACTCATTTTCAACCCTATATAAGCATTACATTTTAAATAAAACCTTCAAATAATATTTCATTTTCAAAAACACATTTATAACTAATATTTCACTATTCTTTTTTATCAAAAAATGAAAATACCTCTAGAAAATAAATTCATTTAAAAATTTTGTATTTCTTTGATTTTATCTTTTTCCTAATATTTGATTTCGTAGTCAAATCTTCAAACCAAACAATGATTTAATCTAGCCCGTAATCCCTACAGACATTAATTTGCGTGTTAACTAAAATTAATTTCTTTCTTTTTTCAGCATCAATTTTATATATATCCCAAGCTAACTATATATTATGATAAAGGCAATGCTAAAATTCTTTTTATTTTCAATATTCATACTTATTTACGTCTGATTTAACATCTCAACGGTATTAGCAAATTTTTGGGGTAACCATTACAGGAGAGCCGTCCATTTATATCCTTCTTTTGTCTAGCTGTAATGACTGAAAACGAAAAAGACAGCTTCTGCCCCGCAGAATTCAGGCTCCATATTCTACTTACATAGAGTCAATCATACCATTATCTATACGCAAAGATGTGTACTTACATAAATACACAAGACAAAGACTTTATAATACATTACTTTGGGTGCTCGTTGACTAGTCGCCAATATGCAAAGTAAACTTCTTCACTATTCACAATAAATTATTTATTGACTTAAATATTTTATTTTTCATTGCTTGTCCAAATAATTTGATATGACTTTGTCCTTATTATTCGGAGGTTGTTAGTGATACATCACCTAAATATTTACGTATTTTTAGTTTATAATGATATTAAATGTTCTTCAGTCGAGTTGCCTTAACCAAACGTCTTACGCATAAAGTGTAAAGTCGAAAGTTCGAATATAACAGATATCTTATGTGCGTGTGTATAAATAAAAAAATATATATTATTCTATGTTAAAAGAGTTAGAGAATTTTAAGGCACATTTATAAATATTATAGGAAATATTGGTGATAAAATAATAGATGGTAATATAAAATTTGTTATTAATTATATATAATAAGTGACAAAAAAATTTATTTTATCATAATACTAATTTTTATAAATTTAATAGTGACAGGAGTTATATTTAAATTACCATTTTGACAATCTAGTGATAATAAAATTATTATTACATATTATAATGACAATTTTTATTGTTATTAATGTTAGTTATAACAACTTAAAACACTAGTTCTTGTTCCCCTTGGCTATATTGTGGTAAAATAAAAATTATTGCGACTTAAAAAATAGCAGGAATGATATATTAAAAGCTATCCACTTAAATATATTATTATATAATTTTTATATTATCACTTATTGTCCGTCATTAATATTACATCTTTGTGTAATGAAATTCCTCTACTCTCTCATCCATTCAAACGGTTTTTTAAGATAAAATTCTTCATCAATACGTATTAGCGGAACAATATCTCAATGTGGCATGTTTGAGGATAAATTTGTTCTATCTTCAATTTAGAAATAGTGCTAGTGGTAACTGGTAATTACTTCTTGGACTACACCGACAAATTTTGCCAATTAATTTCAAGCAAACGGTCCCTCAATTCTATATTACTCATTTATATTTATATAATAGAAATATATGGGAGAAAATTAGACGCGTGATTTATGATGTAATAAACTTTTAGATGACGCAATATTTTTTTTGAAAATTTAATTAAAGTAATTAATTAAATGCAACCAGTTTGAAGTGGCAAATCTGTGCATAGTAAAACAAGATTGAAAACGAAACGTCAGCCCTGATGTGGGGGAGAACGTGGAGTGTGGTGCAAAGTGCAAACTGTCAATTTCTTCAATGTTGTGAGCGTTTGGGATGTGATTGGTGGGTAACACAAAAAATTATCGGGGTATTAGCGGATCTACCGGTATAGATAATGTTTGATTTTGTTTTAAAATATCTTTAAGTGAGGTTTTTCAAGAGGATATATTGAGATTATATACCAAAAAAATAATATATAATAATGCATTTCTTATTTTTTGATTATCATATAACTATAAAAATAATATAATAATATAAAATTTTGATACGATATCAATAATCAGATAAAAATGTATATGAAAAGGTAAATTATTAAATTTTCTTTCAAATAAAACTAAATTTATATTCATTATCCACACATGCTCTAATCTAGGGGTATAATTGAGTCGAGTCGAATCGAGTTTGGACAAAATTTTTGAGCTCGAGATCGACAAAAATTCAAGCTCGGCTTGGCTCAATAAGACTTGAATTGGTAAATGAATTGTAAAAACTGCAGGTTCAAGTGCGAGCTCGAACTCGAAATAAAAAAATAGTAATACAATATATATTTATTAATAAAATAAAAAATAATATTTAATTATATATTGGCTCGTGAGCCTCGAATCTGGACACAAACGGCTCGAATTAGAGCTCGAGCTTGAACTGTTTCAAACTCGACTCATTTGCATCCCTACTCTGATCCCACATATTTTTTTCAAAATATTTTTTGGATCAAATACCCTAAAACAAAATAAAGCATCGCTCACACAATTTAAAAAATTTAAAGGAGCATGAGTTATATATTCTGTGAAAATTTTATAATAGACATGGACTATTATGGTATATTCTTTTAGTGTATTACCCTATTGCAATTTTTTATATTTATTTATTGTACTCGGGTGGAGGAATTTTGCACTGTCATCGTTTCTAAAGTCACTCACATCACACAGCCAGTCCAAATCATACTTGATAAAAAAAGTAGTATAAAAAGTAGTTGGGGATTAAATATTGCATAATTAAATATCATTTGTTCAATGATACAAGTCATTAGTTGTATGATACTACGATTTTAATAACCGACATGGCTTGTCGCATGTTGTTTTTCCTTTTCCACATCATTTAAAAATGTCAATTTACCCTTATGCAGGTTTTTTTTTTTTTTTTTCCAAATAAATGACAGTAACTCATACCTGCCATATCCTATAGTATCTTCTTTTTAATTCGTTTGTTTGTTTTTATTTTTTGAGAACGACCTTTTGTTAAACTAAATATTTTGTTAAAAATATTATTAATTATTCACACCATTACATCTTATATATGAAACAATAATATGCCAATTACGACCCTAGTAATATGCTCAATTACAATCGTAGAGGCATATAAATAAAAAAACTCAATAAAAATGCCAACATAATTAGTTAGGACGATTCACTAAATCCAAACTTAGTAGATTTAGGCTCATTAAGAAAGCAATTAATATAAATGCCAACCTCCACAATAAAAAAATATGTAATCGCCCAATTTTATTATTTTTTTAATTCGTACACTATTTTTATGTAAGTGTGTTTCTATAGAAGAAACACATTATTCGAAAAGAACCTTGCACCTGGTTTCGTACAACATCAATAGTTAATTATTTTTTTATCTTAAATATACAAGACATATAACATATAATAATATAGAAATTTAATGTCATACCATAATTGAGAAAATCACTCATAAAAATTCATCTTTCTTAAAGAAAAAATAAGAATTAATGTAACTTCAAAATAAATATTGCCTCATTCGTTGCCAATATACCTTTTCTTAAGCAACAAAATATTGGTTTAAATCTTCTATTTTATTTCCTATTTTATCTCATATTTTATTTTATGAATATATGATACATGTATTAAATATTTAATTATAAAAATAATTAATTTAGAATTAGATACACTTAACATAAATACAGTAAATAATAGAATAGAAAATTCAAAGTGTTAAAATATAAAGGTAAAAAATATAAAAAAGTGGAATTAAGAAAAGATAAATAAAAAATAGTAAACAATCTAAAGCACTGGAAAGTACGATTCTAAATTAGTTGTCTAACCTTAAATTAATACCACATTAATATCCAAAGCGGTCGTTGGAATTGGAATTTGAGAGCTGACACAGCAACCCACGAGGGCAGTTCCGTAAATTAACCAATCTTCTATTTTGGGCTTTTGGCCACTCTCATTTATTAATGTTTCAACTCCTAACAATTGTGGAGTCGCCCAAATACAAAAATCCGCACTCTCCTTTCGAATGAATTTAAAAACTTGTTAACGTTAATTGACCGTTATAATTTAACTGTTTACAGTTGATTGCCATACAAGAACTTTGCTGGCACTGAATAATTACTTGCGCGTAATCCCGTACTGTATACCCAAAAAAGAAAAAAAGTATAGCCGGAAACATCGCCGGAATCGGGCCGGCGGCGAATGCCACATTGCCGGAAGTTCTGCTGTTGGAGTGTTACTCTCATGGTACTGTGTAAACCACTCAACTTTTTTTATTTTGTAGTTGGAGACTTTCTGTGGTTTTGGAATAGTTAGGAAAAATAATTATCTAAAAAAAGATTATGAAAAAAGCTTAACCAACCTAAACATGAAGCCAAAATAGAGCTTCTATAAAGAGAGAATTCTCTCTCTTTCTGTCCCTCACCACTCCTCCATCTTTCCCTCTCTTTCTCTATCTCCATTTCCTCTGTTTAGTTTCTTGTTTTCCTCATAACTTTTTTTCCCCACCATTTGCATTAATAATCTGCATTCTGGTTGAAAAAAAGAAAAGAGAGAACACCAGAAATCAGTTTTTTTCTGGTGAAAATAAGGAAAAGACAAAGGGGATTGATCAACGTGTGTTGTTTTGATTGTTTGAGCAGCATTGAGGGGTTTTGAGTTCGTTCTATATAAAGGGTTGCATTTTGTGTAATCTTTTTGGTGAAGGGAAGTTTTTATTTTTCTTTCTTCTTTGTTAGGTTTGTTCGCTGCAAAAATAGTGGGAGATTTGAGCAAGTGTTTTCTGACATTCCAGCTCTGCTGCCATTGTTTTTGCGTCCCACAGAAGCGAAAATTAAAAGAAATATTCGTGCACTTTTCGCAAAGGAGAAAAAAGAAAGCCTATATATACCCCCAAACAGATCTTGATTTTTCTGTGAAGCTCTTTCCCCTGTTTTTCCTCTGTTTTTTCAGCACATCCCCTGTTCGAAAAACAGAGGAATTAGCAGCAGAAAAATGGACCAGCTTTCATCCACAACGCTTCTGCCGGACACGTTTTCGGGTGCTAGAGATGATATTACTGAGCAATTGATGATAATATGGGGTCAGATCAAGGCTCCATTGATCGTCCCTTTGCTCAAAATTGCCGTATTTTTATGCTTGGCAATGTCTGCCATGTTGTTTGTTGAGAGGATGTATATGGCAGTTGTTATTGGTCTGGTGAAACTCTTTGGTAGAAAGCCTGAAAAAAAATACAAATGGGAGCCATTAAAAGATGATTTGGAGCTCGGGAACTCGGCTTACCCCATGGTTCTCGTTCAAATTCCAATGTACAATGAAAAAGAGGTCGGTTTTTTCTTGTTTGTTTTCATCTTTGCATGCTGTTCAGAAGAAGTGCATTTTCTTTTTCAGTATCCAACTTTTGCTGATTGTTTATTTTAGTGCTTTCCGTTATGCTTTTCTGATCAAGACATGCACTTGGGCTGCATTTTACACAGGTTTATCAGCTCTCTATTGGAGCTGCATGTGGGCTTTCTTGGCCCTCTGATCGAATTTTAGTTCAAGTTCTTGATGATTCAACAGACCCTATTACCAAGGTAAAAAATGTGGAGGTCAAGTTTAGTAATCCGTCAAAGCTATGCAACATAAAAGCCCTGTATTTTTCAGTATAAATTGGTTAATTTGCCTGAAAATGAACAGAATTTGGTTGAGATGGAGTGCCAGAGATGGGCCAGTAAGGGGATAAACATTAAGTATGAAATCCGGGACAACAGGAATGGTTACAAAGCTGGGGCACTAAAAGAAGGCCTTAAGCACCCCTACGTGAAGCAATGTGATTTTGTGGCAATTTTTGATGCAGATTTCCAACCAGAGCCCGATTTTCTCTGGCGAACCATCCCTTTTCTAGTGCACAACCCTGAACTTGCCCTCGTTCAGGCCCGCTGGAAATTTGGTATAAACATCCATCCTTATACTTAGCCAAAAACCAATTTTCTTTTCTTTTCTTTTTTCATAATAATAATAATAATGTTTATCACATGGTTCAATATTCTTGATTAGCTCCCGTTCCTGGGCTTCTAACAAACCGTATTTTGATAATTGCAACTAAAACTTTTGGTTTTCCTCCCTGAGTAAAGTTTGCTATTATGTGACGCTTTGCTTAATCGCATATTAATTATTCATTATAATTCATGTTAGAAACTGTCGGTGATACCACTAACACAGTTCCAAGTGCAAGGGATTGTGTATCCGAGCGTCCAATCACTTCTACGACCTACAACTTTGGTTGGCTATTGTGAATTGGACAAGTGTAGGCATAGATTGTTATATCTCATTATTAAAACGAATTTATCAGTGGGAGTTGAATTTTCAAAGAATTGAAGACCATTGATTAGATTTTGACTAGTAACATCAACGAAAGGACTGATTTCTAGGTTTTCTTTTTTACCATGAGAAAAGTTGTTTTGTCTATTGCAACTAAAAGAAGTAATGGAAGGACATCTGGAGGTTGTGCTAAAAGGTGATTCAAAGAGTTTGGTTTTCTTCATGGGCACTTCATGACTAGTGGATGGACTTTCTTATCCTTGCATCTTTTTTTCTTGGGGCAAAAAAGCTGCAATATCCCTTGGAATGGAACAAATAGGATGTGTGCTAGATATGGGGCCATAATAGGCATAAAATCTTTCATTCTCCAAAAGTTGGGACTTCTGTATAGTTATTCATTGAGACAAGGGGTACTCGTGTCCTTTTGGACCTACCTTTACAAAGCCAACAAATTCCATGTGCTGTGAAGCCTGCATGAGTGGTGGACCTCAGCCCTCGACTTACCGACAGCGCTCATTCATTTCTGTAGCACTTATTTTGTCTATGTTTAACTGAATTTTGCTAACAAAGAAAATTTATTTGATTGTTCATCGTAAAATATGAGATCATGACATGTTATTTTCTTGGATGGGTTTTTGTCAGTTAATGCGAATGAATGCTTGATGACCAGAATGCAAGAAATGTCACTTGATTATCATTTTTCCGTGGAACAAGAAGTGGGTTCATCCACATATGCTTTCTTTGGCTTCAATGGTAATCACCCAATCCCAAATGAATTTGTTTTATCATTTATTACATGTGCAATTATTTAGGCACAAAACTAATGTTGGTTTACATAAAAGACGGCACATTAATTTCCTCGCTATCAGGACAAGTAATATTGGTCCATGTGAATAAGACATCATTAGTATGCTATTTGACTAAGTAGCTAGTCATGAGGCAACTAATAATATGGGTTGTTTCTGAAAATATGGGGACCTGTTTTTTATTTTATTTTATTTTATTTTATTTATACACACTTACGTTGAGTGTCCGCTAAGGGTGTAAACGAGTCGAGTTCGAGCTCGAGCCCAGCTTTTTGAGCTCGAGCTCATCGAGCCTGCTCTTGGCTCAAGCTCAAGCTCAAAAATACTAAGCTCGAGCTCGAGCTCGAGCCGGCTCATCAGAAAATTTTAAATTAAATAAAAATATTAAATTATTAATATATCATAATTATTTAATAATAATTAATAAAATAATTAAAATTATTATTAAATTAAGTATATATGAAATTATAATAATTACTATAATGATTTAAATTATAATATATTATAATTATTGATAAATTATTAAATTATTAATATATTATAATTATTTAGTCATATATATAAATATTTAAAATTAGAAAAAAAAAAGTAAATTATTAATACATATTAATTAATATGTAATAAATATTTAAAATTAGAAAAAGAAAGAAAATTATTATATATATTAATTATTTAATTAATATATAAAAAATATTTAAAAATAGAAAAAAGCTCATGAGCCGGCTCATGAGCTTTTGAACAACTAGAGATGAGCTCGAGCTCAACTCATGTTAAAGCTCGAGCTCATCGAGCTCGAGCTTGAGTCGAGCTATAATCGAGCCCGCTCATGAGGCTCATGAGCCGGCTCGACTCATCTTACACCCCTAGTTTCTGCTATATTCAAATACTCGACCTAAGACTTTATATGTGTTGTTCGTGAAAATACAAGGAACTGCTGGTGTGTGGAGAATTGCAGCAATTGATGAGGCGGGAGGATGGAAGGACCGGACAACAGTTGAGGATATGGACTTGGCCGTCCGGGCTAGTCTTAAAGGATGGAAATTCTTGTATCTTGGTTCTCTTAAGGTAAATTAGTTGTCGAAACTAATCCCTTTTATGATAATAATTCTTAATTCCTTCTTTATATACGTAAATTACACAATAATAACAAGAACCAAATCATTCAGGTTAAAAATGAGTTGCCAAGCACGTTCAAGGCATACCGCTACCAACAACATCGTTGGTCATGCGGCCCCGCCAACCTATTCAGGAAAATGTTGTTGGAAATCATAAGAAACAAGGTTAGTTCTTTAAGATTATGGGATTCAGAATTATGCAACTGATACTGCAGATGCCTTAAACTGATACTTCTTGTCTGATTATCTGCAGAAAGTATCACTGTGGAAGAAAGTTCATGTAATATACAGCTTTTTCTTTGTAAGGAAGATCGTCGCCCATATAGTCACCTTCATATTTTATTGTGTTGTCTTGCCTGCTACTGTTTTGGTTCCTGAAGTTCAGATTCCAAAATGGGGAGCAGTTTATATTCCTTCTATCATAACCCTCCTCAATGCAGTTGGAACTCCAAGGTTCGGTTTTCTGCCATGTATATTGAATATTTTCTTATTAGAATAACTGATTGAAAATCATATACTTTTAGCATATATTTGTCAAGTTGAAATAGAAGATCCAAACTGTCGGACAATGAGTGAAAACCATATTTATATGTCCTAATATGAGAAAATTGTGTTTAATGTTGTTAGTTTACACGTGCAGGTCACTCCATTTGCTGGTTTTCTGGATCCTTTTCGAGAATGTTATGTCGCTCCACCGGACAAAAGCTACCTTCATCGGCTTACTGGAGGCAGGCCGAGTGAACGAGTGGATTGTGACTGAAAAACTTGGGGACGCTCTGAAGTTGAAATCAGCGCTTAAAGCTTTCAAGAGACCTCGGTTTAGAATTGGAGACAGGTATAATTTGTCCTAAAATAGCAATGTTGATTAGGACACAAACTATGGTAACTAAAATGAAACTCTAATGTAATTTTCTCGATACAGAGTCCATCTGTTAGAGCTGGCAACTGGGGCTTACCTCTTCTTCTGCGGTTGTTATGACATTGCATTCGGGAAAAACCACTACTTCATATACCTCTTCGTTCAGGCAATGGCGTTCTTCATCATGGGATTTGGTTATGTCGGCACCTTTGTCCCCTCTTAGTGTCAACAGGACAAACTGCTCATTTTTCTTCGTTCCGTTTTTATTACCCTGTCAATGTGCCTCTGTTCGTCTGCGCCACATGGAAGTAGCGTCTTCAGCGACATGGCTTCGAAGTTCTTGCTTCCACTATTTTTCCTATTATATACTGTTTTTTTCCCCCTTTTTTACTTGTAGAAAAGAATTTTATTCTTTTAGGTCAATCATAAGAGTTCGAGCTGAGACTTGAATGAAAAGTTGTTTTTCTTGTGTATATTTGAAAATGGTCACAGAAAGATGAAAGTTTTCTTGTATTGAAATTTTTACAACATATGAAATTGAGACAAGAAGTGTGAGAGCAAACAGAAATGCACATGCATGGTTTTTGTTCCAGTTTCCATATTGAGCACACAGGGGTGGCACCTGTCTGAGATAATTGGGCCCGTTTGATTTTATTTCACACCCACTTTTTTTATTTTTTATTATTCCAAAAATAAAAACTATCACTTTTTAAAAAAATTCATCCAACATAATTTCTGTTTTCATTTTCAAAATGCATTCTCCAATAATATATATATATTTTTTCAATAACATATATATCTTTTCTCTCTATTCCATTATTTCTCTTTCTCTCCACCTACAATTTATTAAAATCAACACAATCATTACATTTTTAACATTTTATCCAAATATATTTTTATTTTTACATTATATCACATAACTAATTCTCATCATTTATAAAATGATGAAATTGGAAATGGAAATAAAACCAAACAGCCCCAATTATTCAGCTTTTGTGGCCAGATTTTTCTTTTTCTGGTTGTTTTTATTACAAATGTGTTTCATGAATGGTCACATCGCTCCCATTAGCTTTTCTTCTTCCGATGGGCTTTTGGTTTTCTGAAAGAGACAACAGAAATGGAACTCTGAAACAGCTACACTCAGCTACTGACTGACAGATGGAGCAATATGCGGTTCATAACGTACAGGTCACTGGTGTTCAAATAATACACCATCATTAAATTAAATTACATAATTTAATGTCAGTATTTTATTTTAGAGCCCGTTTATTTTATGATATGAGATGTGGGGTGATAGGATGAAATAAGGAATGAAGAATATGATTAGGATAATTTTATATTTTTGATTATATGTTTACTTTGTGAGATAATATGAATGATAAAATTGAATTATTGTATTGATAATGTTTATATAAACGTGAATTATAAAATTTAGACAAATTATAAAAGACTAAAATACTCATAGTTAAAATATTTTTCTATTTAGCATAAAAAAATTATTTTTTGTTCATGTCAATATAACATCCAACTATTTCTTCTTTTTTCTATTTAGCTTAAAGAAATTATTTTTTCTCCATTCCAATACAATATCTTTACACAAATTATGTATATCGATTTTTCTTTTAATTATTTTAATATAATATATTTTTAATATTTAAATTTTTGTAATCATTTTTAAATTTTTTGATTGGCGCCGCAACCGAAAATTATTTGAAGTTGTGACGCGCATCAAGTGATAAAACCATCCCATCTCAAAGGTGGGATGGCTCATCACCCATTTTATATGTATAGTGGTGGGCCCACAGCTTTATACAAGACTACCATCACTCAAAATAAACATGGGATGAGGCAGGATGTTAGCTTTCATCCTGCCTCATCCCTCAAAGTAAACACGCCCATATAGTATTAATATATTTTAATTTTGATTATTGGGATTTTTCGTCATTGAGTTATATAATCTTTTTTCCTCTTACTAAGAAATAAAATTGACTAATGCTTTATTAAAGGGTGGAGAGAGGACGCCCCCAATTTTGAACAACTTAGGTTCTTTTTTCCCCCAACTATTACAGATATAAAATAATGATGAAGAAAATTAAATTCAACCATTAATTGTTCCTATGATAATAGGATTGATTAGTTATTTGGTGGAAATTAGAGGTAATTTATAATCCACTTCAATAGATACTAAAGTAACGTGTAATATTTTCTGACAATAAATTAAGATTTTATTGGTATTATTTTTCTCAATGTGTTTCTCAATCAAAGAAATAATACCAAATATAATGGTGGATTTTCCGAAACAAGGTTTCGAAAATATAAGATGCCCTCATCCCATTAACTTTAAGCCCAGTTCCTCAAAAAAATTATTAATAATATACACGCATCTCCAACACTCATTACAATTATATATAAAAAATAATAATTGATATAAAACCACATTTTCATCCTACTAAAACAATAAATACATCATTTTTTTTTAAAATAATCTCCAACAACCTCTCAGACTAACTAAACATACATCATATTTCTCAAATTCGCTCCGCAAAATACTTTATGGCAAAATATTTCCTCAAAACAATAGTAAACAAAACCTAACATTGCTTCATAGGATTCCAAAAAATTATTACCCAAAACAAGAGTTCACTTCTCAATTCTTTTAATGAGCCATTAAGATATTAAATTGCTTTCACCAACCAGAAGTAATGGGACTTGCCATTTATTTCAGAGGATTGACCCAACTGCATCTTCAATATGTAACAGAGAGAAGAGACCCAACAAGAAGTTTGAGAAGACAGACAGAATTCAATGCAATTGAATTTATATAATTAAAAAAAAATAAAAACAAAAACAATGGCTTTGTTTGTGTATGATTTGGGGCGTTTTACCAAAATGGTTTGTGGGAAGTTTGGTTGAGGAATGTGGTGGTTGTCTATTTATGTTTTGAATTGAGGTAGAGATTGAATTAGAAAAAATTTATTTGTTTGTTTGTGTTTTTTGGGGGACAAGATGTCAAATCAATTACTTTTATGTTAGATTGATAATGTGAAATTGATATTTTAAAATTATTTGTGTTATGTGTATATATAGATTAGGTAGGGGAGACAAAAAATTATAGAGTTAAATATTAGAGAATAAGTAGAAAATGAATTGAGAGGGTATTTTGGATAGTAGAATTAAAGAATGTGATGGGTTATTTATTTGTATTTTGGGAATTGAAAAATATTTTGACAAATCTCAAACAAACAAGCCCAATGATCATTTGGCTGCCAAGTGGGTTTTGACTTCAACTTTAAAATATTTCATCACCAACACCAATAAGAAGGAACTGTTTCATGATGCATATGCTACAACTTATAAGGCACTTCTCTCTGAAGCAATAAGCTGAAAAATTCCTTGTTTTGATAATCAACCAGTAGATTGTTAGAAGATGCTAGATGATGTGTTGTTTTCCACTATATATAGAAACCTGAACAATGCTTCTAGTTAAGACTGAAAATTATTGTGATAGCTGAGTTTTGTTATTATCATTAAATTAGTAAATGATTTTTATAATCAGGAATGCATCAAGAAGGAATTGGTCCTGATATCGCCCCTTCATGTGTATATAAAGTTATATTATACATAATTTTTTAAAATAAAAAAGGTCGAGATTAAAGTGTATTATATTATATATAGTTTTTCATTTTATTGTGAATATTCTTATATTTATTCACTTATTTTGTTGTTTATTAATACTCAATTTGTTCATCTAATCATAGTAATGGAGTTTATCTAGGGCTTGTTTGCTTGAGCATATAGGATTAGATAAGATTCATATACTAGTGACACATAAGTTAGAAATAGTATTCAAAATCATCTAATCTATTGTTTTATTTGATTTTAGAAATTAGTGATATCTCACTTAAATTAATGGGTAAAAATGAATTTTGTATTCCTTATCATATTATATTTAAAGGGGTGAAAAATGAATCAGGCCAATATGACTTAATTCATAAACCAGTTTGGTTCATAATACCATGTCGAGCTGTAAAAGTATCATGGGTCATACAAATGTGAAGCAAACATTAAATAAGGCCTGAAAATGGATCTATCAAACATTAACCATTCAAACAAACAAGCCTTCTCTATGTACCATATGATGGTTATAAAGTATAGTAGTACTATAAAAAGTTTTAGTATCAATTTGGTTTTAAGGCACATTAGTTAATTCTATCACTGTCCTAATTGGTTTAGACATGATAGCATCTTCAAATGTCCCCTTAGTTTAACTCTATATAATTAGGTGTTTAGTTGAAAATAGAGGGAAATGATGTTGCTAATCCCATTTTAAGGGGGCCAAATAACCAATTTTGTCATGAAACAACTCAACATGCTAAGCATATTTAAGAGTTGGTTTCTGCGCGTGTAAAAGTTACTTCAAAAGTTAAAAGGGTTGTCATGCAATAAGACATGGAGGGCCATACGAAAAGTGACCCCAACATAAACCGACGGGAATATTGTTAAGGTAAATCTCCTAGAAATGTGGGTCGGAAAATTCTCATCTAAATTCGTAAATGATGATTATTTAAGAGTTGTGGTGACCTCCAAAAGAGCAATAGGGATTGAATTACTTACTCTGAAATAAAAAATAAGATTATAGTTGTTGGTAGGGGTGTAAATGAATATTAAATGAATTGGATACACTGTTTTTATATTCGTATTCGTTTAACTTTTTGAATATTCGGATACGAATACAAATTTGACAGATATTTAAAAATAATATCTAAATTTATATTGATCGGATTTGGATATATCTGTATTCAATTATAATTATTCAAATGCATTCATATTTTATTAAATTTATCCGTATTCGAATTATTATTTTATCTTCATATTCAATTATAATTATTTAAATATCCATTTATAAATATCCAAATACGTGAACCTATAAACTTATAACAAATACATATTTTAATTAATAGAATAAACTATATAATTTCATAACTATGAAAGCAATCAAACAAATAGCATAATTTTTAATTAATAAATGACTTTATAATCGATTATTAGTACTTAATAATAATAATAATAATAATAATAATAATAATAATAATAACAACAACAATATTTAAGTATGTTAATTATAAAGTCAACCAACAATAATTATGTTGATTGACTTTATTCTTCAATTTTTTTTCTACATTACAATACTTTTTATTTTATTTTTTTTTCTCAATTCTTCAATTATAATATATATATATATGTGGATTATGAGATTTTTATTAAAAAATATAAATAATATATTATTTAATAAATATATATTTGGACCAGATATTAAACGGATCGGATACGCATTTACCATATCCGTATCCATCTATAATCAGATATTGTTAGTATTCCACATCGGTGAAATAAATAAATTGTGGTCTCTATATATGATCTTGGACAATCCTCACCTCTTGAGCTAGCTTTTGGGGTTGAGTTAGGCCAAAGATCCATTATTTAACATTGTATCAAAGCGACCTATTCCCGATGTTGGGTTACCCAATGTTGTTGGACCACCCATTTCATATTATTCCACGCACCAGATGTTCATTCCTGGGCGTGCGCAGGGTGTGTTAGTGTTCCACATTGGTAAAATAAATAAGTTGTGGTCTCTATATATGGTCTTAGGCAATCCTCACCTCTTGAGCTAGCTTTTAGGGTTGAGTTAGGCCCAAGGTCCATTCTTTAACATGGTATCGGAGCGACCTATTCCCGATGTTAGGTTACCCAGTGTTGTTGGACCACCCATTTCATATCATTCCACGCACCAGATGTTCATTCCTGGGCGTGTGCGGGGTGTATTAGTATCCCATATCGGTTAAATAAATAAATTGTGGTATCTATATATGGTATTGGACAATCCTCACCTCTAGAGCTAGCTTTTGGGGTTGAGTTAGGCCAAAGGTCCATTCTTTAACAGATATCTACTAATCGAACACGAATAATATCTTGTTTTAAATGGATGCGGATAAATTTTGTATAAAAGGCAAACGAATTTTCGAATATTCATTTACAGCTCTAATTGTTGGAGGGGTTTTAACAAAAAATTCTAGAAGTTGTAGAATAATTGATAATAATTAATGCCTACAATATGAATAACTATTTTTTTTTCATTTAAAAAGAAGTGAGAAAGAAAACAACCAAAACGGCATTGGATTAGTTAGTCAATCCAATGCATGAGGAGGAATCAAAGATATATTAATTAAAGATTGATAATTAATTTATTATATTGAATAATATTAAATTGATCAAAGTAATACCTCTTTTCCCTCGTAAAACGGTTTAAATTCTCTATTTCATCTTCTATTCCATTTCGTAAATAAATGACATGTGTTTTAAATATTTCTTTATGAAAATAATTGATTGAGAATCAAATACAGTTGACATAAAATACAGTAAGTTAGAATATGGGATGAAATAGAAAATGTAATAGAAGATTCAAGATCCTTGTAAAAAGAAGGTATTGAGTTCGAATTCAATTACATCTAATTCTCATTCCACACTTTGTACAGCAAGGAGAATAATGAATGGGCAATTATAATTTATTGTGAAAAGCCAGCATGTTAAATTAGGATATAAGAACATTATGTAATCAACATTTTGACTCAATTTTACAAGATCAACTTCATATTCAACATATGTGGAGAATTACTATTATCATTATTATTATTATTACAACAACAACAACAACAACATATGTAGAGTGCTGCTTATTTAAACATGGATCGCATCGGAAGAGACCAAGGATTAGTTATGGGCTCTAAACTCAACGGCCTGGATCAATGGATTCCACTGGAGCCCATTTTCTTTGGCCCCAGATTAAGTTCTGTGGACAGGTCCAGGACGTCTTACCAAATTAAATTTTTCAGAAGACGCAGCAAATGAGGCCAGGATTGAATGGGCTTTCAGTTCTGCAAATCGGAAGAATGGAAGAGGCCGGCTGACTGGCTAAGTGGCAGACAGGATCTTGGAGCAAATGTGTATGGGTCTGTATAGAGGTGTCAAATGAGTCGGGCCGGACGGTTAATGGCGGTCCTGAGCCGAGCCGAGCCGAGCGGCTCGCGGGCAGATCACGATCCGGACCATGACAGGCTAAAATTGAAAAGTCCGGCTCTACTCAAAATCAACCCACTATATAGGTGAGCCGGTTTATACATGAGCCGAGTTAGGCGGTCCAGCTCGCAAGCTTCTTTTTTTTTTTTTTTTTAAATGAAATTAAAATTTTGAAGTTTTTATATTTATATGATTATTAATATTTTTTTCAACACTTATACTTTTTTAAAAGACTTAATAATTTATACTTATGTGATTTTTAATATTTCACAACACTTAAATTTTTATAAAAACTTAAAATTTATACTTATATTATTTTTTTTTTATCAATTATATCTTTCCAAAAACACAATCAAATAAGGTGGTGAGGGGTTTGGCATTGACCCCTCTACCCGTCATTAATTTAGAAAAAATAATTACATAGAAGTGGATTTGACCAAACCTCTAAATGAAAGTACATAATAATAACAAAAAAAAAAAAAAAAAACTTTGTAATATCTAAACATCTAAACATGTCCAATGATAAACCGATCGTTCACTCAAGTGATCTAAATCGCTCTCGGATTGAGATGCGATGGTGGATGCAGTTTCAAGCCATTCTTCATCGTCTTCTTCAAATTGAGGCAATATGGTATTTACCTTTCTCAATTTTTTTTTATAATTTATAATTTTTATAAATTTATAATTTAAAAATTAAAATTTCTTAATTATTGATTTATATATTTATAAAGTAATAAGTTAAATTATACATTCTTAATTATAAATTATAAATTTATAATCTTTTAAAATTAATAATTTGTAATTTGTAATTTAAAAATTAGAATTTATAATTTAAATTAAAAAATATTGCGGGCTAGCCCAGCTCGGTCCTTCACGGTCCGCGGGCCGAGCCGATCCCAGATTGCAAAATTCCAGTTCGAGACGGGTTTTCAAGCGAGCCGGTTCAACCCAACCCATATTAAAAAATTAAACGAGTCGAGTTGGGCTGGGTTTTTTTTTTTTTTTTTTTGCGAGCCGGGCCTGGCCGATCCGCCCGGCCCGTTTTGACACCTCTAGGTCTGTATGGATAAAATGGTTGTTTCCCATTTGTTTGAAATTCAAAATAAGATAACCCAGTATGTGTATTATTGTTCTGTTCGGTTTGAAACATTAAAATTAAGGATAATAATTTAATTATTATCAAAATGTAAATACAAAATTAAATACCAAATAAAAAACAATTATCCAGACTTTAAATTTGAATTATAGGTGGAAAAGAAATTGCTCGCTTTTTGTTTGGTGGCAGCTGAAAATGCCCAGATACACGTGAATTATTGTTATTTTTTCAGGTTAGAAAGTGTTGTTTCAGTTTTCCTCTTTATTCATTTACCCTTTTTTTCTTTTACCAGCTTTAAGATTGTGACATTGGTCTTTAGTATGACACACAACACCATGCGCAAGAAACCTGGGTAATGTTTGGATATGAATTCTATGTTTTGAATTATATATTTTGGGAGAATGAATTTTGAGAGTGAGATTAAGGATTATGAAATTTGCATTCGGAAATGAGATGTATGTTTGTTTATATTTTGGAAATAGTTAGAAAATTATTTTGGAGGGTTTTGGTATATTTATTTATGTTTTGGTAGGATGTAGTTTATACTATAACAGTCAAATCAATGTTTTTTATTGAATTTTTTTAAGTAAAAATGGAATTGAATAATATTTTTTATTATAAAAATAACAATAAAATAATATATATATGTGTGTGTGATGATTGAATATAATTTTTTAATTGTAAAAATAATAATAAAATATTATAATATATATGTGTGTAGATGAGATTTTTGGTAATAAATCAATTGATTTAAATAGGTATTTTGGGAATTAGCATGTGTTGTTTTGACAAAAAAGTAATACATATGTTTGGTTACATTTTGCCAAAATAAAAATACATATTGAAGTCAGGTCACCATTATTAGCCGAATATTATTATTCTAATTTGAATTTTGAAATGCCAATTCATGGATCTTTCTTATATATACATGGATGGCATATGTAGTGGGATGACTTTCTGAGTCACGGATATTAACCACTTTTGACATACGCTGTGGGCAGCCTAATGGCTCTTTCTTAATGCTTCTCTTTTTTTCCTTTGTTTTTTCTTCTTTGTGTCGTAAATTTTGAAGTATTTATGGTAGGCGGATACGAAAGCAACCAAGCATCAACATCAATAGCCCTGTTTTGAATTTCTGGCAAAATATTGGAATATTCCTCGGAACCTTCCGTCAGACAATGCTCGGCCATTCCGGGGGCTTTTGTTTTCATTTCCGAAACCCAATTCGTTGATATTTAAATTTTAAAAACTATCAATTTCTATATATTTTCAATGAAAATATTATTTTTAATTTTTATTAAATTCACAACATCATTTTATTATCACATCAACCTAATTCAAATTTGATTTGATATAAAGTATCCAATATCATTTTTAAAATAAGATACTTATATTTTAGAAGACACATAATTTTAGATATAAAAAATATAAACCACCAAACCCTGATTACTATGCTCAAACAAAACACTTAAAGAAAATTTCATTTTCATTTCTAAATTATAGATAATTTTTAACTTTAAAAACTTGGAACTAAAAATGAAAATAAAAGCAAGCATACGGTTAAGTTTCCAAATCTTGTTACTTTGTTAAAGTAGGCTGATCATGACATTATTATATTACAACCAACAATTTCAATAGTTATATAAGTCAACTTTAAATATCGATTCACTAATACTCAAAATATAATAATTCTTATTAATTATCAATTAATTAATACACAAAATTGTAATAATTATCTGTCAAATAAACAATTTTGACAGTAGACAAAAACTTATATTTTAATAAAATTCAAACTCGAGATATCATATTTCCTAATTATTAAGAATTTTTTCTCCGATGTTGGCTTTTGATCATAGAATCTATGGCTATGTTTGATTGTAAATTATAGCATTGGAAAGTGGGGTTGGGAATATTTTTTTTTTTATGTATATACACGCATGCATATCAAGACTTCGTTATGGCTCAAACTCTTGACCTCCCATATTATGTATGAAACTTATGCCATTAGGCCATATGCCACTTGATGGGATTGAGGAATATGATGGTTGTTTGTTTATATTTTGGATGATGAGTGGAGAATATTTGGAGAGAAAATTGTTATTTGGTTGTGTTTTGGGAGGGGACATAATGTCACATTAATAATTTTTTTATTGGGTTGTTAGGGTGAAATTGATATTTTAAAATTATATATATATATATATATAGAGAGAGAGAGAGAGAGAGAGAGAGATTGGATAGGAGGGACAAAAAATGATAGGGCTAGCCGGCTAGATATTGGGAAATGGATCGAAAATGAACTGGAAGAGTATTTTAAACCCCTTTTGAGTGTATTTTGAGAGTGAAGTTGAAAAATATATATATTATTTTATTTATATTTTAAAATTAAAAAATAAATTAAAAATTTACAATCAAATCTAGCCTATGTAAATGTGTAGTATGCATATTAGCAATAAGTGCAGTCCAGCTGCATATAAGTTGATTTTATTTTATTTATTTCTTTATCTTGAAGTACCTGTGTGCTTTGCAGACCCTGGCCTTAAAAGGCCACGTTGTTCTGTAAATATCATAAATGAAACAACAGAAGAGTTCAATTTCAAGAATTGAGACATTTGAACGCTTCCGACCCTTATAAAATCTAACAGTTATCCTTTACAAACTTTAAAATCTAATATGGTCTCACGACGAGGTTGAGTCATATTTATGCTTAACAAGGAGATTTTTTTTAATAATAAATTAGCTCAAATTTAAGTTACACAACTTTCGATCGAATTCTTACCATTAATTTTGAATGATGTATCAGCAAATTAATATAAAGTATAATTATTTAAGCCCACCACAATTTTAAGGTATATTGGTCAAATTCATTAAAATCTTTTCTCCCCATATTATTCATATTTATTATGCTTGTCCGGTCGGACTTGAGAATTGGAAGCCACTTTGAGCAATTTTAATGATTTTTACATGATTATAAATTTTAAATATCTAAAACTATTTAACTTCATAAATTCATATAGGCCTTATTTGAATCGAAGATCACTCGGAACCTCACATCATAATCAATGTTACAAGAAAATAAGCAAATTTCAATCAATATATTGGTGGCTTAAGTTTTTATTTTAAAATATTTTTTTCTTTATTTTACTTAAGATTACCCTCCCCCCTAAAATTTCTATGTTGAGTAATTCTAACAATTAAGAATTTATTTTCGTATGAAAACACTTTTCCGATTTTCGACACAGTGGAGGGCAAACCACACACAGCACACAGGATTAAGTCATAAACTAGTTTCTTGCATCCCAATCAACCTTAATCGCAACAATATCAACGGTTGTAATTAGCCTAACACTTCTTCAAATACGTGGCCTACTCCAACTTGTCTTCACTTGTTTTTGAAAAACACAATTACCCTTCCCTCACTGTTCTTCTTGCTCACTCCAATTCTCTCTCACTTTCTAGATCTAATCTTTCTCTGTAATGGCCACTATCAAGAGCATCAAGGCGCGCCAGATCTTCGACAGCCGCGGCAATCCTACGGTCGAGGTTCGCCGTTTACCATCTTTTCGTTATCGATCTGTTTTCGTTTCTTGTTGAAGTAATAACAGTTTAATTAGATTCGTTTAAGGTCTATTCAAGTATGAGGCCGCTGGCAATAACGTTAAAGTAGTTTAATTTTTGAAACATATTGTGTTTGGGTAAATCGAGAGAAAAAACGCTAATTTTTCATGCATGAATGGCCTTTATAATGTTGTAATAATATTTACTTGTTTGAAATAATTGTAGGTTGATGTCCATCTATCAAATGGAGTCTGGGCTAGAGCTGCTGTTCCTAGTGGTGCATCCACTGGTAAGATCTATTAATAATCATGTTTTCCTTAAGTTTTCACTATTGTTTTACTCTGGATTTTAGAATTTATACTTGAAATTGCTTGTTTATACGGAAATCAAAATTCAAGGGGCATTGAATTGTTTGATTTGATTTCATCATTCGACAACTCCATTATATTTCAGATTTCAGACTACAGCAATACGTTTTACCTTTATGAGTGTTTCAGATTTTTATTTCGGAGCCCTTATTTTAAGTATTCTGAATAAAGATTCTGTAGGCATTGTGATAAAATCATAGTAATTTGTCCAATTATCTCGTGCGCATTTGTCCATGAGACACTTCATGCCGTTTATCTGTTTCTTCTTTTGTCTTCTTATTTTAGGAATTTACGAGGCTCTCGAACTGAGAGACGGAGGATCAGAATACCTTGGTAAGGGTGTCTCAAAGGTTAGTGTTCTCTATTGATCAATTACTTGTTAATTACAATCCGATTGCAATTCACTGATGTTTTAGTGCTTTTGGTATGTTTGAGCAGGCTGTTAACAATGTCAACAGTACCATTGGACCTGCCCTCATCGGAAAGGTTTGTTTTTGGCAACTTTCTCCAGTGTCTTATTATTGAGAAGATAATTTTGAATTGTTTCACTGTGATTCCTTAGACAAGCGGCAATAGTGAAGAATAAGATGAAAATGTCCTTTGGGTTTTACTGATATAACTTTGTCTAACTGAGCTGATTGTGATTTCTTTTACAGGACCCAACAGACCAGACTGGTATTGATAACTTCATGGTTCAACAACTTGATGGAACTCAGAATGAGTGGGGCTGGTGCAAGCAAAAGGTATCTTAGTACATTAATTGATTTGTCCGTGCGAGTTTACTCTTTGCTGGGGATAATATGTAACCAGAATGCAATAATTGTTTTCTGAAGCTTGGTGCAAATGCAATTCTAGCGGTTTCTCTTGCTGTGTGCAAAGCCGGAGCTGCTGTCCTCAAAATCCCTCTGTACAAGGTCTTATGAAAGTCATTTACCTTCAGTATTTTGATCAATTTTTATTCTTTTGCATCTAAAATTAATTTTGGTACTACTATGCTGTTTGTGCCACATGATTTCTAACAAGATTGCTCTTTTTGCTTTCAGCACATTGCCAACCTTGCTGGTAACAAGAAGCTAGTGCTCCCTGTTCCTGCATTCAATGTCATCAATGGTGGATCACACGCTGGAAACAAACTTGCCATGCAGGCATGTCTCTTGGCATATGTGCATTGGCTGTTTTCTTAGTGCCTTAATTAACATAAACTTCTTTTTTGCAGGAGTTCATGATTCTTCCTGTTGGAGCTTCTTCTTTTAAGGAGGCCATGAAGATGGGTGTGGAAGTGTATCACCATTTGAAGGCAAGTCATATATTTTTTTCACTGTCCCCTTTATGATGGTGTCGATCAATTTCTGGTGCTATTTGTAAATCTAAGGTTTATAGAAAGTTCAGTTCTTCCTACATCTGTTACAGAAAAATCTAGTACAAGACAGTAGTTATGATATTTTGCTTGCTTTGCATTCTTGTGCCCCTGGTCCAGAAAGAGGTTGTGAATGTTTATGGTTTGGTACCCCTGTTGGATCTTCAAATGGATGTTCCATAATTGCAATGTCCTTGACTTCCTATGAGTTTAGACTTTAAGAATTTCTTTTGTAGTTAAAATATCTGATCCACTTTGGTTGCAGGCTGTTATTAAGAAGAAATATGGCCAAGATGCCACCAATGTTGGTGATGAGGGTGGCTTTGCTCCCAACATTCAGGTAACATATGCTTTGGTGGCATTATACCTCCATTATATTTTGTAATAAAATATTCATAGTTCTAGTTGATTGCTTCTTCAGGAGAACAAGGAAGGTCTTGAACTGCTTAAGACTGCTATTGCCAAAGCAGGTTACACCGGAAAAGTGAGTTTTTATTCCCATATTCAACACCCCTCGGCCCCCCAGTGTCTTGCTTCTTTAACTGGCTTATCACTTACTAAATGGTATTGAGGCGTGATGTTGCTTCTGCCTAGGTTGTTATTGGAATGGATGTTGCTGCATCTGAATTTTACGGATCAGATAAGACTTACGATTTGAACTTCAAGGAAGAGGCAAGTTACTACTCTGCAATCTTGAGTATCGGGGTTATGTATGCTGATCAACGTGTTTGAGTTGTTGGCCTGTTTGCATTACATCATCAAATGATTGATGATGTTGTATTTGACTTTATGCCCATGTTGCTTTGTCTTGACAGAACAATGATGGGTCGCAAAAGATCTCGGGTGACCAACTGAAAGATCTGTACAAGTCATTTGTGTCTGAGTACCCCATTGTATCAATTGAAGATCCATTTGACCAGGATGACTGGGAGCACTATGCAAAGCTTACCGGAGAAATAGGTGCTCAAGTACAGATTGTGGGAGATGATCTTCTTGTCACCAACCCCAAGGTGATTGCTTTGCTGCTGTAATTGATGAGATTTGGTAGCGTTTCTACTTTGGGGAATAAGTGTTTTTCCCTGACTTCCCTGGTTATTCATGTATGCAGAGAGTTGAGAAGGCAATCAAGGAGAAGACTTGCAATGCTCTTCTTCTCAAGGTATCATTATAGTATTTGCTTTCACCCAAGCACTAGAACCCTTATTCTTGACCTTTTGGGATCCATAATGATTTCTTGTTTGACTAACAGGTTAACCAAATTGGATCTGTGACTGAAAGTATTGAAGCTGTGAAAATGTCCAAGCATGCCGGTTGGGGTGTAATGGCCAGTCACCGCAGGTATAGAACTTGGGCCTTTATAATTTTATAGAAATCTAATCAATTTATTCAGAACCCAGATTTTATTGCTGGATAATCAAAATTTTCTTTCTGGATGCAGTGGAGAGACAGAGGACACTTTCATTGCTGATCTCTCTGTTGGATTGGCTACGGTAATGTTACTCAAAATCTTGTATTGTCTCCTTCGTTTATTCTCTATAACATGTTGAGCTGATATCTATTGCTCGGCTAAATTTATCAGGGCCAAATTAAGACCGGAGCTCCTTGCAGATCAGAACGTCTTGCAAAATACAACCAAGTAAGCATCTAAATATTTTAACTAATCAAAGTGATTATTTGCAGATCTTTTTTTCCTGACAAAATTGTAAGGGCCGCAGATTTTTTATGACAATCTTTATTTATCTCTCTCATATGATATCTTGAATTGCAGCTGCTGAGGATCGAAGAGGAACTTGGTTCAGAAGCAGTCTATGCAGGAGCCAGCTTCCGTGCACCCGTTGAGCCCTATTAAACTGCATGAGTTCAGTTGCAGATGCGCTTGCAGTATGGAAGTCTCGTTATGGCTAAATAATGTATTATGCACAACGGGTCTTGTTTGGATATCTGAGACCTGGTTTTTTTCAATAATCAAAAAATTTTGCTTAGACCTTTGTGAGTCTTAAAACTCTTGACATTTTGAAGACTGAGAATGTAATGCTATTTTGAGTTCCCTCTTCTATAGTTTGGGAAGCCACTTTTATCATATGAATCTGTTGAAAGCTCTGCCATGTTTTCCTACGTTGGATTCGGAAATTTCTAAGATGTCTGCTTGATTGTTCAGTAATTATTGGTGTAAACTTTGGTTTTTGTCAAAATTGGGTAGCTTTTAGTTGAAACAGATCCCTCAAAAAGTCAAGATGAGAAGATTTCTTCCTGTCTTCAAAGTAGAGATGGAGATCAATTTTTGTTTTGTGCATGACTCACGACATGAAAAAGATAGATGGGTATGTTTTCATTGTCTGTTTTCTCTCAGAATCTAATGTCTTCTGCATTCCCGGGAGGTTACCCCCATTAAGAAATAGGTACTATTAATTTTATTCTCTCATGTGTATTATGATTGGATGACAAAAAATTTTATTTTCTCCAAAATTTTATATTATAAAGTCCTATATTCTATTGAATAATCAACTCTTCACATCTTTCACCATAAAATTAACTGTCACGTTTAATGTTTTTCATCATCTTAGATAGCAAAGAAGAGGGATAAGGAAGCTTATCATATTGTCTGGATATAGAAATATTATCTAAATTTAGTTAAGGCTCAACGAAGTAAAAGTCCAAAAGCAGCAAGGAATGAGAATGAATTAAATTGCACAAGCTCGAGACAATTAATATGATGGCCAACCCATACAATATACAAAGCCCAAAAAGTGAAGGAGAATCTTTTCAGTGTTACAAAAATAAAAACACCTGAAACACGCAAACAATTAATCAACAATAATTCTTTGAAGGAAAAATGCAAAATTGGTCCTGCAACTTAATTCTACTGACAAAATATGACTTTAATTTTTTGGACCGCAAAATTATTACGTCACCTTCAAAAATTTGATAATTGAGGACAAATTGGGCTCAAATTCCATTTTCCTTCGGTTGATCCTATGTGGAATTCTATGGGCGTTACATGGCGCCTTGTCAGCAGACTCTTCCCTCCATCCGCTTGTGTGACGATTGACGTGGCATATCCACTTGTCACATCAACAAAATAAAATAAAAGATCAAACAAAAATTTAAAAAAATGCATAAGCTTTAAAAGATATTTATATTCATATATACACATATACATACATATAAACACATACAAATATATATAACTATAACATATATATATGTATGTACATAAACACCGCCAAGCGGCCAGGGGCTATCTCTGTGCCTGGGGTTGGCCGCTGGCCAAACGGCCGATGACAGCTGCCATGGCTAGCGGCCAGATTACTTTGGGGGGGCGCGGGGAAGGGAAAGGGAATAGAGAGAGGGGGGCTTGCCGCCATGGCCTTGGGAAAAGGAAAAGGGAAAGGTCAAGGTAATTGGGGCCTGGGGGGAAGGTGGGCTAATGGTGGCCAGATTAAGGCAATTAGGTGGGGAGAGAGAAAGAGAAAGGTGTTGGGCGGGAGGCAGGGACAATGATTAAAAATTCGGACCGGACTTGCTGGTCCGATTGGGAACGGGTCAAGGTTTCGGTTAAGTTTGATGTATAAAACCAATTGCTTAAAAAATCGATGTGAATCGGTTTTTAAAAAAAATCAATTTTTATTTTTATTTTTAAAATAAAATTAAAAATTAATTAAATAAATATTTTTTATTTATATTTGGAACTTTTATATTATTTGAGTTGGTGTTTATTGTTTTTGTAAGTTGTAATGGATTCTATAAGGATATTTTATAGCAAGTTTTATTTCATGAGTTAATATTTTAAATTGATGTATGGATATTATTATGGAGTAGAGTTTGGAGAAAGTTTCATAATACTAGGCAATTTTTTTTTTTTCTCTTTACACACACACACACACACACACACACACATATATATATTTTATATTTCTAATATACTTATATAATATTAAATATAATTATGACGTCACACTGGTTGAACCGGTCGAACTAAGGCCACCGATTCAATCACCTGTTCGATTTCTCAAACATTGGGCAGGGACGTGCAGGGCTAGGGGAATTGGGGAGAGGGGGTGTGAAATTATTTTAGATATCTTTATTATTTTCATAATATTTGAATTTTTTATGTTTGCAAAATGAGAAATTGTGGGCTTTTTTTTCTTTCTAACCAATGTGTTTAATCATTTATTTATTTTTTAATTTGATTTAAAATTTTGTTTTAAATTTTTGGTGCTTTTTTGTTTTTAAAATTGTTGAGGTCTAAATTTTTTTTCTTTTTTGTATCAAAGTGTAAATTTTACAGTGATATGACAACAAGAATTGACAAAAGCACATGCCATGTAGGAGAGTAGATATTTAGACTAACAAAGAGTCACCTGGCACCAAATCAACTGCCACGCAGATGAGGGCCGCTCGCAAATGTAATTCGGATTCGATTTGTCCTCAAATTATTAAATTTGTAAAGGTGGTGTATCAATTTTGCGGTTCGAAAAATTAAAATATTACTTTGCAAGTAGAGTCAAGTTATATGATCAATTTTACTTTTTTTTCATTATTTGACAAAGGATTTCTATATTACCGAATTTCAATTCTGGTAAACTCTGCGCTCTGTCACTGCTGCAACTCTTCCAGCGATAAAAAGTTCGTAATCATTTTTAATTCTACTTTACTTGCAATCCAGTTTCTTGCTTGATTTTCATTGCACACTTCTATATAATTAGAGTGAATTTTAATCACGTGGATTGATTTTAAGAAAAATATTGAACAAAAAACCTTTAAAGTTGCTACTTTGTTGCAGTTTGATGAATAGTAGGCCTCATATTGATTTCAAAAAAATTGTTCGACAAAAAACCACAAAGGCAATAGTTTGTTGCACTTCGATAAATTGTTCGAAAAAGTTTTATATCAAAGACAATTGATCAATATTTATTTAAAATTTCATTTTATTTACTTTTGTATATGTACTCGTTTAAATTAACATGCCTAACATCCACAAGTTTGATTTTTACGCAAATACATGAAACGGCAAGTAATAAAACAAATCAAGGATTGTATTCTATTCTACTGTATACAGTGCAGATGAATAAAATAGTGCGATCAATTTGATTTATGAATTTTCTTGTAGACTTTTGCTTACCCTAATTTTGAAAATTGATGAAACCAAACGTATACCTTGATTAAGAATATTACACTTTACAAAGACCACACAAAATGAATGAAGATAAATGAAATTATTATGATTGAAGCACACAACAAAGTGGGTAATGAAAAGGTTCAAATCGACTTTCATTATTGAAGTACATTATCAAAAGTGCAATTAAAAGGTTAAAATTGATCATGCATTGGGACCTCAAAAATTATTTATACAGTATTGAATATCATATAAAAAATGACATGCCTCCAACATACCAGTTAGTATGTCATAAATTAAATAAAAGTAAACTTTTTGATACTTTCATTTATGTGTTTGAATCTCAATTGAAGGCGTGTCTGGCACTATTTTAGACAAATTGATTTTTTTTCTTCATATATTTATGAGTGTTAAAGGGATTAAATTTTTTGAAAGTTATTGGAAAAATAATATTTTTTAAAAGTTAACACAATAGTTGATATAAATTTATTTTTTCGTTAATATTCTTAAATTTGTTATGGACTGCATATCCATATATGTATATTTTTGTATAACCAAAAAAAAAAAAAAAAAAAATTCTATATTGAATGGTTGGCATTGGAGCTATACCATGCTCAAAAAATTTGTTCATGTGGATCATAGGTCAAAATCAGTTATTATGCTGGCTATGGGGTTCGAACCCATGCGCACTTATGTGCAGAAGATCTTAAGTCTTCCCCCTTAACCTCTCGGGCAAACCAGCTCGTTTGCTCATCCCGTGCTGCAGATTCTTTTTCTTTGAAAACCTAAAAGCCCTAGAAAATTAAAGTCACTTGGTCTTAATTCGCAAACCCTAGAGCCCCCGTCTCTACAAATCGAAATTTTGAAGAAGGTCAAACTTCTGTTTCTATAGCAAGAATTTCGAGAGAGAAGAATGGCGGAGCACTTGGCGTCGATATTCGGGACGGAGAAGGATAGGGTGAACTGCCCGTTTTACTTCAAGATCGGCGCGTGCAGGCATGGCGACCGTTGCTCGCGTCTCCACACGAAGCCCAGCATCAGCCCCACTCTTCTTCTGTCCAACATGTACCAGCGCCCGGATATGATCACCCCTGGTGTCGACCCCCAGGGCCAACCGCTTGACCCCAAGAAGATCCAATCTCACTTCGAGGTTTATAAAATAAACTAAATTTCACCTTTCAGTTTTACTTATATTGTTAGATACATATTTCTGCAATTATTGCGCGGAAATTTCATTCTTGAATCTGTTTTCCTTTCTTTTGGATGTCTCGTGTGATTTTTGTGAGAGTGGTATTTATTTGTCTCTGGGTTCTTGCGGTTTTAGTGTAAATATGGTTATGAGGTAGATGTATGATTAGCTTTTGCATTTGGGAAGGTTTTGAATCTTTTACATGGTTGGTTCCTGAGCAAGCTTAATTTGCTGGCGCCTTTAGGATCAATCTATTTGTGCAAATGGCACATTTATGCTGAACCGGTTTAAGGATTAACGAATTGAAGTATGGAGCTCTATCTCGGAAAATAATATTTTGGGTAACACAAGATGTTCTTCTGAGCTCTTTTTATACAAAACAAGTTGATGTGCGGGCAAAAGTACTTTGGGTAGCACAATACCTTCTTTTGGGCCTCAGTTGTTTCCATGACAAATCAGTGGTTTTTATTATGGTCTTATTAATTCTCTATAATAATGATGGTTTCTTGTGTGATGTGTTCTGTTGTCTGCATGTGAAACATTTTACTTTACAGGAATAGCATCTAGTTTTCTAATCAATTGTTAGTTTATCATCAATAGGATTTCTATGAAGATTTGTTTCAAGAGCTGAGCAAGTATGGTGATATCCAGAGCCTCAATATCTGTGATAATTTGGCTGACCACATGGTGGGTAATGTCTACGTCCAGTTTAGGGAGGAAGACCAAGCACAAAGTGCACTTCAGAATCTCATTGGGAGGTCTTATGAAGGTTTGTGCTTCTCCTTTTTAATTCATGCTTTTTAAATTCGTAAGAGATAAATTAGTGGATGCAGCCTCTGAATCTTTTGATAAGCCAGAAAATAATTTGATAATTCATGGGTTAGATGGATGAAAGTGTGTTCTTTTGTTCTCTGTCTTTTTGAGGGTTTTGCTTGTAGTCTGCTGAATATAATAGGTAGTTATGATTTGCCGAAGCCACACCAATAGTATTCAAGATCTATTAATCACTCTTCCAGATGATTTGAACAGCCCAATGATAGGCCATGGCCAATTCAGAAAGATCAGCTATATGCAACAAAGTTTGACTTAAGATATGGACACGCAGTCTTGATTTGTTTTGGAAATGGCTTCCCAAAAAATATTTAGAATGTGGTATTAGAATATTTGATCTACAGGACTAGTTAAAAATAAGTATAAAGCAATTCTATTTTCACATTTATTTAAAGCAATTCTATTTTCACATTTATTTTCTCATGAAATATCTTCATTTCTTTTTATTTTCCATCTGGATCTGGCACTAAAAATTGTTTCCAAATTCCACTGATTCAACTATTATATATCCTTGATGCTTTTCTGACTTGAGGGTGCCACCCCTGAATCATTTTAGGGCGGCCCATCATTGCTGACTTCTCCCCTGTGACGGATTTCCGTGAGGCCACTTGTAGGCAATATGAAGAAAATGTATGCAATCGAGGTGGATACTGTAACTTCATGCATCTGAAAAAGATAAGCAGGTCTGATTTGAATAGGAAGTGTTTTTATCTGTTCTCTTTGAACCTTGTGACCAGTTTATTTGTGATTGATGAATTTAATTTTGTCTGAAGAGAGCTGAGACAGCAATTATTTCGGAGGAGTAGACGAAGGCATGACCGCAGTAGAAGCAGAAGCCATAGTCCTCGTCATCGTAACTATGAGGAGCGACATGGTCCTGGGAGAAGAGGTGATCATCGCCACCATGACAGGGGTAGAAGGCCTCGAAGCAGAAGTCCTGGTCGAAGGGGTGGACGAAGCAGAAGTCCGGGGGGAAGGAGAAACAGAAGTCCAGTCAGAGAAAGCAGTGCTGAGAGAAGGGCAAAAATTGAGCAATGGAATAAGGAAAGAGAGGGAGCTGAATCTGCTAGAGATCATACTAGTAGAACTGATGATGTTAGCCATGGTCCTGAGCATAATGGTGGCCAATCCAGTGACAATAATCTGCATGCATCAAAGCAAGGAAATGGAAGCTATGACTTCTAGAGCCCATGCAGATTCCATGGTTTGCCTGCTTTCTTAATTCAGCTATTATGTTGTTTTTGGTTATTTATTAGCTCTTTTCCTCAGTAAATATGGACTGCTGTGAGAAAAGGCTTACTGCCCATTTTCCACTGTGCAGGTGGGGAAGATTCACCATTTTCTCCCTTCATCCTTCCAAAGAAATAGGTCATGTTTTAGTGGGGGGGACAGCAAAATGATACAGGCAAATGATTAAAAAAATAAATTTGAGAAACCTAAAAATACCCAAAGTTATCTTTCAATTATTGGAACCATTATATACAAAATCTTTGGTGAATCCCATGGACGTCTTAGAAAGAAGAAAGTTTCTGTAGATTGCCCCTAAGGCCCTGTTTGGTTTCATTACCATAGCCCTTTTTTTCATTTTCTACTATTCCAGAAATGGAACACTTAACTTTTTACACATTTTCAACACATTCTCTAATAACCTATATATTTACTCCCAATAACATATATATCTTCTCTCTCTATTCCATTTCTATCTCTCTCTACCTACAACCTATTAAAACCAACATAATCATTACTTTTCCAACAATTCATCTAAATACAAACTCATTTTCAACTCATTTCCACAAATTAACTTTTCAAATTTTAGAAATGATGGAAATGGAAATTGGAAATGAAAATGAAACCAAATGGGGCCCAAGCCATCCATAACTCATTAACCTTTTTTTTTTTTTGTGTGTGTGTGTGTTTTTGTTTCAACGCATTTGCTTTTTGCTAATTGTTGTGTTGCTTTCTTATCTGGCTGTTATTGCATGGTGGACATTTGCATAGGATTTTTGTCTTGTGTGTGGTAGTTACTTAAAACTGTTTCTCATTCCTAGTACAAGAACCATTCATACTCTCTATGATATTCAGTGCTATGTTGTTTTGATGTTCTGACAAAAGAGTGGTCAGAATCTGCCATTTGATACAATATTTTTCTCGAATTAGAAACTCAATTCGAGGCATAAAAATATTTCGAACAGGTAAGGTTCCACTTCCCACAGACCCTACCACATCTTTTGGAGCTGATGAACATTTTAACAAGTCTAGGTCATTTTATTTTTGATCATTTAATACACTTCTCTAAGTTTTGCAGGGTCAGGTATTCCTGTTGGGGCATGCTCTTTATAGTAGCCAGCTTATATTCATATTTGTATACAGGTTGGCCAGTTTTGTCTGCAGAAAAAGATTGCAAAATGCAGCATGTGATGGCTGGAGAACTAAGAGGGATAAGTGCTTATTGCAGGGACAAATGCTTCTGGCGATATTCTTTTCTACACAAGAGTGGCTTCCATATCTTCAGTTATGGCTATATTTATTTCAGAATATATCATCAGGCTTGTACTAATGCTATGCCTATTTTAGCAGATTATGGTTTTCTGTTTCTGTGTTTATTTTTCCAAGATTTGTACCATGGAAAGTAATTCTTTATGTTTTCTGTGTGTTTATTAGCAGATTATGCAAAACTTTAACTGTAAATGACTGACTTGTTTTGATGTATTATCAGTACTTTTTCTTGAAATGGTTGGGAACAGAATGCTTTGGTTCGTTTCTCAGGGCGAAATTAACTAATATGAACTACAATCATGAAAGGATGCTCTCTTATATGGGATCAATTTTAGCCATGCCTTCCCTTTTGGTGATGCCAGATCATCCTTGCAATTATACTTCATATCTTGTTAACTGCGATCTTCAATTATTTGATTATTTTAATTTGATATGAAACATTCCCAGTTGTCCACTCCAAGTGGAGATAAATGAGCTATGTGAAGAATGGATGGTATAATTTGTATTTTCTTATAATTCTTTGTTGGCTATAGTTTCATGACCTGGTTTTTATGACTTCCCTATTGATATCAGCATTCTCACATAATTTATAATTCCATGGATGTTTTACGATTATCTTTTAGGTCCTGTCTTGGCACAAACAACTCTTCCACACTTCCAATTTAACGTGGACAAAATGTTTTAGTAATGGTGCTCCAGAGCATAGTGTAGAGGACAATGATGCAGCTTGAATTATTATTGTTTTTGTCAAATTACTGTTCAGTTTTTAAATATTGAAGAAGTGATAATTTTTAATGCATAGACTGTTGTTTTGACGTTTTGCACCTTTGCAAAAGAGGGATGTATTGATGGTATGAGTTGCACAAGACTATCCCAATGAACTTATCTATAAAAAGCCAATCCCTAGCAGCATTTGAATTCTTTATTTTTAACGTCACATTCTCTATTCAAGTGGAGTTTTATCTTTCATTTCTTTATCAGAGCAGTCCCATTGATGCATAAACGGTGCAAGATCCCCCCAACAATTCAAGAGGCATTAAAGGAACTGTGTTAAGGGACTCGACCAATTCTATTTTTAGAGCAGTTTCTTGATTTTTCAAGTCAATTGAGCTACTGAACCTTGCAGTTACTTCATGCTATGAGTTAATGTAGCCACTTAGCTCATCTTCCAAATGAGCTAATGCGTTAGTGAGGTGAAGAATATATCGAAACATTATAGAAAAATACTTAAAAGAAAAAGAAAAGAAAAGAAAAGAAAAGATAAACCCCAAAACTTGATGTTGGATCATCCTCATACATGATAATGCACAACTAATTGAAAACAAAAATCCAAGTTTTATCAAGGTCCTGACATTGTTACCTACCACCTTTGGCGAAAAGTTCATTTAATTCAAGGACGTGGGCACCACTGAGATATGGAGTCGAGTATCATAATAGGGCGCTGCATCACAAAGCATATCTAACAATGTTCCTAGACTTAATCTATTGTCATGTGTCACAAGTTCATAAGGATAGAACCAAACAGTATAAACTACCCTGAAATTGATTTCTATCTCTCAATCAATAGATCTGAGTCATAAATTACTCCAAAATTGAAGTTCCCGGACCTAAACATCTACTCGTCTATAGTTAAACAAATCGCTACCCTCAAACAAAACACAAAAGCATTGAAACATATAAATCACAAGTGAAACATAAAACCAAAAAAAGAAAAGGAAAGGAGAAAGGCTATGGTCACACTGCCAGATTGATTGCTGACTGCAAAGGACTAAAGAGCACCAGTCACCTGTTTGTATGAAGGTTCAAGTACAAACTATATGTAAAAGAGTGACCAATATCAAATGATAAATTAATATAATATCCATAATTCGCCAAAGAAAGCAAAATAACCTCATCCCACCAGATTGTTGGCTGTAAACCAAAATTCTCCACTAGACTTAATAAACTACCCTCAGCTTTTACACACTTTGAGACACAAAACACACTCAATAATGCCATGCAAAGTCCGCAAAAATGCAGAGGAATAAATTACAGATTACTTTCCGCCACCATGCTTAGCTTTTGAGTGGGATTCCAGAGCTTTCTCAGAACCAAATGTCCTGTAGGCCAAAACCAACATCATCAATTATGTCATTTTCACTCTGTATTCATTTTATCACCACATGAAGATATACCTGTTGCAGCTCTTGCAGGAATGTGATCCTCCTGATTTTGGTGTTTGCTGATTTGGCTTGTTAGCGGGCGTCTTCCCAGCCTGCTTTGCAGGGTGAGGTGTAGCTACATGACCACCAACTTTCTTGCCATCTGAACAAACAAAAGAAAAAATATGAAAACCCCAGAATAAATGAATCCTACATAAGACAGGGAACCACATCTATGTAAGCCCAGACAAGAGAATCACCAGTTTTCTCCGGAGTCACTTTTGCCTTTTTTCCCTGAACAGGTGTTTTTGCAGCAGATTCTGGAGCCCGCTTCTTGCTTGGCTCAGCCTTCATGGGAAAAAGAGTAATGTTAACATCCTAACTACACACAACACTAACTTAGGTCCACACAACGGTATATGATGTTGCGTATTACCTTCTTTGGTGTCTCTTTGTCACTCTCACCAGATTCATCATCAGAGCCATCTTCACCATCCTTGTCCTGCAATTTAGCCAAATTAGCTACATCTCAGCAATATATTTACTATCTATGCATATAAACAATTAAGCAATTAATTTTTCAAAAGTTTACAATAGTTGAATCTTATGGAAACTGCAAATCAATTTAGACAGTCTAGATCCCAACAAATTATGCTACATCTATATCTAACACCAAAGTTGTTTTTGATGTTCACAAGAGAGTGACATAGAAATCATAATAACTGAACCTTCCTTATAAGCTTAGTTATCACAATATCATCAAATGATAATTTTTGGAGACCCCAAATGTTTTCATCAGTAAAACCTAAAAGATAGTAAAAACAAACTAAAGACGTGTATTCAACTTTTCCAAACTACATAGAGCTCTATTCAATTCTCATTCACTTTACTTGCGTTCCTACCCAAACAAATTCAACTAAAGAACTCAAACAAAAAGAGTACTGTATAATCAAGCTTAAACTTCAAACAACAAGAAGCACCTATGGTAATTCCTCACTGAAGGGGAGACAAACAAACTAGGATGTTTTCAATAGGACAGCAACCCTCAAATAACAACCTGATGATTGACAATAAGCTTATTCAGAACAGAACAAACAATAGCCACAATTTCGGAACAGGAAACTATTAAATTAACTATTACTATGCCTTAAAATGGAAGTGTACCTCAGAGTCATCTTCATCATCATCCTCAGACATTAAGTCTTCATCACTACTCTCCTCATCCTCTTCAGGCTTCACAACTTTGTTTGGCTCCACAATCTTCACCTTTTGCTTACCGGCATCAGACTCCTTATCTTTGGCAGCATTAGCCTTCTCAGCTTCCGCAGGTTTCTCCTTCTTGGCCTTTGACTCAGATTTTCCTGCAAAGTTACATTTCAAATCAGAATTTTACACAGTCCTGCAGAAACATTTTTAGTTAAGCCAGCAACAGAAATTACAATATGCATACCATTATTTGCAATAGTAAGGGGGATATCCTCCTCAGACTCAGATTCATCTGAAAAGATAATTAAAAATGAGTGCCTAGAAAAAAGAAAATAAAGAAAACAACATATGTGCAGGCGAAGGAGTAAAAAGGAAGTCTAAGAGAAAAAAAATGATGGGCATGAAGTGAATGATACCAGAATCTCCCTCCAGCAACTCAGTGGCAATGAAAGAAACTAGAGAGTCAAGGAACAAAAGTTCAAGTAGAAAATTATATCCACAGCATCAAATACCAATAGAAACCTGTAAAATTAGAAAATAATATTCAAAGGATATTCTTCTTCAAAAGGGTTACTGGCCCTGTATCCATAGAAGTAGACACTGCCACTTTTCCAGTTGTGTGATAGCTCAAAATCTCTGTCAAATACTAAGTCAAACTGTTGCTGAGGCAACTTATCAGTGAAGAGTGTTCCAAGAACAAGTTTCTTTCCATCAACGTTCACAAACAAGAAGACAGACTCGTTCCCTTTCTCCTTTTTCAGCTCACCAAGACAAGCCTGCAGGAGACTATTGCTCTATGATACTGAAAAATAATACGAAAAGAACAAGACGATTTGTCAAAACAAACTTGTATGAGACCTGAGAAAGATGCAAAACCATGCCATCACCAGGTGCAACCTTAAGAGGCTCTCCACTTTTCACCTCAATGCCTGGGAAACAAAAACTAATGAGCATGTTTTTATGTGAACTACATAAAAATTAGATGACAAGACAATTAATTTTAAAATAACATTGGAGGACAAAAGACGTGGAAGTTCAAGACAATTATACAAGCACGAACCTCACTTACATGCTTGTTATTTACTGTCACCATGAGCAGCAATATCAGTAGTAGTTATTCCCACTAAACGAATTGTTAGTGTCTCTTTTTTGGTTCCTTTTAAAAACTACAATGGTTTCCCACAACCAAAGATGATAGAACAATAAAAGTTGACAGGGTAACGTGATATTTTCCACCCTTAGTAAGGTCAGAGAGAGCCACATGAAAGCTAGAAAACTCCAACAGGGAAATAACTAACAAAAATTTCCAAGTGCTTGGTGTAAAAGAATACACATCCACTCCCCGCACCATCCCCCCCACCAAAACAACAACAACAACCAAAAAAAAAACTAAGTTCCAGCCAAGAAATTCACAGCACCACTGCCATAAATGAATATCATTTCTTTTCTGCAGGTAAACCAAGAACATCCCACTACTAATGCTACAGTTTTTGAAAACACTAGCAGTTTAAAACAGTGATTTAAGTATTTAAATGTGGCATTGTATTTCTTACAACTATATTTTTCGATATAAATGATATCTTCGCTGATATATTCCAACAATAGGAATGAGAGCTCAAAACTATCTAGCATCACCCGGAGGCAGCTTCTATCAGCAATGGCAGATTGAATGTTACACTGTAATGAATACGTTGTTCTTCATATTTTCTGAAGAATTAGCATGATTGCATTCACATTCAGAATTAACGAATAAACCAAAAGAAAAGCCTTGAAAACCCAATAGTATACCCAAAAAGAAAGCGTAAACCTATTTGCCAACAATGATATATAAGATAAAACAGATAAATAAGAAAGTGATTTACCCCAAAATTCCATTGCTGAAGAATATGAGAGACTGTAAGGGAGTGAAGGCGGGGTTTAAGGGGGAGAGAGATGTTTTAGGGTTTTACTGAAGATGTGAGGCAAAAAAAATAAAAATCCGACTATTAATATTGTTTAGGGTTGGGAAATAAATTTATATAGAGGGGGTGGATTTAGATAATGTGCAGCGCAGACTAGCATAAAATCGAAATGGATGTTTTCTAGTGGATGTTTCTGGAATCCAGAGGATGGCTACAGTGGCTTGGGTCTGTTGCACTCGGCACTCCCGTGATTACAAACCCCCCAGGGCCCCCACGCTCCCACCCCTGTCTCCATTTTTCCTCTCCGCTTGCACCTTGAATGGAAATTGGGCCTAATATTTTTTATCATATAATTGAATTCTCAGTTTTACCCACCCACTCTTAAATTAGAGTTGTAATTGAGTTGAACCGAGTTGAGAATCGAAATTGAAAAAAAAAAATTGAGCTCTAGTTCAGCTCAATAAGTATAAAAGTGACAAATGAACTGCAAACTCGAATTCGAATTTGAGTTTAAGCTTCAACTCAAAATAAAAATCTAGTTACATATGAATTCAACCTCGAGTTTAAATATAAATTATCGAAAATTAGTTCGAGTGATGGCTTGACTCGTTTGCACTCTAAGCTTCCATAATAGGATTTTCTATTTCTTTAAATTTTAAGAAGATCTACTTAGCAAGAAGGGGATGAGAAGGAGTCATATCTTGGACTTCCAACGTTTGTAGGGCGTAACAAGAAAGAGATCCATCAAGGAAAAAGTCTGGAATAAAATTCAAGGATGGAACAAAAAATTTCTCTCAAGGAAATCTTGCTCAAATCGATAGCCCAAGCTATGCCGAATTATGCAATGAATGTTTATCTCCTACAAAGAATGATGAATTGTACTGGTAAAGGAATAATCTGGATGAGCTGTAAGAGACTTAGTCGTAAAAAGGCATTGGGAGGTATTGGTTTTAAAAGGGTTCGTGGGTTTAACATCGCGACGTTAGAGAAACAATGCTGGAGAGTGCTAACCAATCCAAGCTCTAGCTAGAATCCTTAAGGTGAGATACTTCCCTTACTGTCTTTCCTGGATGCAAAATTGGGACAAAATCCTAGTTTCGTTTGGCGCAGTATGTTGGCAGCTTAATTGTTAAGAAAGGATGTAGACTGTGTTGATGATGGAAGGAATATTAAGGCTACTCATGACCCGAGGCTCCCCGATTGCACAGACCCTTACATCTCTACCATTTTTACCGACATGTACAGCCAGGTAAGAGTTGTTGATCTATTATGCTCAGATGAAAAGAGGTGGAATAGCCACCTGATCGATGCTCTGTTTAATGAGAGAGATAAGGATCTTATCCTGAAAATTCCTATTAGCTTAAGAGGGACTGAAGATAGCTGAGTCTGGGACATAGATAAAAAAGGCATATATACAGTGAGAAGTGCCTACAATCTTCTGACTGAAGCTGAAGACTTAAACCAGCAGTCTATTGAGCCTGCTGTTTAGAAGAAGCTGTGGAGTTTCTCGGTTCCAACCAAGGTTAAGGTTTTGGTTTGGAGAACGGCACGAGGTTGTATACTGACAAAGGACCAGCTCCTGTCAAAAAAGGTGGAAGCTAATCTCTGCTGCCCAATATGTGGTTTAATGCAGGGAAACATCCTTTTCACATCTTTGTTGAATGTCCCTTTGCCAAGGAAAGTTGGATTAAATCGGAGGTGGGCTTTATTCGAGGTTCGACAACTTCATTTGGAGAGTGGCTAAATCATGATTTTTCAATCCGTATCTTAGGACCTATGTGAGCTAACAATGATGATCTGCTAGGGTATCTGGAACAACCGAAATAATGTGGTTTGGAAGAATAAGGGTAGAATGGGGGAAGGTGTACTAGCTTTTGCCATATCTTATCTGAAGCAACGGAGGGATGCTCAAGCCAAAAACAAATCATACACCACGGTTGAACACAGAAATCAGTCTACTCACTTATGGAAAAAACTGGATCAAATCCGGATCAAGATCAAAATTGATGCAACATTTTTGTCATGAAAAAATGCTTTAGGAATAGGGTGGATTGCTAGGGATCATGAGGGCAATTTCATCTGTGGAGGCTGCAAAACTTTCAGGGGTGCGCTAGAAGCTGCCATGGTGGAGTGTCTAGGTATAAGAGAGGCGCTTAGTTGGCTGAGAAATGTCGAAATCCAGAAAGCTATTATGGAATCAGATGCACAAGAGATAATTCAAGCAATAAATAAACAAGAATATCTTCTTTCGACGATAGGTCTTATTGTTGATGATTGTATTTGATTAAAAGAAAATATAGATCAAATTTGTATTTCGTTTGTAAGGCAATCAGCAAACTCAGTAGCTCATGCTATTGCAAGAGCTATGATATCCTTGGCTGGTTGTGAATTGTGGGAGATGAACCTTCCCCATTTCATTGCATCTGATCTAATCAATGACTTCTCAAAGTAATATAATACTTGCTTTTCAAAAAATGAAGATCTATTTAAAATAATGATACACCATTTTTTAGCCAATAATTTTTTAAACATAATATATATACATATATTTCAAAATAATTTTTTTTTACTTTCCTCATTTTCTTTATTATATTAAACTAAAATAATATTGGAGGGCGATGAAGGAAGACAAAGAGGTTGTGGGGTTGCATTTCCAAAACACATAATTCATTTTCAATATCTTTGAAATCTAAATCTAAATTATTTAGATATTATACGAAATGAGAATGTGTTTAATTTAGTTGTTTAAGGATGAAATAAAAATATATTTGAATTTAGATACTTTCATGTGTGGAAATACAAAACTATTTAAAATACATTTGACTCGAATATTTTCAATCAATATTATGAAAGAAGTAATGATATTTAGGAGTGCAAAAGAAAATTGCAAAATCACCCCAACTGATTGACCCAACCTAACAAATGCGTATATGAGTATTGTTAAATCAAGTAAAATTATCACGACTTTACAATTTATGAACATGCATGAATTTTTTAAAATTATTTTTGTAAAAAAATAAATTAAGGCAACTCTAATTTTTAAAAAATAAAAAGAATACATTACCTATCAAGAATAAATTATTTTCAAATTGGAAGCTCAATCATTCCTTTATGTTTTAATGAAATTATATAATTTTATTTTACAAAATCATTTGAACTTTTTAAATTTTAATATAATAATAATAAAATCATTTGAACTTTTTAAAATTTATTATTATTATTATTATTATTATTATTATTATTATTATTAATTTACAAAAATATTTGTATTTGGAACCCACGTAGTTTCTTTTAGGTGTGGGCGTTAGGATCAGGTATCCAATTTGTTGGGTAGCAATTCTAGCTATCTGACACTGACTCGAATTTGCTAGGTACTCGATTAATTTGAATTTGAGCACTCGACATGATTTTAAAAAAAATATATATATATACATATATATATAAATGTTATTTTAAAATCCAAAACAAATGAAAAAAAGAAAAAAAATGAAAAAGAAAAAAATAAAAATCTTGGCTTCTGTTAGGCCTCTATTAGCTATAATATATATATGTATATAACTTATATATATATATAATAAATATAGATCATATATATAAATATATATGTATTTTTTATATATACATTGAAGTTGAGTACCTGAATTATCTTATCAGATAGGACTTTATAGCCACATCCAACTCAAAATTTTATTCAATTATCGGGTATCCAACCTGCAATTTTCTAAACATATACAAAGTTTGAGATTTTTTTTCTTTTTCTTTTTGTAATTTTTTTAATTTTCGATCAAGAAATATTCATAGAGACTTACGCATACTGCATACATATAGCTTAAGTTTATCCAATGAGATAGATTGTAAAAGATGTTTCTAATAATTAGAAAACATAAATGATGTTTTTTATAGACAAATATTATTCATAATTATCATATTTCTTAATTTCGTTTTTTTAGCAAGAAGACATAAAAATGCTGAGAATGGCCAAATTAAAAAAAACACATGAAACGGTGAAAGTTACCTGCTCATTTTCCAGTCCTATAAAATAATTCATGTGTGCGCGGTTGGCATAATGCTTCAATAACATTAAGGCCATGTTTACTTTATGGGATGAGGATGGATTAAGTCTATCATCCTTTATCATCTCTTGTTTATTTTTGGAAATGGCAGTCTGGAAGAAAAACTGAGGGCCACACTATTCATGGATGTTATGGAATGAGAAATTCCACAAATGACTTGTGACAATTAAATCTCACAAATTAGACTCCTTGGGATGAGAGTTTATTTTACTATTTTGTCATCATTTTCATTCACACATAATTAATAGTTTCATATGCATGGTCTCATAGTGTAAAATATTCAGTACACCATTATATAAAACTGACTAAATGGCGCTGCAGCATTAACGAACTTCTTGTCGCAGCGCCAACAGTAAAAAACTTGATGGAACATATATTATACAAAAATGCATTTGTGTATGAAGATATAAACTTATCCCACTTACGAAGGCAAGAAAACATGTATATTTATACAAATTGCAAATCACCAACTCTTGGGTACAAGAAAACTAAAGTTTGGCCCACAAAAAAGGTAAAATCCAAAATTGACATACCTTATTTAAATTTATAAGAAAATGGTATAAATATCAATGTAGTATTTATCCATAGTTTATCATCCATCTAAGTAACAAATAATAAATTTATCCATCATCATTCTGTATTTTATCTCACAAAGTACATATACTTTATCAAATATTAAATTATTATAATCCTACTTTTCATTCGTTATTTCGTCTTATTACCCCGCATTCCATATTTAAAAGTAAACGGGTCCTAAAGTAAACGGGTCGTAAGTTGAGAGGCTGAACTATGTTTAAGCTACTTTTGAGGAATAATGGGCCAAAACAAACAGGTGCGGTAAAACCCATTTACCCGAGACACTCTCTGGCCATTTTTCCCCATCTCTTCAGTGCATACTACACTACATAGTTGGCACTTGAGAGCACGCCCAGCAGATCAGGAAAGCAGCAGTAGAGAGAGTAACGGAATCTGAAATTCGCCATGGATCTCAACGCTCTTCTACACACCTTCATTCCTTCATGGACTTCGGTCACTCCACTTTCTCTCTCTATTAATTGATGTATGTGTATCTCTATCTAATTTTAACGACTAGTTTTCCTTTGTAAAATTTGAAGTAGGTCGTGATGCTGCTTGCGTTTTTCACTTATCTGGCCATCGCTGGATCTATTTTACCGGGAAGAATTGTTGCTGGAGTATCTTTATCAGATGGCACTCGGCTCCATTACCGTTGCAACGGTCAGAAATCCGACCTCCATTTTCTTCCACAGTTTCAGTTACTAAACACTACACAGAATTTTTCATTTTTGATTTTCTTCTCCCTTTTTTCGTGATTCTAGGTTTGCTGTTACTTCTCTTACTGATTTTTCTACTCGGAGTGAGCGGTTGGATGGATCTTGTATCACCCACTGTGAGAATTGAAATTATTCATATTTTTTTACTTCTTGTTCATATTAAAAAGTGTCTCTCAATATAATGTTGAAATTTACATTAATCCTAATATATAGTTATTTATGCACATCAACTTAATCTGACTCTAGCGCCTAATTGGTTGTAAAGCTGGTTGTGTTGGTAAATGCGTCAATGCAAATATGTGTTGATGTTTGGCAAAATGTACTCTTAATTGCACTCGTATTTTGATACTTTTTGCAGGCAATTGCTGATAGAGGTCTCGAGCTTTTATCCACAACACTCATATTCAGTCTATTTGTAAGTTTCAACCTTCTAATTAATGTGTTTATGTTTTAAGATTTACTAGCATAAGGCTGATACTCTTAGGACCCTTGATATTGCATTTGCCGACATCTTGCCCCAATAATACACATTAAAAATGAGTAATGCTGATTGCATTAGGTGCACCAGTGACATTGAAGTATAGTCATTTTAAGTGTTGCATCTAATATATACACACATGCATGCAAATGTAAATATATGTGGACGGATAGATTGAGTCATTGACGAACGAAGTCTGAAAAATTAAATGAAACTATATAGCAAATATCATGGCTTTTAGAGATTGATTTTTAAGGAATCCTTGCCTATTCGATAACCATCAGCTTCGTAACACAGACCACATATTTAATTCTCTTCTTTTCGATAACTTAAGCTTTTGGATAAGGTGGTCATTCAATATAGCATTAGAACCAAGTGAAAGAAGAGTTATGAGTTTGAATCCCATTGCCATAAGAGATTTGAGTTCGAGTCACTGTCACCCTTTTGTGAAAAAGAGTTTAACATGCTAAGTTTCAAACAAAAATATCGTTTGCATGTGAAGAGACTTGTTTGAGATATTATATATTTAATGTCTGTTATCTCTAACAACTTAAACTTTTAGATGCAGTGGTTGTATAATACAAATCTAATCACCTCTTTATGGCTATTTTCTTCTGCTTTCTTTCTCAATTTTGCCTGCCTATTCTAGGTAACATTGCTTCTTTACATGGCTGGCTGCAGATCCCGTGATCAAAGTTCTTCTTTGAAACCTCACATCACTGGAAACTTTTTCCACGACTGGTAATTAATGTAGCATTTGACTGGGAATATTTTTGGATTTTGTTGTTGTTGCTTAGTGTTTCCTTTTTCTTTTTCTTTTTTATATTAATGTTGGATACACCTGGGTGTGCCAATTGTGAATTATTTATACATTGACTTGTATGTCTCTGATGCAAGACAAGAATCTGCAGATAGTATTTCTTAATTGACAACCTTAAGAAAAAATTTCAGTTTCTTTTCCAGTATTTTCTTTTGAGTATTGTGGTGAATTTAGGCTTATTTTGAATGTTGAAGTCCTAACTGCTAACATATTGGTTGATGTAGTGAATTAGTGTTTTTGGTAAATAATTACTTCCTTTAAGAGCCTAAATATGGCGTCTCCTGTTGCCAGAAAATAATGTATATTATCCAATTAATGCATTTGGTATTTGAGATCTTTATAAAACTTCTAAGATTTGCTGAGCAACCAGTTTCTGTAGGCTTTCTCCTTAATTTCCTTCAAGAGAAGTAGGCTACAACATGGACTAGAGAAAATTTCTCTTTGCTCTATCCGCCTTTGTCATCCCTGAATTAATCCAATTAGTTATTTAGTTTTCCTTCGGAAAAACAAATTAATAAGTGTTCATGACTTAATGGATTTCCTGATCTCCATTCTGCTCTAGTCCACTTGCCATTACAGAACATCTCCAGAAGTGTACCTTAAATACATAATGTTATAAATTATATTCTTTCTCCCATTCAGGTGACAATGTATTTTTATTCCTACTACCTGTCTAAATGCATAATGGTTCAAATCTGTGAACAATTTTAATATGACTTTATGTCAAAAGTTACTTCCTGAAGAAAAATCTAGAGAGAGGAGAAACAGAATATATATATTAGCTCTGGATAATATGTGGTAACCAATGATTATTTTTTTGCCTGTCTAGCTTTTCAAGTTCTCTTTCCAACTTTTGAAGATTGATCAATCATCAATCTGCTGTTGTGATGCTGATGTTGGTACTATGTCATCTGACAGGTGGTTTGGGATACAGTTGAATCCTCAGTTCATGGGAATCGACCTCAAGTACATTTCTAAACCGAGATATTGAAATGCCTTGAATCCTAACATTCTTCATATATCATCTTATTAAATGATGCTATTTGCATTCATCTTGTTGCATTATTTTGCAAGTCTGAGTTTTATATTTATTATTTAATTTTTAACTTAAATATCAATCACAGTGATCTTTATCAGATGGCTTCATTCACTTTATATGCTATTCTAGAAAATCCTCACCTGGCTGAATAACATATCATGATCAACTAATTAGTTTATGGCTTCCATATTTCTCCTCCTGCAGGTTCTATTTTGTTAGAGCTGGTATGATGGGATGGCTTCTTATAAATCTTTCTGTTCTTGCAAAATGCATTCAAGAGAGCCACCTAAGCCGATCAATGATTCTTTACCAGCTATTTTGTGTTGTAAGTTGATATAATTATAATGTTTTTGTTTTTGAAGCCATTTTTTTCCCTTTACTTTTTTTGAGTTCCATTTTTTCCCCTTTACTTTTTTTGAGTTCCATTTTTTCTTTTCTTAATGCAGCTATACATTTTGGACTACTTTTTCTATGAAGAGTACATGACCTCCACGTAAGTAAGAATACTTTCTTCTTGCAAGTGTTAAGTGATGCCAACTAATTTGGTGTGTTAATTTGTAGCCTTATGCTTATGTGGGTTACATTATTGAGTAGTCTTATATTGCTGGGCTCATATGCCCTATTATTGCAATGATAGTAAGGGTCTTCCATCTCTAAATAAGAATTTATCTCCCCCTCCAATGTTCTCTCACTTGAGTTTAATGTAGTTGTTAGCATTTCATTACATGTGATGAGTTGTAACTCTGGCCTCAATTGATGTGGCATCTTCTCAGATGGGATATAATTGCTGAGAGGTTGGGGTTCATGCTGGTGTTTGGAGATCTAGTCTGGATCCCATTCACATTCAGTATCCAGGTACACAACAATGGTGTTTTGCTACCATATATGAAAAGGTTCTGCTACTTACCGTGAATCATTGGAAAAATGTATACGCCTCTTGAATTCAACTTTTATTTCTAAAGATTTTCTAAATTATTGTCTTTTTAAAGACTAAACATTGGATTAAACACATTATAACTCATTATATATATGTGTGTGTGTATCAATAAAACAAATATCATTTACCGTTGTCATGGACGATACAATTTCATTTCATCATGAAAAATGGTTTTAGTAGCAATGTAGCCTGGTTGAAGCTTTATATGAATTTTCTATAATCTGCTCAAATACAACCAAATAAAGGGGACATACTACGGTGGTATTTTGTGTGTTCTACTCAATTTGTCACCTGATTTATTGCATTCTTTTAAAGGTGAACGAACCCTTTAAACATTTTCTTTATTTCATTTCATTTTTGGAGCTGCCTGTTTTATGATCAGCATTTTCTAGATTACTTCAGCCATGATTTGTAATACGTGTTGTAACTCTGGTTCAAGACATTTGAACGCATTATAGTGTATAGTATGCTATTGTAAAACTATGTTACATTTTGCAATTATTGAGTTGTTTTTTTGTTTTTGGTTTTTTTTTTCTTCCTCTATTTTTGAAAGGGATGGTGGCTTTTAAATAATGAGGTGGAGCTAACCACTGCTGCTGTTATTGCAAACTGTCTTGTCTTTCTGATTGGGTAATATATCTCATTGCCGATTCTGTAGCAGTTGTCAAGGAATATTATTTTCTTTTCTCCTATTGCAACTTTATGATATTGTCTATAGGGCATCCCAATTATCCACTCACATTGCTTGTTTTGTGATTGGGAAGCTATCTTGTCTTTAGAGGAGCTAACAAGCAGAAACATGTTTTCAAAAAGAATCCCAAAGCACTAATTTGGGGTCGACCTCCAAAAGTCATTGGGGGAAAGCTGCTTGCTTCTGGTTATTGGTAAGTTCTTCTTTGGAATTATTGAACCTTTGCATTTCCAGTGACCTTCGGTAAAGCATATGAAATAGAATGTAATAGCAAGTCTTCAGTCGTATTTTATACATCAGTATATTTAGTTGCAATCCTGTCAGAAGAGTTAGGATGAATTTGAAACCTTTCGGAGGGCTCCTTTTTATTACTAGTTAGCCTCCTTTTGAAGCCTTGCAAAAAATACTTTACTAGTTAGCTTGTCGTTATACCTATAATTACCTTGGACTGGAAAGCACAGCAATATTATGTTTTGAGTATTTGGCCCCTATGACCATTACCATTAGCCAATTAGAAGTAAATGGGTTTACCTGCTAGCGTTTATAAAATCAAAGACTTCAGTGAAAACATCTTGTAATGGCATTTCAATCCTGTTACTATTTAGAATACAACAATTTCTACTATCTATGGTCTGATGATGCTTCATCATATTACTTCTCTTTCTAGGGGCATTGCGAGGCATAGTAACTATCTTGGGGACTTGTTGCTAGCTCTATCCTTCAGCTTACCTTGTGGAATAAGGTAAAATTTGTATTGTGTTATGCGCTTTATTGAAAACATTGTAATAACTAAGTTGCAATGTTTATATAATATGTTTGCAGTTCTCCACTGCCATATTTTTATCCTATATACCTTTTCATTCTACTAATATGGAGAGAGAGAAGAGATGAAGCCCGGTGTGCACAGAAGTACAAAGAAATATGGGCAGAATACAGGAAATTGGTTCCTTGGAGGATACTTCCATATGCTTATTAACATCAACTCGTGGATGTCTTATGCCTCAGTGGTTGAGTGCCGTTTATAGTTTGAGTGGAACATATTAATATGCTTGTGCACAGAATTGCAAAGAAGTGTGGGCAGTATATCTGAAACTGTTCAACTCTTCCTTGATTGTATGTTCATATTGAAAAAGGCTCGTGCATTTTGTGGTATGCACTGGTGGTTGGGTTTCTTTTCTGGGTGGAATAACATTTGAATAGATTAGCATAGTGAGCTTACAGAAATCTAATCAACAATGTAAACCCTGAAATCAAATCAACATGTGAGATTGCTACTTCTATTTTGAATTGTCTTGTCTTCTTAGTTGAGTAATAATTTTCATTTAGTATATAGATGGGGAAAAGACAAGACGCAAATTAAGTGTGTTCCCCACTCCCCCCTCCCCCTTTTTTCTTTCGTTTGATTTTGAACACTTTTGATGCTAGGCGATGTAATGCAGCTTTTGACGTGATTAAATTGAAAAAAATTGTACGTTTGATGTTATATGATGTAATGCTTCTTCCATTGACGTGATTGTGAGGTGTTGAGGCTTTACGGGTTTTGGTTAATTGGATGTGTGAGCTACTTAATGAATGTCCAATTGCATCATAAGTTGACATATATTGTTTACTTGTTTTTTTCTTTTTCTTTTTTCTTTTTATTTTCACTTTGTGTGTGTTTACGTTCACTTCATCATCTAAAACATTCTTAATTTGGGGTATAACATTGAACAACGTAAATGGCAATGCAAGCAAAACAAACTTATGAGGCAAAGCAGTGGCAGTCTTGACATCCAACACGTGGCTCTTGAGGTTATGCGGATGAGCTTTGTTGTGTAATTGTTCATCACTAACACTTTTTCTCAGGCCTAAAGATCAGCCACCAAGCATGAATTTCTTTGTCCAAATTGTCGTCAGAAGTCTAATCGTTTGCAGAAGTTATGGATTCATTACAAACAATTATGGGTGGAATTGAGGAAACTGGTTCCTTGGAAGATCCTTTCATATGATTATTAATAAGGTCTTGAACTTTATTGCTTGCTCTTTTTATTCTTAAAGGAAGACAACATATGAATACACTTGTACATAGAAGTGCAAAGAAGTATGGATAACATATTGAAAATTGATTCGTTGATCATATTTTTATATGTTGATTAACAATAAAATTTTACATTTTGTATTATGCATTAATAGTTGAATGTCATTCTTTTAAATTCGAACTTGATTGCTGCTAAAGATAAGATGCAACTTGCTATTTATAGCTTTTACCTCATCAAACGGACGACAAAAAATGAAATCATATAAAGATCAAGAGAGGCTATCTAAATCTTTTCAAAAAAAAAATTGTTTCGAGTATATTTTGATGGAATTTCCTAACGTAGCTTCCTAGAATTTTTCTTATTTCTTTATACACTTCTAAATTTTTGTCTCACTTTCTTTGCATGCATACCTACAAAAACTTAGAGCCTTCTAGGGCTCTCTCTAAATTTCTTACAAGCATGCAATGTTCTAAAATGATCACAAAATATTGAGGCTCTTATGAAATTGCCTAAAATATTGCAAAACATTTTTTGAAAATTTACTTATTTTTTTTAAGCTTTTTCAAGAAAATGCCCATTTCAACCTTTAAGTTCCATTAGATATTTTAAAAATATTCTATATCTTGTTTTCGTTAAGATTCGAATCTACTAAAATTAACGTCTCGATATTTGAAACAATTTTGCTTTGGTTAGTTAATTCACTAATGATTACTCACCCCTCTAATTTCATGGGACACAAATCTCATCACAAACACGTATTGCAACTTGCAAGTGTGTTTAAATTGCTTAATTATTGCAAGTCCAGCAATTAAAATAAATTAAGGTTTACAAATGGTCAGTAAAAATCATTTTTTAATTCCCTACTTCAGATAATCTCTTGAAAAACCATTTCATAAATGAAATTTTTTTCTTCCATCCCTCCCAAAATTTAAAGTGACAAAAATAAAAAATCCCGTGGTTTCACAACAAACACTGTACTGATACATGACTAGTAATTGCAAAAGCAACCTGAACCCAATCCCCAGTTATTTAATCAGCTTTTTTAGCAGTTATACCCTTGAGATGTGAGAATTCATAGATATTTTTGCAGTACTGTCTTAATTTAGAGGTAGAATAGCTCCACTGCAAGGACAATATCAGTGCCTCTAGTGGTCCTCACTCAGTTATTGAATCTCTTTAATCAATGCCTCTCCTTTTATTTTATTTTATTTGTCTTTATTAATGCTGGCACACAGGCCCCCTACGGATGCTAACAGTTCCTCTCTCAACCCAATTGGCTAAGTAAGAATCGTGTCATTCTCAGGTAGAATTTCAAGTAAATTTATCATTTCTCACTTTACTGTTTATTGCAGTTTATAAAATGCAAGAAAGAGACATTTTGTCTTGAAAAAAAGCATAAAGAAATGGGAGTCAATTGCGATTTTCTATTTCCATTCTAGATTGAAGTCACGATTTTGCAGTAAAATTTGTTTTCAGTCAAAACACGTTATTTGCAGAAAAGGGTAATAGAATAGCCCACGCACTCGTAAAACTCAGACCTAACTCACCTCGGACTGGGCTTGGGTGTAGAAAGACCAACCTTTCATAAAACAATGTGCGTCCGATTTGGAATCTGCTTTATCCTTGACCTGTGGGCGGTTAGTAATTAATCAGCAGTTGACTCCCGACATATGGGGTGGAATAATTAATTAGGAGTTGATTTCCCAAGTGCTAGATTTTTTTAGTCTTAAATGTAAACTCATAAAAAAATTCAAGTTGATATTATTATCTTTTTAATTTTTTCCATTTCTTCCTTCAGATATTTCTCTCTCCAGCAGGGCATGCATGTATATAAGCATTTTGAACCCTCTATTTTAATATTGGGTTTCATTATGTATAAAGGTTTGCTTTTTGCCTTCTTTTTTTATGGCAATCTTGTCATTTTTTGTTTTGTTTTATTTTTTTATTATATATATATATATGTATGTATAAGTAGCGATGAAGTTGATTTTATTAAGTATATTACCAAATATTAACTCACTATGCTTGATCAATTACGTATTTATCGTAAGCAATTTTAGATGAGGTTCCTATTGAGTTAATTGAATGAACGACTTATATACCTTCCTATCTTTCCATCTAGTTCAGGCCTAGCTATAGCGGAAAGAAAGGAGGCTTCTGATCCGATTGATCCGCTAAATAAGAGAGTTTTGACTTTGAACCCTCAAAGAGAGTGAAAATTGGATCGATGTTGACTCATTAGTGATGAAAAAGTAGGGAAAGTTTTCAAGTTAAATAAATTCCATATGGATGACTGAAATTTATGATCCTCCCACTTTAAATAAATAAGTCAAATAAAATATAGTATTTCAAAGTCATGGTATCATTATAAATATACAAATCAAAATTATAAAAGTCCAAAAATATACATAGCCAACTATTATCTATTTTGCTTGGTAAAAAAAAGAAAAGAAAAGAAAACTATTATACATTTCGGAATATTGTAAAGGTAAATAGATTAGTAGTGTTTTCTTCTCCTTTCCTTCTTATTGGAGGGACTGCTGAATCATCTTTCAAGCTTTACTGATGGATAAAGTGGCAAGCTTTAGAGTAAGGGTAAGGGCAAGAAAAAAGCTACCCCTATCATCGACAGAACCAAGTATTTATTAAAAAGAATATTTTTTTCATATAATATTTATTTAACATACAAAATAAAAGTAAAATAAGCTTAAAAGGGGGAAAAATAAAATAAAAAATGTATCTAGTTTTGTTAGGTGTTGACTGTTGAGAGCATGCAGTATTCACGGTGGTTTGTTGAGCAGTCCACATGTGGCTTTCATGCATGCTTGCTTCTAACACCATCATTAATTCAATCATCAATTCGTTCCACTATTTCTGAACCAGCTGGTAATTAATTAACGATACTAATATGTATTTAATTCATTAATTTTTATATAATTAGCCGGTGATAGGATTGGGAACTATTAATCTAGCCCAGCGGAATATGTTATTATTCAAATTTACTATTTAACTTCAGAAATTATGTTTGAATTTAGCTTAATAGAATGGAGTTTGAATGAATTTTAATTAAATCAAATACTAGAATAGCTTGATGATTCGCATTTCTTTGGTTGAAATTGTCGTTTTTTTACTAATTAAACTTGGTTCGAGCTCAACTTTAAATCTAATCTTATTTTAAATAAAATAATATGTTTAAATCTAATTAAATATTTTTAAGAAATTAAATTAAAACAAGTTTTTAGCAATGAAATTTGAGTCCAGTAGTTTGATAAATATTGGCCAATTTCATAACTTTTTGCATGGCTAAAGATTTTGTAGACTCATAGTGGCATAATTTGAATAATTAGATTGACTTATCTCAAAAATGCTAATTGATTTACTCATTTTGATATGCCACAAATATAATTTAAGGATATCTTAATAACACTATAATTAAAATACATTATATTCTAAGACAATGAATCATTGCACACAATATCCACGAACGGAAAAAATGCAACTTTGGTCCTTTAATTATTGTCAACTTTTTAAATGGTCCATTTTCTATTGCAGTTTGCATATTTAGTCCATTATCTTAAATTTATCATCACATTTAGTCCATTCATTTGCAAATTTAGTCATTTGGGCCACTTAATTTGAAATCGAGCTCGGAACATATCCAATTACCTTTCATTAGGCCAAATTTTGGGTTTTTTTGGACATGTGTATTTAGGTGCCATATCTTTGCCACATCAGCTTAAAAATTTAACTAAATCTTAAATTTGAAGATGTGATTTAAGAAATAATTGTTGCCTTATATTTTTTTTAGATTAAAAAAGATAAGAAAAAAAGCTGGCCACATTTTTCACCTATAAATATTCAGTTTTATAATAATTATTTTCAACTTTTTATATATATGTACTTTCCTAAATTATATTTTAAATAACTATCTTTCTTAAAAAAATTATTAACTTCTATTTCTTTCAAATTAAAAAATAACTGCAGCAATTGTTTTTAAAATCACTTCTCAAATTCAAGATTTAGTTAAATTTTAAGCTAACACGGCAAAAATATAGCACCTGATTACACGTGTCCAAAAAAAACCCAAATTTTGGTATAATGAAAGGTAATTGGATATGTTTCGGGCTTAATTTCAAATTAAACGACCCAAATGATTAAATTTGCAAATGAATGGACTAAATATGCAAACTACAATAGAAAATGAACCATTTAAAAAGTTGATAATAATTAAAAGATTAAAATTGTAATTTTCCTATCAACGAACTCAAAACATTAAAAATATTCTGATATGCCACAAAAAAATATTCTCAAAACAAACACATTAAAAATATTAAAAACCCACAATTTCAAGCAATCAATTACGAATCCTTAAAAAAATCCTTGAAACTGATTATGACAACAACACATGATTTTCAAAGAGAAAACTTCTTACATGAATAATTTAAACACAGTATTAAAGCTACTAGTCAACCATAGTACAATAATAGCAGCAGTGAGGAAAGTGTTGTAAGAGTGGGGGAAAAAGAAAAAGGAAAAAAAAAATATTGTGGTTGGTGGGTGGTGGGGTCCGAAGATGTACTAAATTGTCATTTCATTGTTTACTTGTCCTAGGTCTGCTTATTGATATAATACAAGTTCACATGTTTTTCAGTTGCGTTTCCAAGGCTGAAATCTAGATGCTCACTATCCCAAGGAAAAAAGTGTTTTTCATCGGTCCCATATGGAAAGGGACATGATAGATAGTTGGTGAAAGATTAAAGCAAATCACTCTCATAATCGCTTATTTAAGAGTAGGGCCAAAATTAGTGTGGATGGAGATTTTGACTCCAATTACCACTTAATTTACCATTAAAGCAAACACCATACGGCAATGAATCTGCAGATTAAAAATCTTAATTGGAAAATTAAATATTGCCCTCCAAGTAAGTAACATAGTTGCAACATTAAATTATTTTTTTCCTTTTTACAAGCTGTATATAACTCAGGCAATTATTGAGTTGTTATTATGTTTTCATTAAAAAAAAAAAAAATGAATTAAGAGCATCATAAATTTACTATGACAATAAAATTATTTTGAGTTAGGACGTATACATTCTTGAGTGTCTAAAGTAATAAAGTTTTAAATTAAAAAAAAATGAATGATTTAATAGGTGATATTAAGGGGTGTTCATTCGGTACGCCAAATTAGCGTACCGAATTGTTTGGTTCGATTTGGTAAAAATCAATTTTGTTTTTCAATTCCGTTCGATCAAAAACTGATATACCGAATTTTCTAACTTTTAAGCAAAAAAACAAAGAAAAATGACCTTAAGAGATAGTTTAATACCAAAAAAAAAAATTGTAAGTTACTATAATTAGTAGTTATAACACAACAAAATAACAAATCTATACTTATATTTCAAATACAAAAGCGGAAAAAAAAAAAAAACAATCTCTAATTGGTGATTGGTGAAGATTGAAGAGCAAAGAAAAGAAGTAGAAGCCCTTGATTTGGGAGAAATTGCAAATTATGGAGAAAAAGCCCTTGGCCTTGAGTGATGAATTTTAACTTTGAAAAAAGCGCTTGTTGTGTTTAGTTTGAAAAAAAAAAAAAAAGTTTTTTGTAGGCTATTAAGTTTGGATATTTGGTTAAGTAAATAAAATTAATAAAATATTAGTAATTTTGGCACACTCGATGCGTGTGCTAATATTTTTATAGTGTGAAGTAAATAAAATATTTTTTTTAATTATACTATAATTTTTTAATTGTTCAATGTAGTTACTTCAACTTTTAGGATCAATCAAAATAAAAAGTTAAGATAGAGTAAAATAATTGAAGAAAAAAGAAACAAATAAATAATTGGAAAGGAAAAAAAGATATAAATAGAAAGGAGAAAAGAAAAACTACATTGTCATTATCTTGTAAAGTTGGATTATCTTTGTCAATTTATTTAAAAATATACTACTAAGATGTTGGTTCTTTATATATAGTATAGATAAATATTATATATATATATAAATCGATAATTCAGTTCGGTTCAATGAACCGGCACAAAAAAACTGAAACCAAACGGAATACCGAATTTTTAAAAAAAATTAACCAAATACCAAACCAAAAAATTCGGTTCGGTATTCAGTTCAAATTGAATTTTTTGTTTCGATCAGTTTATCGAATTGTGAACACCCCTAGACTGATATATACGAGAATAATCTCAAATGCTCTTTTTAAGCCGTTAATTTCTTCTAATTATACTAATAAGTATAATGCAATTGATTCCATGATAACTTATCAAAGGTAATTGTTGTGGAGATTTTGGAAAAAAAAATGTAATGTTCTATGAAATTTAAGCATGCAATAAAATAATACATATTACACACACCCAAGGCTCCATATGCTTACATAAGCTAGAATTTTCCCCTCTTAAATTCTTCTGAATTTAATTTTGATATTTCCACTCTTGAAAACCATAATAATATCATCACCTTGCGCCCTCTCAAATTTTAACGTTTAACATCCATTTAAAAAAATGAGTTCATAAGTTAAGATGGATAAATTGGTTTCTTTTTTTCTTTTTTGTGATGGTTGGAGCCCAATGTCGAGGAGGCCCACTCTACCAACTAAAAACAAAACATGATAAAATTGGGTCTAATCATAGTAGAGGAAAATAACTGCACCAATATATTATCACATCAGAGGTCTTGAGAAGCCCATCACCCTTAAGCCTAACCCTTTCACTTCAGACAAGAGTTGGCTTCTAGCTAAAAACCAACAACCATCGTGGATAAATCTCACCAAGAAACCTCCACGCGATAGAATTAGCAACTCCTATCACACCTACAAAAAGCAAGCGATGGAGGTGTTAGAAAAGGAAAAGGAAGAAAAAGACATACATGTCTCGAGAGAGAGGATGCCCGAGAGACTGGAGAAATAGGAAGATATGGTAGTAGATGGTATCCTTAAAGGATCGATGGACAGTTATTGCAGACTTGCAAAGTTCATAGATGGGGAGAAACAAATTTGGAATTGACATACCCTATCTTTAACTACAAAATACATGGTTGTCCTTTTCAAAATACTCATTTGGAATTGCCTTGGTGCAAGCAACAACACTTTTCGAAATAATTTTAGAGAACTTGTTGTGAGACAACATCTTAACATTGTTTTTCTTTTGGAAACAAAATTTTCTAGCAACAGAGCTGAGCACATCTCAAGGAACCTTGGCTTTAGTAGTGTTCGTAGAGCACCTACAATAGGGAGAAATGGAGGGATTTGGCTTATGTGGAACACTAAAGAAATGAATATAGATATATTGAGCATCCAAAAGCAAGCAATTCACATCATAATACATTCTAAGTTTATTGGGGATGGGATTTTCTCGGGCATTTATGCTAGCCCCTACCACAGAAAACAAGAAGAGCTCTGGGATCAACTAGTGAATGTGGCTGAATTTGTCTCTTTACCATGGTTGATTGTGGGAGATTTCAGTGAGGTAAGCTCCTATAGGGAAAAACGAGGTGGGTTGCCCGTTAACAGAAGACCGTGTGAAAAATTCAATGCAATGATAGACCAATATGGATTTCTGGACCTGCAGTTTGAAGGACCATGATATACTAGGTTGAAATCAAGGGAGAGCAATGCAAGGATCAGGGAAAGGCTTGATAGGGCTCTTGCAAACCATGAACGGAGAACACAAATCCCCAAAGGTATTGTGTTTCATCTTCCACGTACTCATTATGATCATCACCCACTTCTTATTGTCACTGAAAATATATCCTTACACTCTACTCAAAGACCATTTAGATTCGAACTTGCCTGGACATCCCACCCTCAATGTGAATCTATTATTGAACATATGTGAAATAACTCTGAGTCTATTCTCTTTGCTCTTAACAATCTTCCCACTATTATGAACAATTGGAATAGACTTGTCTTTGGAAACATCTTTCAAAGAAAGAGAAATCTTCTTGCTAGGGTTAGGGAAATCTATATCAAGCTGGCTATAAAATTCCTTCCTTAGTGACATTGAAATTAAGCTTATTAAAGATTATTAACAATGTCCTTACTCAAAGAGGAAATATTGTGGTTCCAAAAATCGAGAGTTAAATGGCTAACCCGTGGGGACCTGAACACCAAATTCTTCCATACTACCACCATTTGTAGGAGGAAAAGAAATAGGATTAGCACTCTTAAAATTGACAACGAATGGCATCATAATGATGAGGTTCTTAAGGATCATGTCAAAAATCACTTTGCTAACATTTTCTCTTGTGGTAACCTTGAAACTGTTTGTGTGCTACAATGCAACAAGTTTCAAGGGAAACTTTCTGCTAGAGGTACATAAAGCCTTATTGCGGAGGTGACTGACGCAGAGATTCTCTCTGTGGTTAAGTCACTAGGACCTTACAAAGCCCTTGGACTTGATGGTATACATGCATTCTTTTATTAACAATATAAGGCGCATTGTTAGTAAGTCTGTGATTAGTCTTGTTGTTTGTTCCCGGTTATGGTTGCCAAAACTTTTGTTTGCCTTATCCTTAGGGTGGACAACCCTACAAGAGTGAGCCATTTTAGACCTATTTCCCTATGCAATGTCACCTACAAAATCATTACCAAAATAATCTATCTTAGACTGAGAACTTCATGGGTGAGGTGGTGAGCCCTTTGCAACAGTTTCCTTCATGGGAGATGCACCCAAGATAATATTCTTGTTCTTCAAGAAATTATTCACGGATACATGAAGTCTAAAAGCATAAAAGGATGCATATTAATTAAATTAGACCTTGAAAAAGCTTATGATAAAGTCAATTGGTTTTTTCTTGAACAAACACTTGTCTTCTTCAATTTTCCCAAAGCGATAATTAACCTTATCATGTACTGTGTCAAGTGCTCCACCCCTCAAATCCTTTGGAATGGCGCCCCCTAGCCCCTCTGCCCTTCTTCTTGACTAAGGCGAGGTGATCCATTGTCACCCTATCTTTCTGTCCTCTGTATGGAAAGACATGTTCGATTAATGAAAGTGTGGAGAGAAAGAAATGGTCCCCTATACCAACCTACAGGGGTGGTCCCAAATTATCTCACCTCTTCTTTGATGATGATCTAATCCTTATGGCCAAGGTACCAATAAGTATGTTAGAGCCATCAATTCTACTCTTGAACTTTTTTGTAAAGCTTCAGGATTAAACATCAATTTGGATAAATCCAAAGTTTTCTTTTCCAAAGGTGTCATTACTAGAGATAAAAGGAATCTCTCGAATAATCTTGGCATTCAAGTCACTACTAACCTTGGAAGGTATTTAGGTGTCGCTTTGGTCCATCAGAGAGTAACCCAAAGTTTATACAAAGAGATTTTGGACAAAATTGATGATAAATTAGTTGGTTGAAAATCAATGCTGCTTAGCTTGGCTAGTAGAGCAACATTAATTCAATCAGTTAACTTTGCTGTCCCAGTTCATGTAATGCAAATTGAATGGTTACCTTCCTTTGTGTGCAATCTGTTGGCCAAACAATAAATAGAACTTTGTTATGGTCCACTGATCCTAAAAAAGGAAACTTCATTTGGTGAGCTGGTCTAAAATAACTCAAACTAAAAAAAGAGGCGGTCTAGGGATAAGAGATAAGGCTACAAATGTGTCTCTTTTGTCCAAAATTGGTTGGAGAGTTTTAATCGATGACAAGGCTATATAGAATATCTTAAAAATATGAATTTGTTGGATTATCAACCCAAAGGCCTCGACTCCATTCAATGGAAAGGCATCATTAGGAACACTAAGTTTGTTGCTTCAAACATTAGGTGGAGGCTAGGGAAAGGTAACAAAATCTCCTTTTGGTTTGATAGGTGGTTAGGAAAAGAATATATGTGTGACCTTTTGGATTGGGATATTGAAGATGATGAGATTACTTTGGTCAAAGATGTGCTTGACCACTAAGGTAATTGGAATCTTAACTACACAAGAACCCTATCCCTCATCACATTAAAATCTTATTTTGAACTTTCATATCCCTCAATTTAATGACCATGAGGATGCTAGGATATGCACTAGGACTTTTAATGGTAAATTGAAATACAAATCAATGAATAAAACCTATATTGAGCAGTTTGATAAGAATATCCCTAGCACTTCCAATTGGCAATGGATCTGGAGACTCAAAATTCCCCAAAAAATCAAACTCCTTTTGTGGCTCATCAACCATAACAGCTTGGTAACTAATTCCCTTAAGTTCAGCAGGAAACTTGCTAACTCTAATATGTGTTCCAGATGTGTCTTTCTAGTGAAACTATCATCCACACTCTTAGAGATTGCCCTTTCTCCAAATCCTTGTGGGAGTTTATCATTTCCCCCCACTAGTTTCCTCTCTTTCATGAATCTAAACTCATATGATTGGGTCAATGTCAATTGCACAAAAAAATCTTTTTCCAACATCACTCTCTAAAACCTCTTAGACTACAACTTTTATCCCTTCTTCGTGAATGATCTGGAAAGGCAGGAATAAGTCTTGTCCTTGAAAACAAGACACAAAGTATCAAGGAAACAGTGAACTCTATTCAGAACTTGGCTATAAGTCTTATCTCTAGCCTTTCTAACTAAGCAAAACCTTCCCAAGAATCTAGCTAAGTGCAAGTGGACAAAACCTATAAACCGATGGCACAAGATTAACACAGCTGGTAGTGTGCTAACAGACAAGGGTTCTGCAATTGGATGAGGTTTGATTAGAAATGAGCAAGGTGAGTAGATTACTGGATTCAGTCTAATGTTGGACAACTATACAATAACTGAAGCAAAACTACTAGCTATAAAAGAAAGACAAAAAATGGCTTGGGAAAGAAGGCTGAGACATGTGAAAATTGAAAGTGACTCTCAAGCTGCAATCCATTTAATTCTTAAAGTCGAGTTGACCATTCATCCTTTGGGGAATATTACTGAAGACTTTAGAAAACTTCTCCAAATGCCATGGGTTAATGAGATTAACCATATTCATAGGGAAGGAAATAAATGTGCAAATTCTGTTGCGAAAATAGGTCATAATTTGAAGGAGAACAAAACCATCAAGACTATACCACCTCAAGAAATTTTGGATATTATTAGAAATCATGCTTTAGATTAAATTGTTTCGTCCCTTTTTGTACCCCCCATTAAAAAAAAATCCATATCTACACAGTCACAAAATTATCTATTTTTTGAATGGAATATCTTGTCGGAAGCACAGATTATAAACAACAATTTATAAAATAATTATGAAATAATTTATAATCATGGGGTAGTGTCTGTAAAAATAATATTATAAATATTTCAAAAAATGGTAAACAGTAGTACAAATATTCCAAAATTATTCAGTTGCAATTCAGTTTAATATAAGCATAAACCAAAGCAAACATACCAGTTTAGAATATAAAAACAAAAATACAAAGATCAGTATACATAAATCGAGAACTTATCTCAAAGTTCTGTATCGCAACAAAACTTAGACTGAATCACCAAAATTTGATTTGCCTTGACGAAATTATCGCCCCTCCTAGTGCAAAGTGTGTAGCGAAACTTCCTTCATGATAAGACAATCTCTGAAATCTTTTGGTGCACTTCAAAATGTTTCACCTCAATCACCACTCAGTTGCCATAAAATGATAAACAACACTATTATAGAAAGATATGAGAGGGATAAAAGAGAATCTATTATTATACATTTAGCCTAGACTTAGCAGACTAATTTATAATCGCTAGGAGGGGGGAGTACTCTTGAAGGAATTCCAATGTGGGACACATTAGTTGGCATTTTTATACTAGTATAGTTTTCCATACATTTTTTTTTTTTTTTCAATGTGGGACAATTTGGTTAGTATTTTATACTACCAAGGTTTCCCACATTTCTTGTTTCACTTTCAATGTGGGACACTAACCAAAAATATATTTTATACTCCCACAAGTCCCCACATCTTTATCTTGATTCCAATGTGAGACATATCCCATTTATAGAATTTATGCTTGTTATACCCCTCTTTCACGCTTTAAATATCTAAGAATTCCAAGCTAATAATTGGCACTAATCCAAAGAAATAAAACATCTCTTTAACATGTAATTAGCCCCAAATATCAATAAAATGGATGCCAATTACAACAATCCCCCACAAATCCATAGTGTTGGACTATTAGGATTATCGTAACTTACTTTCAGTAATAGTATCTTCCACTTTAAACCACTACCTAAGTTATCCAAATTATGCCACCACAGGGACAAATGGATATAAGCCTTGAATTTGGCCCTTAGATGTGTTGGCGTCCATTGGTAACAATCTATATGGCTATACAGTAATCTTTAGATTTAACACGTTATGGCCATGTGTTCCGATCTTGTATCATGAATGTTTTCAAGAAATAACCATTTTCCTTTAGTCGCAGCCAAACGACTTCATTCACTTAGTTGGGCATCTCCAGGGATGCACTGCTTGCATCTCGTCAATATGACTTGACCCCATTCAAAGTTAGAACTCTTACTTTACTTGCAGTTAACAACAACTTCTAGGTATGCCAGGAGACAGACTCAAACACTAAGGTATCAGTCAAGTTTAGGTGCACTTTGACACACTCAACAACTTGTTTATATCACATTGAACATTTCTTGTGGGATCTCCACTTGGTAGGTTGGGTTGCCACTGCAGAAGCATCACTAATGGGTTTTCGATCCCATCTCCAACCTGAATTTTTGGAATAAGGACAACTCAAGTCCTTTGGTAAAAGGATCGACCATGTTGTCTTTAAATCCAACAAAATCAATGGCCACAATCCTATCAGACACAAGCTCCCTTATAGACTTCAGTCTAACTTGGATGTGTCTCTTGGTCTTTTGATTATACTTTCAACTTTTGATCTTTGCAATTGTGGTTTGACTATCACAATGCACTATAATTGCAAACAAAGTTTTACTAACCATGGGTAATTGGACCATCAACCCATGTAGCCACTCAGTCTCTGTTCTAGTTGTGTCCAAAGCACATAACTCTGCCTCAAATGTAGACCGAATTATCAAAGTTTGTTTAGTACACTTCCAGGAGACAGCGCATCTACCCAAGGTAAATACATACCTTGTACACCCATTACTACTGGACTTTTTGGCTATCCAGCTAGTATCACTATATCGCTCAAGTATTGCAGGGAATCTGCCATAATGCAGAGCAAGTGATGTTGTGCCCTTAAGATACCGAAGTACCCAATCCAAAGCCTCCCAATGGGTTCTATTGGAACAACTTGTATACCCCACCAGCTTTGAGACTACAAATGAGATATCAGGTCTCGAGCCATTTGCAAGATATTATAAGCTTCCAACAATTTGAGAATACCTAAATTGAGACACAAGAATACCGCTTTCATTCTTGAAAAGAGCCACAGAAGGATCATATGGTGTCTTAGCGATTCTACTCTCCTTATAGCCAAATTTCTCAATAATTTTCTCAACATAATGAGACTGAGAAATGGCTATACCCTCAGTTGATCGAATCAACTTAAGTTCAAAAACCACATTAGCTTCACCCATATCCTTTATTTCAAACTTACTTTTCAAGTATGACTTTGTCTCATTGATAATCTTAATGGTAGAACCAATTAATAAAAGGTCATCCATATATAAGCATAGTACAATACAATCATCACCTTTAACCTTACAGTAAACACACTTATCATTATCATTTATGCTGAAACCAAATGATAAAATAGTTTTATCAAATTTCTCATACCACTGCTTAGGCACTTGTTTCAATCCATGAAGGGATTTAACAAGCTTACAGACATTTTGCTCGTTACTAGGAGCTACAAATCCCTCAGGCTAAATCTCTTCCTCGAGATCACCATACAGAAAAGCTATTTTCACATCCATCTAGTGAAGTAGGAAACTATATACGAAAGCCAATGCTATAAGCACCCGGATTGTAGTCAATCGAGCAACCGAAGAATAGATATCAAAGAAACATATTCCCTCTTTTTGTCTAAAGCCTTTGGCAACTAATTTGGCCTTATACTTATCAATGGTTCTATCATATTTGCATTTCTTTTTAAAGATCCATATGCATCCAATCGTAGTATACCCTGGAGGCAAATCGACTAATTCCCATGTCCTATTAGAAACAATGGAATCCATCTCACTTTTGATATTTACATTCCAATGCTTAGCTTCAGATGAGGCCATAACATCCTTGAAGGTCACAGGATCATCCTCGATATTGTAAGTGATGAAATCACTTCCAAAATCCTTGATGATCTTAACTCTTTTACTCCATCTAGGTTTATCTGGTTCTTTAGCTCCAATGGATGCTGAACCAAAACTACTTGAATTAACCCCTACATTTGACATCTTTTCCACACGATCAGGAATAGAGGTTAACGTAAGAGCTGAATCTAAAGAAACATTATGGGGTATTCCAGTTTTCATTGGAAATACATCCTCAAAAACATGGCATCACGAAATTCCACTATTGTGTTAACATCTATGCCTGGGATTTCGGACGTAATTACCTAAAATCTTAATGCATAACTTGTTTTCACATAGCCCAAGAAGATAGCATCAACAGTTTTGGGACCAAGCTTTTTTCCTCTTGTGTTCTGGGACTAGGATTTTTGCAATACAACCCTATACTCGGAAATACTTTAGGCTAGGTTTCTTACCTTTCTAGAATTCAAATGACGTGCACTCGTTATGTTTCAAAGGGACTCTATTCAGAATATGACAAGCCGTATTCAAAGCCTCTTCCCACATATATTTAGGCAGTCCATAATTCAAAAGTAGATTGTTGATCATGTCTTTAAAAGTTCTATTCTTTCATTCTGCTACCCCCATTAGATGACAGAGAGTAAGGACGAGTCTCTTCATGAATAATGCCGAAGTTTGGGCAATATTCATCGAATTGATTCTACTCATTCTCTCTACCTTTATTTGATCTTAACCGCTTAAGTTTCTTACCAGTTTGATTTTCAACTTCGTTTTTAAAAATGATAAACTTTTCAAGTGCTTCATCTTTATGTTTTAATAGATAAACATAACAATATCTACTGCAATCATCTATAAAAGTAATGAAGTATCTTTTCCGATCTTTAGTTAAGATCCTGTTGAACTCACAAATATCTGTGTGCACAAGCTCAAGTATTTCAGAATTCTTTTCAACCGATTGGTAAGGTTTTCTTACTTGTTTAGCTTCAGCACATACTTGACATTTATGACTACTTCCAATCTCATGTTTAGGTATCAAATTTAGCTCATCATGCGTTTAACAGAACCAAAAATTAAATGGCCTAAACGACTATGCCAAACAGTGGAACATTCAACAGTATTCACAAAAGAAATTTCAAAATACTTAATATTACTTATGTTTGAACCAATATTTTCAACTCGTACTTTGAATAACCCATCAGACAAATAACTCTTTCCAACAAAAGAACCATAATGCAAAATTACAACTTTATCAAACTTAAAAGTAAGTTCATAACCTTCCCAAACAATTACAGAACCAGTTATTATATTTCCACGAATCATTGGAACAATGTGCACCCTCAGCAGAGATAATATGCGCCCCAAAGGAAACTTCAGGTCCACGCATCCTATCCCAAGTACTTTGGCAGCACTTGAGTTCTCCATCATTACGGATTTTCCATCAATTGGTTGGTAAGACACAATTAGCAATTTATCAGCACAAATGTACACATTTGCCCCAATGTCAATTAACCAATCGAAAGGTTCATAAATATAAAAGAGTTCAGGTTTCAAAGAAACATACCCGTCAACAGTTGTTTGTGGAGCACTAGATTCACTAGGTTCCCCTACAACCATGTTGACCAAAGTTGGCCCAGCAGACTCAGGTTTAGCCTTGGCTTTCTTGGACGGACACTCCTTAGCCCAGTGGTCTACCTGTCCACAATTCCAACATGGTTTGTTTGCTTTTAGTTTCTTGTTGGCCTTGGTTTTGCCTTTATTTATGGTTTTAGAGTTCGAGTTCATTTGGTTCATTCTATTGAACTTTTTCTTCCCTTCAATAACCACATTTACCTTAGGTTGGCACTCAATCGGAACTTCATAAGTTTGATTCCGGTGTTCTTCCTCAATGCTAATGGCAATCATAAGATCATCCAGGGACATCTTCCATTTCTGATGCTCGAGTGTCATTTCAAAATTTTCCCAAAACTTGGGAAATTTATCCACTATGGACATGACCAGAAACTTTTTAGGAAATTTCATCTCAGCATCAGCAAGAGCATGCTCAAGATTGATCAATTCATGTGTCTATTCAGTTACAGACTTTCCCTCAACCATCTAATACTTCATGAACTTGGAAACAGAATACTTTTCGAGCCCTTGCTCTTCAGTATTATATTTCTGATCTAATTCATCCCACAACAATTTAGCGGTGTACAAGTCTAAGCAGTATACATCGAAGAGAACATTTGACAATGACGACAAAATTATCCCTTGACCTAATTAATCTTTTTCAGTCCACTCAGCTATTTTAGCTGTTTTGGGGTCAGTATTAGTAAGTTCAAGTCTAGTCACCTGAATCACCGAAAGAAGACCTTTCATTGTGATTCAGTCTAAGTTCTTTTGCGATACAAAATTTTGAGATAAGTTCTCGATTTATATATACTGATTTTTGTATTTTTGTTCTTATATTCCAAACTAGTATGTTTGCTTTGGTTTATGCTTATGTTAAATTGAATTACAACTGAATAATTTTGGAATATCTATACTATTGTTTGCCGTTTCCTGAAATATTTGTAATATTGTTTTTACAAACACTGCCCCATGATTATAAACTGTTTCACAATTATTTTATAAACTATTGTTTATAATATGTGTTTCCAACAATCTTGAAAAAACTATCTCCCCTATTAGTGCAAAGGGTGCAACGAAACTTCCTCCAGGATAAGACAGTCTCAGAAGTCTTTTGATTCACTCCAGAAAGCTTTACCTCAATCACCACTCAGTTGCCAAAAAATGATAAATAGCACTGATGAGGGTGAAATCAACTGGTATTTGGATCAGGTGGAGTTTTTGGATTGGTCCGACCTCCCTAGTCGATATATAGATATAGATAGGCTGAGTCCTGCGATCACGAGCAAACGTTAGGCTAACCGAGGAGCCCTCGACTAGGGCACTCCGATGCTCAAGTCAGTGGAGAATCGACCAAATATGATGAGCAGCAGAGTGAAGGCTTTTGTGTGTATAGAATGGCATACCTTTGAAAAGCTGGAATAAGGGTATTTATAGCCTTCTCTTAGTGAGAATTTGTCTGGGATTCCCTTGACATATAGTAATGGTCTTTGTCATTGCGTGGGGGCTATTAGGTCATCTCTCATCCTTTTACTATTTTGGGTGGCTGTCTCTCCAGGTTTTGGGGACAAAATAGGACATTGTACACGTGCCTCCTCCCTAGTGTGGTAATATGGGTGGTATTGAGGCGGTATGCACCATTAATGCGGAGGCGTACTGCCTGTTAGGGCATTTAATGCGACAGGATTGGCTACACGATAGGTCAACCTCCCTAGTCGACCGGGAGGTCAATCAAACGATGCATAGGTGTACGGCCTACGGGGCGGACGAGCAATGCGATCGAGGCATCAATCAATGGTCTGTCCACGAACAAGGTCAACCCGCATGATCGATTTGGGTTGCCTGATGTCGGTAGCATAATTGGGTCGTGTATGAGGTGGGCCTGCCACTACACCCTTGGGCATGTGGTCTTTGGGCCGAGCACACTGAGTTATCCCATATCAAACACTATTATAGAAAGATATGAAAGGGATAAAAGAAAATCTATTGTTATGCCTTTAACCTACACTCAATAGACTAATTTATAAATGCTATAAGGGGAATACTTTTGAAGGAATTCTAATGTGGGACACATCGGCTAGAATTTTTATACTAGTATAATTTTTCATACTTTTCTTTTATTTTCAATGTAGGACAATTTAATTAGTATTTTATATTACCAAGGTTTCCCACATTCTTTGTTCCACTTTCAATGTGGGACACTAACCAAAAAATATTCTATACTCCCACAAGTCCCCACATCTTTATCTTGATGCCAATGTGGGACAAATCCCACTTATAGAATTTATGCTCGTTATACCCCTCTTTCACACTTTAAACATTTATGGATTCCAATCAATAATTGGCACTAATTCAAAAAAAAATAAAACATCTCTTTAACATATAATTAGCCCCAAATATCAATAAAATGGGTTCCACTTACAACATATCTTTTCTAATAACAGTTGAATATAAAACTATACTCAAATATTAAGCTTAAATGATTTTATTATTTATTTTACCATGATATAAAACACTAATAAAAGATAATCACTATATATATATATATATATAAAGATTATGATATCAAATTCTACATTAATGGAATTGGAACTCAAATTCTTTAAATGTGGAACCACCTTTTCATTTAAACAATACATGACCTTTTCACGTGGAATATAAGACAATGCTCTGTGTGATTTTTTTTTAAATTTGGATTTATTTGTGCTCAATCAAACTAAAAAAATAATCTAAAATTTTATAAAAGAGTAAACAAGCAATTTTTTACATATACATGAAGATAGTCTTATTAAATTCTTTATATGATGTACTTTTGTCTCAACTAGATTGTTGCACAATAATGGGATGCTAGACCTTTATCATCAAAATATTTAATATTAAAGTTAAAAAATCAAGTTTCATTAAATAGAGAAAATGTTATTGGATTTTATGTAAGTTTGAGAATATTCATTCTTGATTCAATCTAAATGTCTTTATTTATCCACTTATGATCTCATCTTAAAATCAACAATATCATTATGGGTGCCGGCGTATTTCGCGACAAAAATCATCTAATGCCCACATCAATATTTGTAAAAAAGGGTGATATGCAGAGGAAATATGAAAAACAATAAGGTTCATGTACTTTATAGGGACAACCTTAAAGGTACTTGTAATAAGAGGCCTCATTATTAGGCCTAAATGGCTTCACACATGAGATTTGGCCCAATTACAAGCCTTTCGATTGGGAAGAGGATTGCGACTTGGGCTTTAGTAGACAATCCAAGGCATCATGGCCATACCCATTGAATCAATAAAAATGATGTGAGTGAAAATAAATGCTCTTAATCTAGATTGAGCGTCTTCACTTGTTTGCTTAGGATCTAATCTTGAAATCAACAACAAACTGCTAATATAGTAGGTGTGCTCTCCTACACATACCCAAGTCAATATTGGTGAAATAGAGTAATACATAGAAATAGAGGAACAATGAAGATGATGTACCTTATATTGTCACCACTAAAGGTAACCTTTACATATAAATATCTTGTCTAAGTGAACTACCCTTCAACCTATCCTAATACATTGAGATTTCACACTTTTTCCAAATTTTTTTACACAAAGCATCATGTTGGACACACTTATTTGAGCTAACGCCATAAAGCCGGTAAAGTTATTAAAAAAAAAACAAAAAACAAAGAAGAAGAAGAAGAAGAAGAAGAAGAAGAAGAAGAAGAAGAAGAAAAGAAAGAAAGTAACACATCTTTCTCCTCCAAGAGGAAGCATAAACTATAGTTCACCTTTCTACCTAATCCACCGTCATAGCCCTCTAGAGGGTTGTCAACACTTCAACTCCAACTCCCAGAAACGCCTTTAAGATCAGGACCACAATTCTAACCTGATGGAACTTTCTCTAGTTGGAGGACTATCACCAACAACCAAGACAGCTCCTACTGTGATTTTATTCACATTCGCAACTATAGTCAGAATAGGAGTTCCCATCTATCATCTCTATCGATGCCTCATTTTACCTGGTTGATCCGCCCATTAAATTCGACTTTGAGCTAAATACTACTAAACAAGAGTCACAAGAAGAGACATAACTTTCTATAGGACATAGCTTCCACCTTAATTAGCCTATGTAGACCATCTTAGAAAGAGGACCGTATTCATTCAATTCTCATTCTATCTTTGAGCTAAGCAATAGATATTTACACTTCATCTAAATCTATAAATAATCAAAAAAATTATTTGACATACAAAGAATCAAAATACTCAATACAAGTATGTTGGCCTAATGGGGAACCTTTGACCTAATAGATGAGAAGTACAAAAAAGTGCAATAATAAAGGCTTTCAACATATCAGATGAGAAGTACAAAAGCCTACAAAAAGACTTTTCCATGTAAGTTCAAATGATTGAGCTCCAGAGACATGTCACCCCGTGCTATTTACCATAGAACATTGGACAAACAACTCTTCACTACCTTAGTTAGTTGGACAAAGCAAACTGAAAAACTCAAAATAGGAACTCAATCAAAAACATGCCTACAAACTTATGGCACCAAACACTGGTAAAGATAGGATTTCCTATAAGCTAACTCAAAAGTCAAATTCGATTGAAAAAAGTATAAAAAAGAAAGAATGCGAAAAAAGAAATCGATTTTATTCATTAAATAAAATTAATAATTTATAGAATGCAAATATGTAATCATAGTTTAATGTGTTAAAATAAAACCACGTGTGTAAATCCTTATCTAATTAAACATCAGAATTGACATCCAATCGCAATCATTAGCTTCAAACAATTTTGCACTTTTTCACTCACTTCTCATTTTCCAAGACTACGTACCTTTATTTCCCGTTGTTCATATTAGTTATGTAGGTAAGTTATAAGTAGATAATATGAATCAATTTTTAATGCATAATTTCATAATAATTTTTTAAATAATTTTATGGTTGATATAGTTGGCAACTATTAGCCACTTATTTAGATTGAAAAATAATATAAACCATTTTTATACTTATTGATTAATTCTTAATTACACCAACAATTTTGTATTATTCTACAATTCTATGAATAAACACACTATTAATATGACAAGATTTACCTCTTCAAGGGACACGGACTAATATCCACAAAACTACTTTTTATTTAACTTCTAATAAGTAGATATGTAATGCTATTTAATTAATAATATTTTTACTACAACATAAATATTAATTGAATGCATGCTCAAAATAATTTTATCGTTGTATTTCTAAGCAATCTTGCATTAGAAGAAACGGCGGCAACTGTTAAAATAATAACGACGACAACAACAATAACAAATCCGTACATTTGTACTTTTAATATTTTAAGTTAATAATTTTTAAATGAATTATCCACATAACATTGACAACAACTAATAGCCATACCAAAAGCTAAGCCATCACCACACGATCCCGTCGAGTCAAAAAAAGCAAATAGCCCACCACCGCTTGATGAGAATCATAAATTTCACGCACCAAACGTATTAAATGGAATTTTATCCCTAACCCATGTTTGAAAGCCGTGCTCAATTGCACCACTACTAGGGGGACCACCAACGGTGTCAACAGCACCGTTTAAGCTCGAAAATCAAGGGAGAATAACTACAAACAACACGCAATGCTTGGGAATGCATGGCCCATGGGTGTCATCACCTCCTTTGACGGCAACACTAACGCTGTTTAGTCTCGGCCACAGCCCCACACTAGACCACTCACGCATTTCTCACTAACTGAGATGCCCGCGTTGAGTGCAGTTCACTCACGTGTTTAAGTCTTGTTAGGCCGCTTCAAACGCCTGTTTTATTGTTTGACCTCCATGTACATTTTTGCCCCTCCTTTGGTCCACCAACAACCTCAGCATCTTATCTACTGTTTCTGATTACATTTATTGTATTATAGTAATAACTTCAAATCACATAAATTTTCTTGTGAAAATGGCAAAATTACTTGCATCTTATTTGAAGCATTCCAGCAAGGCCAATGAATTTGTTCAAATCTAAACAATTTTTTTCCTATGTTGTTTAAGTCAGTATGATTTAATTAATCAAATTCAAAAAAAATTATAATATTCTTTTAACATTTACTTTAAATTCATTTAAAGCATTTCAACAACATAAATGAATACGATAAAACTCAAATAATATTTATTCTATGTTGATTAAGTCAGTACACTTTAATCAATTAAATTTGAAAAAAAATTATATTAATTTTTTATCGCTTCCATTCTATCACATTCTAATTCTCCCGCGCACTATTTGCACATAAGCAAAAGCAAGATATGTAACATTGGAAAATACAATCTAATATTTTAATCGATTACCGGGAAAAAAGAGTTATCAGTTCAGGGGTTCTCACTTTACTCGCATAAAAGCCCTGGTCTTTCTATTTGTTTGTTTTGCCTACTCTCTCTCAACACCCCCCCCCCCCCCCCCTTCTCTTTCTCTCTGTGAAAATGCTCTGCTTTGAGTTTCTCTTTGCCGTCCACCGCCTTCACGAGATCTTGACCAGAAACCAGCAATTAGGTGAGTTCTATCTCAAGGCTTGTCAATTGACTAGAATTGTGGTTTTCTTATGCTCTTCTGTGTTTTCTCCAAAACAAAAACAAAAAACAGAGTCGATAAAAATGGCATTCATGAATTCATGACAGATTAGAGCATTTTACTATTTTTGTTTCAATTTTTCTGCTGCAATCTTTTATCTTGAAAAGGCATACGGTTATCTGTGAAATTAATGAACAATTAATTATCTAAGTTTCATATCTCTTGAACACCCACCTTTTACTGTCTCTACCACATAGAGAAACTGGAAATTCCTGGGTTTTTTTCAGAGATCTGTCAATTGAATTGTTTGGTATGATTTCAAGTATTAAGGAAACACTGGTTTTAATTACTTCTCTGCTTTTCTGCAAATTTATTTTCTCAATCCATACTCATGTTTGTAGTAAATTCTTTCATTTTTTATCTCGCAGGAAAGATGTCGTGAAATGTGGTTGACGCTGAAGAAGTAATTAAAGTTATGCTCTTGTAAAAACAAAAAATAAAGCGACTATTTTAAGCAGTTGTCCATTAATATTTCAGAAAAATTGCAGTTGAAGAAGCAAAGATTGGATTTTTACCAGTTCTGCACCAGGGGGATGGCAGGAGAAAACACAGCTCCAAATTTGAAGGACATCCATGTTGGTTGTACTTGGGTTCCTACAACCCCCGCAAAGCCCGATTCGACAAAGCAGCAGCCGATCTGCACAAATTGGCACAAAATTAACCTGGCGCAGGCCGATTGCCTGGAATCAGAAAGATGCACTCCAGCCCACCTAGTTAGCCAAGCAAATTTGTCTGAATCAGGAAAATTACCTGGAGATTGTCTATATGAAACAGAAATTCAGATAGCACCTGCATGTTTTGGATCAACTGATCTCATAAATGCAAGCAGTGGTTTGGACAATTGGCAAGCAGGCGACGCCACCAATTCCCATGTTCGTGGGGACAATTTATCTAATTTCGCCACTTGGCAAGCAGGTGAGGTTGCCAATTCCCATGTTTATGGAGAGGGTTTACCCATATACGACAAGTTTCCGGTAAAAGAGGCGGATAAATTGACCAATATGTCATTTAGAAATCTTTTGGCCCTAGCACAGGCAGGGGCCAACAAGACAGCAGTAGAGAATGCACTTGGACATACAGATTTTGTTGCTACAAGCAGCAGTTCTGCTCCTTGTTTTCACCCTCAAATTGAAGGTAGTCAATTAGAAAGTGGACTCACATGTACAGATTGTGTAGCTACAAGCAGCAGTTCCAATCCACATTTTCATCCTCAACTTGACGGTAATCAGTTCACAATGAGCTTTGGAAATTCTTCGCTGCAAGACCTAGCAAATTTGCCTGGAGCGAAATATGGGGCTGAATTGAACATACCAAATGTTCCCGTGGGTGAGTACACTACCTGGTTTTGACTGTAGGGATATGCTTGTCTGGATGTGCTCATTAATAACGACTGCAAATTTACATTCTGACTGGTATATATTTGTACAAGTAGAAACCTCAAGGCAGAAAACTTCCATAAGAAATTTAGAGATGTACCACTGTCCCAACCATTTAATATCACTTTAAAGCTCCATTAGAAGTGTTGTTTTGCGGAAGTCAAAACTAAATTTCCTGCATAATTTTGAGTTAAAAAGATGAAATGAAATGGTACTTGCATTTTGAAACATCTATAGAAGTGGAGAACAAACTACCACAGTACCACCCTTAACATACAAAAATAACAGAAACAGCCAAAGGAAAAATTAGGTGAAGTTATAGGTAAACATAGCCTCAGCATGCATCTTGAACATCTCTTTACTTTATGTCCCACTGTACTAATCAACGGGTGAATCAGAAGAACATGCACTGATAGTATATATTGGTATTACTTGCACAAAAATCTCAAAATGTCCTGGTAACCGTAATATGCATGTGATTTTCTATTTTCCTTGCACTAATATGGCTCTGTGCTCATATCCAACAGATGGAAGTTCAATCCCTTCTAGGCCCTTTTTTGATCTTAATTCACCACCCAGAACAATTACAGATGCAGCTTCGTGCAAGAGCACATCATCGCAATTTGAACCCATAACACCAGAGAAGGTGAATAAAGCTGAATACAGGCAAGAATCTGCTGTGAAAGATTTAAGCACAGATGAATTACCTGCAGGACGAGATGCAGAAGAAATCACCAGGCATGGAGTATTGGAACTTCACACTGAGAAAGAAAAGTCTCATCTGGTCATCAATCAATTGTGTCCAGCCACATCCACACAATTGCAGGAGAATTACAAGCCTGACAAGGGAGGCACCAATGAAGCTGATTGGAGCAGAACCCCTCAGCAGAAGCCAAGAAGAAAAAAGCACAGGCCCAAAGTCGTAATTGAAGGTCAACATAAAAGTACTCCTAAATCAAGAGCAGAAAAAACGAATGTTCCCCAGGACACCACAAGGGTCAAGCGGAAGTACGTCCGGAGAAAAGGAGTTGACAACCCCACAGAAGGGGGAACTGATTTAAACAAAAAGGCTCCTAGTTCTACGGATACTCCAGTAAGAAAGAGGAATTATGTGACAAGAAAAGGAATCAACAAACCTGAAGGTGACATGGATAAGGGAGCCACCAAAGCAACAGATGCAACGGCCCCCCATCGTACCCGAAGTTCCTGCAGAAGATCTCTGAACTTTAACACTGAGGGCCAAACAAGGGATGAATGCTCCTCATACTGCCCATCTCCAAATTGCGACAGGGAAATGCAAGCAGAGAACTTCAATGCAAAAGATCAATCAAAAACTCTGCAGTACAGAGAGGGGATGAAAGTAGTAATGGAGGAAATTGACATGGGCACTTCTCTTGAACCTACACACTCTATGAATCAAGTGTGGATAGATCACCTGGCAAGGCCTGAACAACATTCCCCAAGCCCCTTGCCTTCTACAAGCATGTATCTGCTAAAGGACGACCACATATTCAGGGATCAAATTGAATGTACCAGAGGAAAATGTCAAATAGTATTCTCTGATGTAACACACGATAAAGAGGCAAATACTGTTCAAGTGGGAATGAATCCTGATGGCCAAAGGACACCAAAGAGTCCAAGTGATTCCATCTGCAGCAGCACATGCTTGCCTCCAGAAAGACAAGTGAGGGGCTTGAAAAGACAAAACATGGGTACAACTGCTGAAGCAGAACTCTGCAACAGAAATGAGATTGGAACATTTTACAATTCCTTGCAGGCATACCTTCCTATATTTTCACAAAATGCAAATAAGCAAGACGACACTCCTGGATTGCATTTTCCAGCAATTTATAAAAAGAAGAGGACTGAGAAGGGCCACAATACAGTAACATCCAGCTTGCAGTACACAGCGTCAACCTCAGAAAATCATGAGAAACTTGAAAGACACGCTCTCCGGGATCCTTGCACAAAGCTGTTCACATCAACAACTAATCAGGGATCTTCTGGTGCTCAATGTCAGGTTACTAATTTGCTAACAACTAATCATGCAACTGATGGTACTCAGAACGGAAGGCAAGTTTTTGAAGATCTGTTAGCTTTGGGACCTACAGAAAGGATTAAGAAAAGGAGATCCAAAGGTCCTACTCGACTACGAGATTTAGCTTCATTGCTAGAAATTTGTAAAGAACTGCCAGCAGCTTCAGGCAGAGCAGCAACATCCAGAATTGAACAAAATGTTGAAATTCTACATGAACCACATACGTGCATGGAAGCTCTTGTAAGTGACACCCGCTTAGCAGTGACAACAAAGAAGCGGTCAAGGAGAAGCATGCTTAGCAATTCAACAGTGCAAAATTTGTACAATCACAAAAAGTCTGCCTCTACATCAATGGGTACTCATAAACTTAAGTGATGCTACTATCAAGAATAACAACATTAGCATATTGATAACTTTATACTTATTTGCAATGTTTAATGCAGGACCTCCACTGGCTCTACCATGGAAATGCATGTCGCCCATTGACTCAATCATTGAACAACTCAACCAACTAGATCTAAATGCAGAGAGCAGACAAGCATCAGCACAAATGCAGAATGTGTTTACAGCATTCCACACACATTATCAACAGCAGCATGCCCTTGTTCCATTTCAAAGATATGGTGATGTTGTGCCTTTTGATAACTCATTTGATCAAGTTAGAAGAAGGCGACCACGGCCCAAAGTTGACCTTGATGATGAGACAACTAGAGTATGGAAACTTTTGTTAGAAAATATAAACAGTGAAGGCATTGATGGAACAGATGAAGAAAAGACAAAATGGTGGGAAGAAGAACGAAGAGTATTCCGTGGAAGAGCAGACTCATTCATTGCACGCATGCATCTTGTGCAAGGTATAGCATAGTTGTTGAATTGTCCTACAATTTGTGTAATTAAATTGAGATCACACCGGCTATTCTTTACCCTATAAAACATAGATGATTGTGCATAATAGCTAAGATAGAATTGGGTACGAAATTAGAAGCACTTGTATAACCAGGAATAGCCCAATAACCTATTTTGTTGAAGTTATATGGTACATGTTTGAATCAGGAGGCAAATTGAGACAGAAATAACACATGAAGTCATGAAGACACAAACATCAGGTTGCTCTGTTCATAAAAATAGTACTCCGGGCAAACTAGACCATATAAAATTAAGGTAGAAAGTTTTGCTAAGAATGTTTTTAATGGTAATCTGTCATTGTGCTATCAAAAGCTATCTTTTTTATCTTAGCTGCTTCTAAGATCTCACTTTGCTTTTCCAACAAAGAGGTGAATAAATAAATTAACATATTCAAGCATTTGGCAAAAATGCCTGTAGCACAAAAACTAGTCCTCTGCTCTGTCTAGAATGCACCTAGTATGATGTCCCCTTGTCATACTGTTCAAATTTTCTAAACTTAAATATGTTGTAATTTTCTTCACAGGAGACAGACGCTTTTCCCCTTGGAAGGGTTCAGTTGTCGACTCTGTAGTTGGAGTTTTCCTAACTCAGAATGTTTCAGATCATCTTTCCAGGTTGGTGAACTTCTCATCTTAAAATTAGCTGTAAATACATTTTGCTTAGCTCTAATCCCCAGAAAAAGCTTCAATATATTTTTTGACTCTTTCAGCTCTGCCTTCATGTCACTTGCTGCAAGATTTCCCCTCGAGTCAAAGAACTACCCTGCAGAATCACATGAAGAAAAACTAGGTACCCAAATCGAAGAACCTGAGGTGTGTGTGCTGGATCCTGATGGGACCTTTGCGTTGAACAAAGGGATCTTAAATCAGTCGGTCTGTGGTGAGGATACTAAAATGCTTCAGGACTTTGAAGATGACAGTATCAGAGAAGTGAACAGTATCAAGTCCTCTGGTAACAGTTTAGATGGGTTTGTCGTAAGAGATGACTTAAGAGGCCAGTCAACGACTACCTTGAAACAAGGTCCAGTTGTGTCCCATGAAACTATCGTGGGCAAGTCAATAAGTTTGATTGAAGACGGAAGAGAGACAGAAGACACGCTTTCTTCTCAGACTTCAGATATTTCTTCTCAGAACTCTGCAAATTCCCCAATTGCACAAACCACCGGAAGAAGTACCTCATGCATACTGAGCACATCAGAACTGACAGCTGCGTTTAAACCAGATGGATTCATCAGCTCTGATTCTTGTCTGAAGCTTTTCAAGATGGCTGACTCTGTACTAAATGGTGACAAAAAGATGTCCGATGAAAATCAGCAAGTGCTGTCTGAAAGTTCAGCTGTCAACTTGCAGGATGAGAGCCCTTTGGATAATCCTACATTCCCTGCTACAACTGTTGCATCATCTAGCAAGTCTAGTTGGTGTCATGTTTCCTTTTCGGGAGCCCAAGCAACAGAGTGGGACTTGACTCAAAAAAATAGCAAGTTTTTTGATAGTTCCAGCGATAAAGAACTTTGCGCCACTGAAATAAGCGAATTGTGTTCAGAATCTGCATCCGGGACCACATTTCAGAAGATTACAGCTGTTAGTTTTGAAGAGGGACCAAAGCTTTCGAGTCCAAATGCTCACTCAAGTAACAATGACCAAATTGAGATAAACCAAAAGAAAGTTGGAAATCAGACAGTCCAAGTACCAGCACCAGGTTTATTTCAAGAGAACAATTATAAAATGCAAGAGGTTTCAAATATTCCGATCTATCCACAAAATTTGATGGATGTTACAGGTAGCAGTAGCAACATTGATAATTCAAAAAATTCAGAGCACAAGGAAGTTAACTCAAATAAGAATGACTCTGATTTCCATCCTAGCAAGATGGTTAAAGGATCTAAAGCAAAAGGAGGAAAAACCAGAAAAGAGAAAGAGAACCAAGTTGATTGGGATCACTTGAGAAAACAGGCACAGGCAAGCGGCAGAGAAAGAGACAGAACAGCCAATACCATGGACTCAGTGGACTGGGATGCTATAAGATGTGCAGACGTCAACGAGATTGCACAGACTATCAAAGAAAGGGGAATGAACAATATGCTAGCAGAGAGAATCAAGGTTTCCATAAGAAATTCCAGCAAAGAATTCTTAACACCAATTAATTTGTTTAGAAATATAGAAAGCTCTTATCACAAACTAATGTCAAATTGAAATTCTCGCGCAGGATTTCCTCAATCGCCTTGTTAGAGACCATGGAAGCATTGATCTGGAATGGCTTAGGGATGTCCCACCAGACAAAGCAAAGTAGGCTTACAGCTATCACAAATAATGTCTATAAATTCAAACAACATGACGAATTTACATGTTCCTTTCATTTCAGAGAGTACCTATTGAGCATAAGGGGTTTGGGTTTGAAGAGCGTGGAGTGTGTGCGGCTTTTAACGCTTCATCACCTTGCCTTTCCAGTGAGTTTAAGCTTGCTTATAATGCCTTATGGTGTAAGATAAAAATTTACTGACACTGCTGTATCTGCAACACTAAAAAAGGTTGACACCAATGTTGGCCGTATAGCAGTAAGATTAGGCTGGGTGCCTCTTCAGCCATTGCCTGAGTCACTTCAACTGCATCTACTAGAATTGTGAGTGTTTCAACATCGCCATATTTTCCCATAAGAATGGAGCACTACACAGATAATGACTTGTGTTGCTTTCTTGTGTAGGTACCCTGTATTGGAGTCTATTCAGAAATATCTATGGCCTAGGCTCTGCAAGCTTGATCAAAGAACACTGTAAATAATTTTTTATTGACATAAAATTTTCATACTGAATATACACTATAAGTCAAAATTGTTCCTCTATAATTTATTATGCTTTCTCATTACAGATATGAACTGCATTATCAAATGATCACCTTTGGAAAGGTACGCCATAGATGTTAAAAAAATATCTTGGATATCCCAAGACGATCAGTAAATTTTTTACGCAACATATTTGATTTTCTCAGGTATTTTGCACAAAGAGCAAACCAAATTGCAATGCATGTCCAATGAGGGGAGAATGCAGGCATTTTGCAAGTGCATTTGCAAGGTTTGTACATCATTCACTACTTATTGCAATTGAACCACAGATTTCATTGTTTTCATTATTTTTGGTGTAATGTTTGTGTATTAAATGATACCGTGCTAATGGAGCACTACAAGACATCATTTGCTGTAATTTTCAGAGAATTATTGGACATCTACTTCAAGACCTAAAACATTGGGATCACAAAGATCTTAATTCCAAAACATCAAGGATCATTGACTTAAATCTATCTTTGACTATTAAGAAATAGATGAGAGATATAAATGTGGATAAGCATTGGAAGCTACAGTATAATTGCATAAAATAGATCCAAGTTATAAGATTTTTAGATCCCCTTACTAGTGATAAAACAATATTCTTGGGATGCATAAACCATATTCTTAAATGATGAAATCTGATAAATATATGTGCAGCGCAAGACTTGCTCTCCCAGCACCAGAGGAGAAAAGCATCATAAGTACAACAGAAAATAGAACAGCTGATCAAAATCCAATGAGAAGTGTGGATACCTTGCAGTTGCCTTCATCCCAAGCTAATCAACTGGATGCTAAATCAGGAGCTATCAACTCTCAGCCCATCATTGAAGTTCCAGCCACGCCAGAGCCTATCATTGAGGTTCCAGCCACACCAGAGCCCATCATTGAAGTTCCAGCCACACCAGAGCCATGCTATACACAAGTTCCAGAATGTGATATTGAGTGTGCTTTCAATGAAGATCCTGATGAGATTCCTACTATCCAACTCAATATGGAACAGTTCACTCATAATTTGCAGAAGATCATGCAGCAGAATACAGAACTACAGGAGGGAGATATGTCAAAGGCCTTAGTAGCTTTAACTTCAGAAGCTGCTTCAATCCCTGTCCCTAAACTTAAAAATGTGAGCCGTCTCCGGACAGAGCATCAAGTGTAAGTGAACTGATTCTAATTTCATAAAGTTTGGCAAGTCACATTACGAGAACCAGTACAGGAGTTTAGTAGCAAAAATATCACTCATCATATTTAACAAAAATGTGGCAAGCTACATGTAGTATTTCCATTAAACTCAACAAATTATAATACAAGTGTTCCACATCATGACAAAATGTTTGATAATCCTTAGCATCTTATAAATCATTTTCTCTTTGTACAGTTACGAGCTTCCAGATTCACACCCTCTACTAGAAGGGGTTAGTACCATCCTGTCAGACAACAAATACAATTTATGCATACAAGGTGCTTTCCTGACTAACTATAATTTATTGGTTTGCAGATGGACAAACGAGAACCTGATGATCCTTGCCCTTACCTACTTGCTATATGGACCCCAGGTATGACAACTCAAAGCCTAGAATTAGTTGAAAATTTGTAAAAAGCTATTCTGCAGGCTCAAAATAGCAAATGCCAATCTTCTACACTGAGTAATTTTTTAGAGAAAAGGCAAATTGAATAATGATCTAGCTCAGAGTTACTTTCAAAATAACCATTATCAAATGTTCCATATCAGGTGAAACAGTGGATTCTATAGAACCACCAGAAAGACGTTGCAGCTCCCAAGGGTTCGGGAATCTATGCACAGATGAAACCTGTTCATCGTGCAACAGCATCCGAGAAGCAAACTCTCAGACCGTTAGGGGGACTCTTCTGGTATAAATGCTATTATGCTATAGAATCTGTTCTTAAAGGAAAAAAACTGATAAATACCATTTCTGAGCCAATTTACAGAACTGATAAGCACAATTTGCTCAGCCATTTCATTGAATCTAACATGACCATTCATAACAGATACCATGCAGAACGGCCATGAGAGGAAGCTTTCCATTAAATGGCACATATTTTCAAGTAAATGAGGTAACTGTAGGACCAAGTCTCTTGTTTTGATAGAATAACACGCACACTAAGAAGTGATAATAAAATGATTTTGAATGTAAATTTTGTTCACCTGCAGGTATTTTCTGACCATGAGAGTAGCCTAACCCCAATAGATGTTCCAAGACAGTGGTTATGGAACTTGCCAAGAAGAACAGTGTACTTTGGGACATCAATACCAACTATTTTTAAAGGTAACAGGCAAGAAACAATTTAGTAACTAAACCGAGCGGTTCTGTTTCAGAAAGATTAACAGTACATCATTTCTTTCTGTTTATTAGGACTGTCCACCGAAGGAATCCAATACTGCTTTTGGAGAGGTATGTCTGGATATTAGACTGTTCTCAATTAAGCTGCTTCTACTAGCACCTTATATGTCAAGGAACAAATGTGAGAAACCTTGAAGCATAAGTAGTCAGTTTACCATCTAAATAGGATGTAGCTTCCATACTTCACTACTCAGCTATCCTAGATAAAGAAAGATTATAATTAAGAGCAAGAACGCACAAGTGAATCCCAATAACAAGTCCTTACCTCATAGCCTTCGTGATAGCAAATCAAATAAACAATGCATAGAACTTAGGCAAATCTGTAGCAATGAGAAGCACAGAAAATGAGGAACCAGCACCACTTTATCTCCTAGTTTCAATAGGTAAGAAATTTCCACATAGTCAACACTTTCAGTTGCCATGTCAAGAGATCAGGCGCCCGCCCTATTTTATTAGTTTAGTCATAAAAGGAAGCCCTTTGACCTTACTAATAGAAAGGAGATGCACTCAAGCAGGTGAAGAAAGCTTTTCTTATGCGATGGTTGAGGATCATGTTACGTCACTCTTTCTTATATTCATTCTCCCGTATAATCTTTTTTTTCCCCCTCCTTTGAGAAAACTATCGTTGGATGTCATGATTGGCTAGCAATCCTTTTGATTAAAGCAAAGGAGCAGATTCAAAATTTTCACAAGGAGCAGATGCAAAATATTCAAATATGTGTAATACAGATAGACACTCATGTATATATACATATTTAAACTTCCTTTTTTTCTCCTTTTCTCTTGGTTTTGGACAAAGTATTAAGATACCATCATTGAACAGTTTTCAGAGTGGTCACAAAATGAACAATAGTTTATTATTCCTTCCTTTCATCTTTTTTCTCTGCTTATCAATTTCTTCTTTCAAGCCATTGTGCCTTCCTTTTTTTCCCCCTCAACTAAAAAGGTGATCCAACTTTTAGACAATGATGTCAACTAGACATTGATGTCTGTTGACGAACAGCACATAAACAAACTCAAATGCAAGTAGACAAGTTAAACCTGTTAAACCTCAGCTGCTGGCTAATATTAGGCAGGTGTCCTGCGAAGTGGATTTTGAAAAAATGTGACAGCCAAGCATAATTTTGCTGAATCACAATGGAACCGAGCATAATACTTTAACCACAGTTAGCATTAATAATATCTGATAATGGACAGATGCCCAACATCAAATTTGACAAGCTAATAATAGCTGCAGACAACGCTCTGTGAAGACCTTGTCTTCATAGTTTACTAGTGTTAGTTTGTAAAAAATTATATTGATTCAAGTATTTATTGCATCTCCTACAAAACCTCGAAAAGCTTGTTACTTTACCATGTCAGTTCATATCATAATTACCTATCATTTTTTTCAGGGTTTGTCTGTGTCAGGGGATTTGACAGGAAAACAAGAGCACCCCGTCCCCTCATCGCCAGATTGCATTTTCCAGCAAGCAGGTTAGCCAAAGGGAAAGGGAAAATGGATGAGAACTAAACATAGGCACATTTACCAATGGTTTAACTGTTAGGGATGTAGGAGCAGCAGGAAGACGAAAGCCCATTTGCTTGTATCATATGAACTAGGATCAAGCCTGTATTAATTGGAAATCATTATATTTCATCAGCAGATGTAAAATACTGATACTGTGCAGGGATTTGGGAACGGGCACTTTCTTCTAATTTATTGCCTATTCATGAAATTAATTCTTTTCCCAGAATGCTAAATCCGTGCAGTAATGGTAGAACATTGATATGGATGCATGTTAGTGTCATTTTCATGGTCAAGGTAGAAAATGACAGAACGTTTATCGGGGCGCATGGTATTTACCAGTTTCATGGTCAAAGCAATGTTAACCTAGTATAAACATGAGTCACCCAATGCCCAAAAAGCATGTGGCTCATCTAGCGTTTGGAAAACTAAGGGGGTCAAGAACGAATTAATGATGCAAACAGAACCTGTAGAAGGTATCAATGACTTGCAGAGTTCCACCAACTACCACGCAGCCTCAGATGAGCAAACCTTTAATTTATAAGGTGTCAGTGAAATAAACCTCTAGAAACATATATATAAGTTCCAGAATGCGCCCATGCCCCTCAAAGATTGTGCGTAGCTGAAACAAATAATGGTGGTCACAGATATCTAATGGACTTACGATTGGGGTAATAGTATGATAACAACAAAAATTATGAGAAATTTGCATTGTAGATTGTCCTGGGAAAAAACAGGAGAGCCACTTAAGTTAAAATTAGAGCATCACAGGTAAGTAAGTGCATCCCCAAACCCACAGAACCAACGGTTAGGATTAAGTTCACCTTCCACAGAAAAGTAAGCTCCGACATAAATTTCATCTCACCAAGTCACACTAGTTGAATTTATGCAACATCATTAATAATTACCCAAGACTAGCAAACAAGGGTCTTCTCTCGAGGTTCATAAGCAACAAGCGGTGGGCACATTTAAGTTCACGGTATTTCGTTTTCTACGGCAGCATTCTAGCATGAACATACATAGAAGTGCTCATTCCTGTCCAAATTTTTTACCATATAGTCACATAACATAGGATTCAATCTGATATGCTCATCAAGTGCGCCATCCCTCGCATAATTTGTATTCTCAAAGTCAGCTCAATTTGCTGAGTGTCAAGAACAATACAGCACAATCATATTATCTTCAGGTGAAACCTCAAAAGGTTGTATTCACCAATTGCAGCCTTGCACCTGCTTACGTGGTCTATGAACTCGTGAAGACACAAGTAACGTTGCCTTTCATTATAAAACTAATAGGGAGTTGTATTAAGACAATATGCAGACCCTCAGATTCTCCTCGTAAGTTAGAGAATATGACTTGCCAACTATCTAATCAACCCGGGTTTTCTAAGCTTTTAATTAAGATTGAAGACCAAGACCGCACAATTCTAACTCAAGATCATCCAAGAAGCATCCAACTTTAGGAAAGGTATATCAGAATAGAAAAGAATAAAAAGGCTAAACTATATCACTAATTCACGCATCCATGTTCAAACTCCAGAAGCATGGAATAATGAATTCAATTATCATGTTAAACTTCAAAAACAGTCTAGGCTGAAGGCATAATACCATGACCTTTTCTATATCTTCTCAGAGTTGGTGCAAATAAACCAGGACTAAAAGCGAACGCAACCTATGAAACATTTCAGGACAGAATTTCAATCGACAAAAATATACCAAAAACATAGCAAATATACCAACGCACTGCAATACTAAGATGCTGTAGAAAATCAATTACATGAGCACAATATGGATTAATATAGATTCATATACCTCTTCAACGCCAATAGATGATTGTCGATCGAGAGAGATTTGTGGTGATAAAGCTTTTCGAAGAATACTTATCCGCTGTCTGTGTGTTTGGTTTTGTGCGGGGTGAGCGAGGGGTCGAACAGGGGGACTGCGGAGATTTGGGAAATTTTTGCCGCCTTACCGCCTTTAGAGTTCCCTCCCTTTTTCGTTTCTGCGTTTGAATGACACGCGCTACATTGGCGAGTAGGGGAATAGGACTTAGTGAGATTTGGATACGAGGTTCTGGGCTCACATTTTTGGGCTCAACTTATTTTTTCCTGGGCCCATATGCAGCTCCAGCTCATTGTTTCCGGATTGATGTTTTCCTAACTTGGACCATTTACTTTGTAATATGGAATGTAGGGTGATAGGATGAAATAAAGAATGAATAATATAATTAAGATAATTTTATATTTTTATTTGATGTTTATTTTGTGGGATGATATGAATGATGAAATTGAATTATTGTATTGAGAATGTTTAAATAAATATAAATTATAAAACTTTGATAAATTAGAAAAGACTAAGGTATCCATAGTTAAAATATTTTTTTATTCAACATAAAAAAATTAACTTTTCTCCATATTAATATAACATCCAACTATTTCTTCTTTTTTCTATTTAGCATAGAAAATTATTTTTTCTCCATTCTAATACAACATCTTTACACAAATTATATATATAGGTTTTTTTTTTAAATATTTTAATATAAACATATTTTTAATATTTAATATTTTTAATTATTGGTAAATTTTTCGATTAGCACCGCAACTAAAAATTATTGAAGTTGCGGCGCCAAATGTATGATAAAACCATCACACCTCACAGATGGGATGACTCATCACTCAAAACATCAACACAATGACAGACCGACAGATTTAACCAGGACTTTCATCATTTAAAGTAAACATAATATGAGACAAGATATGGGCCTTTATCCTGCTTCATCCTTCAAAGCAAACAATCCCTAGAGTTGTGTATGGCCGTATGGGAATTGGGAATTTGGGATGTAGGATACTTGGCCTTAGGAACAAAAATATACACCTTCTCTCCTCCAGTTAAGAAAATTACTTTTATACTATATTACGTATGGAAGCTATTTTAAATAATTTAAATTAAAAATATAATAATTATTATCTTTTATGATTCATTAGAATATATTTGTCGTTTAAGTTTTTAGTTTTATATTATAAAGATATATATTCTACGTATTTAAAAAGGTATTTCAATCTTAATATAATTTATATATCAAAATGTCTAAATTGTGAATAAGATAATCTCACGAATTAACTAAGATAATTGCCATTTGCGTATAAAATAGCCACCATTAATATAGAATATTTTCAAGGATTTTACCAAATAAGAAATAAAATCACATGAAAATCATTTTCTTCATGCATATAGATGATCTAGCATATTTAACTGTTGCTACAGTTGAGTAATATAATCAAAGCCAAATTCATATTGTATTCGTATTGAATATCCATATTTGTGATACTTATGAAATATAGGTATTAAAAGATTATGATAATATAATTATGTACAAATTTTCAATTTGTCCAATTTTCATTCATATTCGCGATGGAGAATTAACTATCTAAATGCATTTTTAGATGGTCAACAAACTTTTGTGCTATAGTAAATTATATTTTGTAACCAAACAATATTTTTAGGCTTATTCGTTCTTTAACTATCAATTTCAAAAACTAGATTTAGACAGATAAATATTGTGAAAAGAAAATGCATTCATAAGAAGAATTTTAAAAAATAAAAAAAGGCAGCGTAAAAAAAATGAATTTCATAAGAAAAGCACACTACAATGATTTTTTTTTTGTTGTGTATTTTTAAATGATTTGTCTAAAATGTTCTTACTTTTTCTTTTTTTATTTTTATTGCAATAACTAAAAGTTATATGATAAATATCATTTATAACTCACTGATTCCCTACCTACAAGTACTATTTTTATCATAACCTTTTAATTCTTAATTACAGAAAATTTAAAATAAATTTACATTTAACATTATATTTATTTATTTACATGCATGGACGACTCCCCCCCCCCCCCCCCCCCCCCCGGAACCCCAGCCAGGGGGGAATTAAAAAAAGAAAAAAAACTCAACAAAGAAAAGATGGTTATAAGTGACTAAAGTGAAATGTGCCCAGAATAAAAAGATTCACAAAAAAATTGGGGAAAAAAAAAATGCTAAAGAATCAAAATTTGTAAGCATACAAAGCAAGTTACAAAAACACATGTTAAAAACAATGAAATTATGCCTCGTTTACTACGTGGGTTTATGACGGATGAAGGCCGAAATTCGTCTATATTCAGTGCATACTTCTACTAATATGAGCCCGTTAAATTATAGTTGGTCCACTGTTGTTTGTGATTGAGGTGGAATGAAGAGTTCAATTCTTTGCAAACTTCTATTTCATTTTCCATTTAATCTCTTATTTCATTTTATGGATATGTTACATGTGTATTAAATATTTTATTATAAAAATAATTAATTGAGAATCAAATATGCTTATCATAAATACAATAAACTGGAATAAGATATGAAATAAAGAATTGAATAGAGGATTCAAAATATTTTTTTAGGCTGTTGGATGTGTCTTAAATTGACCAACATAGGGGTGTTTATCGGATAAATCCGATTCGATTAACCCGACTATCCAAACCAAACCAATCTAATCGATTTGGGTTGGGTCGAATAATCAGGTTGGATTGATCTACATTTGGTTTGGTTCTCAAAATTTATATTTACTTACCCGATCCAATCCGACCCGACGTGATGGTTTAATTAAAATAAATAATAATTTACTTTTTAAAATTATGACTTTTTTTATTTATATTTATATTTAATGTTCAACTTATATTTAAATTTGGGATTTTATATTATCAATTATGATATGTGGTAAAGAAATAGATCATTTATAATAATTATGAATTATGGTGCCCATGTGTAATGTTGTGTGCTTTTGAGTTTTGATGAATATTTTGATTGTTTTGATAAAATTATATTATGCTAATGTTGTTTATGTAGGACATCTATTCGGTTTTAATTTAAATACAGCTAGAACTTGCCAATTATTTCGTGATTAAATAACTAAAAAAACTGCAACCAGTTATTGCTTGCTTGCTGTTGCTTTTTCTTCCTTTTTCCCTCTCCTGAACCCGATTAACAATTAAAATTTACAAAACCCGAACCATTCCAATCCAATTAAAAATGATTGATTTTGATTCATTTTCTCCTAAACCTCAAACAAACCTGACCCATGAACACCCATAACAACAAGAAGAAAAATATTTGTTCACCGTTATTTAAATTTTCCAAAAATTCTCCCAACACAAACTTACCATAGTGGTCTCCAAGAATTTCAAACACATTCAAAACGAGCGAAAATTGCAATTCTATATCATGAGGAGAATTTTATTTTATCTTTTCTTTAAAAAAAAGAATATAATTAAATCTCTTTAATATAATTTTTGAATAATTATAGATACATGCTCAAAACTTTAGTTAAGTAGCAAAGCACTTTCGTTGGAAAAAAAAAAAAAAAAAGGTGGCGGGGGGGGTCCTTTACACCACTAAGACACATATTTCAATTGAAAAATAAAAATAAATAAAAAACGGCGGCTTCCGAAAAGCTGCCAAAAAGTGCGCCGATGTTACTGACATATATTACCTAATCACGGGTTTGAAAATTAATTTTTTTTATCACGTTTTCATGTTTCCCTTTTTAGGAGACCGGTTTGCCTCGACTTAGACAAAATTCCAATTTCCTCCACCCCCGGCAACAAAAAGCAGCGAACCAAAATTCCGTTTCACGCCTCCGATTCCTCATCCATGTGACCAAACACCACCTTTAGCCAAATCCAAAAGTGAAATCACTATCTAACCCCTTGGAATCATCTACCAGAGCAATTTCCCTCCTGCCACACGGGCATACCAGCATCGCTGCACAATGTACAATTATTAGTCTGTGGCTCTTTGTAGTCGGTGATCTGGTGGAAAGGAAACTGCAGTGTCAAAATCAACTTGATCCAGCTGTCAAACCGGCTCGAGCCTAACTGTTCCGCCTTCTCATTAGTTTAGCCATGAGGGCTGTTCATTAAATTAATAAACATACAAATATATAAATAAATAAATAATAAAAATAATAATAATACTAACAACAACAACAATTATAAAAAAAGAAAAGAAAAAAGGAACTGTACAATTTTTTTATCAATCTATTACATAAATTGCAGCTTGAAGATTCAGTCAAAATGACAAATTTGGTGTCATTTGATATTATAAAAAATCAAACTGTATCATCTAAACGTGTGTGTGTTGTTTTCTAATGACATTTCTAATATTACATCTGTTGTATGGATAATATGGTAATTGACCTTTTCAAATTTTAATAAATAAATAAATAAATAAATTTTTTTTTCTAAAACTATCCATCTTTATAAAATTTATGTAAATTAGCGGTTATATAAATTTGAAATGTTTAATTAAGTTGATAATGTTATATTAGTACTGAATGACATTAAGATGAAATGCACAATGCTTAACTGTTTAGTTTAACCTAGTCATATGGTTAATTGATCTAATGGTATTTTTTTTACACTTTAATATAAATCTTTTATGGATCATTAGTGTGTGTTTATGTGTGAATAAATAAATAAAAAAAATTATATTTAGTTTAAGCTATTGATTAATTGTTCTAATAGAACCCATCTTCACACTTGTGTGTGTATATATATATATAGGGTCGACTTCCAAATAGCCGCAAACCGTTATCATTAATTTGTATTGTAAATTATGTTTAGGCATATAATTTAAATGGTTGTTGGTCTAATAATATTATTTTCTCACATATATGTATGAAATTGAGGGTTCGAATTTTATAAATTCTTGGTGCACGTGTATATAAAATAATAATAATAACAACAATAATAATAATAATAAAACATTTGTCGCCACTGCCAGGCTCTACACTGGAAGATTAAGATGTTTAGACTAATATTTGGATATATATTAATATTTCACCATGGGCTTGTTTTTTAGACCATAGCTTTTGATTCCAGATGAAAATATCATATTTTCGAGATAAACTTAATTCATCATAGCCATTATTGTTCAAAAAATCATCATTTATCAAAGAAGGATTTGAAATCCACTATCATATGAAATGAAACTAAATAATTGCCAGTAAATCACATCACAATAATTTATTACATGTAAAACAAAAAGGTATATATATATGTGTATGTATAATGTATTTATATGCGTATGTAACTGAACGAGCAAAAGCAAATGGAAATATGGAATCAAAAAGTAAAAGTAATTACAACACTTTTAGCTTTGTCATTAATGTCATATTAAAATATGTTGACTAAAATCCAATTACATTTTTATTTAAAATTCTTTTGAATATCAATAAAAACTCTAAAAATATATATATACCTATTCACCCTTTTTAAATAGTTCTAATCTTCCTTTAACTTTTCTCATTATATTCACTTGATTAAATATTTTACTTTATCTCAAGAAAATAAAAATTCAATAGTAAGAGTATAATATTTTAAATGAATTTATCTTAGATTCGAATCCATACATGATGATAGAATTAGAATAATGATTTTTAATTTCATACTCATGCGAGTCCATATTCTTGTTTTTTTATTAATATTTGATTCTAATATTCCTTCTCAATATAATATTATGGTGCAGTATAAATTAAAATCTCGTTATGGATATAAATAAAATAAATAAAAGGCAAAAGACATCAAGCTTCCGTACTCATTACTCAACCACTTTTAAGGGTGAATTTCTGTCCCTCACTTTACTCATGTAACATTTACACCCTTAAACTATGGAATTATGGATTTTGCCCATTTTTAATAAAGAAAATACAACATATTTTTTATTTTACTCATTTTTCAAAATTATTTTAGAAAATATTTGATTGAAAAGGTTTAATTGAACTCAATTGATATTATTATTATTTTCATAAAATGTTTATTTATTAAATATAAATTAACTCACTCAACCATAAGAGACAGTTTTAATGATTAATACTTTTAAAAATTTAAAATATATTTAAGTAAAATGATAAATTTATTTAAAATAATAAATAATAAATAGGCAGTGTTCTGGTATCAAAGTTGGTTTTCTTTAAAAGATAACAAAACAATCTCATATCTTGTTTTTTTAAAAGAAGAAAAGTTCTTCCTACGGAGGATCTTTCACCAAATAGGATTCAAGTGATCCCATCGCAATGCTGAAGGGGTAAAGTGAAATATACTCTTTTTATCAAAAAAAAAAAAAAAAAAGTGAAATATACTCTTCTTTTCAAAAAAAAAAAAAAAGAAAAAAAAAAGAAAAAGGAGAGAAAAACATCATCTTTCCGACAATCGGTGGGAGGAAAGGAAGAAAGAGAAATTTTAGGAGAGAGAAAAGAAAACCTTGAAAAAACATCTGAAACCTCAAGCGATGGAGGTGCTTCGGGTTTTATCAATTGCAATTTAATTTCTTGGCAGAAGAGTTCAATGGAAATGCCTGGTAGGCGATCGAATTACACTTTATTAAGTCAAAATCCCGACGAACCATTTTATCACCAGCCACCGTCTCAGCAAACGAAATTCTCCGCCGGCGGTGGCGGACCAGTGGCTCAACAGCCTCTTTACTACGAGTCTCACTCCGGAGAGAAGAATAAATTGAAGTCTGAAAGAGCGGGGCCTTTCGATTGGGACGGCTTTGATCAAAGAATGATTCAGGCTCAGCCGCAGCAAAGCCGGATCGGAACAGCGGCGTTTCCAGGGTCTTTTGGACTGCAGAGGCAGTCAAGTGGAAGCAGCTTCGGAGGGAGCTCGATCTCGGGGGATTATTACGTACCCTCGCTGTCGAACCCCGAGGTGCCGTTTAGCCATTTGAGTGATGGCGTTGGTGAATTTAGGGTGAAGACGGCGGAGGTGTCTATGGGTGGCGGAGGCTCATCGTCTTCAAAGAGCTGGGCGCAGCAGACGGAGGAGAGTTACCAATTGCAGCTGGCTCTAGCTCTTCGTCTCTCCTCAGAAGCTACCTGTGCTGACGACCCTAATTTCTTGGATCCGGTGCCTCATGAATCCGCGTCTTCCTCACCTGCCTCTTCAGAGGCGACTTCTCATCGATTCTGGGTAACATAAGCCAAAATTGCAAGCTCTAAACAAGATTTTTCTGTTGTTGCTTTATTTTATTTGGGCTTGAATAGGATTGGTTGCATGGAACTGAAATCGTAGTTAGGGATGGATGGGTTTGTTTACTTGGCAGCCGAATGCTGACAAGCGAATTATATTAATTCCATTGGTACCAGTTTGCTGAAAATGTATGTTTCCGGAGAACACAATCATTGCTTATATCATAAAATGTATATCTTGAAATTAAAATGACACATAGATGGAATTGAGTCTATTTCTATATGAGGGATGTGCAGCAATTAGACAAGGATGCATGGTTGCATAGTACATGTGAGAATAATTTTCCAGTTAATTTAATGTCGAGGATGATTCTAGATGCTGAATCTTCACCTCATTATCTAATTGATTGATCTGAGTGGAGATGATTTGGCCCCATAAGCAACCATGTCCATAATTGATATGAGCATTATAAATTTATTTATATGTGGGATGAACATACCAATGCTTGATATGAATGTGTGCCAATTCTCCAAAGTACAGTATTTGTGATAATTTATTGCTACCAACTAGAGAATTTTCCCCCTTTGAGGCATGCTACTTGCAAGTAAAGCTTAGTGCCCGTTTGGTTTTGTTTTCAAACACCCTTTTCATTTTCTGCTGAAAATGCAAACAGAAAACTATAAACATCTCCCCCATTTTCACGAACATTTTCATTCTCAAAATATTCTCCAAAATACACTATTACACTCTCTCTCCATTTTCACTTTGCATTTTCTGCTATTCATATGTGCACGACTTTTAATACGAAACACTACATTTTCCAAATACAACTCATTGTCAACCCTACATAATCATTACATTTTAAACAAAACCTCCAAACGACATTTCATTTTTAAATTCAAATTTATAATTAACTTTTCACTATTTATATCACTAGAAAATGAAAATACCTCCAAAAAACAAATCCAAACGGGCCCTTAGTAGTTGAATTGAAACTGGTTAATGAGATGGGGGTATTAATTGGTCATAACGGAATATCTCAACGGCACATGATTATTTTGGCGTTTTCGTAATGTAGCATAAAATGTATTTGGTAAAGGTCTGCATCAGTTTAGGGTTTTCACTCTGTTATTATAATTTCCTGACTTGAAATGTTTCCAATTTCGTAGACTTAATAAGTTTGTTTACATCAGGTAAATGGCTGCTTGTCGTACTTTGACAAAGTTCCTGATGGGTTTTACATGATTCATGGGATGGATCCATATGTTTGGGCTGTGTGCTCTGATCATCAGGAAACTGGCCGGATTCCATCCCTTGAATTGTTAAAGACTGTTGATCCTGCCACTGTTTCTTCAGTTGAAGTGATATTGGTAGACCGACGAGGTGATCCCAGCTTGAAAGAGCTGCAGAGTCGGATTCATACCTTGTCGTCTAGCTGTATCACCACAAAGGATGTTGTTGACCAGCTTGCGAAGCTAGTTTGCAATCATTTGGGGTGAGCACTAGAAGCTCCTAGTTAAGTATTGAAGCAAACTCTTTCTTGTTGTAATCGTGTTCTCTTGCTTTCCCCAGGGGGGCAGCTACCAATGGGGAAGATGACTTGTTTACCATTTGGAAAGAGTGCAGTGATGACTTAAAAGATTGCTTGGGGTCCATTGTGCTCCCTATTGGCAGTCTGTCCATTGGACTGTGCAGACACCGGGCCCTGCTATTCAAAGTATGTGTTGCTTCCTTTTTTTTCTTTTTTTGCAATTATCTGGTCGGTTGTGCTTGTGTCATTTTAATGTTGGAAACCATTTTGAGGTTTATGCCTCATATACCCAAGTTGTTCTGTCTTTGCTTGCCTTAAAATCAAAAAGGAGTTCACATTCTTTTCTATTGCAGAAAGTACTAAGGCATGTTTGGTTACCTGAAATCTCATTATCCAAAAGATGCTAAGATATGTTTGGTTACCTGAAATGCCATTTATCTTTGCAATAAACTAAAATTACCCTTTCTGCATCTTAATTTTTTGAGACCTATCCATGCCGCTCACCCAGAATTCCTTGTCGTTCCTTTTGTAATACTACCATCTTAGACTGTATGATGTACAACCACTGTTATTAACCGAATTCCTTCGTGAAGCATCAGAATCCCTGATTCTATTTGCAGGGTCTTCTTTACCTTTTTTAGGTGCAAATGCAGTAAAAACAAACGAAAAACAAATAGTAGAAATAACAGATCCCAAGTTCGTGTGAAGTGAAAAGATAAACGAAAGAATTAACTGCCAATGTCAATGGTGATAGGTGGTTGTAGGGTCTTCTTTTCGAGTGTACTGGATACTTTCTTCCGGTGTGTTGCACTTAAAAGAAATGAAATATAGAAAAAATGGAAATAACAGAACCCCACCCAAATTCACTAGAAGTGAAGAGGACAAAATAAAAGCATCACTGTCATTGTTAATGGTGATCAAAGGGTAGTTTGAAAACTCTGACTCTCACTCACTCAAGCTTGATAACTAGCAATGAAGCATCACTGCAGCCACTGGAATCATCCATACTGCTGCCAACTCTAGATCCCCGCACTCCTTTTAAACCCAAGAAAATAAGAACGTTGAACGTTTTCTGATGGTCTAGTTTGTCCCAATTTCCTCTGTATCTAAATGACTCCCAATTTCCTCTGTATCTAAATGACTCCAACCATTGCTTTTCTGTGGAATATCTGAATTTTCGATGGATTGTGGTGGTTGATGTTGGCAAATAAGAGTTTGGGGGGGGGGGGTAACCTTTTGAGGCAGAGAGGCCGAGAGATGCAGGGTCCGGTGGAGCGGGGATAAATGAATAAAATTGAGAAAACTTGTTTAGATTTTTGCAGTTGTTAGGGATTGAGGACTAGACCTCACTGATGAAACTCTTCCAACTCTTTTTCCCCTCTTCATGTGTTCAAACAATGGAAAGCACAATTTATACAGTTCCTTATTTTGTTTATGTAACTGAAATATTTCATAAAAAAGAAAACATGAGCTGGTTACCCAACCTCGCCCTTTTTTTGGATGTTTCCAATTTCTTCAAAGAAAAAAAAAAAAAAAAGAGAGAAAAAAGCGAGGAAAGTTAAAACAATTTGGTTACCAGATGTCTCACTGTTAAGGTTTTCTTGGCTCCAACCATTTTTGTTTAATTAACATTTTCCAATTCAATCCATCAGTAGTCTTCACCGTGTACTTTGGATTATTTTGCGTGATATGCTTTTGTAGTATAATTCTCTCTTTTTCTTTCAGACACAATTTTGGAGAAGTTTGTGTTCCAATTTGCAATTAAGATATTATTGTTTTGGCAGGTTTTAGCCGATATTATTGGCTTATCATGTCGAATTGCGAGAGGATGTAAATGGTGCACTAGAGAAGATGCTTCATCATGCCTTGTTCGATTTGAGCCTGACAGGTATATATATTGCTTAGGATGTCATCATTATCACATTCAATTATTCCATGTAGAACAAAGATTAGAAAACCAATTCCCTGGCTTAAAAATGGAAGAAGGATTCTAATGGCATATTATCGTGAATTGTGCTAGAATTCTATAAAAAATGTGATAATCAGTGATTAACATAATAAAATAGCATGGTCCACTTCTATTAAATACAATGCTAATCTCAAAATAAGATAGTAAAATAATGAACCCTTACCTCACATATCTTTGTGTTACCTGTTCTGTATGCGCTAGAATGGAGGAGAACAATGCTTAATCTTTTTTGGTATGTCAATTCATTGAGAGTTTGGTGGGAGCTTTATGGAAACCTAAGGTCCCAAAGCTCTTGCAATCTTCTTAATTGCTAGATGTCTACAAAAGAGTGGTATACCCTTGCTTGTTAATATTAGAGAGAAGATGTATATAACTGCTAGACTAATTTATCCATTTTTGGCTTTCATGTAACAGGGAGTATCTTATTGATTTGGTTGAGAAACCAGGATGCTTATGTGAGCCTGATTCCTTGCTCAATGGTCCTTCTACTGTCTCAATTTCTTCACCTTTACGCTTTCCACGATTTAGGCAGGTGGTACCTACAATTGATTTCAGATTGCTGGCCAAACAGTTCTTCTCGGACTTTCAATCACTTAATCTCGAGTTCGATGATTCTTCGGCAGGTGATTGTTAATAATATTGAGTTTTCATTCAAAACTACAACTGACATCTTGATTTTTGTGAATCTCTCTAATGTAATGGACTAATGGTGACAAATGGATGAGTGGGGTTAGATCTGGATAAGATACAAAATGGATTCACCTGATAATTTCAGTATTGTATCAGATCCAATTTTGTTGTAACACTTAATTTGTGAGGTTATATATTTAATTCTGAGTTTCTGCTCTAGACATGTTAAACCAAATATTTATTTTGTAATTGATTTTCTGTTTAATAAAATATATTTGTATATATATTTTTTATATCCAGAATGGATCTGTATTAGTATGACAAGTCAATTTTGGATCCACAATCAAAGTAAATCAAACTCACTGGTATTTATCTTCTAAAAATTAAGATTCGAGCTAATGGATCTTGATTGGATTGGGTTCATATACCATATAGTCATCCCCTATGCTATCATAATATTGAGATTCATCCGGGTTTCCACAATTTTTGGCCCCTCAGCATTTTTCATTATGAGAGCCCGGATTTTCCAAATCAATCTCTGGCATCAACCTTACTCATGGCACTGACAATATGTTTGTAAGTGAAAAACCAATTGATTCATGAACTATTGCAAAAATGATCACAATGGTAATGAACTTTAGGAATCAGCCAAAGTGGTAGGCCTTGGGTAGATTCTGGCCAAGTTGCTGTTGCCTTTTAGTCTTATTTTGCTTTCCTTCAATATGAGAAAGGAAAATTTCTCTTACCAATTGATGTGAATTACCAACTGAACTGTAGATGCAGTAATCTTATTAAGCGAAATAATCATTGTAAGGGTGGGGAAGTAGAAGAATTATTAAAAGAATTTTTGCTTCATACTTTACAAGCGAGTGGAATTGTTATTCATGCTTAAAACTTTCCTTTATGCTGAATCTTATTCTTGTGGCCATATGAGAGCTCCAGTTTCCAGAATTAATTCTTCTATACATGTTTGATTGCCAAACATTGAAGTTGATTATTCTATGAGTATCTTTAATGTATTAAGTCATACCTAGGATGAATGCGTTATCATTGAAAGCTTCTTGTGCATTGTGATGGTAGTGAGATTATTTGATTCAACAAGTTCTCAGTGTCTGCCGTGAAACAAGTTATGATGTACAAACAAGAACACAGCCGCGACAACAAACTAAATATTAAAATAATAGGACACGACATTCGCTGATGCAGTTATCATAATATATATAATTTTATGTATATTGTTCCTTGATAAGTTGGTGTGTGTACCATAAGATTTATATCAAATTGTTCAACACTATAAAGTTTTTAATAAAGTTAATAGTGAACATTAAAATAAATATATCTTAAATCTAAATACATGACTAAAACAAATATATATATGTATATTGTCACCTTTGGAATCTATAAACGGATATTACATTTCATATACATTATATGAAAATTGTCACTAAAAATATAATATTAGTAATAGAAAAATAAATAGCAATATAAAAATTATTACTAATGATATATTTTAATTGACAATACTTATGATTTTGTTACATGATACATTTTAAGCGACAATGATTTTAGTTTATATGGTATAACTTAATAGTAAGGAAACGTAGTGGTTTAAATTGTCATTATTAACAATGATGCATGTGTTGTGCTAACCTAGTGACAGTGAAATTGATTTCATAATTTGTACAAGAATTTTTATCATCACTAAAGATGCGTCACTAGTTGTCAGTTAAGACAACTTAAATAGTATTTTTGTTACTACTGAACTTGTAAAATCCTTATTGTGATAAGATAGCATTTTTTTGTTGCTAATATGTATAATTAGTATTAACTTTTAAATTGTCACTTTTTAATTTGTCACAAAATCTTTTGTTTCTTGTAGTGCATCTAATCATCCAAATTTGTTAAAATATTATGATGAGATTCTAACCAACTTTATTTGTTATTTTCTTATCAATTATTGGCCCCTAAACTTAGTAATGTTATAAAAAGAAAAATTCACGGGATCTCATGCCGTTGTTGGACGCACCCTTTGGCAGAGTCCGACTCGGTGTCAGTTTTTATTTATTCTTTTTTTAAATAATTTTTCAGACGTGGTACTGACATGTCGTAGCTGTGCTTGTGTCGGTGTCAAACACTGCATAGTGCAATTTTTCCAAGGTCTGTGCATCATAGAACAAGGTGCCATGTATAAATGCTTAAGTTAAATGATTTGACAGTTCACAGTGATGTAATTGGGATTGGAATCAACAAGTTGGATATCATTGGGTTGGGTTTGGGTCTCCAGGATGATTATATTGTTAAGTGCTGTAAGTTCGGTAAGATAATGGTTTCACTTAGGATGATTCCCGAGCATTGGTATTTGCACTGTAACTTGCTTGTCCTTTTGCCAGCCTAATTTGCCTCCTTGCTCTTTGCATAGCATCCCTTTGTTCATGTCCTCTACTCAGTGCTGATGCTCCTTTTGCCACATGTATATGTTGTTTTTCTTAGCTTCTTGGCTTGAAATTGTGAGTTAACAAATTGTTTTTTGTGACAGCTGGAACTGTTATTGATGGAGATACTGGTGATCCCATGTATCCCAAACAATCAGAGGTGATTTATATGGATAGAACCAGCTCTCCGCCCAGCTCAAGCAATCGAGAGGAAATTTCTAACATGCCACCATTTCCTTCAAATTCCTGGATAAAGGTTCGTGGTAAAGAACAATTGCTTTCCAAACCATCTAATGTTCACGATGCTATAAGCTCCACAAATATGGTCAAAGGCTCGATCCCTTTGAAGCTCATTCCTCCAATTGGGCATAAAGATGTTCAACCACTTATATCCTTGCTGGATCCAAGAGTAAATGCAAATAAAGATATGAGGTTTGGTGAAGCAGGTCAATTAGTTCCATCAAAAGCAAGTGAATTTACCTTTGATGTTGATGATATAATCATTCCCTGGAGCGATCTTGTTTTAAAGGAGAGAATTGGGGCTGGTATAATCCGGGACCAACCTTTTTGTTATTTTATTCTTGTGTTATGGAGAAAGTAGCAATTTCCTAGCTTCTGAACTATATCCATGATTATCGGCTTGTTTGCTATCACAGGGTCTTTTGGAACAGTCCATCGTGCCGAGTGGAATGGTTGTGTAAGATACTTATCTTTTTATTCTTCAAATATGTTGCACGTAGTTGGTCAGCTATGACCTTGAAAACTTCGCCTATTCTATTATTTTATGTTCTTTTTGTCAATTCCAGACCCATTAATTTTTTTGGTCGGGCAATATTTTTTATATTGTTAATATTTTTCTATGTTCTTTATTTCATGAATGGGTTGTAATGTCTTAAATCTTACAATAATGGTTACCTTTCAGGATGTTGCTGTGAAGATTCTCATGGAACAAGACTTTCATGCAGAGCGATTCAAGGAATTTTTACGAGAGGTAGGGTCTGGTTCTAGCTAATCAACCTTTATTTACCTACTTTAGTTGGTATATTTAGTTACACTTTGTTGCTTGGGCCAGGTGGCAATTATGAAAAGATTGCGCCATCCAAATATTGTGCTTTTTATGGGTGCTGTAACAGAACAGCCAAACTTATCCATAGTAACAGAATATTTGTCAAGGTTTCTTTGTTAATTTCTTATTTATCTTAGTTACTCTGCTTTGAATAGCTCTATTCTAACTGTTTATGAGTTCACTTTTTCATTACAGAGGTAGTCTGTATAGACTTCTGCATAAACCTGGTGCAAGAGAGGCATTGGATGAGAGACGTCGGCTGAGCATGGCTTATGATGTGGTACGTGTTCTAATCCACTTGTTGGTATGGAAAACTACTTTTTGGGCCAACTCCTCTGTTACTCTGACATTCTAACTTTTGGGTTACTCTTTTTGCACAGGCAAAGGGGATGAACTATCTTCATAAACGCAATCCTCCTATTGTTCATCGAGACTTGAAATCTCCTAATCTTCTAGTTGATAGAAAGTACACTGCGAAGGTAAGAGAGTTTATCTTCAGCATGCATCTGCACCTCACATACTGACTGATGAGGTGGGTATTCGTAGTAAAGTTTATCTTCAGCATGCATCTGCATCTTACACACTGGCTGATGAGGTACATATTCATAGTATTGTTATGATAAACATAAAATATGCTGATTACAGCTGGATAGCTTTTTCTGGACCCAATTTTGTGAAACTTCGAAGTTTTCATGGCATCATGCGAAGAACATCTATTTTTCTTTTGGTAGGCAGAGATCATTTCATGTAGCAGACTTTGTCATTGAGCTATACATTATTTATTTTCTGAATAGTCGGTATAGATAGAAGTGGTATTGGGGCATCAGTCATTATAGCAAATAACCATGTTTCATCTTGCTGCAATAGAACTCTAAAAATTTCTCCTTCCTCAGAAAACTGTGTTCTTTTCATCAAAACTCTACAAAATTAGTGGAGGTGATTTTCCATGTCCCATCCTTCCTGTCCTTTTCATCAGTTTTATGATCCAGGCATCTGGGTTTTAATTGCTTCTCTATTCAATGACAGTTGGATATGTAAATCTATGTTGATTGTGTGTGTACTTGTTCATATTACACTTACTATGTCTATTTGCCTTTTTTAGTGTAAAACTTTTCATTTAGATCCTTAACTGTGTAATATCTTCGTCAGGTCTGTGATTTTGGTCTTTCTCGCCTAAAAGCAAATACATTTCTTTCGTCGAAGTCTGCTGCTGGAACTGTAAGTTTAATTGCTTTTATAATATGATCTGATGCCTCTACGTTTTTGTTTGTGCTCTTTAGTTGATACAAAGAACTTCTTTTCTTTTGTTTGTAGCCTGAGTGGATGGCACCTGAAGTGCTCCGTGATGAACCATCAAATGAAAAATCAGATGTTTATAGTTTTGGTGTGATTCTATGGGAGCTAGCAACATTGCAACAGCCCTGGGGTAGCTTGAATCCTGCACAGGTTGGTGAAAATTGGCTTTGATTTGATATTCAGGGATAGAACATCGGAGAACTAGTCTTGTTGTATCTTTAGTATTATAATAGGCAAGATATCTATTTGAGCATCAGTCAAAGGAAGAGAAGGTATGGAACTCTTTGAGAATGTTCAGAAATTTGAGCGTTAACTGGTAATTAAGTTAGGAATAAAAAATACACTCCCAGAAAAAATTATCAGCTGCATCTGATTGATATTCATCGCCTATTCACCTTTTATGGAAACTTTGTGCGTTGGTGCAGAAGTTAAGAAATACAAAAGAGGGAAAAATAGCAGTAAAGGAAGACTGAATCAGAGACTTTTAAAAAAGCATTGTGTTTGTGGTGATGTTGCTACTTTGTCTTACCTTGCAAACAACTGTTCATCCTAGTAAACTTTTATACTTTCCTATCCCTAAAGCCGATCTTTGATGCTAACACTATCTGTCAGCTTCTCTGGATTTGAGTGTGCGCGCTTTTTTTCCCTTCCCTCATTTTTTTTCTCCTCTCCTTCCTTGTTTGTGTGTGTGTGTGTTTTATTCAATTGGCAAGATCTGATAAACCTATATTAGCCGCACTCTCCAAATTATTGATTTTTTTTTCTCAATCTCTTCACCTGTTGATGCTACTCAATGGTTCAACTCACATGGGTTTTTCTTTATTGAGGATATCTGCATGGTTGTAAGTATTCATTAGTTATTTTGTTCATGATATTCTGTCAGTGATTCACATTTTGTTCCTAAACATCTCAAAAGTAAGTGCCTGCTTAGTGACACCTACAACATGTCCGATTAATTACTGTATTTTCATTGTTGATGGGATTCTGAATAGGTTCTAGGAATTGGGGAGTTATCAGCCCTGTAGAGCTAGAATTCCATGTGATGGTGGTGTGGTTTCTTCTTCTTCTTCTTCTTCTTCTTCTTCTTCTTCTTGTGATTTGTTTGGGGAGGTGGGGGGTGGTGTTCTCTTTGGTAATTAAATTTCGTTGGGGAGGCCAAGCAATATATTTTACGTACTAAATGTGTGGCCCCCTGGCTGAAACTATCATCTGGTTTAATTGTTGTTTTTGTTGAGCATATTCAAATACAGACATTTCTTCTTCTTCTTCTTCTTTTTCCCCGCCCCACTCTTTCTTCTTTTGTGTGTGATTTGTTTGGGGGGTTTTGGGGGGGAGGGGGGGTTGTCTTTGGTAATTAAATTTCGTTGGGGAGGCCAAGCAATATATTTTATGTCTTTTTGTTGTTGTCTCCTCACATCACCAAGGGATGGAAAAACTAAATGTGTGGCCCCCTGGCTGAAACTATCATCTGGTTTAATTGATGTTTTTGTTGAGCATATTTAAATACAGATATTTTCTTTGTTGGTCCACTATTATAGGTTGTGGCAGCTGTTGGGTTTAAGGGCAAAAGGCTTGAAATTCCACGAGATCTGAATCCTCAAGTAGCAGCCATTATTGAAGCCTGCTGGGCCAAGTGAGTGTTTACCTGGTTCAGTTTGGTTTTAGCGGGCATAGCATAGGCCTTGTATTTAGTGTTGCATGCAAATCTGAGATATTGCCAGTGTCCTAAATTTGACTGGTAAATGGTCCACATGCATTTTGGTTAGAGACATTTCTTTAATTGATTTCTGGCTTCTAACTTATGTTCCTCTTTAGCCCTGGCAAAATAGTACCCATACCCACGGGTACCCAAATATTTACGAGTAATGACCCTTATATTTCCAACCCAATAAAATATGGGTAATTTACCCATACCCAATTGCTTGCTGTTTTTTTTGGCGCAACCCGTGGGTACCCACGGGTTACCTGTATATATATATTTATGTTTTAAAAATTTTTAATCTAACTTTTAATTCTCTAATTTTACAAATAAAAAAATTACAACGAACTAATACCATAGAACAATACCCTAAATACAAAATTGTGTATAACAAAAAATCCTTCTCAAATAGCAGCCACCTATGGATTCAAGTGATAAATAATTTGTTGTGCATATTTTCATGGATGTAACATCTTCTTCTACAAAGACAACAATGTTTGAGTGATATTTAAACTACTTCTTCTTCTTCTTTTAACGCTAAGTGATATTTAAACTTTTAATTCAAAAAACTTTTGACATCTAATGAGATTAAATTTGAACTTTTAAATGTAATATACTTTAAATTTGATGGATTTTGAATACTTAAGTTGTAAGTATTATACTACGACGTTATTAATATGCTTTAAGTACTTATTCAATTTAATAAATTCATTGTCTTTTTTTAATTTTATTTAGTTAATATTTTAATAGCATCATGTAAGTTGCAAGGTGGGAATTAATTTACTTTTTAAATATTATAAAAAATAAAAAATAATTACGGGTACCTGTGGGTTACCCATTACCCATCCTCATGGGTAATGGGTCCACTATCTCGTACCCAATTAAAAAGGGGTAAATTTACCACCCGTCATTACTCATCATTGGGTTATCCATGGGTACCCAATTGTCAGGTCTATTCCGCTTATGCCACTCTGCCCCCTTCATGCACCCACGTTCTCTTTTTTTCTTCTATGAACATCCTGTTGGCTTCAACTTTAGCCATAAAGTTTCAGTTGAACTCTAGGAAATTATTGCAAAAATAATTAATTTTCCATAAACTGGGACGGAACAAAATTTCTGGTCCAGCCAACCAATATCTATTATTTCCAGAAGTAGATCAATCCTAGAGTGAATATAGTATTTTTACTTACTTTGATCACTTGATCTGCAGCGAACCTTGGAAGCGGCCCTCCTTTTCCAGTATTATGGAATCTTTGAGACCATTGACTAAGTCTGCACCACCAACTCAGCCAGGTTCTGCAGAAATGCCTTTGCTCACTTGAGACTGTGGGAAAGCTCATACTTTTAATGTTTCACATTGTGTTTAATTCAGGCAGCGAGAGTGCTTGGACTTTGTAAGGTTTGTCCATCTTCAGACCTCTTACTTGACTTAAACTGATTATGAACCCTTAAGCATTTTGCTAGCATGTGTGTGTTGGTGCCGCAAGATGTAAATCTTGACCTACTTTCTTCTCCAAGTGGGACTAAAAGCCTTGGTCTATTTTTCAGAATCATTTCTAAGGTTTCCCAATTGTCTAATTGTATTGCTGTCAATTTTAGCATGGATCTAGTTGTCAGACTTGTGAATTTTAAAATTGCTAGGACCTGTGGTGTGGAAGGGCCTTGACTTACATGCAAATATTTGAACATGTTATTCATAAAAGCATTTAGTCAATACTTGAGTACTCTAAAGGTGTTTGCTCATATGGGTTTATCTACGAAATTAAAAAATCAGGGCAAAAGAAAGAGAAATCAATTTGATCACTTTCAGGAAAATAGCGTAATACGGGAAAGGCAAATGGAGGAGACTTCTTATCACTGGTTTTAAATTACATGTGTTCTGATTATTGAAAATTAATTGGTGGAGGATCTCCTGCAGCAGAGTAGGATGGGAGTGAATTTTGTGTCTGGTTTTATGGTTTATTTTACATGGGTTTTTGCATGATAACTGAAGTGTCCATGTACCACAGGAAGGATATTCCTTTGTATTGTTATACAAACTGTGCGCAGTTTGACTAAGATTTTTCCCTTTTCAGTCCTTGCAAAATGATGGAAATCTTGTTATATATTGTTGCCTTGATGGCTTGTCTGCTATTTGGTGGCTAACACAAGACTGATGGGTTCTTCAGTGTATGGAAGTTGGCAGATAGTTTGCCTTTTTCCAGAAAAAATAATGACAAATGTGACCCTTAAAAAGGTGTTTGATATTATCTAATTGTAGACTCTGTTTACATGAGAAAATTTAGATCGATTTCGAATCTAATATTGCACTCTGATGTCTCTGCAGGTGGATGTGTATATAGTAAGTTCGCCATAACTTTTGAGAATACTGATATTTTTGGCTCAATTCAAGATATCGTTTTGAAGGAAAAACAAAAGAATCTGAATTTTCCTTTTTCAAGTCATCCAATGGAAAATGTATGTACTTCAGTTGGTAAATACCAGATGTACGTATGTGCTATGCAGCAAAAACTTGTCTATAGGAACATTTTGCAGATCAGACGTCATTTTGGATGTGTAAATTCATGTTATCAGTTGTTTTAAGAGGCAATAAGACCTCAACATTTCTCCCTTTCGCCCCCTCATTATTAAATTTCACTTGTTCCTCTGTTGCCTTATCTGTATGGCCTCCTGTGCCTTTCAACCAGCCAGTGCGACATGAATATGTGCTTTCCAACCCAGAGGAACGGATGTTTGATTCGTTTCACTTTTTGCTTGTAAGAATTTGAGTCATATTAGGTTTGATTCAACTCACAGTTTGCAGGTGAAAACATTTGATAATGATATTGATTTTGTTTTTCTACCTTAAAAAGATGAGTTTATGGCCGTGGCGGGGATATAGTGGCTGTGTATCCGCTGTTGGGATCATGGTATTTGCAGTTGGATCATATTGATCAAATAGCTCATGGATCTTGGGCTGTTATTAATATTGAGATGAGATTTGAGGTTGTCTGGTTTTGGTGGAAACACGTTAAAGTAACAATATTTGAGTATGAACATGAGATAGAATTAAAAAACTATGAACAATAGACTTAAAAAAAAAAAATTGTTAGCAGGAGTTCTACATGCTAAGATCATGAACTTTAAACAGTTCAAAACCATATGAAACAGAAGGCAGTCGAGTTAACAAAAAATAACTACAACGAAGAAATTTCAAATTAGCGAAGGAACTAGATAGATATTATCAAGCGGAAATAGTTCAGTATACAACTAGACACTATATATACTAGGATCCAAGATGGATCCATATTCTTACAACTATCATCTATAGGCAGGATTTCTTGGTTCTCTAATTAAAAGTGGGGTCTTCATCCAGCCATCCCTCAATTCCTGAACTTCCTGCTGCCTGCATGTCCCAAATATTCAATAACTCACTACTCATACCCAATTCTGGCACATTGTAACTGCTAAGACTATCCCACGGCTGGTTGGTAGAACTGGACACACCAGCACCAGCCGTGCTCCACACATCTTCTGTAGCCAGAGTCTCAGTTCCTTCTATTGAGAACTCAGGACCATTCTTCTCTATTACTAAGTCCTCTGGGAAAGGGGTGAAATTCTCGTTCGTGGGTTGTGCCTGAGGACTCATCATACCCTCTATAGTCCCCAAAGCCAGAACTGATTCAACCTCCTCTGGAGTATGGAGTAGTTCATGCGCCACAGTGAATCCATCTAAAAGTGGGCTTTCTCCTACATCTTGCAAGGGATGAGCAGGAAGCTGTCGGAGTGTGAGCTCAGGTTGGTACTTCACAATCTGCCCTTTGGGAGATGAATTAGATGCATGTTTCACAAATTTCCATGTCGATCCAGGAGAAGTGATGCTCTTTTGCTCCTTCATCTCTTGAAGACGAGCTAAAAATGCAGGTTTCTGGAAAATTTTAGCCAAGAATGAAACCATCTGCTTTTGTCTTTTCTCTGCTGCCTCAAGCTTCTCCTTTACAACCTCCATATGCTGGATTGTATCACCCTGCTGATGCTGCAATTCAACAACCTCCCGCATCATCATACTTTTCTCTTCCCTCAAACCTTCAATTTCACCTTCCAATGCAGCTTTGCCAGCCCCAGAGGAGCTGCCAAATTGCTGAGAATGTGGCGATTTGTGTCTCTGGATTTTTTTCAACAGATGCTTGTGCCCTCTTACAAATCCTTTGTTTGTGAATTCCCACTTATCGGTATCAATTTTGCGAAATCCCTGTGATTATGCGCCCAAAGTCATTCAGATATGAATTAGCCTCAAAACAGAATTCCAGGTAAGAACAAGAACGAATTCATTACAAGCCAAATACAAATATGGGCCATAACCAATAGTAAGAGGACTGCATTGCTTTCAAGTATAATAGTCAGTACAATCTTACACAAAATTATGAAAGAAATTTGCTTGATGAATGGAGCTTAGTAGATGTTCCATGAAAGCTTAAATTTTACCTGAGAAGGGATGGACAATCCAATTTCACCAGCTGTTGCGAGGAGGTTCACTTTTCTATAATCACTAAAACAAGTGCAGTCTATCACCCAAGACTCAAAGAACAACAGCAATCCCTCCAGACTATTTTAGGAGACCCTCTCAAATTACACAAGAAATGAAAAATGGGTACAAAATTATACTCTGTGTAATTCAGTACAAACCGCCTCCAAATCTCTCTAAGTTACAGCAAAAATTACATCACCAATACAGCAAGCTCCTCACTAACCTAGCTATATATATACAAGATACAACAAATAATCTTACAACATATGAATCCCCAAAAAATACATAGCAAAAACATGTCAAAAACAAATCAACCGCAGCAAAAATGAAAAGAATCAATAGATATACATGCAGACCAAGAGCATCCTAGTGAGGAATTAAATCAATAGTACCCACATATGTATTGAGCTGGCGAATAAAGCTTGAGAAATTGTTGTGCTTGAAATTCCTAGGCAAAATCATCATCGCAAATTCTGCAGGATCCCACACCACAAAACTATCACCTTTTTCTCCCCAAGAAATTATGGAATCCAACGAAGGGTCATCCACCAAATCGTATGTCTTCAAGAGAAACGGAGGGATTGGGGTCTCATGCAAGGACTCCAAAGGCTTCGGTACACCCAATAAACTCTCCCCGCCCGCAGCTCCACTCTCTTCCTCACTTTTAACGCCGGCTTTGAACTCAAATTGAGATTGGAAAGAATCGAAATTCACGAAAGGTGGGAGAGGAGAAGATTGCGGAGGTGGAAGCGTCATCGTATCGGACTCTCCACCAGAAGACAAAGCCTGATCAGCAGCAGGAGGAAACGGGCTTTGTTTATCATTAGAGCCCATCAAATTTTGTTGTAATACAAGAGAAATTATTTAATACTGACGAACCAGAGAGGAAATCCAGTTCGGTTTTATAATTTTTCTTTAAGTGAGCATGAAACTCTTGTGACTAAGAGCATCGGTCAAGTGATAAGTGGAGTGGGCCAATATATATAGGTATTGCCGGCCCCGGAGAGCCCAAAAAACAATAAAATATCAAGAAAGTTGCATAAGGCAGTGGAGGGTTGCTGTTCCCTCGCATTTCCTCTTCAATTGACATTGTGGTGACAATTTTTTCCAGTTTCCTACTAAACCCACTTCCAAGACAGGAAACTGAGAATTCCCGGTTGTCCTTTCTGCATATACAGACAATCACAGCGAAAAATTTTGCTCCGAGGAAGGCGAGGGTGCGCGGAAGGGACGAGGAGATAAGTGGGGTCCAAATGGGAGGAGATATTTTGGGGGACCTTGGAATATTAGATATGTAATATATATATGTTATTTTCAGACAGCTTGCTAAAACTGTTAGAGGATTTGAATTCAGGGGCGGCTACCTCAAATCCGAGGTTGCCAATGAAATTGTGGGATTATGGACAAATCTTTTGTTTGAGAAAACTTATGGATTAAGTAATTTTACTGTGCTTTTGTTTATGTGGTCGGGTTATGCACAGTATCCAAATGCATGTGGGCACATCTTAAAACGGCAATTGAACCGGTGAGCATTTATTTCCCAATTTCGATAACTGGTTTAGTCATCTAAAAGAAATTAGACAAACATTATTATTATTATTATTATTATTATTATTATTATTATTATTATTTATTCCATGCTTTTTATTTTATTAACTTTCTTTTAATATTAGTATGTTTTAGCGTACTATTAAAATTATAAAATTAAAGTTACAAATAAATTTAGTATGTATGAAAAGATATTACTTATTTCAACTCATTATCGTGGTGAAATGCTATTTGTAAGTCTATATCATGATTTAGTTTTATTTAAAATAATTTGAATCATTTTTTCAATAACTCATATTATTGCTTTGATTTACTTCTCAATTTTCATAGGGAAAGTCTAACTTGTTTTATGTTGTATGTGTATATACATCAATATAATTATCTAGTAATATTTAATTTATGCAAAATTATCTTTAATCAATAATAAATAGATTCATGTTATATGAACAAGTAGTCCATGATAACATGATTATGAGAAAAAAGAATTCTCTTTTTATACGAACAAGAGTAAAGGGGAGAAAAAAGTGTTCACTTCAAGCCCTAAAATCAACCCACAAATAAATGCAGAAAGGTATTGTTTGATATACTTGGCATGTTATTTGCAATATGAAATAAAAAATGAAACATCATATAATTTATGATATAAAATAATTAAAAACTTATAAAATAAAATAAAAAATTTAAACATATCATCTTTGCTGTTTCTAACTCATTTTACATTTCACATGGAAGCAATCTTAATGCATTTGGACATAATTTAAATCGTGATTTCAAGTATTGTATTTTTACTGAACTTGCAACATAAAGTTTTATTAAGGATTAACCGGATTTGGTTTTTATCCAACAAGCACCTAAAATCCCATTTACTTTAGTTGTTGGGATGTTGGGTGATAGAATTAATTTTAAAATATGATAAAAATTAAGATTATTTTGTAATTATTATATCATATTTATTATGTAGGATGAAATGAAAAATGAAAAGAAATCTTTTAAACATTTATTTACATATGTTGATTTAATTAATGAAATAAATTATGAATTGACCATACCATCACAAATAGAAAAATAATGAGGTGGTCCTCTAGGCACAGCATCAAGGACAAAAATTGTAATTTTTCCATAGCTAAATGGGGCTTGTTACCGGTACATACCAGCAACTGTCATGACTAGAGAAAATGGAAGGGCAACCACAATTTTCATTCTCAGAAATGATCAAAGTCAGATCAATTTCCAACCTAAAATTCTTTCAGCCTGATCCATTCAGAGTATTGACATGCAGTTAAATACATAGCTAATTGCCACAAAATAACAAATATCCCACATGGTCACATAATTAGTTACAAACAGGAAAAGCATTAACTAAAACAAAAAAAGGAGTTCAGATCACCAGCATAAATAAAGCATCTTATATCATTTATGCCACAGGTTCTACATGGTAACGATCATCCTAAAGTGAACTAATTGATACGATGATGGTTATAGATTAGCATCTGGGTCAAAATTGATTCCAAGGCAAATAACATGGATTACAGACAATGAAAATCACCCACATCTATTAATCAAAATAAAGTAAAAATTTTGCCTCAAAACTATAATATGACTGCTGACAGATGGAACAAAAATCACTCAGCATCCTGCTTCTGCTTCTTTTGTGCAGGTTTGTGGCCCTCACCCTTCATCCTAGCTTCTCGTCGCTCTCTCTTCACTCCCTTTGCTTTGTTAGCAAGTGGCACACTCCCAACCTACACGTGTAAGAAAATTTATGGTTAAACAAAGGATAGTGAAATATGGTGACTCTTAAAAAAATGTAAATATCAGGTCCCTCAACAGGTATAAGATTGTATGAGGAAGATGATGCAACAACGTAATCAGTAGTGGCCACCTTATTTGTGGAAAGCACAACCTTGTGATCATGGATGACCAGCGACCAGGCAGAGGAATAAATCACATATAACTAGAATAAGTAACAAATAAGGAGATTCCTTACTGGGAGCTATCTTATAGATACTTACTAGTCTGTAAACTTACAAACCAAATAAATGCTGAAATAGCACTACCAGTTAGGGAGTTCACGTGCTTTATCCTTATCCTATTATCCATCATCGTTATCATAGATATTATGCAACAGTCAGCCTTCCATATTCTGTGTTCACAAGATGGAGAACCGTAGGAAGCCAGTGTTATATGGCATATTGGAAACAAAATGGCCTCGCTTATCCTTCCATTCTGCCTTCGCATTTGATGTTTCAGTGGGAGAGGACCAAAAGATGCTTCAAATACCATTGGGAGAGAAGACCAGAAGATGCACTTAAAATACTATGCAAAAATGATGATTATACATTTCAACACTTACAATCACTAAGTCCCCTGTTAGGATATCCAAAAACATAACAGAGATAACTTTTCTTTACCTTCTGATCTGGAATATAGATCTTTCCAATTTTCCCTTGTATAGCATCCTTGACAACATTTTTCTCCTGAATATAACAAACAAAGAATCAGAAAATGACTGTTCTGTGATACATATGGAAACCAAAGATTTCCAATGGAAGACTTCAGATAGTCAAACCTTTTTCTTTGTCAATTCAGGTGCTGTTTTCATTGCTTCTTTTCGTAGGTTGTCATCAGGATGACGATGCCTCCGAACAACCATGTCCATAGATGGGCCAACCTCAACCAGCTCCATCCTTGGTACTACAGTGCCAGACTTTTTAAGACGCAGTGCACAATGAGAGAAGAATATTCTGTTTGAAGACAGGGCTGTACACACATATACACGATCAAGTCCAGCTAGGTTCAGGTTTGTCACAACCTGCACAAGTAATGCTTACATGTTGTAAAACCGCAGAAGCAAGAAAGCCAAAAAAGAAGAAAAATCAATGATTAAGACAAACCTCCCCCCGGAAAAGATCAAGTAAAATTTCTTTTAAATGTTTCAGCTCGTCTACATTCTCAAAAGCTTCTCCAATAAAAGCAAAAAAGGGTTTTGACCCAATTTGAGGAGCCAACTTCTTGACATACGAGAAAGATCCCATGCTTCTAAAATTTTCAATTCCAACCTCTACAAGATCATAAATGTGGTGATCATAGGTTCGTCCAATTACAAGATTGTTTGGCCGCTTCTTTGAGTGAGAACCAAACTGCACACGAGAATATGCAAAGCAGGTAAAGCAAAAATCAGTTATGTGGGTACGGGCAGAAAATCAATGCCACACTGCAGAAAAGACAGGCAATAGAAACAGGTATGGGAACACATTTCGAGAGTCAATTTCCTGACAAAGTTGGAATTCAAATCATAGATAGAGAATACAAGTATGAACCAATATAGAAGCATACTGCACTCCACGAGAGAACAAAATACAGCAATGGAGGAAGCACACTGCCAAATGTAAGTAACAATACTGAGAGACCATAAAAGCAGGAGCCTATTTTACTATCACTTAGCCAAGGCATTAAAAATTATTTATTTACCCTGGACAGGACAATCAAGCTGGCATACTACAACCAATAAGAAGACATTCTCCAGGGTAAAAATGCAAGCAGGTCATATGATCTTTAGAAGTCAACCATCAAAAGAACAATTTGTTTTCCAATCCAAAAGATAACCGGTAAAAAATTAGTGCAAAAATTGACATGAATATGGACAAAAAACATATACAGGGCCCTGTGACTGTTTGCTCTCTTGTCAAGCAGGACTGCTGAAAATAGCTTTATTTGGTAATATAAAAAGTTCAGGCTCCCATGTACAAAGCAGTTCCTCTTGGTCAAGAGTATAATGCAGGGATAAGTACACTTATACAGCCATTACAGCCTATTCTTCTTGTTGGTGTACACCTGCATTCTAATGCTAAACTCAATCGTTCACTTACTGCCTTTCAAACAGATTCCTCCCAACTCACCAAAATGTCTTCCTAAGAAAATCAAATTCCTCAGCGATAAAATTTTCCTCAAGGGGAAGACAATATTGTAACAAGTTAACACCACCAAAATTGCATTGCATGGTAACAAGTGTTATACACTGTTTACATCTTCAACCATCTAATGCATAAGATAGATAGAGCTAAAAATGAGGTAAACTTTATGAAACTAGTGATAAACAAAACTTCATAGAACAATTTAATTTGGCCTTGATTTTGTATATCGGCATTCCAAGAAGTTTCCCAGCATACAAACTTGAGCAACCATAGGTGCACAATTAATGATCAAGTCTTCTTACCCACATACCATTACATGACCTAAGATGTGCATTTTGGAATCAGAAAATGCTCACACGTAGCTCCATAGTTTCAAAATTTGAGAAAACGAGCTTAAATTCGTAGTTATTTCTTTGCTGCTTTTCACTGATTAAAACATATCACAATCTTGGGGGAAAAAAAATAAGTGCATCATCATAACTCCAAAAACAAGTACTCTCACAAAACTTCATGATTCATTCAAATAAACCAGGCAAAAGCAAAACCCAAATAATTGATATGGAGCAAAATAAAACACAAAAGGCTATCGTGAAGTATGTTTATAACATACCACAAACAGGCTGCAATCCGTTTTGAGGGAGTAAAACTCCAGAGAAGTTTCGCCACCACTCTCAAACGGTCTAATCTTATCATTTTTTCGCGAGTACTTAACAGAATCGCTCTTCTTCAGATGATAAATTTCTGTTAACACTGTATTCAACACACTGCTTGTTTTAGTGCCGTGTAGTATAAGTGTCTTCTTCCCTGTTTCCACCTGCAGAAATCAAACACTTCTTTTCGTCAACAACAATAAAAAGAAAAGGAAAAAACATACAAATTTCAGCTTTACAATTTACGCAAAATTTCAGGCTTACAAGTTTCGGGGCGCGTTTCTCAAGCTCTCGCTTGATTCGTCCGTTCTTCGGAGTCTTTATTCTCATCATGGCTAGCTAAAAATTAACGAAAAAGATACCAAAAGTTAAAACTTGGGCGAGAAATAGAAGATTTTATCTGAAATTGAGCCCTAAAATTTTCCTCTGATATGAAGGAGAGAAGCCTCTCTACGAGCGAGCTGCCATTAGGGTTTAAGAGTCTTAAGACAACTTTTCCGTTAATCCTATTCACCCCTGAATTATGAGGTAATTTCACATGAGACCCTATGGTTTGAAAATCTCAATTCCGCACCCTATGTGGGATGCAAAAATTAGACCTCCCACTAATTTTTTTCTTAGCTATTTAAAAATTATTTTTATCCTGTTTAAAAAGGTGATGGCATTATATATATATATATTTATGTAAAGACTATGTCATAATTTTTTTATATTATAATGTTGAAATGATATTGATGATGGTATGAATGGTTTGGTGATATTTTGGGTTTTGATCTAATCCAATTGACCAGATAGGAGGTAGAAAAAGATGTGTGATGGTATAGTTGGGTCGAGTCCTGTAACCAATAGTACACATAAGGTTAGTTGAGGTGCCATTGGTTATGACACTCCAACGCTCAAGTCAGTACTTAATCGAGCAGATAATGGAGCAATATAATAAGGGCTTTAAGTGATAATGAACATACATTATTGAAAGGTGACAATGAAGTATTTATAGTCTTTATGGAGTGGTTGATATGTCAATGATGCCTTCAATATTCAGAGAGGGCCTTTGTTTTCACTTGAGGACCTTTAGGTCTTTTACCTTTTGTGTATTATTCTAGGTGGCGTCTTCTCCAGCCTTATAGGACATGGCAGTACAAAAAGAGGCGCAGACTATCCTGATGTTGCAGAAAGGTGGTATGGAGGAGGCACGCGTCATTAATGTGGAGGTGCACTACTTATCAAAACATTTATTGTTGTAGAGAGGTGGTCGCAAAGATGTTCCCAACTGCTCTGATTAACTTCCTAGGGTTAAGGTGCGTACTAGCCTGTGAGTCATCTATGCACATGTTAGTTAAGATGATGGAACTTCATCGGATTCATATGTATTTCTTGCTAAAGTTTGAATGACCATTTTCTGATCTTATTGACCATACTTTGGTCGATTTCGGGCAAGGCATTGGTAATTGTGCTAACATAATTGCCCAATGAAGGTTGGGCCTGGTCGATCTCCTGGTCTATAACTAATGGGCTGGGCCTAATGGCCAATTAAATTGTTCAATGTCATGTTTCTTATTTAGTCGAGTGTTATTGAGTTGGATCTGTTGGGCAATCCCATATCATGATGATCATTAGTTCTAATATGTAAAAAAGATGAGACTATTTTGGATAATTACATTATCAAAACTAATTTAATGCATCAGCTTATACGACATTATGGTTATTTGTTGTTTTATAACAATTGGCATGCTAAGTTAAGTATCGAAAATTATAAAAAAGATGGTTAAGTTATTATGGTTAAACTAAAATAAATTTGCTAAATATCCAAAAAGATTTTACTCTAATTTTTTTGCCATAAAAAAGAACCAAGAAGACAAAAATAAATTTCAAAGTAGAAAACTAAGGGGGGTTGGGCTGCATGCTAATTAACTATAAATATTTGATATTAAACTTACGTTGGCAAAGGGTTGTATTTAAACTTGAATGAGGGTTACTCGATTCAAATTTGATTACTAAAATTCCTATTTAAATTCGATCCATGCCTTGTATGATATATATTGTGTTAGTTAATATTATATTCGAGTTTGATGGATATCTAAAATTCAACAAAAAAATTCTATTCAATATTTATATTTTCTCAGTTTTTTTGAATTGAGAGGAAAATATTATTTATAAAAGTAATTATGTGAAATTTTGAGTTTTTGACAACTTTTAGTCATGTATAAATATTATTTAAATTTTGTTAGTAATATTATATATAATTATGATCAAATTACTTAATTTCACATCCTATCACCTTATCTTAGCTTATAAATATTTATAATTGGATCAAATTTATCAAATATTTTATATAATTACAAATTCTAATTTAAATCCAGTTCGAATTAAATTCTAATTCAGGCCGGTGTTAATTAAATTAGCATATCCCAGCCCAATCCTTCCGATCCACTTTGAATTAGATGGACCCTATTTGTACGAAGCTAAGCCCACTAGCTTCGTCTCTCTTGGCCAATCTACTTTGCAACCCACACAGGAGCGTCTTTCCCTCCGTCCGCATTGAATCCGGGCTTTTGCCCTTTTCATCGTCTTTAAGCATAAATTCAACACAATCAAACGGCGCTCCGTTACTCCCAATTACCATTTAACACCAAAGAAAACCCTATCCCTCTCCCTTCCCCACTCTTTCTGACTCAAATCTGCATATTGTAATTTTGGATAAATACTTGAAACTTTGCTCTCTGTGGACGTCCGCTTGTATTGTTTGATATTCTCTCTCTATACGTATATGGATTTCAATTTTTTATAGTTAGGGTATCGTGTTTTGTTAACTTTCTGTAAGACGATCTTCACCTGAAATTTTGTGATTGTTTGTAAGTAGTGAATTGTTTTGAATTTTTTAGTAAATTTGTTGGGGGCATCGAAAATTGTAGAGGGTCAGTGATGAACTATTGGAATGTAGAGTTAGGGTTCTTTTGATTTGTAATGGAAATGGAGAGTACACGGAGGCCATTTCCTAGATCTCTTTCGAAGGAACCGGGACTGAAGAAACCTAGGATTACCGAGGACCATGCGGCACCCGATCGCAGCTCCAATGCTCGTGCCGGATTCATTCAACGGCCAGTGCTTTCAAACTCCGGTGGTGGCTCGAGGGTCCAGAGAGACCGAGATTCTGAGAGCAGTCATTCTGTGCGTGGGCCCTACCATCACCAGCCAGTTCACCAGCTGCATCAGGAGCTGGTTGATCAGTACAAGACTGCTTTGTCTGAGCTGACTTTCAACTCGAAGCCCATAATAACAAACTTGACGATTATTGCGGGTGAGAATTCGCATGCGGCCAAGGCCATTGCAGCAACTGTCTGCGCCAATATTCTTGAGGTGATTCTGGTTTTTATATTCTGCTAGTAGTATTTAGTGCTATGTGATGTTACTCAATTGTAAAAGTAATTACGGAAAAAAATATATAAAAGATGTACAAGTGTAAATATTACGATTAATGGATTATTTTTAATTTTACTTTTACTTTTTTTTGCCGTCAGAGAAAAGGGTAGGTTTTCATTTTCTGCAAGTTCTATTTTTACTTTGAATTTCATTGATACCCTCCCTGTAAAGCGTGTTTCATGGGATTGAGTTGAGGATGTGGATGACAAGAGCACAAAGATAAATTAACTAACATATGATTCACTTCCATTAAAAATAAAGATCTTCAAGATGTGGCGAACTGGATCAATTAATAGATAAATTAATCACTTGTGTCACCAATGCTAAAACGCAAGCAAGCCGAAATGTAATGTCCTGTTAATATTTGAAATAGTCCATGTTGCATTTTCTGCCCTGCAATGGCATCGAATATCGTTTCCTCAGTTGTGCTATGTTATCATCTCTAAGGAAGTGCTCTCGTATTTGGTTTGCTGAAATGGATGGTGTGGATTTACTTTAATCTGTGGCACCAGTTGGATCATCATTATTTAGCATCATTTTATGATTGTTTAGTTGAATGACCTCCTGAAATTCCTCAGCATGTGTGTACATATTACAAGCAGTACCTACTTGGTTCAATCATGAAATGATTTACAGAATTTTTTATTCTAATAGGAGACTTTCTTCACCTCTTGTATTATGGGGGTTCTGCAATCTGCTTTAATGGGCAGTAGATCAAATGTGTGGATTGCATAAATGAGTTGAGCATCATAAATTTTTTCACTCGAGTATGTTTGAGTAATTATATATGTTAGGTCTCTGTATTTGTTGCTTTTTTCTTTATTTTCTGATTGATATTTGATGACTTCTGAATAATATAGAATTTTCTTATGATATTAGAGACCATGCCTTTTTTGAACGACAGAGATTTTTTTGATTACTTTATAATATCATTTAAGTCGGGTGAAATTGATGTTCCATAGATAAAGATTTTATTCATATCTCTGTGGCTTTTGTTTTTTGCTCTTTTCATTACTTCTCTGGTTTTTTCTGGTGGGTGCTGAAACTCAGAAGTTGTGAAGTGTTAGTTTTGGCATCTGATAGTGGTATAATCTTTACAATCAAAGAAAATGTGGAAGTGCTTCTGTATGGAGCAATATCAAGCTGTGCTCAGTGAATCTGTAATTGGATCTATCCTGTCTTGCCTTCAACTTTGTTCCTAAAACAAATTTCAAGAACTCTGTAAACTCGAAATCTGGTTTCTAATGCATTTAGCTCACCCTTCTGTTTTCCCAGACTACAGTTTTGGCCTATTGTTTCTTTCAATTATTGCATGGTATCTTCAAAATTCTACCGTATGCATATTATATCTGACCTCTGGAAATCATTTTCAGGTTCCTAGAGAGCAAAAGCTGCCATCTCTGTATTTATTAGACAGTATTGTAAAGAACATTGGGAGGGATTATATAAAATACTTTGCTTCCAGATTGCCTGAGGTCAGTTTTTGTTTATCTGTTGTTTCTTGTCATTGGTTGTTGAAAGGTTGGATCATGCACCACTCCTTGTATATCTATTCCATATATTCCTATTCTTTGCTATGCTCATTTGTAATTGCGGACACTTGGAGATGAAAGTGGGTTCCTCCCCCTCTAACTATTCACTGTTATTTGTTTATGGCTGCTGAGGAGGGAAAAGCTTCCTGTAAAGACTTCTGATGAGTCCTTTGATTGTATTTTCCAGGTTTTCTGTAAGGTATATAGACAAGTTGATTCCTCAATACATCAAGGTATGCGCCACCTTTTCGGCACCTGGAAAGGAGTCTTCCCCCCACAGCCACTTCAGATGATTGAGAAGGAGCTTGGATTTACCACTACTGCCAATGGTTCATCTTCAGGAACAACATCTAGGCCAGACTCACAGGCCCAACGCCCTGCGCACAGCATCCATGTAAACCCCAAGTATTTGGAGTCAAGGCAGCAACAGCCAACCTCTAGGGTAGGGGCTTCATAGCCTTCTTTACAATTATTTTCATTATTACAATAATATTCTTGTTAGTTGTCGCCATATGAATGCAATTTGGTTTTCTATTTCTTATTTTTATTTATTCTCCCTGTAAAAAGACGTTGCCAACCACCTTATTACCACGCTTTATCTTATAAGTAGGCAAGTAGCTTAACTTTCTTTGAAGCTCGTTAGGATTATGTACTGTATGCTTGTGCTGTGAGCAAATGTTCAATGATGAGTTAAGAAAGATGTTTGCTATCCTTTGTGTAGTGCCATTACTGGTCTGTGAATGTTGATATGTAATTGATTTTCTTTTTTCTAACATGGTGTAGACTCGAAGAGCCATTTCTTCAAGTTTTTTCTACTTCGTTTTGCTGTGTTTGAAAAATTGAGTTATGCTTCTGTTTGCTGGAAACACAAATATAATTTTTGCTCAGCTTGTGCATTGTCGTTTCCCATGCATTTGACACCATAGATAAGTTCCAGCGCGTGAATGAATTTCAAGTATTTCCATATTCCAATGGTATCTGTTGTGATAGTGTTTTGGGATAGCTTGAAAAGCTCCTTACCTAATTGCTCATTCTTGTTCAATGTGCGCTGCCAAATTGAATATTGCATTAGCAGGATGAAATACTTTGTGCAATGGAGATTATAATGTGCAACTGTGCATGAGCATTGGGATTAACTTCTAATCTTTGCAAAAGTTGTTTTGGTCTTAAATTGAGAAAACCAATGGATCTAGGTTATTATTTGCCTCCATTTAAAAGAGACACTTAACCTTAGTTCAACTCAACAGAGCATATGCCATATGTATGCTGGGTCAAATTCATGATCCTCTTCTTCCATCTGATCATGGCCCATGTCTAAGATTAAACCACATGCAGTAAAGTCATCTGTATGCATGGGGTTCATATGTGTTTTGAAAAATTGTAAACCATGAACAACAGAACAAGACATCCAAAATACGGGTTTGGAAGGAGATAATATTGAAAGTTGATGTTATCAAACTTGTCTTTCTTCTTCATTTGGATGGCTCAGTGCCCACACTCTAACCCACTCTGACCTGAGTGAAGGAACAATCTTCGCAGATTGGTGCATCGATGAATAATATATGAATTTAGGCCAGCTTCCACATTTTGAATTCCTGTCTATTGTTGTGAAGATCTTAGATTAGCTTTGATAAATTATTAAAAAATAGGAAAGGGACCCTAAATGAAAAATGAAGTGAATTCAGCCTTGTGGTCAAAACTTCTTCTGTGAATATGCTTATTTATAACATGTGAAACCATCAGCTATTTACTTGCTGATATGTTTTTAAAATTATTTGATAACTCACACAATTGTGTTGCTTTATGTTCTGAGTGTTTGGTTTTGTTGTTTGACATAAATCCTAGATCTCTCATTGCTCCCAAGATGTTAACACTAAATCCATCTTGGAGAACAATTGTTTTCATGCCATGTCCTTTGAATGAAGCCACACATATGTAGCATATCTTGTTCTTCACTTATTTGCCTTAATCTGATGAAGGCAAGAGGATCTGGCAGTGATATCAGTGGAGCCCAGGTGAGCGCACATGAGGATGTTGAAGTACCAGGGAGAACTGCCTCTCTTAGTTCGGAGAGATCATGGGCTGATCCTTATGCTAAGGTACAATCGAACCATGTGACCTTTGGGTACTTTCATACTTTTTCTGTTGTAATCTATGTTCTAAGTTACGGAAAACTCGCAGCCATTCAGTCTGCTAACTCTGACCCACACTTACAGCTCAAGCAAAACTTTGCTACTAGGAGCCCAAATGGGGTTAGTAGGAGCTGGAAGAACTCTGAGGAAGAGGAGTATATGTGGGATGAGATGAATACTAGACCCACTGATCGTGGTGCGGCTGATACTTCTGCTAAAGATAATTGGACACCTGATCACTATGGAAAAATGGTATGTTATATGCGGGTCTAGTGGATTACAAAACACAAAACAGGATGTGTAGAACCTGTTTGGTATCTCTGTCAAAACTTGTGTGAATGTTTAGGATTCAAATATTGGAGATAAGTCTGTACTTTTGATGCACATTTTGTGTCGAGTTGCTTCCTGGTTATTTGTATTTTGGTGAATTATGATTAGTTCTATGAAAAAGAAGATGACAGTTGTCTAGGAGCAGGGTTTTGCATTAATGTCAGGTCCAGGATTGAGGGTATGTCACAAAACATAACTCTTTAACTTCAGGCCCATAGGGGCACTGCAATAATTTGCAAACCACTTCCCTCCCCTTGCCTTAAACCATGCCAAAATTTCTTGAAGATGAGTGTTAATATGTTGGTAGAATTCGTCCTAACATTTTATGCTGGATCTCAAGCTAAGTTTAAAGAAGATCAATGTCTCTAAAGCTACGCAAGAAATAGAGTTTGATATTATCAGTGCTGGAGGGAAAACACCATGAAGTATTGTTGTTCCTTGGTCATTAACACTGACTTATTATTTTGAAACTACAATTGCATGTTTCCGGTTTGAGGTAGGCTCCTTTAACCTGTTGACTTGCGAGAGATGTTGGTTATACTAGTTTCTGGGTCTTCTGCCGTAATTTAGACCAGTGGTTTGACAGCATGGCGAGTGTAATGTAAATCCAATGCATCAATTACAAAAGGGCTGTTTTCTAACTATAATGCTGATAGCTTATGAAAGGATTTTGTGGTGTTTACATAGCATGCCTGCTCTATAACTTGTTATCTGGAGGTCTATTACTGTAAATGCTTCTAGTTTAGTGTTCTCTCGTATACCTGTTACTATGTTATCTTATGCTACTAATTATATTAAAGAAGAGATGCATAAACATTGTCATATTAAAGGAAAATATTTTCTTTATTTTTCCACCTGATGATCAAATCTATAATGGCTGTGTAGCAGGATTTTGCCAGTCATTTCCGAAGGCCTGAAAGTATACATGATATTGGGCCAAAGGTTGATGATGAAGCCGCTGCTGATTCTATATATGCTGAAACAAGCCGAGAAGCATCTGGGACTCAAGCACAATTGTCATGGTCAGAGGAGCTCCATCCGCCAGAAGGGAGGATGCTTTTAGGGTCTGGTAAGAACATGCCGGGTTACTCTAGTGGGTTGAAAAGTTCTGCAAATACAGTGGGTAGGACACCTTTACCATCACAGATGGGTCCTGCTTCTATTGGAGGCCCAGATTTTAAGTTCCCAATGAATATGGTGCCAGGGGCCAAACTTTCTTTGACACAACAGCAACAGACTCTTGGAGGAGCTGCATCATCATCATCACTGCAATCAGCACTGCATCAACATCCTCCGTCGCCTTCTTTATCAGCAAACAATCCGAGTCAACTACTACACAAATTTGCTGAGCGCAATCAAACCTCCGCAGGGCCTCCTACGGATCCAAGAAGACCTATAGTGCCAAGAAATACCGGGTCTCGTGACCAATTTTCTCAGGGTTCGTTACCTTTGCCGTCTCAGGATGTTTATCAGTCTGGTGCACAGAGGTTTCAGCCCCAAAGTTTACAGATTTCGTCTGCTGCGATGCCTCCTCTTCAACAGAGGAAACGTGTTCCCTCTACTCAACAGAGAAAGCTTGAAGTATCTGAATTTGAATCTTCTGGTGACAGACAGAACTTGTTGCCTTCTCAAGTTTCAGGCACTGCAAGTCGCTCAACGGTGGAGAATTCATTATCTGACCAGTCAAATCCTCTTACTGTGGACTCCCCTGGACAATCAATTACTAGCAGCTTGTTAAGCGCTGTGGTAAAAAGTGGAATCCTTGGTAGTAGTTCTCTTGTGGGTAGCTCAGCTAAACCGGGTGTCCAAGAAGTTGGGCTTGGGTCATCTCCAGGAGCTGTTGAACCACCTCCTCCAAGTGGCCCACCTCCTGCTAGCCTTTTGTCCTCTCGACCATTGCATGGAAACACGCCGCGCCCTGGATTTTCTCAAAAAAAGTTAGAACAGCCACCTGACCCACCTCCCTCATCTTTAGCAGGTATTGGGTCAGAACAGACACCAACTACAGTTAATTCCCCCACTAATCCAGTTTCTAGCCTTTTAAGCTCATTGGTGGCAAAAGGCTTGATATCTGCTTCCAAATCAAATTCACTTTCATCTGCCTCAACCCAGTGCCTTGACCAACCTCTTGACAGAGGTCCTGGGTTTTCAAGTACTAGTTCTACTCCAGATTCTTCTGTTCCATTGACCACGGGAAAACCTCATTTGCCTATCACAGATGGGCCATCTTCATCCAAGCCTGCTGCTAAGGCCTCTGAAGGTTTACCCCAGTCAACAGCAAAGATAAAAAATCTTATTGGTTTTGAATTCAGGCCAGATTTAGTTCGTAAATTGCATTCAGATGTGATCACTGATCTTCTTTCTGACCTCCCATATCAGTGTATCATATGTGGTCTTAGACTCAAGCTTCAAGAACCACTTGACAGACACATGGAATGGCATGCACTAAGGGTTCCTGGTGAAGATCCTTTGTACAAGAACTCAAGGAAGTGGTATTCCAACTCAAGGGATTGGGTTGCTGGAGTTGGTTACTTTCAAGGTGGAGATAAACCCTCAGACCTGTTACGAGATTCTGATGGCGCATTGGAAAGTAGCGAGCAGATGGTTCCAGCAGATGAAAGTCAGTGTGCCTGTATTTTATGTGGCGGGTTGTTTGAAGACTTCTACAGCGAAGAAAGAAATGAATGGATGTTCAAAGGAGCTGCTTACTTGACCATCCCATCATCAGTGTCTCCAGAAAGAATTGGAACCATGGGTGATATTGGCAGTCTGAGTCCAATAGTCCATGTTAACTGTATGTCAGAAGATTTTGTTCAGGACTTGTTACGGGCTTGTGATGTCAAATTGGTAAGGACTAACATTTCTTGTTTTCATATTTCGCACTTTCGAATGAGAAAAGAATATCTTAAATAATTTGCAAAAGCATAGCAGTCAATTAAGCTTGTAGTATGGTGTTTCATTGAAATTGGAAGAATACATGATAGCATTCAGACCAAGACATATAATGTTTTACTTTATTGGATTTGGCTGATCTCATTTCATTTGTTAGTTACCATTACTAAATTGGCAATTTTGGGAATCACTTCTTATTTTTGTATCCCTAGTTAAATCAACATGCTTCCTGCCATTAAATCATTTTTCATCTTTATGTGACTTTTGCAACTTTATCCTTGGTTAGTCTAGTTCATTCACCTGTTGGCTATGCTATTTAGCAAATTTCATCTTGTGGAGAGATGTTAAAAAGGCATGTACAGATCTCCCTCCCCCCCCTCTCTTTCTCAAGAAAGATTTTGTCCCCTGAATTAGTTTTAAGTGGAAAGCCTAACAAGCAAAACTTTTCGCTGTGTTCTGGTTACTGATACTTTGCTTTATTTTCCCTATCTGTGGTTGATATTTCTGTCTCAACAAGCTATCCCCCTGTTTGACTCTTTCTCTTGTTTCAATTTTAGGAAAAGGATGCATAACCTTTTCAATTTGGGAACTGATATCATGACGCAGGTATCTGGTATTGAAGCTTGCAGAAGATCTGTATCAGTACTATTCAGTGCTTACATATTGTGGTCCTTGACTGTGCTAATACATTGTGCATGGCAGGAAGGTGAACAGAAATTTTGCATGCTTGCCACTCGGCCCATATATATCAACAATAGTTGCTCCAATTTCTTTTCCTCATGTCCAAACTGTTCAGTTTCCTGAGACACTGAAGGGAGGTTGGTGTTTTGTGTACTGCACTGAAGCACTTGTAGCTCATGCAAAGCAAGCACTCTGTTCATTGCTTATATTATGAGCCTTGCAACCTGTTGCCTGTAGTTTTTTTCTTAACTTGTTCAAGGTTTATTTATGTATTTCAAGGTAAAAGGAAATATATAGGGGGCTTATGGTTCTCAACTGTCCATTTCTAGTTTTCTTGTCTCATCAGTCAAAATTTCGTCTTGGTTCCAGCCTCATCCTATTTAGTGAGAAGTCCTTTTCCAGCATATTTTTCAAGTTTGATGTCCAGAAATGCTATAGGCAGGACTGAGTATTGTCGAAATAGTAACTTGGTTTGCATTCTGCTCTGAATTCGCTCATTTCATGTTTTTCTCATTCCTCTCAAGACATAAGTTTTCAATCTTTTGCCTGAAGCATTCCAACAAACGAAGTAATGTTTAATGTTATTTTTAGTTTGCTGGTATGTTAAGGCTCATTAGTGATGTTAAGTGGCAATGATTGTGTTGCAATGATTCTTCCGACTCCTGAGAAGGTGGGATAGGATTTTTATTTTTGCTTTATGGTGTTCCTAGAAATATTGGGATATCTACGTTTGGTGCTGCTGAAAATGTGTGCATTTTTTGTTATATTGAGCTTGCAATCACAAGCAGTGTGTGTTGCAATTGGACTTTAGGGACTCTTTGAAGTCAATTTGTGTATATTCTTTTAATTGTGCAATGCTGAAGCCTCGATTCTGTTGCGATGGTCAATCTTGGATTGATGGCTCTTGAGAGTTGTCCCTTCTGTATGGCAGTGCTCTGCCACCGTTTAGAGGTTTGGATGTTTCATCACTAGTTCTATTTTCTTGCTGGCAACAAATGCAACAATGCTCGTTCAGAAACTATTGGTGAGTTCTGATTATGTTTCTGTCAGCCTGTTGTTTTTCCTTTTGTTATCTTTAAGAATCCCTTCTTGCATTGGTCCAACACAAAAGTTTGATATAGAATTTTGGTTGTTGTTCTTCCAAAGCTGGATCCAAGGGAAGTTGTCCTTTACAGATAGGAGAAATTTGTGATCCATTTTTGCTATAAGGAGTTTCGTATTCCCCTTTTGATAAATAGATGGTTTGATAATAAGGAGCTATTCTTACGGTAGATCGATTGCAGGTTTAAGTTCTATAGATGTAGTTGGAACACTACCCATGATTCTTCTTCTTCTTCTTCTTCATTTTTATTTTTTATTTTTTATTTTTAAATTTTTTTTTATGTCTTCTTTTCACATTTAATGACGTCCTATTATCTCCAACGACCACAAATATTTGTAAGCTATACCTATGTGGATAATGTCGAGTGGGTTCCAAAATTGTTAAATGTGTATGTGATAATATTATAATCTAAATTATGTTGTCATGTATTGATGTGTTGGATCTATATATAATAATGTCATTAAATGAATTATTTTATGCCATTATGTATAACATAATACTTTTATGTTACAAATTTAAAGCAATATACTTCAAATGGTCAACATTTAATATATATGTATATATATATATTATATTCACACGCACTTTATACATATAAGTGTGAGGGTAATGTTAATTAATTTATTAATTAATTTCGGAAGCTTGTATCATTAGAGTGGCCACACTTATGTACATCTTAGTTATATGACATTTAAATACTAAATACCATGGTTATTATGTGTGCAGAATGAAATAGGCTTGGTTTTGGCATCTTAAAAATCGTGGGGCGTGGGGCGAAGAAATTAGTGCTTTTTTTTTTTTTCTCGGCAAAAATGTTAAGACATGTTGAGTGTTGACTCGTGGCACCATAAAAAATAATCTAGTAAATAGTAATCTATCTACGTAATAAATACCATCCATGAAAAAGGTGTGAGATTCTGAGCAGTAATATCTGTTAATGAAATCTGTGAAGTCAACTCAGGTCTACCAATTTCCAATAAAAGAGTTTTAAATTGACCCGTTTTCTGTTGTCGACTTGTGCTGTCTTCTGTTGGATTGAATACAAAAGTCGTGACCCCATAAAAATCATATTCTTTATTGGCCACAATTCTCTTTTGGCCATCATCAGGATAACGATTAGGGATAAATGCAAAAACGTGTTTTGATGGTTTAGCCAAAAGTGTTTTTGTCTAGATCCTCAAATGAGAGCATTTCGGATTTTATATTTGAATTTTGTTACACTATGTTGCCAAAGTCCATATCTACAGTCTATACTACTATACAAAAAAGAATTTTTTTTTTCTTTTACTTGTAAAATGAAAATTATGATACTAAATTTTAAATATATTCAATTTGCCATTTTACATATCTTATGCATTAAATGAGACTTGCGTGTGATTTTTTTTTATTTTTTATTCTTTAATAATTATAAATTTTTTTATGCAATTGCTATTTTCATAATTATGCGAATTATATTTATATTTTTGATAATTTTTAATACAATAAATTTAAATAAAAGCATTAATTCGCTCCGAGAACAAAAAAAGAAAAAGAAACCAACACTTGTGAGTTCTATTTTACAGATGTTACATAAGTTTTAGTTTTATAATACAGACGGGTGCAGCTCCACTCCACATCCTCTGATATGTGAACAGAACAAAATTGTGCTAATTAAGTAGTACAAATTTGAAGCCAAACAACTAATAATACCACAAAAAAAAAAAAGAGAGAACAAGAAGAGTTTCTATATATATATATATATATATATTTGTTTTAGGATGAAGAAGTAAAGTAGTCTATCTAGCTAGGGATTGTGGTGGTGTTGTGTATAGATGTAGTCCAAGTGAGCTTCAGCCACCATTCTTCTCTTTTCACACTCTTCATCTTTATCACCACATTCCTCCAATCCCATCAGCTGTTCACAGGATTATATATATACATATGCAAAGGAGTAAGCCACAAATTATTCAAAATACAAAAATTAAGTCACATAACTATATATCCAGAAATTCAGAGAGACAAAAAGTATATATATATATATATATATATAAATGGGCTTACACTTGAAAAATCATCTTCCTGATTAGGCTTTGTCCCTAGAGTACTCTCACCTGCGTTTTTACATGCATATGCATAAAATATCCTTTTCAAAAAAGACAGTATATTATTTATCTGTATTGATTAAAAGCAGGCTAATATAAAAGGCATAAAGTACCTTTATGTGAAGAGAGGAGAGCAGCAGATGTATTAGAAATGATAATTAACAGAAGAAACAGGGAAATTGCTGCATGAGAAATTTGCTTCATTACTTGTGACTTCTGAACAAAGTTCTAAAGGGGGTAGGAGAGAGAGAGAGAGAGAGAGTGCTCGGAAATGTATGGCTCAATATATATTTATAGTATGAGAAAATTTAATGGTAGTAATTAGTATTATAATCACAAGTCCACTACTGTTGAATCTCTGTCAATTGTGTTTTAATTATATATATGTTACTGGTGCAGTCTTCAACACTGCATGTCCATTGTTATTTTGATGGTGATCTCATCTCTGTCACTGTGCACGCCCCAGTTTGATTTTTAATTTGATTGGATATATAGTCAATGAAATTGTAAATTATTAAATCATACACAATAATATTAATATTTTTATTTGCAGGGTATTTGGTTAAAACTTAATTAAAATATTTTATAATCTCCTATACATTTTATAACATATTTTTGAAGTTTACAAGATGTATTTTATTTTAAGTATAAATTCTGAAAATCTTTGGACAAAATAAGGTTGTAGTGATTATAAGATACTAGTAATGTCAACTTTATAATTAAGACAATCAATATTAAAGAAATTTGTTAAGATTTTTAAAATATAACTCATTATTTATTAAAAAAAAAAAAACTTATAAGACTCTTAATATTTTATTTTGGGAGCCTATAGTATGTTTTTCTAAAATTTTTACCTATTAGTTTTAAACTCTCAATGTGTTGAGCAACTTATATAAACTCATCCATATACTCTCTTTATGATAGAACTATATTTTAATTCAATAATACTAAATCTATTTAATTTGAGTACATATATAAGTGAGCGAATGATATAAAACTTTTTATTACTGTAATTCATGCCATTGAATTAAAAATAAGTTAATAAATTGTTATTTTTTCTAAAAGAGTTTATAACACCTTAATATCTTATTTTAAGAGCTTATAAGATATCTTTTTAAAAATTTTACTTATCACTCATGACATCTTATAAACTCTAGATCTCAATCAATTTATAAGATGTTTTGAAAATTTTATAAACTCATCCAAATATAGTATTTATGAATAATAATATTATAATCCAATAAATCTTAAATCTACTTAAAATTCAAGTATCATAAGTAAGTAAATGACATGAAAATTTTCATTGATGTGACTAATTATCTCATGCCATTCAATTAAATATATATTTACTATTGAAAATTTTCATGTATAGGATAAGGTGTGTATTGTATGTTATTGATTAAGAGAGTTGGAAGTTGGAATGGCTCAAGAGTGAGGATGGAATCAAGAGGATTTATTGTCCTATATTGGAATATGTGTGAAAAGGAGGTAGTTATATTTATGGATTGGTTCTAAGATTATGTGTTCTTAAAAGTCCATGAGCTTAGGGGAGTCGGAGCAAAGGTGCATTAGCGCTTTAGGCGCACTCTGCACTATGCATTGTCACTTGTCCCCGAGTCATCAATTAAATTTTAGGTCAAATTTATTTAATATTGATTTATGTTAGCTAGTTTATTTAAATTTGACTTGTTATTCGATTGAATAATTCAATTGATGTGTCTTTTTAATTAATCGAGTCTATTAAGTCATAATTTTATTAAAAGCTATGATTAGTGCTTAACAATTATAATTAATGGGACTAATAGACATAACTAATTAAAGGATAAAACTCTATAAAAAGTTATACCTGGATGGATCTTAATCTATAAATAGAGAAAATTTACTGCTCTACACAATATCAGAAAATCGCTTAATACTTTTCTCTCTCATTTTCTCTCAAATAACTTTTGTTGAATTAATACTCCGCAATATTAGTTCGAGGTGCCTGTTTTATCTTGGGAGACAAATTTGTTGTAACCCAGTGCCGTAATAGGGGCAAATTCTGTTTTAAGAATAGAATATTATCATTCGAGTCAACTTATTATTTCTTGTCCTATTTACTGTATTTACTAACATTTACTTTAATTATATAATATTATTTTTTTTTATTTTCACTTTTTCATGAAGTATAAACCATTGTTTTGCAAATTGGATCGGACCGATGATCGGAGGCGAGTTCGGTTCAGTTGACGCCTCAAAATCGATGGTGGTCAAAATCGGTTGAAAACCGACCAAAATCGGGCTGGTTCAAATAGTTCACTTTTTTTTTTTTTTTTTTGAAATTTCAATTTTTTTAAAAAAAGAAAAAGTAAAAAAGAAAAGAGATGAGTTAAAGATGATGATTAAATATTTTGGACATGTAATTTTTTGAAATATGAATTTATTTTCTTGAAATTTAATGAAATGGTGGTTATATGTGAATGCTTATGTTTAATTTGTTATTTTATTTTTCTTTAATCTCTCTTAAATTATGTTGAATATTTAGCGTAGAAGGATTTATTTTTACTTGGAGTTGAAGCATGATACAAATGATTACTTAAATTAATGTGAAATATTATTTTTTATTTATTTATAATTGACTAATTGTAAAGTAGTATTATTTTCTAAAAAACGTACTTAAAAATAAGTAAGTTGAAATTTTTTTAAAATAATATTCTTTTTATATCAATTTAAAATTTTATTTTTTGATAATATTAAAATATTATATATATTTATAAAATTAAATATAATTATTACATTATTATAATTAATATTAATTTAACGAGTGGTCGAACCAGTTTATTGAACCGATTTAGAAAACATTGCTATAGACCACAGGAAGAATGGAGCCGAGGGGGAGGGGGGAAGATGGTCAATATATTCACTCAATGGCCGACAGGCGACAGCTGTTTTCAACACATAAATTGTATTATTCTCACTGAAACTCTCTTACACGTGTAGAGTGTTTCCTCCTTTTTTTCTCTCTCTTCTTGTCCTTCTCTGTTGTTATCTGTAAAAACTAAAAATTAATTACATTACATGTGTTTTCACCACTGCACCATCAATTTACTATATGAAGACTTTGGTCTAAGGTGAGCTGGCAGTCTTACTATGTATTACTTTCGTGTGTTAAATTTATTATTTTTCTAAAAAAGAATATTTTAAAATAAAATTAAAAAATATATATTATATATTTTTAAAATAATATTATTTTTGAGAAATATAACCAAATATAGCCCCTTTTTTTCTTAAAATACGCATTCTTCAATATATACATATATAATTAAAAAAACCACTTAATTTTATGTTCACTTCAAAAATTCAACAAAAATGCATCTATTTGACTGTTACAGTAAAAAAAAAAAATCTTCTCCCCCCACAAATATAAATAAATATACCAAAAAATAATTTTCATATTTTTCAATAATTTATTCTCTCAAAATACATAATAAACACATAATAAAATTAAACAAAAAAACATAACCAAACATTCCTTTATTTTTTAAAATGATGTATTACTGTATAAATGCGTCACTCTGTTTGATTTGAGCATTTTCTAGAAGCTTGGGCAAAAAAAATTGAGATAAACACGACAGTTATTTTTTTCTAATATTTATTATATTTAATATTGAATGCGTTATTTTACCGAAGGAGATACAGACGTGGATTTATCAGCCTTTCTTTTTCCACCATTGGTGATGTCTTATCAGTTATCAAAGAAAATGAGGAAAAGGGTTGTCGGGGTTGGAATTCATTGTACCATTCAAAAGAGAAAAAAAATCAAACACATGATTGGTAAAATTTTTTACTCTGTTTAGACTTTCCTTGGGTTCAAAACGTACAAGTTGATTAAATTCTTACAAGTCAACACAATTATATTTTGAATGATATCATACCATCATTTTTAGATCTATTTAAGAACTAAATATTTATAGTAGTCAGTAAGTTGAGATGGCCGAGTTGGTCTAAGGCGCCAGATTAAGGTTCTGGTCCGAAAGGGCGTGGGTTCAAATCCCACTCTCAACAATAGGATTGAGTTTTTGTTTTTGTTTTTGTAGATTAAAACTTAATCTGCGGGTGTGTTTGAATGAGCCCACTTATATGTTAAATTTGGGCCAAAAAGAAGCTCTGGCCCAGACGTCAGCTATTATTAGGATTGATATTTAGTTGATGCTTTGGTTGTTTAGTGTTGTTTGACTTCATTATAGGGGTGTTCATCCGATCCGATGAACTTGATTGGTTTGAATTGGGTAATTGATTATATTTAGTTTGGTTTTCGAATTTTATATTCATTTATTCGATTTGACTGAATTGTTTAATTAAAATAAATATATTTTTTAAAATTATGTTTTTTGTTATTTATATTTATATTTAATGTTCAATTTAAATTTGAATTTGAGATTTTATATTATCAATTATGACTTATAAAAAAGGAGATAATTTATAACAATTATAACTTGTTGTGCTCAGGTGCAATACTATATGTTTTTGAGTTTTGATGAATATTTTGAAAATAATTTGATTGTCTTGATTTCCTATTTAAAAAACTAAAGAAATTGCAATTGGTGCTTTCTCCTTCTTCTTCTCCTCCTCCTTCTTCTTTTGCTTCCCTTGAACTTGATTACCCGAACCAAACCAACTCGATCTAGATCAGGTTGGTTTGATTCGGGTTCATGAATTAAAAATTATAAAATCCGAACCAATTCAAACCAATTAAAAATGATCAGTTTGAATTCATTTTCATCAGGATGGTTTGATTCGAGTTCAGGAATTAAATATTATAAAATTCAAACCAATTCAAACCAATTAAAAATGATTGGTTTGAATTCATTTTCTCCTCAAATTAACCAACCCAATCAATGAACACCCTAGTCTTCATTGCTACTTTCCTATACAGACGGAATTAATTTACCTTATGCTATATTTATTGTCATAATGAATTTATGCATCTTGCTGAGCCGCCATGTTTCTAGATGAGAGACTTCTTTGTCCAAAATTGATGGCAATTTACCTTTTTCTTCTGTTTGTGTGTGTGTGTGTGTGTGTGTTTTATTTCAAAATTATACACATAGAATCGTCTAATTCAAATGTTGAGTCTTAACACTTTATCTACTATTACAAGGGCTTGACTCCAAATTCCTTTAAAAAGTGGTATATTAAATTATTAACATTTGGTAACACATGGTTAAAATTTTATTCTAACTTAATAATGTATTAATTTTTCCGAAATACAAGGATTCCAAATCCATAAGCTTTAAAATAAAATAAAATAAATTCCATAAATAACTCTACATGTTTCCTCTATTATGAATTATAATTAAATACACAGATGGAAGCATATATATGACTTTCTCCCTAGATACTTAATTCCTTGAATAGCGAAGCTGGTTCTCAAATTAAACTTCCATGTTGACGTGACTAATATGGAACATAGGATTTGGTTGGGGCTAATTGTCAAAAAGCAATTGTAAAAGTTCAATGCTTCCTATGTTCAAAATAAATGAAGTGCCAACATAGAACTTAAGATTAGGCAGATCAACAGTAGGTACTATGCTCAATAAGTTCATATTTTCCCACTAAATTTCCGCTTTGTCATTTAGTGATTTTCTACTAAATTAAGGCCGCCTGATAATGCACATTCATACAAATTGGAATAGATTATTAAGTTGTTTTATCATTTTTGTGGATATGATAATCTGCAAGAAAGTTGATGGGTTGAACAAATCAAGGCATTGAAGAATACTATACTCTTGGGGACCAGCATCTTTATGAAATTATTAGGACCACATGTAATTTTATATTTTAATTTATTTTTTAATGAAATAATTATTTTTTATCAAATATCTAATGAGCTCGACTAAGATAAATATCTTTTCATGTGGATTTGGTCCGACTCAAATTGATCAAAATCTTGATCCAAAGATGTGATCACTCCAATAGTTATAAGATATCTCGCAAATGCCTAAGACATTTAATATGTGATCCAACGTATTACTAGGTGACTATTCCAACAATATATATACACATTCAATTATTTAGTAAAAGGTAATATCACTTTTATTGCAGTTACATTCTTTTTTTTTGCTCTCTTGAGCTTTTTTTTATTATTCTTTAATTCAAGTATTTAAGGGATTTGATCGATGTCACTTTATTGAATTTGCTAATTCATGTTATAGGTTAATTTGTCGCATTTCAGATTCAAAATTTGGAGATCGAGATCAAATTTAATACTAATCTTTAATTCAGGTTGACTTTTCGCGTCAAAATATAAATGGAAAAAAAAAAAAAAGAATCAATAAAGTTAAATTCAATGAGAAAATTAAAATTGAGAGGAGGGTCCTAGCCTCCTAGGTCTTTAAAGATTATAAGATACAAATATATGGAGTTGGTTGGAACTTGGAAGGAGGTGTGGATTTGTTTCTTGGTTTTGGTTGGAATGAAGTTTGGTTGGACTGTTATTGTCCACTCCACTCCTTGTCCATAATAAAATATCAACTTGCAAGTTGAGGCTTTCTTAAATTGGAATTTGAACCCAAAGTCAAAGCCCCATTTAAATGCACCCTATCTATCACCAATATCAACCAATTTATTCATTCACGTGTCCCTTCAAGTCTCAATAAAAGTCCAAAGATAAAGGTTTTGTTTGGTTATAATTTTTGTTTGATTTTATTATGTGTTTTGGTATGTTTGTTTATATTTTGGGAAAGATATTTTTTAATGTAATAATCAATGCTTTTTTGTTGGGTTTTTGGGGTGAAAATGAAATTGAGTGATTATTTTAATGTTAGAATAATTAAAAAAAAATATATGATGTGTATATATAATACATACATATATATTGGAAAATGTGCATTTTAGAGGGAAAATAGAAATGTATTTTGTTATATTTTCCCAAAATAATGTTGTCCCGGGAAAACATAACCAACAAAGCCAAAAGTTATTACCATTTTTTTTTCTTTTTTCTTTTTAAAAATAAAATGTGGGAAACTAGAAACTAGGAATATGGGTATATTTTCTAAACTTTTAATTTCGTTAATTTTTTAGGAAACTAGGAATATTGGGGGTTCTAGAAGAAGAAATAATAAAATTCAAACCAACAACAGTTGCGAAGAAAGTAGTAATATATTTTTTAGAACTCCAACAGCTTCAGCAACTAGGTAGAAAGTTTGGTGCAACAAAATTGAGACCCAAAATTTCAATTTTCATTCTTTGTTAATTGTTGAAAACTTATGAGAATTGACTTTTTTGTTTGGCCACATAATTGCAAGTGCGAACCGAGATCAAAATTGTTTGACATCAACGAATTATTTTACAATAAATCAAGTGCAGTACATTTGATCTCTCAATTTATTTATAATTATTGAATTTATAAAGGGTGAATGATAGATTGTTAATGCAAAATGAGACCAAAATTATTTGGCATCAATGATCATTCTATAATAGATTGAGTGTATTTGTTACCGCTGAATTTAGGAGTATGTGATTTTCACCATTCATGCATTCCCTGCAAATTCAACTGTCACGGTTGGATAAGATGTATTGCAAACTTAGCACTCAATCTAATAAAAAAATTTACGATACCAATCCTTTGATTTTTTACTGAAAACTATCTATTTTTACGTCACACATTTAGCCTTACAGTAAAAATGGTTAATTTACTTAATGACATTGTCTTCGTACATAGAAGTCTTAAGGTTTGAGATTTGGAATTCAATCTCATTTTTTATGTACAAGATCATTAATTAAGAGTAAGAGAATATAAATTTTTTTAATCTTATATTTATATTCTAATATATATACAAAAATAAATAAATAAAGATAAAAACTATATAATTGACATGCATCTCGCAACTAACATTATCTACAAATGCATTGTTTACCCAATGTTGATATCTAGTAGTGTCACGCAATTGCTACTAACCAGAGATTAGTAAATAAAGAATTTTGAGGATGTTTAGATGAGTTTATAAGTTTACTAAAATATGTTAAGATATTTGTAATCTTATTTAATATTTGAAAAAAACGAACTTAGAAGCACCCAAAATAATAAATTCTTTTAAAAAAGTAAAGGATCCTAAACTTATTTTTATAATTTTCAAAACAATCACGTCTAATTTAATCAAATTAATCATAAAATTATCATTATTAATATTTTATATTAAGATCTTATTTTATTAAAAAAAAAAAAAAGAGTTTATTTGCAAACTATAATTTACTGTTTTATAAACTTTAAAAATAAAGTCAATTTTAAGAGACAAAAAATTATAAATTTTTTAAAATAAATTGAGTTAAATATTTTGTCTGATCGTGCTTAACACTAAACTATATATTTTTGAAAGTTAAGTTTAAATACATTTAAAATATTCAAGTTGCAGATCGACTTAACATTAATTCCACTTTCGGTAGATCTGCCAATTATCTTATAGCACATTCCAATATAATATTATCCCTGCACAAATCTACTTCTCCAGGATCATCGCCATGCAATGAAAAAAAAAAAAAACAATGGAGTTCACTTATTATATTATGGTTACATATATCTCTGTGCATAAAATATATCCTCTCGATCGCTGGCCTATCCGGTGATTTATGAGACCTAAAAGAACTACCCTATATAAACACGCCCAAGCCAGCCTTCCTCAAGCTTTGGCTCTCTTAATTATATATGCAGATTTTTTATTTTTATTAGCAAAAATATACATAATTATTATATATATATATGTCCTGTATGTGTGTGTGTATATATATATTCATGGCAGTGTCGATATAGCCGTTCGAAATGGATAGACATAAACTTCTAAACTTCAATTCAGCGGCGCAGTTCCTTCTGCTCGCCATTTTCACGGCTCTCCAAGAAGTCACGTGGAGCTCACATGCTGCAGAATCACCGTCTCCAAAGGAGCTTCTCGTAGGTTTCAAAGCCACCCCAAGTCCTTCCGTCTCATCTTTTCAGCCTCTGCTTAACGATTCCTCGGGTAACTACTCGCTGGGTTTTCTCCGGGTCGACCGCGACCGGCTTAGTCTTTGTGTTCTCCACGTCCCGTCGTCGGTTCCGCTATGGTCCGCCAGCACGACCCGTTTGGCGAGATGGGCCCACCCGACTCAGCTTTTCTTCAACGGTAGCCTGGTTTTGTCTGATACCAACACGGGGGTATTTTGGTCAACTGAAACTGAAGGGGACCGTGTTTGGCTCTCCAACACCTCAAATCTCCTAATACAGAAGCTTGATGGAGTCACTGTTTTGTGGCAAAGTTTTGACTTTCCGTCGGATACCCTTGTTGAAAACCAAAATTTCACTAGTACCATGGCTTTAGTCTCTTCGAATGGGATTTACTCTATGCGGTTGGGTTCAAATTACATGGGGTTATATGCAAAGTTTGATAATTCGGATATGGGACCCGGTCAAATATATTTGAAGCACCGGGCATTGGAGGCAAAAGCGGATATAGTTGAAGGCCAGCCCATATACTTGGTTCTCGAGTCTGATGGATATTTGGGTATGTTTCAGAACGGCTTAATCCCCGTTGATGTGCAGTCTTTCAACACTTTTCAGCAAAACGTATCGGGTATTCGCCGGGTCAGAATTGAACCCGATGGAAATCTCAAAGGATATTACTGGACTGGGTCAAGTTGGATATTGGATTATCAAGCAATATCCGACCATTGCGAATTACCTAGTGCTTGCGGCTCCTCCAGCTTATGCATACCGGGCAAGGAATGCTCCTGCTTAGATAACCGGACGGCTCACGGTCCCGGTGGTTGCGGTCCGCCGGAGAATCAAATTTCCGGTGATTTTTGCGGTGCATATGATAACCGGCTCAGGGTATTGAGGAGAAATGGGGTGGAATTGCCATTTAAAGAATTGATGGGGTACAAAAGAATGGCGTCCTTTGAACTGTGCGAGAGTGCGTGTGAGGAAAACTGCACCTGCTGGGGTGTGGTGTACAGTAACTCCTCTGGGTTCTGCTACATGATAGATTATCCCATGCAGACACTCGTCGCAGTTGGGGATGAGGCCAAGATGGGCTACTTTAAGATGAGGGAGGGTGTAGGGAAGAAAAAGGTGGGCACATGGTTAGGATTGGGGTTGGGGTTGTTTTTTGGGGCAATTTTGGTACTCGCAGGAGTTGTGGGGTTTGGATGGTACAAGCTGAGAACTAGAGGAGTGAAAGGGTATTTAGAAGAGGAGGGTGTGGTTGGGGTGGGGCCCTACAAAGATTTGGGAGCTGCCAGTTTTAGGTCAATTGAATTATGTGAGAGATGATGTAAGGGATGACACATTCTGGAGTATGGCTTATCATCTAACACTATTTGTTTAGTGGATGTGGGTACAACTAAATCCACTTGATTTTTCTCTGTCTTTTCATTTTTTTTTGTTGTTTTTTTGTTTTTCTCCTTTCTTCTATGTTTTTTGTTTTTTACCTCTTGTATAATATATGAAATGGATAAATTGAGTTCAAAATAAATGGAAAATTTAACTCAATTGACTAACACAAATTCTGCCAATCTTATTTTAAAAAGATATATATATATATATATATATCATAAAATGGAAGTGTGACAACTCATATGCTGAACCAAGTTCTTGACATGAATATATCATTCATAATGAATGAGTTTTTCGAGAATTATGATATTATGATTTTTTTTTTAAATTTAATATTATGCCATGACTGAAAATATATTCAAAAAATATTTTTTAAAAATGCATAGAGCTTAATATAAGTACATTTTATTAAATGTGGCAAACCAATTGAGAAATCATATATATTCACATTTTTTATGCTACAAAGGATCCAAAGTATTTTTTTCTCTCTTTTAAACCTTTTTTACCTAGTGCATATAAGATGCATTTCGACAAACACAAATATAATGAAACGAATCTTTGACCGTGCCACCAAATGGATATATATGAACCTCATGCAAAGTAGACCCATTTTTAATTTAACCTACACTTTAGTTTTAAATCAGAAAAGGACAAATCTTCTTACTTTTTAATATGGGTTTGTTCCAACTCCACTAGCTGATGTTTATATGAGAGTGGAAATTAAATATGAACTTTATTTTGCTTGTTTGGCCTACCGAATTTTTGCTGCTCGGACAATGTTTTCCGTCAAGTATTTCTTGGTAAAAAGACATAAATATGCACTTTTGGTTTCCCACTGCGCTTGTCCATATGCCAGTCGTCATCCTTAAAACAAAAGATTTTTCAAATAGAGAACCAGATTCAAGTAATTAATTTGATGTTTAACTAAGTGGAGAGGAAATCTCTGCCTTTTCAACTTCAAATCTGCTGATTTCTTTAAATACTGGTGATCTAAATCTGTTGAGTCTTAACAAAAGCGAGTGCTATAATTGTTTGGGTGTAACATACTTAATCCACTCATAATCGTTGGATTACATAAAAACAAATGATCTTCACCATCCATCCATGCAACATACCAGATCTATCCAAAAATATCAGGTCATGACAAAAACTTACACAGTGCCATTGAGGGTGTCCATTGCACAAGCTAAGGGCCTGTTTGGTTTCATTTTCATATCCCATTTTCACATTTTCCACTATTTAAAGATGGAATATATAACTTTTTATACATTTTCACCCGACATTATTTTTATTTTCAATATGCATTTTTCAATAACCTATATATATTCTCCCAATAGCTTATATATTTTATCTTTCTATTTTATTATTTCTATATCCCCACCTACAACTTACTAAATCCAACATAATTATTAATTTTCCAATCATCTCCAAATACAAACTTATTTTCAATTCATTTTCACTAACTAGCTTTTCAAATTCTGAAAATAATGAAAATAAAAATAAAACCAAACGGGCCGTCATTTCTGAGTTCTATATTTATATGGGCTTAAGCTTTAGTGTGGGCTCTTGATTTAATGCATGCGTTCTTATGGGCGAGCCAGACACCAAAATTCACGGCCCAATTCATTCAATTAATTGACTAACTCAGCCCAATGGTGGCTATGTAAATGGTTCCGAGGTACTATTACTAGTTAAGTTTCTTATTTAAAATTCTAATTATAAAATCGCTTCTTTCCCGCTTCACAGGAAATATAACTCATTTTTGATATGCACCTCAGTCCACAAGCAAAGTAATTTTCATTTCTTCTCAAATGTATACATCATCAGTGATGTATTTCACTAAAGCTTTACGGGCATAAAACTAAAAAAAGTAGTAAAAAGGTCAACATAATTAATTAGAAACCCAACTAAGCCACTCAAGATGGGTCGCTTAGGTCTTAAAGCCTACCAATGACTCTCTTAATATATATCAATTTATACAGTGAAAAAGGCATATAATCACTCATTTTTTAAGTCGAGTAGTACCTTTATACAGATGCATTTCTAAAGCAGGAGTCCACTATTCAACATTTTTGACAAGAATATCGAGTCCGATTCCATGCAACATCAATACAGAATGACCAAAATATAAAACTAGTATAGTATTTTCAAAATTTAGAACGAATTAATTAACCCTAAAATAGAATGGCATGTTTCTTCTGATATAGGGCATCTAATTCATCCACTCAGCTCTCTACAAACGAGTTATAAGAACAATGAGCACATTACGTACTGTTGACAACCAACATTTGATTGGCATGTTCTCGAGGAACTGCATCTCTTGAAAATGTATAATTGCTGCTAAGTACTGCAAGCAAAATCATGGTCAGCTGGTCAAGCGTTATTCTTGTAGAAGCAAATAGAACCTGCTTCATTAATTCTTTGAACTAGATACATGTGTTGTCTGTGTGCGTGTCTATAAACATTCCCAGTCGCGGCAATCATGGTTGAATCCCGGTTCACTAATTCTGTCGGTCAAGCAGTTTTGTCGTTATATCTGATGGGGGCTTGTCAGTACCGTTTTCGATAAGTGCAAAACTTAGTTGAATTTCAAAATCAGTCATGTCTGCGCGACAAATATGTCCTTTTTTAGGGTGTGTCTGAACTTGCGTGTGATTATGCAATAGAATAGACATCAACTCCCAACCGTTCATTAATTTTCTCAAAAAAGAGTACAAACTAATTTTTATATTATATGAGTAGGAAAATTTAAGATTTTCTTCATCAGGGAAGCTAGGAGAAAAGGGATTAGTGTAGTAATGATATTAGTCTTCTTAAGGAACGCTAACTTTGAGTCATAACTATTATTTAAAATGCGACATTTGCTATAGTTTCATCAAAATATCAACGAAATTCCTTCATTATAAAAATAATTAGTTTACAGATGGTTGGTTATGCAAAAATAAATAATGCAAATAATTATGCAAGTGCACGTGTCGCAACAAGTAATAAAATGATGAGAAGAGTGTCAATTCCACGATGAACTAAATTATTCGCTATTACTTATTAATTTATCACACACTTGTTTTATTTAAACAAAATCAATTAAATAAGATTAAAACTAAACTAATGAAAATAAGAAGAAAAAAAAAAGGTATTGATTAAGATTTCTGTCAAGATATAGAAGCCTAGAATTATGATTTCATCAATCAAATAAGTTGATTACATAATTTTCTCCTTATGAAATTAATAAAAGATTATTAGTCTTGAGTCTTATACAATTACGAGGTTCTTTCGAATTACCTGCAATCAAATTCCTAATTTATTCAATCCACTATATTCTTATGTGAATTAACTAAATTATGAATAATGTTGTACCACTCAACTAACTCTCTAGGACAAGCAGGTATATTCCTATCCTACTCACAAATTAATTAGTTCATCAATTTGAACAATTAATCCTAAGGTCTTTTATTGTCAATTAATCCCTAAATTTTCTTTTTCAAGACTCCTCTAAGGTTTAAAAATGCACTTAACTATTGATCAGATAATCAAATAGAAAAAGCACACAATAGAAGAAACAACCTTAAGCGCTATTAATTTCATGGGAGAAAAACATGCATCAATTTATTCAAAAGAATCCATCATAATGCTAGAGTAACGAATTAATTCATGATTGAATTGTCAAACAAAACATGAATATAACGAAACATCATTTCAAATTCAGAATAAAAAAATAAAATCAAGGGGAGAGGTAGAAACTCTATTCCTAAACGAATTAGATCTCCACTTTGTCCTTCTCCGAATCCCGAATTCTCGCGATACTTCTGATCTCCAAAATAGAAAATATAAATCTCGTAACTAAGTATCTAAAAGACCTATTTATAACTGATAAAAAGAGTTTTCCGATTAGAATATGACTCGAATAAATAAAAAGACTTTTCTGCTCATCCTTGATTAGATCATGAGGTGTTATCCTATCAACATTCCCACCAACTTGTGTCAATTTGTCCCATTTTGTAGCTTCTCTACTTATATTTCCGTAATTCCAAATTTTCATCAATTAACAAGGGAATTATAATTTTTTAAACAAGAAAATTATTTGTTAAGTCCTAAACATGATATTAAAATTAATACTAATATGAACTCAACACAAATGACCGTTGTAAATGAATTTGAAACCATAACTTTATTTTATTTTCAAGAAATTATGAATTGGATCAATTAAATTACTTATGTAGTGATAGAAAAACCTTAAATGTAATAGACGCCCCCATTTCTAATATTAATTTAAATTTTCTCCTAATTCAGATCAAATTTGAATTGGACAATCAAACTTGAACTAAAAGTACAAACAAATGGATTAGGTTGCTAAAGTTTTAGAAAAATCCTTCAACACCCAAGTCATTGGAACATCCAAAAGAGAAAACAAGAGAGGTAAGAACAAAATTAAACGGTAATGTAAGTAAAACATCTATGGATTCAATACCAACAATTAGTGATGGATGAGGATATTTATAACTACGTACGCCATCTAACATATCTTTAAGTTGACGTGAATTCATCTAAATCGTCCCACATTATTATATTTAATAGGTATTCACAATGATTTTTTAAACCCAACTGGATATTGACGTTAAAAGGATACAGAAAAAAATTTATCATTTCAAAACATTATCAAACATAAAATGTCAGTCCAAAAATTGTTGGTTTTGTCTTATTTGTTTCCAGGAAACTAACTTACATTTGATATATAGAAGTTGGACCGGAGACTCACAAGTGTGAGCTGGATTAATGGCCAAGAATTGGAAGATTGTTTGCCATTTACTGATCTCCCCAACCATTCGTCCAATTCAGTACGAGCACAAGTGGGCAACTTTTAAAGCAGGGCACTGTTTCACGCTAAGCAAAGAATAATTCGGACACCCATCTGGATTGACCATTAGAGTTAAGACAAGGAAAGGTATATTCTTTATTTGTCTTGTTATTTCTCGTTCCCGGGAAGAACATACTAGATTTTGTAAAGAGTATATATACATGAATAATATCCATGGTATAATAGTAGCAAATCTTGTTCCATTTTGGAGCAATAAATGATTTTTTTTTTTTTAAAGCGTCGATGGAATATCATCATGTACACGAGTTTTGTGTGTGGTCCTTGAGGTTTCTTGCTCCTTAAAATTGCTGAAAGAATTGTGTTCTAAGCAATGAAACATTATAAATGATGTCACATATTTGCCTCCGACATGATTTTATACCCATTTGGCCTTCGATCAGAATCTGCCTCCTCCTATGTTGTTAACACTATGTCGTATACAATGTGATAGCAAAAGCCAGGGTTCGCTTGGTTCGTCCTAAATTTCTGCTGTTGTGGCTCACATGAAGTGATAGTACGAATAGTATCTGGCATACTTTCTGAAATATTCTAGAGAGTTATGTAATTATTTAATGCTCATATTTTATTAGGCAATCAATTTAATTCAATTTCGATGTGATTCATTAGTCGAATCATCCAAACAGTTGAGTTGCAGCTTCAGTAATTTAGATCATACCAATCATGTCTTTAAGTTACAATTTATTAGTACCTCTAATATATATACATTTACAAGTACAAAATATTATTTACTGCATTTATTTTTTCTCCTAACGTTTTCAACCACAAATTTTTAAATATTGATTTGAATATTGAAATTTTTTTGTTCTACAATTCAAACAACCATAACCTTATTTGTACTTTCAAATGATCAGGTTTGAATCGACTAGATTTATTATCCTATTTATGATTCCACCCACTTGATAATTATTATATATTTATATAAACACGTTCAACGGAGATTCATTTAAATTTGAACTTTGAACCTCACACATATAAATTTGAGGACGATGATGTACGTCAAAATATCGCACGAGGTACACTAGCAATGATTGTAATTATAGAGATCTAGGTGAAATTTTCTTATGCTTATAGTATGTAGCTACAGGATCTTAGGTTTGTTGGTCCGTGTATCGTGTGGTCAAGTTGTCTTTGATAATAATTACTCTGCTGAATCGATTGATGCGGAAGGTTTGATGCTTTCCTCACGCAGGAACTTATTCCCTGTCTAACAGAAACTTATTTTAAATTATATATGTGTATATGTATATTTAATTTACGTATATGTATATATATATATATCTAATAGGATGATAAAATTATATTTATATATATATATATATATTTAATACCAAATAAAATTAAAAATAAAACGATATTAAACAATGAAGAAATTTTATAATTGGTGGTTGTTCAAATTTCTACCTGCACTATCCATTGTCTTTGGTTATATAGCAAATATCATAAGTCTTCTCGATGTAAACTCAGGATTTATCATTTGAATCAGTTCGAGGTTGGATTCATATATGGAAACAAAATGATATTAATGAATCATTTAATTCAGAATATTTATAATTTGAAATTAAATAAAGTGTTAGTATCGCCACAAACTGCACAATAAAGACTCTTCTATATTTAAATTAATAATCGAATTTATGAAGGTAATAATAGAAAATAAAGTGAAGATGCAAATTTTATATATAATGAGCATTAGATATTTCTGGTCAAGTGTCATTTAGCAAATATATAGTGGATGATGTGGTATAATTTGACATATTTTACGTCCACAGTGCTCAACGCTGAAGATGCATTTGATCGGATTTAGGTTGGGTCGATTGAGTCTGATCAAACTAAAAAGATATGAATCCTCACTTAAGAAAGATAAAATCAATATTTTTTTATGTTCTCATCAAAACTATGTTTCTTTTTTTTTTCCCCTAGGTATTTTATGTTGTATGTATACATGTCAGACTAACCAGCCAATATATTGGTATGATACTTGGAATTAAAATTAAACTATGATACATGTGACTATTTTATTGACACTTCTGCTCCTATGGCTCAGCCCAAATGCAAAAACATATATATTTGTCTTTCTTACTAGTTGATCTTGAGAGCCCAAATCTGTCTTGTTCAGCAAACCAAACATTGCAGCTGCATCATTAATTTCCTACAGAATCATGCAATGATAATCTCAGCATTATACCTATCCCCATGTCCAAGACCAAAAGTCTTCTCACTTTTGTTTAACTGGTAGTTGTAGTAGACAGAAAAAGCTCTACAAATCCCAACCTACTAAATGAACCAAACTTTCCTCCTTCAATAACACTGAAAATCACATTGCAGCAGCAGCAACAACACATGACTTTTTATCCAAACCAGATTTTAGGTATCAATGGATTCTGCCATGTGGCATCTCTATTTTTTCAGGGTTGGTTGGGGTAGGCCACACAAAAAAAGGGACACCAATTTTCTCTTCTAACCTAGCAGCCTTTAATGTTCCCAACTGCATCTCCAATCTGGATAACAGGGTAAATGGCTTTTTCTTTTTCCAATCAAATGGTAAAAGAAATACTAATCAATTTGTCTTTATATATATTGTGCTTGTCAGAACAAATTTTCGAGGGTCACCTCAAGATTTTGTAATTGAATACGTGAAATGTAGGTCTAATTTTAAAACGCACTAACTTTAGAGATCTTCTGCAGGTATATTAATATGTCCCTTTTGAGTCATTTATGACTATATTTATAAAGGAGGGGCTCAAAGCCATTAGGGTTACGAGCTAGCTCGTTAAGGTTTTCAAATCAATTCAATACATGATAGTCCATGATTTTAAGGTGTATTGTATCTATATTGTGATTTTATCAAATTGTCCTTAAAATATATTTTTGTTGTTCTTCTTCTTCTAAATCTCAAGGATTCCAGAAATTGACGAATTCTTTTGGTATTATTCTACCAATCTGGAATATTTGGTTGTGAACTTGAAAGGAACTTCTAGGATTTGTCTCTCATATTTTCCCTGGATTTTAATGGGGATCTTGATTTTCTGGATGTGGTCTTCTGAAATAATTCTAAAGTTTTGTCTTTGTTGGGAGAATAATTAAATTCCTTGCTATGGCTCTTGATTTATAATGAGTTATCTGTATCTTTTAAGAAATGGAATATCGCCATATAGGTGGATTGCCATTTAGTAATCAAGGTATCATATAGATTTTCACAATCATATAAAGCAAACTAATGCAAAAAATATACCATAACAATGCATATCTATTTTGAAATTAAGGTGTGAAATAAAATTTATTTCACCGTTTCTTATTTTTTATTCAAGAAATACAAATTACTGCAATAATTAAAATAATACAATGCTATAAACTTTTAGATTTTACTTATATGACTTGGCCAATACAAACATTTTAATACATAGAGCTCTCAAATTTCCATTACATTGCAAAAGTAAGTATATTGAACCCCATTGTGCTCATAGACGGAGCCAAGGGGGCTGGCAGGGGTAGCCACTCCCTCAAAATATTAAAATTTAATTTTTTATATTAAAAATTTTAAAATATTACAATTTTGTTATCCTTTAAATTATAAAATTGTTATTTCTTTTATTGAAAATATGCTCATTGCCATTGTCCTTCTTTGTCTTTTTATTTTCTTTTATCGATTGTTTTGAAACTATAAATTTTGAATAATTAGTATATATAATGAAATTAAAAAAAAATTATATTTTTAGTAATTCAGAATTTCATCTCTCATAATGAAAAATTCTGACTCCGTCCCTCATTGTGCTAATATGTACTAGTTTAGTGAGAGCAAAATGAGGACCTCTTTTTTCTTGAATCAGTATCTTACTAGAAAGTAAAAACTTGTGACCACACCTTATTTCCCATGCGCATACCTAGCTTGGGCTCCGATGTCAGAGTAACCCATTTTCCTTTTTCCCCACATTTCCTTTTCCTGGACGGTTGTTCGTGCTGTTTCTACCGGAGGAGGAATCTCGCGATGTTTATTAAGGAAAAAACTATTAGGTTTTGTGTCTCCTTTTAATTAGTGATTAGTTTATCTCACGCGATCCGAGATCAATTTTGTTATGAGGGCCCGTTTAGTTTTATTTTCATTTCCTTCATTTTTAAAATTTGAAAAATTAATTATTGAAAATAAGTTGAAAATAAATTTGTATTTGGATAAATTGTTGAAAAGTAATGATTGTATAGGTTTTAATAGGTTGTTGGTGGAGACATATAGAAATAATAGAATAGAGAGAGAATATATATATGTTGTTGGAAAATGCATTTTAAAAATGAAAATAAAAATGAAAATATGTAAAAGTCATGTGTTTTATTTTTAAAATAGTAAAAAATGTGAAATTGGAATGTGGAAATGAAACCAAACGGCAAGATTTAATTCCGGAGAGTTAATTAAGGCATTAGATCCCTAATTTGGGAACGCATTTGCTCGGAGAAATTTTTCCTGAGTGAAAAAGTGATTAGATGTTCCATTTTTGTCAACTACGGAAATATTTATGATTATAAAATTAGAATTTCAAGCCCAATTTTATATTCATATCTTGGGCATTATTTTCAATATGTGTGCTTCATTGATAATAAATTTACCAAAATGTTCTTTAGTAGTAACTTTTGTTTAACACATCATATATGCATCATTGAATATTTAAAGTTGGACTATTCAGCTCAATCATAATTTATTTGTGAAGTAACAATATTTATAACTAAATTTTTATGTGCCCATAATATATAGATATACAATAATTTTTATTGTATCAACACTTACTATTTTCAAAATCTTTAAATACTAATTTGCGTTCTGTGAGATTTTTGCCTTGCAAATCCAACCATCTTAATCATTGATTCAGTTCAATTGGATCACATCAATGACTAGGAGAACAAATTTCTTGCACTTATATTACTACCTTTCTTGCTAATGATGTAAGCTAATGGTACCAAGCAATCTCGTGCAACACCAGACAAAATCCGTAAAAATAAAAAAAGGTTCAGCCAAGAAACTTTGAACATGTCTCTCGGCTATAGACTAGCTAGTTGAAATGCTGTCTATCTACTGTACTTTAGTCCCAACTTCTTTGCCATAAAAGATCATCGCCATCATCACCACCGGCAGCCCCGCAGCCTCACCAATGATACAGATGAGCATGCGGAGAACACCATGTAATTTTCTTTCTGTCTTGTCTCACAAGATTTTCACTCTCCAGTTAAAACTGTAATAATCCTACAACTTAGCCAAGCAAAACATCCTCGTTTTTTTATAATGGAAAGGTCTAAATCCACACATATGACAAGCACTGAAGTAACAATTAACCAATTATTTACTTGCCCTCTTCAGTTTTATGCGTAATTTATCCCTGGTTAGTTGAGAATAATCTAAATTAAGAAGCTAACCCACGCTTTAATAAATGGTTTTTCAAGAACCAGATCAGGTCAAACCTTTTGTATGTCCCTACTTTTTTACACTGTGGATGAACTGTAATATGAGGAAACTTCCCCTGAATTTAATATTGTTTTTTTCTTGCATAATTAATCACAGGTATTAAGGTCAGAGAGATTCTTACATAAATGAGATGACCTGGCTAATAACTGGGATTACTTCTGTTTTTCAGTTACTAGTGTGCCACAAGTCTGACGGAAAAGACTGTTATAGAAGAAAGGTACATACATGATATTCATTCAGTCTTCTACCGCCTCAAGAACTCCATTTTCCTTCATCCAAAGGGAAAGCATAATCCACCTTCTTCCTCCTCAACCTCTGCTCTATCCTATTTTCAATAGAAACCTTTATTTCCGATTCTGATCAGTTTCAAATATACAATGAAAAATATTGCGCTTTGTTACAGCGAACATGCTATCAAAGTATCTGATTCTTATTGTTCTGGCCCATCAAATCAGGCATATAGTTCCTCCCACTTGACCCCTTCAATTCAAAATGCAGTTATATGTATCTACAAAGTCAAACTCTCAACTCAGAAGCAGGCTTTGATCAGAATCACATGGAGTAGTCTATTAGACCAGGGCTTTTCTATTGGCGTCTGTGACTACCCCTTTTCATCTTCCAAATTCAGCAAAAACTCAATAATCCTACGAAAGGAACGGGGAACGAAATCTTTCGAGTCCAGCAGTTTGAGGGTTGAGGTCTTCTGGGATCTTTCTCGTGCAGTGTATGACTCTGGACCCGAACCAATCACAGGATTTTACGTTGTGGTTTTGGTCAACTCGGAGCTAAGCCTGATTCTTGGAGATAAGGAGCAAGAATTGGAGGTCAAGAAACGCATTTCCGATACACGAGTTTCTGAGTTTTCATTAATTTCTCGGAGCGAACATTTTTGTGGGAATTCTGTGTACTCAACCAGGGCTAAATTCTGCGACAAGGGAAGTTGTCATGATATTTTGATCAAGTGTTTTGGAGAAGATTTGAGGAATCCCAGTTTGTCTGTTTATATAGATAAGAAGAACGTGATTCAAGTGAAGAGATTGAAGTGGAATTTTAGGGGGAATCAGACTATTTTCTTGGATGGATTATTGGTGGATTTGATGTGGGATTTGCATGATTGGTTCTTTAGTCCAGCATCAGGGTACGCTGTTTTCATGTTTAGGACAAGGAGTGGTTTGGACAGCAGATTATGGTTGGAGGAGAAGAATTATGAGCAGAATGAACAAGACAAGGTTGGTTTCTCTTTGCTGATTTGTGCCTGTAAAAATCCAGATTGAATCCATTACTTTTGGGGCTTTTTTTTTCGTTCTTCGTTTTTGGTTTGCTCTCTGTCTCTCTGTATCGCTTTGGTTTTATCTTCTTTTGTTGTCTGGAGAAAGAAAGAATAGAATGATTATAAGTTATAATTTATAACTGTATAAATTCTATTGCCAAAGGTACAGAAGTTTTCTCCAGCTTCAGAGAAGAAAGGAATGGTCTGATCTGTAAATATTCCAAAGAACATCGATGAAATGTTTTTGTTTTTGTTTTTTTTCACCCCCCACCCCATTTTTGCCTACTTGTTGACAAATTCCGTATGATTTTTCCTCTTTCCCCACAATTTGCTTCATAAAGTTGACAACCGGACAAAAACTTGAATGTTTTGGTGTTTTCTGTTATAAATTTGGACAACCATTGCTTCTGACCAGGCACTGTTGCAGTAATTAATGGCGCGAGCAGTTGGAAACTGTTACCATCTTTTTATTGTCTTTTTTCCTCCAAATAGGTTCTCGGAAAGGAATAAAATAAAAACAAAGAATAAAGACAGCCTTTTGAGTTATTTTTTGGTTTCTTCTGGGAGTACGAGGAACTCATCTCTGCATTTGGTTTGATAGTTAAAATCTTCTATCATAATTGAATATAGTTTATACTTTATAGACCATTTTTGGTGATATTCTCCATTGCACAGAATGCAATGCACCCATCCAACTAAGATTGTTCATAGTTGGATAGAGGGCCAATTCAACGGTGCATAATGAATCGAGTGAGTTACAAAAATTGATGAAGATCATTAATTAAAAAAATAAAAGGGGAAAATTATTCACTATCATAATGTTTTATGTATTACAAAATTGAAATAGTAAGACACACCATAACATATCAGACATGTTGAATTTGGGCCTCTTCTTTGCTCTGCTCATTTCCGGTCAACTAATAGATGTAAAGGTCCAGTCCAAAACTTTTCGGCCCGTACCGTACTCAACTGGCGGCCCCATTCCTAACAATTCGCTGCATGGACAAGAACTTGGGCATTTTGGATAATCATATATTAGTGTAGACCTGTCATGATGTTTGTTGTTTTAAAATAATTATAAATGGAGCACACGTGATTTATAATTTAATATTTTTATAAAAAAATATTCAATATACTTAGTATTTATTTATAATATAGAATAAAAGTTGAAAATAGTTCGTAAGATAGAAAAAGTAAACTAATACTTGAATATGATACACTCACATTTGAAATGGCTTAATTTTGCTACGATGATAATTTAAATTTTTCATGAGATATAAACGTTCCAACAAAAATATTATTTGCAAGATAAATGATTATGATCTACAACACAAACAACATTGTTGAGTGTAGTCGTGGGATTCTCTAACTCAATTTTTTTTTAATAAGAAGAATCATGACATACCCATAGATTCAAGAATTTAAAACTTACCAAAATGATGGTGTGAGGAAGTATTTCGAACCTACCAAAATAGTGTTGCGGCTTGGGAGATGGTAGGTTCCTTGCATAATAATTTGTCCCTTCTCATTAAGATGTTCAGAACCAAACCAACTCAAATAAAAATGATTAAATCGGTCGAAAAAATTGAAAACCGATAAAAAATCGATTAAATAAGATTTTTTTTTCGCTTTAAAAATTGAAAAATTGAACTATTTGATTTGGTTTTCTGTTGGCAAAGTCAAAACCAAACTGAACCAAACCGAACCGACAATATATTACCAAAATCTTTGTTTTTATATGTTTTGCAAAAAATACCTCAAATTTTTACTTATTTCCCTCCCACCCAAACTCAATTTTTAACTTAATTCTCTATTCTCTTTCTTAGATTATGTTTTCCTTTTAAGGGTAAAAGACAAGGTCCATATGATGCACACAAAATGGTTTTTGCAAGTGAGTTTATAGGAGAAATATAATGAATTTTGTTTCATCTATATTTGAAAATTAAAATTAAGAAAAATCGAACCAAATCAAACCGAATTTGATTGGTTTGGTTTGTTTCGATTTTTCATATTGAACCAAATCAAATGATTGGTTCTATATCAAAATCGATTGATTTGGTTCGATTGAGATTTTTTTCAAAATTGAACCAAACCCTGAACACCCCTACTTCCCATGCATCCTTGAGTAAAAAGCCCATATTTACAATTGCGCCCCCCCCCCCCCCCCCCCCCAACCCAAACCAATTCCTAGGTTTACTTTTCAGGCACATATACATTCCTCATGAATCACGTTGGAATTCAATAATTTGAGTTTTTCCTATACTTAAGACTTTCTTACGAACATGAGCTTCCGATAATGTCACGAATCACGCCTACAGATTCTATTTTGCTAAGACTTATAATTTGAGTTCCCTGGCAACAAATATTTATCAAAGCTCCCTCCTAAAAGTCAACTTATCCCATGATGTAATATTTATTTTCTCTTGCTTATATTTGTCACATCAAAATTTCATCCACTAGTTATTCTTTATGCCAATCAATTAATAAATATATCATCTTTTTCTTTTTCTTTTAAAAAGAAAAAAAGGGAAGGGGGAAGTACGGACAGTGGATAGTAATCCGCAGTTTTAGTCTCAAGTATGGGCTCTTGGTTTTTGCTTACCACTAGACACTAGTAGCTTCTTTTCCACTAGGTAGTAGTTGTAAGGTGGCTTAAGCAAATTAAAACCGCCTTGTGAGGTGGGCCTTCTTGTCTCTTGTTTTTGACCCTCGCCCTCCCACCAACCAACTGGCGCTTCCTGCTTCTACTGGTATTCTTGTAATTCTACAACTTTCCCCTTCGATTTGCTATTAATTACAACAATTGCCCTAATTACTAGACTGGGCCAAGCCCAATTGAAAAAGCGGCGCACGACACCGAGAATATTCCCACCAAAATATCACCATAATAGAATAAAGAAAGTGGCAATTTTTAATTCTATCTCAATATAATGATATTTCGGACAAAGGGAAAGAACACGTAGATGTCCATTTTTTAGCAAGGGATTTAATATTTAATATATGAATTGATGCCAGTTTGCTTAAGATAAAGAAAGAGAATAAATCATAGAATGAAGAAATGGACGTGACATCTCATTTAGGGGAAAAAGAATTGCCATTTGCTAAAAATTGATAGTGATATTTCACTTTATTCAATTTTTATTAATTTTCAAGTTCCATTTTATCTATAAGGTAATTCAAAAATCACAAGACCTTTTGGTGAAAATTCTTTTATGTCTTGGCTACTTTCTTCTTTCATAATATTAAGACCCCGTTTGGTTTCATTTTCATTTTTATTATTTTTAAAATTTAAAAATTAATTAGTGAAAATGAGTTAAAAATAAATTTTTATTTGAATGAATTGTTGAAAAAATAATGATTATATTGGTTTTAATATGTTGTAGGTGAAGAAAGATAGAAATAATGGAATAAAGAGAGAGTAAATATATGATTATAAGTTATTGAAGTATGTGTTTTAAAAATGAAAATAAAAATAATATTAAAATATATAAAAAATAATGTATTTTATTTTTAAAATAATAAAAAATAAAAAAAGGTGCTATGAAAATGAAATCAAACTGACGGGCCTAAGACTTTCCCTTTTATTTTAGTTGTTTAAAAAAAGGAGAGGGTACTCAAATTTTTGAATATTAGGCCCAAAAAAGGTGTAGGGTTAAAATAGTAAATCAATAAATACCATAAAAAGGGGATTACTTGGGAAAGGGGTCTCGATCAAGCGATAATATCAATGGTCCAAGACCGCCAAACCCATCTGGGTATATAAAAAACCCTAACCCCTTTCTTCATCCCTCGCTCAACTCTCATTTCCTATATTCCGTCGCTGCCCAACTTTATTTTCCTTCGTTCTCATATTATAGTTATAATCATGTCTTGCTACAGGGGAAAGTACGCTGGTAATAGTTTTCTCCGTTGCCTAATATGATTTATGCTTGTTTATAATTTTAGCGAATGGTTGTGTTTTTTGGAAGTAGATCTTGGATTTATTTGCTCTCAGTTTGCCTTGGCTGCTCCGTTTTGTTTCACGATTTGCAGATCTGGAATTTTTGAATGGTATTAAATCATAATACTTCTTAATACTTGTCTGTAACTCTGGTCCAGGGTTCTATGGTCTCTGTTCTGTTTGATTTTGATGTTTGGTTATGGTAAACCTTCTGTAAAATCATTTACAACGACTAATTGGTTGATTCAAAATGCATGGAATTTGGAATTTTCTCGTACTGATTCTTTCCTAGTTGCCTAATCTATTTTCCCTTAAAAGTTTTGGTAGGATCTTTGATTTGGGCTTATTATTTACTTAAACATGCTTTCTGCCTGCATTTATTTGTCGATTCGAATTATTATGGTTTATACTATTGCACGATGAACTTTTCCGATGATTTATAGTCTGGTATTCTTTAGATAGGGTTGATTTCTCATCTGTTGGTGTTTGTTTGCTTCTTCTTGATCTGGTTTAAGACATTCTCTTATGTGATTTGGGGCTTCCTGTTACAGCATAAGATTTATATCATGGGCTTATTGATTATATACTTTGAACTGAGAACACCAAGCTTCACTAGTCTAAGTTGTACTGCTAGGGGTAGGCTGTGTCCTGATTGGAGTATATAATTTCTGATTAATTGTTACTTGACAGAGATTTTAAATTTAGTTCTTTGCCATATTTCTTTGGATGCATCTGTATGCAGGATCTGCAGCAAAATGTGATTGGATATGTGATATTATATAGGAATGACCTAAATTTTTAGATATCTATGCCTGGTCCAGTAATATCCTGAGTAAATTCAGAAATACCCTGGCATGCTATTGTGAAAAAGACCAAGCATTTACAGCATCTTTTTAGATTTTGGTTTAATGGACCCAGGATGTCGCCTGTATTCATTTTTGACAATTGTGAATCATTTGTTTTCTTTTACTTTGCTAAACTCTACATCTACTGTCCTGTACGAGGTATATTTCTCTAATATTTTACTTGCCTATCCATTCCTTTCCGTTCAATGCTAAAGAAGTGTTCTTTTCACAGATGAGCTTATTGCTAATGCTGCATACATTGGCACCCCTGGAAAGGGTATCCTTGCTGCTGATGAGTCTACTGGCACAATTGGCAAACGTTTATCTAGCATCAATGTTGAGAATGTCGAGTCAAACAGGAGGGCTCTACGTGAGCTTCTCTTCACCACCCCTGGTGCCCTTCAGTACCTCAGTGGAGTTATTCTCTTTGAGGAAACTTTGTATCAGAAAACAGCTGCAGGTTCGTATAATCCATAGAAGGCATGGATTTTCAGTTAATATAGTGCATGCCTCTTTTGGAATTGAATCAAATTAAAGAAATTGAACTTCTAATTATGTTAATCTAGCATCAATTGCAGGCAAACCCTTTGTTGATGTCCTGAAAGAGGGTGGTGTCCTCCCTGGTATCAAGGTTGACAAGGGTACCGTTGAGCTTGCTGGTACCAATGGTGAGACCACCACCCAAGGTCTTGATGGGCTTGCTCAGCGCTGCCAACAATACTATGCTGCTGGAGCCCGTTTTGCAAAATGGAGAGCAGTGCTGAAGATTGGTCCTAACGAACCATCGCAGCTTGCTATCAACGAGAACGCCAATGGTCTTGCACGCTATGCCATCATCTGCCAGGAGAATGGTCTGGTGCCCATTGTTGAGCCTGAGATCCTTGTCGATGGCCCCCATGACATTAAAAAGTGCGCCGACGTGACAGAGCGCGTCCTTGCTGCTTGCTACAAGGCCCTCAATGACCACCATGTTCTCCTTGAAGGAACCTTATTGAAGCCAAACATGGTCACCCCTGGGTCTGAGTCCCCAAAAGTTGCCCCTGAAGTTGTTGCTGAGTACACAGTCCGTGCCTTGCAACGCACAATGCCTGCTGCAGTTCCTGCCGTGGTGTTTTTGTCTGGTGGGCAGAGTGAAGAAGAGGCCACATTGAACCTTAATGCCATGAACAAACTAAAGACCAAGAAGCCTTGGTCCCTCTCTTTCTCATTTGGACGTGCTCTGCAGCAGAGCACCCTCAAAGCTTGGTCTGGAAAGGAAGAAAACATTGGAAAGGCCCAGGCTGCATTCCTCGCAAGGTGCAAGGCCAACTCCGAAGCAACCCTTGGAACTTACAAGGGTGGTGCCGGTTTGAGTGAGGGTGCCTCTGAGAGCCTCCATGTTAAAGACTACAAGTACTAAATCAAGTTTTGGTTTCCTCTAGATTTTTCTGCTTTATTACAGAGCGCATAATCAGCGACCTAGTCTATGTAGACTTTCTACGTATTTGTGTTTATTTTTAATGTCTGTAGACTTATGTTTAATAAGCTTTGAGGAACATCAGCGCTGTGAGATTTGTCTTGTTTTTGTTATGAACGGCTCTTTTTGTGTGTACTATTTCCCTGATGCTTGCCATTGAATGCCAAGTAAAATTTGCTTACCGTTTATGGGCAATAAAATGAAAAGAGTGAGATTTTCTGGTCATGGAATGGCACAAAACCCACTATCTTTTGACATTTAAACATTGCGCCAGAACTGACTGATCCCATCTTTTACCTAAATTACATGAGAAGGACCTCGAGCAGTGATTTTCATTGGTGGGTGGAATGCCCTTCTGAAATCACGAAAGTTAATTTTAACCTTTACGCGAAGAAGAAAATTGTTTTGGGTGTATAAATCATTACTTTCCCTTATGAGGTGGCCAGAAGTTGTCTGGCAGATGAGAAGTCGACTGTGGAGCCCTACCCAAGGGCATCCCAAGGGGCAGCCCACAGTATATAAGCCCACAAACACTTAATTTGGGCTTGCTACTCGGTGTCTCTGTGAGAAGTTATGTTTAGCCCATGGGGATACCGTTAGGCTCTGTTCACTAGCATTTTGGAAAAAAAAAAGTTCAACTTTCAAATCAATTCCAAAAAATGTACATATTTTCTAATTATTTTTTCAAAACATAAAAAATTTATACCCACAAACCCTCAGAATTCAACATCAAAAGACTCTACACACAATTCTAGCCATACATATAGTGTATATAATACACATTACATAAAAAAAATAATTTCTTATTACAAACCCAACAAAAAAGTAACTGATTTGACATTTACAGTAAAATTTATCCCCCTACCAAAATATTAACAAACAAACAACTGATTCTCAATCCATTTTTCCTATTTTCCCAAAATATAAACAAACAATTGACACTTTTTTCAAGTTTTCTTCCAAAAATTCATTCTCCCAATTTTTTTTTTGAAAAATAGCCAAAATACTAGTGAACAGGCCCTTAATTTTCTGTAAGATTATTATACATTTGACATACTGTACCTAAGAGATTATTATTTATGTGGAACGTCCAGGTACATTTATTAGTTGGTGACTACACTAGCGTTTTAACTGGTGAAGCGATTAGGGTGAGGGATTCCGTAACGTTTAGGCGGGCCAGTTTCAAGAAATGGGAATGTATCCCACGACTATTGATATTTTATATTTCAAAATTTTTAACATAATGTTGAAAATTGAAATAATGAGTTAAAATTTTAAAAAATTATAGGAAAAAAATTTAAGCAAAAATGTGAGTTCAACTCTTTCAAGAAATAAGATATTTTCCTTTAAGAACAACACAAAATAAAATAGAAAAAGAAAGATTGCTTTTGTGTCTAAAGTGAAAGTTATTTTAAAAGATAAAATGAAGAATTTAATATATGAAAGGTAGCTTGAATATCAATTTTACTAATATTCCACATTGATTTTCCAAATTATTCTTTAAGAATGATGATACAATAAGGTTATAATTGTACTTATCCACGTTAGGAATTTAGGAAGAATAGTACTGATAGACTTAGTATGAACTCGAGTCTCTACATCCGCATGAGGGATGACTTTGTATGATCCATACTGAACAGAATGGGTGAAAAAGAGTTTCATAGACAAAAAAATAGTCGAAAAAAGCGAAGGACTTACCTTATAAGCTCTTTTTAAGTTTTCTTTTTACTTAAAAGAAAAGCTTTTCATGAAATTTACAGAACTACACAAACCCACATTTTCAAAACTCCATCCTCCTTTATTTTCTTTTATCATGTCAAGCACCTAACAATTTAGAATAGACTTGAATTCATCATTATATATGAATCTATTTCGCTCCCCAAATCTATAAAAGGTAAACAACAACAAACATCATGTTCTTCTCATTTGATTGGAGGAAATATGTACGTACATTTCTTCTATAATTTTTAGTAATGTCTAAAAAATTATGACATTTTTTATGGATCTTAAAATTGCTTAAGTTGCTTCCCTCTTGTTTACTCAAAAGACTACCAAAATTACGATTTATGAGGAGTGTGTTGTAGGAAATCCACGACAGTTTCTGAGATAGTGTCAGTAGCTAGTCAAAATCAAATTGGAATCACTTAAATGTGAAGGAAAAAAACAAACTGATTACGCAATTTCAGTTTTAGGTTTTTTTACCAAACAATTTGAAGCTTATCTCAGCTGTAATAACTCAGTTGAGTTTCCATTAGAGACAACAACTGCTCGTGGCTAAATTGTCTGTCTTCTGAGATATTATTATATAGTATTTAATAGGTTTTTAGTCCTCGGGGGAATCAAAATTCAAAGGTATGGAAGTTGAAAATGCTCACGAAAAGAGATATAAATGACTGACTGTTAATTGCATCAGCTTTTCTTTTTTCCATTTTTTTTTTCTCTTAAGGCATTGTTTGGTTTTTGAGCTTCTTTACTTACTGGAGATGAGTACGGCAGTGGGCAACCCCTCTGCTGCCCCAAAAGAAGGATTAATTACATGTGAGATTTTCACAGCTTGGACCCATAAAACCCCCTTCTCTTGCATAGTTTGCCGTACGGTTTTCTTCTGCCCTTTTTTCCAAACTGAATATTACCAGTTTTTCACATTTATTACTATTATTTGGACTCTATTGAGAGTTGTTGCAGTTTATCAAAAATTAACTTAAAATAAAAGAAAATGAAATGGGCCCATCCAATTCAATGATTTTCGGTTTGAATCTTTTATTCCGTTTCATGTTTCATCTGTTACCCGCTTCATACATACATGTTATGCGTATTAAATATTTTTTTATAAAAATAATTAATTGAAAATCAAATATACGTGGCATATGTTTATTAAGTTGAAATAGAAGATGAAACATAAAAATAAATAGAAGATCCAAAGTGATTGATTTTTGGGCGGATTAAAAGGAGATTATGAATTCACTGAAATAGAATAAAAAATTGGGGTTATATTTGGATTTATTCTTGGAATTTTTTCATTATTCAGATACAAAATTTAATATTTTTCTCAAAAATTTGTTTTTTTCTTAAATATTATTAAATAATTTTGATTATTTCAGTCATTATATCAATCAAAACTACATACTTATATTTTCATTAGTATTTTAATATAAATATTTTTTAATTATTATAATAATTTAAACAAATATTTATGATATAATTTGTATAATTTTAGCCTCCACGAATTTTCCAAACCAACTACAAAACATATTTCCCCAAAATTTCTTAAACCACAATCAAACATTGCCTGAATTTGGTATGCCAAAATAGTATTCAAAATACCAAGATCAAATTAGTACCTTTTTGTTTGGCAGTAATTTAATTGGACAAACTGGTAATTAACCAAAGTTTTCCAAAAAAATTAAAAAAATAAAAATCAAAAGCTTAAAATTCAGTAGCAAGAGCACAGCGGTACTGAGTTGATGAGATCAGAGTGAGGTGTGGTGGTTGGGAATGGTGAAAGATTTACAACTGGCTAGGGCTGCTCACAGCGACATAGAAGGAGAATTTTTTTTTTCTCTAACTCTTAAACTAAAAAAATAAAAACTATATATATATATATAAAAAACTGTTACCAAATATTTAACTTAATTTTCAATTCAATATTATTCCATTATTACCAAATGTATAGTACAGGTTCGATCAGCCAGTTTATGTACAGCCCCCCCCATTACAAGGGTAATGTTCAATTGATTTTTCTTATGTATTTTAAGTTTCTACATTGGTAAGAGAGAATAAAGAATAAAAGTGTTGAAATATCGAAGTTTATATTGCTTTTTCATTGTTCATAGAAAACCTTCCGCTGGAGGGGAATTAATGCTACTGGATAAAAGACCCCTTTTTTTCTAAGTTGCATGAAATGGGATCAACGCCCCTTTTATTATTCTTTAATTACAATTTGGTTAAAAATTCAATATAATATAATTTACGGATTTTTAGCCGGTAGCCCAGAAATGGCCTGGACCAATAAAGAAATATTAAATAATGGCTTTTAGACTTAATTCAATCCTAAAAATTAATTCAATAGGTGAAAATTACCCAACTCATTAAATATTACAAATAAATTAAAGCTTTCAAAATGGACTATGATCTTAATTTGATTCCATAGGAATCAATTTTTGGAGAAGCGCAATCTGAAAAAGGTTTGCTCAAATCCAACACTTTCTGCTTGATTTAAATTTGTGTGCAACTTATGCCAAATGTGGCGTCATCTCAATCAAATCATCTATTTGTAGCTTCCCATCACACACACAGTGGATGTACCACAAAATATATTTGTACATCACATATATGTACTAATCAAACAAAATAAAAGAAAGAAAAAGTAGGAACAAAATGGTCATCAGGGCTGGCTTGTTAATCAACAATTTCTTAGAATATATCCAAATTAGTCTTTCACAGACAAATTTCATGGTAAATCTTGTATGTGCAAGAGAACCCTATTTTTAGGGTTCTTCCATAGGTTAACTAGAGGGTGGCTTCTATGTTTATTTGTCATTGCTCTAACTTACTACTTGAAAGGATGGGAGTCTATTCAATGGCCTATTGAAAGAACCTAGGTGGTGTAGATACTTAAGATTAAGACACATAATTTAGAATGTTTTAAACAGTTTAAATTCTCTATTTCAATTAAATGAAAGAATAGTAAGGAAGGAATACTGTATAGCTGGGGCTGAAGCAAATTTAGAAGTTAAGGAATGTAGATGATGACTCTCTTGTTTGCATAAGCTGGAATAAGGAAGAAATATGCTTAAATTCATACCAAGAAAGAGGGATCATAAAAGGCTAAATTCTTTTTAATTCAATGGTCTAAAGCCCTTCATGCCTTGTCTTCCTTTCTTTCTCTTTTTTGTTTTAAAAGTGGGAATTCTTTTCTCTAGTCAAAAGTATTTCACTATACATTAGCATAAAAGAGTACAAAACGGGACAAAATAGAATAAATTATATATATATATATATAAATGTTGACTATCTTTGTAACAATTATATTTGAAAAAAGAATTTCTTTCTTTGAAAAATGAAAAAAAATTCATGATTCCAACTTCAAGTACTCCATCCCAGAATCTTACAGGTGTAAAAAGATAAACACTATATATCCTTAAAATTTATCTTCATGCAGTGGTCAAATAGTACAAACAAATTATGCAAACAATCATATGTTAAAATCAGTTTGCTCAGATAAGTCCTCCCTAAGCAGTTGACAGAATTTCCACAAGAAAATTAAATACATGAACAGAAAATTTAATATTACCACAGGATCACCATCTGCTGCAGGCTCATGCAGAGTCCTTTCCACCAGAAGAAAATCACCACAGAAAAGCTAATAGAACCAACAATAATCGGCAGCTCTTGCTAATCCCACAAAAATCTACCCACCATAACAATTAAATCATCAGTCATCCACTTTGTCCAAACACCTGATCCTCCTAAATTGATCAGAATTAATTACACGAGTGACCAACTTTTGACTCTTATCTTTTGTCTGATTTTCAGTCCATAATTCTCCCATAAGCATCCGCCATGAAGTACCTGAAGCAGCTGTCACTTATGGCATTGGCTGTATTAGTGTTAGGAGAAGTATTTCCATTGCCATTTCCATGTTCATTTAGCCTTATTCTATGATCAACAACCCCTTGTTGTTCACTATTATCACAGTAGACTCTACCCCCTTGATTGGATATAGACTCATGACTCTGATAATTATATGTGCAGCTTTTTGAGTTAGACTCTTTTCTTTTCTTGTTGCACTTGAGTAGATAATTATTGACACTATCCCACCTGTCTTTGCACATCACTGCACTCCTGTCATGTCCAAAACAAGCCATTTTTGTAGCTATTTCTTCCCACAACAAATCTTCTGATATCCCTCTTTGTTGAAACTTAACTTCCATACCTGTTCTCAATTGTATGAGTTTAGTAATCTCACTTTCTGGCCAGATATCACCCTTAACTGAGTTGGTCATCGTCTCACTCCCATCATCATTTTGGTTTTCGCTTAGGCTACGAATCTCGGCCGCCATAAGTTCCTCCGGCGGAGAAGCCCTCGATTCTTTTCCAGTCAGTTTGTGGAGAGCATCCATTAGAGCAGCATCCCGAGCTTCGATCCAAGCTCTTTCGCTGGCCCAGAATTTGTGCTCTCTTTCTATCCTCGCGGCATCTTGTTTCCTCCATTCTTCTTCACGCAACATCCTTTCTTGCTCCTTATGCTCAATAGTCCTCATCATTTTCTCCATCCAAGCCTCCTGTTTATCCATCAGCTTCTTCATTTGCATATCTATGAAATCTCTAATCTTAACCTTCCAACCCCTTTTGCCCCTTCTTTTCTTGTTCCTCGGATCATTGTCATCTATCCCTTCGTTGAGATCGCTGTCGTCTGATGAACTCGTATCCGCATCGGAGTAATTGGACAAACTGAGGCTGGTGTCCGAGAGTTTCGGACCTTGAAATGCTTCTTGATTACTTGTGCTTTTATTGGGAAAATTGTAGAGAAAACTGCCGCCTACTTGATGTGCTTCCGAGACTGAAGCTGAATTATTAGTTTCGCCATAGAGAGCTTCAAGCTGTCTGAAGAACCTGTAGTGTTTCCCATCTTGCCTTCCAGCTTTGCCTTCTTTAGTCTTCTTGTAATACTTGTACAAATTCTCAAACTTCTCTCTGCATTTCTTGCCACTCCTCTGATACCCGTGTTCCTCAGACATTATCCTGAAAATATTTGTTTTGTTAAATGAAAAAAAAAAAAGAAACAAATATTTATTGAACATCATCAGCAAAATAAGTTTTGGAGACTGGAATATCAATAAATGAAGATCTTGCTGTAAAGTGAACCCTAGTTTCATGTAATGGATTGTACAAAAGCTTCATGTGATATTGATCTTTGCTAAGGATGGACAAACTCATGTGGTTTCTTTGATTCAGTAGTGTGGACAAACCCCATTTGGAATATGACTATTCAAAAGTTCCACGGAAAGTTTTCTGTGGAACTGGGGAGAGAGGAGCTGTTACTAAGTACTCATGTCTTTTCTTGAATATAAAAAACCCGAAATTTTTTTTTACTGAAAACACCGAAAAGATTGGCCTTTCTTGCAGCCAAAAGCGGGGAAAACTATTGACTTAAATAAGACACAGGTTATCTTATTACACAAGTGAAGATATTTAGAATGAAGAAGATAAAAGCAGCACCTGCTGAGACCTTAAACTGGACTTCAAGCTTAGCTGCTGTCATTTTCTTAATTAAAAAAACTGGATTGTTTAATGAAGAAAACTATTGGTAAGAAAAGGACAATAAGCTAAAAGGAGGAAATGAATGAAGAAGAAGAAGAACTATATATAAGCTATAAATTGAGAAAGAAGAGGAAGAAAAACCCACCCCCAGCTTCCCTTTTCACCCCCCAAACCATCCCAAGACTGCATATTTTTATTAAGGTTCTTGTGGACTCAATTTGTTCTAGTGCATGTGAATTCTTGTCTGTTAATAAATTAATCGAATAGAATAAATAATCCAACTCAACCACTGGGTTTGATTTTGGACAAAAAACCTAGAGAGTATTAGGTTTTTAACTAAAAGCTAGCCATATGGTATGTGTATAATAACGTATTACCTTGAGACCTCATCCCACAAGGGACCCTTCTGGTTGGCCTCCTTGAACTTGGGGTCAAGCCTTGATCTGATCTCAAGAAGAGTAAGCGTCTCTTGCCTCGGCCATCTCCCCGTGCCACCGTCTCCGCCCCCGCCGCTGCCATTCAGCCCACTCTCAAACCCACTGAAACAGCCCCCCGCGGCGGCGCTGCTTGACGCAGCAGCAGCACCACCTCCTGCATTAGTAGTTACACTAGGCGCACTAGTAGTAGACTCTGAGCGAAACATCAGCATGTCGTACGGGTTGTGGGGCGGGTTCAAACCCCGGTGGCTCGACAGCAAGTCCGGCGGCTGTGGGATTGGAGGAAATAAAGGCCTACTGCTGATGTACTGCCTCAGATCGGCCATCCCGTATTGATCTTCCATGCTCTGAATAGACTCAAACAAAACAATCCACCGTACGGCCTAATTTCAATAAGAGAGAGAAAGAAAGAGAGTGAAGAAAAGAAAGAAAGAGGGTTTAAGGGATGAGAAGGGGACAATGGTGAAAGGAGCGGCAGACCCGGATCGTGTCTTTACAGGAAAAAGGGGTTTTCAATTCACGTAGAGGACAATGGACCCATTTCTTTGCTGCATCAATGTATCTGTATTGTATAGTATTGTAGAGCGCTCTCTCTCTCTCTCTCTCTCTCTCTCTCTCTCTCTTCTGTGTCTATCTATATTCTATAGGGTTTTGATACGTACCTACAGTACGTATACATACGACGTATAGCAATTTAGTGGTCTGGGGGCGAATAAAAAGAAGACAAATGTCAAAATTTTACGAGGTGAAATTCACCCATTTTTGCTCTTCCTCTCTCTCTCTCTCTCTCTCTCTCTCTAAACTTTCAGTCCATAATCGAAAGCTCATCAGCCTCAGGAGTCCGTACACTCTGAGAATAAGAATTCAATGTGGTGATATATATTTTGCGTATAGTGACATCATTCAACTAAGAATGATAGAAGCTTTTTCATTTATTAAAGGACTGTTTGGCTCGCTGCTTTGTTTAGTCTTAAATTAATTGTTATTCCTTTAGTTCCCAGGGGATGGCTAATTTGCATTACAGTATTAATACTATTGCTATTTGTGTTTGAATTTTTGAAACAGTTGGCATATAGATCTCTCCAAACAAAAGGAATTTCAATCGGGGCTCGAGGGTACAACTATCCCCCAAAAAACTTGCCTTTTTCAATTTATTTATTTGTTTATTGGCTTCCCGATCTTTCCTATTGGGGAAGAAGCAGCCCCAGCTGCGAAATCTCAGACGAAAGGGCTGTTTGGTTTTATTTTCATTTTTAATTTTCATTTCCATCATTTTTAAAATTTGAAAAGTTAGTTAGTGGATGAAATGTTGAAATTTTGGTGATTATGTTGATTTTAATAGGTTGTAGGAGGAGAAAGATATAAATAATGGAATAGAGAGAGAAGATATATAGATCATTGGAAAAAGATATTTAGGTTATTAAAGAATTTGTTTTGAAAATGAAAATGAAAATGATGTTGGGTGAAAAATTTCTAAAAAGTGATGATTTTCATTTTTGAAATAGTAGAAAATGGAAAAAGTGAGTGTGGAAATGAAATCAAGCAGCCCCTAAATATTTATTTATTTATTTATATTCTTGGTGGAGAATGTGGTTGTTTGGTTGTTCATGAAAAAATAATGAAAACAAAATAGTTAGAAAAATGTTGGGCGAATAGGATTTTTTCTAATTTTTTTGGATTTTTTTAAAAAATTATTATTCAATCTAGTGTTTTATTTTATTTTTTTCCTAATTCTTGCTTGAGGGTTAATTTAGTCTTTGTCTTTTTGTTCTAGTATTTGAAGATTCTTGAGAAATTGTTGGATTGAAAGAAGCCGATGTTATCTTTCGGTGGAGGTGGTGGTCGGTTGGTATTGGACGTATATATATTCAATGTCAAGATCAGAATATATATAAGGTGTTGAATCAGCTAAAATGGGAAGATTAATTCTAAATTAGTCAAGATGTAGGGACAGTAATTATCCTACGGCATTACGGAATGTTTGGCGTTTTGGTTGGTCCAAATATTTTGATGAATAAAGAAAATTCTTAGAAAAAATAAAAAATTATAAAATTTCACGTCTATTTTCTTTTTCTTTTTCTTTTAATGTGGGAAGGGGATGGGAAAAAGAAAGTTGACGAATGCAGAGGGGCAGCCATACTTTTCTCTCATTTTCCTTATCTTGTATTAGAAAATTAAAATTTTCTCTAGTCATATCATGTTATTTTTTAATCAAGTGATAGCGAGGAAAAAGAGAATTGAGGAAATATGGAGGTACAAAAGAGAATTAAAGTATAAAATTATATCATTTAAAGTATGAAAAGAATTTTTTTTAATTAAAATTTAATATCCAAATGTATGGTTAATTTTTTTTTTTTTTTTTTGTCTTAGTATATTTCTAGCAATTATACATGCACAATTCTTTTTTCTACCATTTCCATCTTTTTTCATTAAATTTCTTATACGAAACATAGTTCGACAAAAATCTTAAGTAGCGAAAAGTATATACATTGCTAGGGATGCAATCGAGCCAAGTCAAGTCGAATTTGGCCAAAATTTTCAAGTCGAATGTATATATAATGCTCAAACTCGACAAGCCTAAAATTTTAAGTTCGAGTTCGGCTCGGCTCAGCTCAATAAGACTTAAATTGACAAATGAGTTGTAAATAACTGTAGGCTTGAGCTCGAGCTTGAACTCGAAATAAAAAGATATTAATATAATATATTTATTAATAAAATAAAATAAAATATTTAATTATATATTGGCTCATGAGGATGCAAACGACTCGAATTAGAGCTCGACTCGAGTATAGCTAGCTCAAGCAGGCGCAACTCGTTTGCACCCCTACGCTCTGCTGTTTAAAGTAAGAAAATTATTTTTCTATTTGTATTACTCGTAGAGATTCATGAACCAAACTTTTTAGTCTTAAAAGTAAGCAAAATTTCTAATGTTTCAAGTCAAAAAAAGTCATTACAATGTAGGCATTATCTAAAAGATAGGCTTTTAAATTTCTATCAATATATAATTTCAGCAGAACTTCTATATGTGGAAATATGTGGAAGCTGAGAAGCCTCAATACAAAGTTTGAGCTAATATCTAATGTGGCATTTTTTTTAATTTTTAATTTTATATTTATTGGGTAGACATGCTTTTGTGGAATTAATATGCTATGATAAAAGTCAGCAACAATCAACTTTCTTTCATGATTTTGGCTTTTCGACTGCTTTCTGTTTATTACCCTATCTGCTTTTATGGCTGAGCTTTTCGTTTTGCTCTTTATAGCAAACCGTTTTATGGCAATTTTTCCCAATTTAAACCGGGAAATGCCGAAAGGTAAGCAAGAAATGTCCCTTTTAGTAAATTCCATAGCTGGATACTTGTCTATTAGAGAATTCTTTTTATTTATATATCATATTTGGTCCTTAAATTTAATTGATAAAAAAATATATTTAAAGCATATCTATATCTTGAAATGATATAATTTTGTATTAATTTCTTGTACATCATTTTTTTTTTTTTTTTGCTTCCGTATTCTATAGCTGAATTCTTGATTCCAAATGAATTGTTGAGATCATTTGAAAAAATATAAATTTTCAATTTTTATTAGCTAAATATATAAGAGGTTGGGTCCGCATATCAAGGTACGAAAGGATAAGTAAGTTATTAAATTCTATTGTCGAGTGATTGTTTGATTTGATGGCATCACTCTCGTACCTTTATATGTCACGCGGTTTTGATCTAATAGTATTAGTCTCATAAATAAGATGTGATGTTATGAGTTCAAATTTAACAATTTTTTATCATGCTTGTGTATAAATAAAAATATTTCTATATGTGATATTTATAGTTATAATTTTATTTTTAATGAACTTTAAGTACATACGTGGATATGGTAAAAAAAGAAAGACTTAAACCTTAGATTTAATTACATGGAAGAACACTATTTATTATAAAATTGTCATCATTTACATCTTATAAATTCTATGATTTTATTTTATTCAAATATATTGGCAAAACGTCTTATGAGTTTCAAAAATATTTTTACAAGATTTTAAGTAAATTTACCTAAACGCGCACTTAGAACATGTATGATACGATATCAAATATAATATCAGTAACGAAAAAAAAATGATAATATAAAATGTGTACTAATAACATATATTATATGACAATAGTTTTTATTTTCGCTAGTAATATTTTTTAAATAATAATAATTTTATTTTATCATAGTATGACTTAATAGTAACAAAAATTAACTTTTAAGTTGTCAACATTAGTAATTAATGATATACCTACAATAATATCCTAATAATGACTATAAAAATTGTCATTATAATTTATAACAAGAGGACAAAAATACAAAATCTTTTGTCACTAAATATATATAATCAGTGATAACTGTATATTGTCATTAATTGTTTTGCTACTAATTTTATTTTATTTTTAAATTTCTTACAATTATAATTGAACTTTAGCTAGGGTCTTTTACTCCAATATTTGTTTAATGTTGTACTTCTTTTTGATCTAGGTGTTTAACTTTATACTTCATATTTTTTTTATTTATACATATTCATGTACATTAAGAGTCCGTTGAGGCTCGAACTCCTGACCTCTCACATGATGTGCTAGACTTATGTCATTGGGCATGTACCACTTGACAACTTTATGCTTCATATTATAGCCATTGAAAGTGTGTGTGATTCGAAAAATATGTTTAACCAGACTTGCACTTAGAACTTTGGAGATAATTGAACTTTACTTGGAATCTTCTATTACAATATTTGTTTCATTTTATATTTTATATTACACGTATGTTATGTCTTATGATTGATCACAGCTAAGTATATATTCTTAAATATATATATATATAATCTATTTGACATGCATTTATCACGTGGAATATAATATGTCAAAATGTGGGAAAACTAAGCAGATAGACTATAAAAGGATTGTGAAATGTGAATGGTTTTTACTTTTTTATAACTATACTGGACAGAACGTAAGATAGATTAACTTTATTAAATCAAGATAAACTAAAAGAGGCCCAATTCATGTAGAATTGATTGATATATGTACCAGAATTGATTTTAGTATAATAAAATTTTATAATAATTAATTCTAATAACAATTAATCTCCGAATAATTTATTTTATTAAATTTTAATTGATGAAAAGCTCCAAATTTTTGAAAGCATAAAATTTTTACTTAAACTAATCCAAGGTATAATTACGGCTTTAATTGCCGTACACTTTTGTAAGTCATGATTAACTAAAAAATATATTAAATTTAGACCATCAATCAACTTTACTATTAGAATAAAATTTTAAAATGATTTTACAAATTTCAAACACCATTGATCAGGGAGAGAGCGGACATGGATTAAATGTCCATGTGGCATGACATCTTTCTTGCCATGTCAAGGCCACATGGAGTCACCTATGATGCTTATCCTTATCAATCCTACAGGTTGATCTCACATGTGAGACGATCGTTCTCGAGATGATTAAATTGATAATTTTCAGATCAATTGTCGATAATAAGCATCAATATTTAACTTGACATGATATTAACCACCTCCGAGCTGGTTGCTATTGATATCGTACTAAAATTGATAGCTTTTGGATCGACCATCAATGCTTGTTTGTCAACACCCAATCCCACATTGAGGGAAGCTCACACCAAGGCTAGGCATCTATTCGATCTTGAACATCCACTCACCAAACAAAAGGTGGCACCCATCGGCCTCATCGAATGCTCCACAAGCCGAGTTTATTGTTTCGAAATCCTGAATACAAAGTCACATCTGCATTAAATACTGTTATTAACCACATCAACATCTAAGCTGTCGCGCTTCCTGTTGGTCAAAAAACCTCTTAAGCCCCTATAACTTTGATAGCAGTTATACATATGTATGTTTTGAACTTTTGTCTATTTCTTGCAACCATATATACTAAGCAAAACCCCAAGAATGAAACATTAAAAATATTCATAATTTTTTTTTTCCGAAAATCATAAAATTTAACATCCATTCAAAATGGACCCAAGAGAGTCTAAATAAAAATAAAAATTAGGGTCTCAGGATTTAGTTCTCCATACGTACACACATGATGATTTTGGAATTGTCATGTCATGATTGTTCCCAAATTCGGCAGATGCTTCAACGCAATACACCATAATTGCTTTCCAAAGAAGATCCCCTCCATCATCATAATTTTGCACCAATTCATCGCCACCCAAAAAAAAAAGAAAAAAAAAAACGCTTTGCTTACGAATTTAATACTCAAAAGATGATTAAAAAAAAAGAAAAAGAAATATACTATTAGTGAAGTCAATAATTGAATTGTTTGGCTGGTACTGCCACTTATGAATGCTGGACCCAATTCTTGTTCGTCTTTTTCGTTGAAAAAAGAACACAACTACCAGTCCATGTGAATACAAGGAACCACCCTCCCATAACCCCCCCCCCCCCCCATCCCCACCCCCTCCTGACATTCATGTACAATTTTTCTACGTACAAAACTTTTCCATTTAACACGACTTCAGTACACTTACGTCTTCTTCAGCTTTCAAAAGTTTGCTTGCTTCTCTGTATGGGATTGGCAGATCGATCGTATACCGCTTTTAATGCCTACAATTTCTTACATTTATGTTTTTCTTTTTCTTTTTGCTCGAATGTGTATTATGTGTTGTTTCTTTTATACCTATAATTGCTCTTAATGCTTGATTGTTTATTTGATAATAGTTAATTATTTTCCTAAGTTGCAAGAAGTCGAGTGTTAGATATAGTTTATAAGTTATTTTGCCTTTCTCATCTTTCGATGTGTCTTTTTAAAGTAAAACTCCCAATATATGTATTCCCATATTTTAATATCACGAAGCAGTTAAACCTTTCGTACTAAAGATGAATGTAATCATCATCATATAACATATGACGTTATCCACAGGAATGAACAATGGCCATGTGTCTCTTTCGGAGCATCTTGATTAGAGGCCTACGATGATATCTAGTTATCCACATCGATAATTTCGAAGGGTTAAGATAATTTATAAGTTATTTCTCCTCTCTTACTTTTTAATAAAATTTATGAATTTATAAAATCCTCAAACCGTTATGTAATGAAAGACCCTTTATCTAAAAATGTAATTTGTTAAAAGGTAAAGACAGATATTTGGTTTGCCGAGCCCAGTTGAGTGGGCATGTGACCCTAAAGGGGGCGACGTGGGGGTTGAAGCAACTACGGTTGCACCAATCCTAGTCCTAGATCGAGGGTGGATTCGAGACCGCAAGAATACTTAGATCAAATTAGGGACGATCCTCTTACATAAAATAAAAAAAAAATTAAAATAAGGACAGATATTTAGTAAAATTAATCCGCCAAACTGGGTTTTGTTTTTCCAAATTATTTTAGAAGATGAAAATGTATTCAAAAAGAAGCAATAACTCTTGTTCCTTGAAGTAGAAAATTGTCAATGGGTTTGTGGGCCAATGATATAAGTTTTCCACATAATATGAGATATTAGGAATTCGAACACCAACGGACTCCTGATGTGTGTGCATATATATAAATAAATAAATGTGGAGAATCAGAGTACTTGAAATCCCACAATACCTGGATCAGATATGAAGATGTCTAAACTGGAAAATGCACACCACCTAACCAAACGAATTTAAGAAGGAAGATCATTTTTCTACTAAAATCCAACCCCAAACCAACAAAGAAGATATATATGTACTCACAAGAACCCCACCTTCAGAAACTAATAAAAGAAAAAATGAAAAAAAAAAAAAAAAAAGGGAAAAATGTGTGTACATGAGATCAAATCAGAGTGGAAAAAAAATGAATCTGATGGCTTGTGATTGGGGGTGGGGGGGGGGGGGGGGGGGGGGCGAAAAGCAGAGATGAGAAAGAGAGAGAGCAGAAGGTTCCATCCATGCAGAAGAACAGAGCAAGTAATTTGATGGGTGTGGTGCACGAGTGGGCAATCCGTGACCCTTGATCCAAGCTGATCAGGTGCTGCATCCCTGCCTAGCTCGTCCTAACTCCTAATCCCACTGACGTCTTTTACGTACAAGTACTTAAAGCGTCCCATTTTTTCTGTTGCACCATCCATATATGGCTCCCCTCTACTAAATAATTTACGCACTCCCAATTATTGTCTTTACAAATACTTTGATTTACTGTGGAATCATTTCATGTGATTTTTTTTAAGAAAAAATAAAGACAAAAAATTGAAAGCGACTGTCTATAGACAGAGATACGGATTCCTATTTATTTACTGAAGTAGGAAAAAATTAATTATATATTGTTGGCTAATTTAGCTAAAGTGTAAAGAAAATAATTAGCCCACCAAAATTTAGATTCGAAACTTTATGCTTTTGAATTTTAATCATGTTTTTAGCTAAGTAGTATAATGTTTGTCGCGACAGTAGGGCATCTAATTTAAATAATTGCGTGATCAAAAGCTATAAATTGAAATTAATAATAAATAATAAAAGAAAAAGTTCTCTGTCGATAAAATGTGAATTCAAAGGGCAAATACCATTTAGACTTTACTTGCCTCTTTTAAATTGGCACGTTTTTTGTTGGCATGGCAACAGAGGTCCAATTTTTCTTTCATGTTATTGATTTATTTTTCTACATGAATAAAACTATTATTATTATTATTATTATTATTATTATTATTATTATTATTATTATGCTAGTACATATTAATAGTCGAATCCCGTGGACGTTGCATGAAAAAGGCCTTGTTAATGATTAATTTCCTCAATTTGTTCCCCACATAAAAATTTGGTACACTGATATTACCACATGATTTGTGGTGTGCTAACAAGTGATGTTTGTCTCAATGAATTTTGTCTGCTGGTTAAAGTTGAGATTCCAAAATTTTATAATTACTAACAAATAGAGTGTGCTAGAATTTGTATAATATAGATTAAGTATAAATATTTATTTATTTTCATATAACACTAATTTTTATAATAATTTAATATATTTATTTAAACTTTTACATAAATAAAAATAAAACTTATGATAAAAAAATGATAATAGTGGGGTATAGATGAGTGAATGGGTATCAATGGGTAGGTATTGCATAAGTTGTGATTTTCTACATTATTACTAAAGCATCTACTCTTTTTTATGTATTTTTAAATGATGCGTTTAAAATGCTATCTTTTTTATTTTTGAATAATCATATTTATACAATAACTATTATTTATAATCATATTACAACTATTTTAACATAAGTTTTTTTTTATTTATACGAAAATTAAATAAATATATTAAAATTATCAACTAATTAACTTAAATCCTGCTAAATGTGCAAATTATTTGTCTCACTTTATATCAACTAATTAAAATGATTATGCTAAATCCCTCAATAATATTTTGATACAATGATGTAATTGAACCCTACACTCGAAAAAAGAAAACAAAAAGGAAAAAAGCAATGTTTGTCCTCATGAGACGATTAAAAGATGATGGAGGATTATATGATGGGTTCTGACCCGATGCATTAATCAAAGACGAACTTTGTTAGAATTATGGTGGATTGATATAAGTTTTTGGTAGAAGTAATAATTAATTTTGATTGTCATTAAGGAAGAGTGGAGCAAAATAAGGTCAAAAAGGGTTTTGATTGCTGGCCGGAAAACATGAGACAACAAAGGGGAATAGTTTTTCTTGTTTCTTTCTTTTTCTTTTTAATTTTTTTTTATTTAACTACCAATTTTTTGCAAGCAGTTTCTGTGCACATAAAATATTTTAAACTAATCATATTATTAATGTGTGTGTATATATATATTCTCATATTCATTATAAAAATTAACATATATTTAAAATGTATATATATAATTTGCATAATTATAAAGGTAGTAGTATCATATAAGTGAAAATTTCATAATACATTACCAGATATATAAAAAAAAATCAAAAATTATTAAAATATCAAGATTTCTTGTCACAAAATAAGTTTTTAAATGAATGACGGTTATTTGAATATGTAGAGTAAATAAGAGGACAAATTTAATATACTTGAAATTTGATATTTTAATTTTTATTTTAGAGAGATTTTAATTTCATAACAATATAGATCAGTTGGAGAGCTTAAATTAATTTTGTAAAGTTGTGTCTATCGTTACATGGGGGAATGAGTTGTCACCCTAAACAAACTTAATCATTAAACTTAAGAAAAGCAACAAAACTAAGTTGTCATCCAACGGAAGTGGGAGTTTCCTTTTTGGTTGGAAAAAATATCAAATTTTGAATTAAGACAGCCCGGGCTAACTAGACACCTGTCGGCTCCTGGTTGAATTACATTTATTTTTTCGGATTGATGCTCTAACTAACTCTATTAGTTGCTCCTCTGTCTTCTACTAAACCAACCCAACAATCACTCTCCTATAATATTAATGGTTTATTAATACTTAGGGTGGGATTTTTTAACTAATTTTATTTATGGATATGGTATTATATAAAGAAATCTTTCGTTGAACAACTTCTATTATAAGAGGATTATTGTTGATTCTTAGAGTGGATTCCAATTCATTGATCATTAGATTACTAATTTATAAATTCAATACCAATTTGAAATATTGATGTATTTGAGAATTCCCGAATCAGTGATTGTTTATAATTTTTCAAAATATTTTATCGTATTTCGAATACTCAGATAAGTATTCAATGAAGTGGTACCGTTTCTATCGCTATTCCCAAATTTTTTCCTTCAACCTAAACCTTATACCAAAGAACACGTTACGGGATGCTAGAGTTTTCATCGACAAATGCCCTTTAATATTTAAATTAGTAAATAAATTTTATTTTTTAGAAAAAGTAGAAAATTGATTGTGAGAATAAAAATAACAAACTTAATAGCATTAGAAAGAATAAAGAGTGTGCCTCCCTATTTGTGCATTTCAGGCACACATTTATAGTTGTCAGAGGATTGTATGTCTTTTTGGAAAAAAAATGCTATATGAATAGGCATGTCCATTGATGCATCATTTTTTTTAACCCTTTATAGTTGTGATTACTAATTATCCTCTTGTATAGTAATATATTTATGTAATTCTCTTGAAATTTAACTTATTAATTTGGTCCACTCTGAGCAGACCTCTAAAACGGCTTATTAGGTTTTGGAGCAAAACCCTACTATTAATTTTATTTTATGCCCAATTTCCAAGCTTATACCAATCTCTATTAGAGTGACAAAGCTATTCTTTATACTATCAATAGAATCAATTATAACAAAATAGTATTCTTGACACACTTGATGTGTGTACTAAAATTTTTATAATGTGAAGTAAATAAATTTTTTATTTATTTTTTATATAATGCTATAAATTTTTAATAATGTAGATCAATCAAAATAAAAGGCTAAAATGGAGTAGAATAATTGAGGGAAAAAAAAAAGAAAATAAATAATTAAAAAGAAAGAAAGAAAGAGAGTGGAGAAAAAGAAAAACTAATTTAATTGACATTATTTTATAAAGTGGGGTTATTTTTGTCAACTTATTTGAAAACATACCACTAAAGTCTTGGTGCTTTATATATATATATATATATATATATAGTAAATGCTCAATGCGTATGCTAAAATTTTACAGACATTTAATTGTCTTTTTTAAATATCACTATAATTTTCAATATTTTCAATGCATTTATTTAATTTTTTATGATAAGTAAAAAAAAGAACTAAGATTGAAGAAAAAAATAAAAAAATTGGAGACAAAAAATATCAAGAAGGAAAAAGATAACCACCTCAGCAGTACAAGGACTAACAAATAACAAAGCGCGCAATTCATGAAAACTATCCAAAAACATATCCAAAAGGGATAAGTGTTTTGTATATAGTAAGTATAGATAATATAGATATTAGGCTTATATTCTTGGAATGCATAAATAAATTTCATAGTCGAATTTCCAGGATAGGATAGACCAGAAATTCGAGTTTTAATTGACGGTTTTTTTTAAAAACAAAAGTTAGAACTTTATAGTTGTTATATATTTAATTTTGCCTACTTATTGTATCGTTTTTCTTTAGGATGAAAGTTCTATTCTTGCCTGCAGTAGTGATTCCTTAATCGTTGCACCAAGTATACATATTGGGCCGCAGAAAAATTCCTCAAAGCCCAGAATGTTGGAGATGATGGGCCGGCATACCGAAGACTACAGACCACAAGCCCAATCCCAAGTGGACACGTCACGTCAAGTCCCACTAGTAATAGTCAATATATGTTAGTAATTTATTGATTATTAATAATTATATTTTATTAATCATTGATAAACATTTTACATGTAATTATGATTTACTGCTTCTTTAAAAAAAAAAAAAAAAAAAGGACAAATATAACAGTTGGTGACCCTGGATATTTCTTTTCAGAATTTAAAAAGTATTTGCATCAAAGTTCATCGTCTTTTTAGCTTCACAACAATTTGGATGGGTATTTTATGTCTTTCTAGTGGGGCAAAACATTCAAATTTCAAAACACCAGTGGAGCTATTATTTATTTATTGGAAATGAAAAAAATTAATTCAGTATATGGTAAATTGGGTGCAATGTATTTGATCTATTTAAAATATCAAATTATAATTTTATAGTGTAATAGTTTTAAATAGAAAAAAGTATTGATTCAAGTTATCTAACAATTTGGCAGAAAAATAATTAAGAATTGTGATAAGGGCCCGTTTGGTTTCATTTTCAAAGTTTATTTATATATATATATATATATTTTTTTTATATATTACATATAATCATTTTCCCTCCAAAACACAATTTTTTTTCCTTGAATATCCTTCATTATCCCCAAAATTTTTCCATTTTTTAATATATACATACATATATCATATATATATATATTATTATAACAATAAAAAAATCACTCAATTTCATTTTCACCCCAAAAATCTAATAAAAAAACATTGATTTAACTACTACAGTAAAAAAAATTTCTTCCCCAAAACATAAACAAACATACCAAAATTCTCCATAATCAGTTTTTAACTATTTTTCAAAACATAACCAAAAATTAATCACATTCCCCAATACAAATTTCATATTCTCCAATAATTTATTCTCCCAAAACACATAATAAAATCACACAAAAAATATAACCAAACATTCTCCTAATTTGCCATTAACCATATTATTTTAACTCACATATTTAAAATAATTTAATTAAAATTCCTAACCCCCACCCCACCCCAACCCCTGCCTCGCCCCATAATGGGCCGGCCATGGATATATTCCCCCACCTCCCCCCAACCACCTGGTGGGTGGCTGGCCGAGCTCACCATGGCCAGCCGATGGCCATGGTGACCAAGTCCAGCACCTCGCCTGGCTGCTCAGCCATGGTCGCCGCCTGGCCTGGTGGCCTCCTAGCCAGATCTGGCCAGGCAGCGACCATGGTGGTCCGTGGTTGGGGTGGGGTGGGGGTTAGGAATTTTAATATATGTTTAAATTTAATTAAATTATTTTAAATCTATGTGAGTTAAAATATTTGGTTAACGACAAATTAGGGGAATGTTTGGTTATATTTTTTGTGTGATTTTATTATGTGTTTTGGGAGAATATGAAAATTGTGGTGGAGAATGTGGTTAATTTTTGGTTATATTTTGGAAAATAGTTAAAAATTGACTCTGGAGAATTTTGGTATGTTCGTTTATGTTTCGGGGGAGAATTTTTTTTTATTGTAGCAGTCAAATCAATGCTTTTTTGTTAGATTTTTGGGGTGAAAATGAAATTGAGTGATTTTTTTATTGTTATAATAATAATAATAATATATGTATGTATAAATTAAAAAATGGGAAAGTTTTGGAGATAATGAAGGATATTCAAGGAAAAAAAATTGTGTTTTGGAAGGAAAATGATGATATGTAATATATAAATATGTATATATATAAATAGATGTGTATATATATATAAATTATATACTATATTTGAAATTTAAAAAAGAAAAGAAAAGAAAAGGCATGCATGCTGCCAACTAAACAAGAAAAAGATAAAAAATGCCTACTAGGCAGTCCAACGATGCAGAAACAAAAAATGCCCACACGATTGGTGTGTCACGTTACATTTTCCGGCGAGTTTCCCTGGCTCGGGCGAAAAAAGGATGAAAAATGATAATTTTTTAATACTTATATGACTAGAATAGATATTATGCAATTTATAGGACGAAAAACCAAATGAGGTAAAGTTACAGGACGAATTTTGTAATTTTGTCTATCATGTCAGCTGCCAATGTGGCAGAAACAAGTAATGTCCACATGCTCGGTGTGCCACGTCACATTTTTCGGCGAGTTTCGCTGGCTCTGGCGAGAAAAGGACGAAAAATGATAATTTTTTAATACTTATAGAATTAGAATTAATATTATGTAATTTATAGGACGAAAAATCAAATGAGGTAAAGTTACAGGACGAATTTTATAATTTTATCTAATTTTGAAAATATTGATTCTATTCCCATTCATTCCCCCAAAGTTACCAGCCATTAAGTTTCAGTTGTACAGCGCATCTCCTCGAAGATCTCCAAAATGAGCTTATCCGTTCCAATGGGACCATTATGTCTGGTTTTAGTTTTAAACTCATGTCCCCTTGGTGTGTGTCAAAACCCTTGAATTTTGCAAATCAATCATTACTTCATACAAATTAAAAATTAAATACAACTAAGCGAACAATAATTCTTCCCCCACAATAAAATAATTGATGAAATTACAGTGGTATTAACAAAATAAGAAAGATCAAAGGAATCATGATTGGTGCTGTTCATCAATTTTGGTAACTATTAGTATAATAATATATAAAATAAAATATGAGATGGAGTTATACAGTCAATGAGAAATTAAATGCTTTAAATTCTGTCTTCATAAATAATAATGCTATGAGCCACTTCTTTGGATTGATAGCAAATGAAAGAGTATTTTGTGGACTTTGAGATTACAACTATGTGAGAGGATATTTTGTTTAAGTCTTTTTGAGTTTTGGTGGATTTAAGACTCAAATGATTTATTAATATGGTACTAATACATCAATCATGTTTTAAAAATTATTATTAAGCAATAAATTTTATGGCCATAGAATTTTAAAATTTTTGATGTGGTATTTTTAAAGATATCTTTCATTAAATAAGTCAATCACAAATTGAGTTCCACATTTCATAATTTTGAAATTCTCTTTATCTACCATGTTGAACATCTGTACGTCTGTCTCTACGTTCAACAAAATTACTATATAATGTGCTTGAATTAAGTCATGTGGTTCATTATTCTTGTTTGTTGCGCGATAAATAGATTCATTACTTTATTCTTATTACTATCCAAATATCCTATTAATAATTATTACACTTCATCTGAAACATAGTTTTCAGCAAACAAATCCTAAAGGTCGACCTTAATTTTGACTAAAATTACAGATCGAACAAAAAAATTCAATCCTGATTAAAAGAAAATTACAAGAATCCACATCAATAATCTTATGTAAAGATTAAAAGAAATTACTCTTTTGAGGTTTGCATAACATGTGATTTGTAATGTAAATTTGTTGAGTAAAACAATATATATATATATATATATTGTTAGTGGGGTTAGGATAGGGAGTTATTCATCATCCATAAAAATGTCAATTTGAAGGTTTGATTGCCAGAAAATCTCTAGAATAGAAAGCTTACGAAGCACAAATTAAGAAAAGAACTGGCGTTTGTGGTCCGCGCGCGAGCGATTTGGGCAATAGCTTGGTGGAAATTTAATTAGGCCTCCATCGTTCAAATTGTTATTGGGATCTGACTTCATAACTATCTTATTTTACTGCGCTGTAATCATTTCTAGCAATGATAGAAATGCATTTGGTGGGGTAATTGGAACAAAGGGGTTGTTATAGTTGTTACGGCACTGTATCCATTGTAATCAATTTAGTCGCAATTACTACGGATACTTCAAAAACTACGCATTATTAGTATCTCCACTAGCAACATATGTTTTAGCATAAAATAAAACAAAGAATATTGGTCAAGGGATCTAAAAAAAATGATTTTTACAATGCTATACCAAAATTTAATATACACATTATATTTTTAAAATTTTTTATTTTTTTATTTTTTTATTTTCTCCTACACAATTAACAAATGAACCATATATTATTTTTAATATTAATCGTACAAAATCGATCCCTCAATTATATTTAACTATAATAGTGGATATTTTATTATTTATTGACATAATTAAAATTAATATTATAGTAATGTTTATAAATTTATGCATGCAGAAATGGTACCGTGATGACTAATATGAAAAAAATGATTCATTATGTCGTGGAATATAATAAATATATCAGATATCATTAATAAAATATAATTAATAATTTTTTACAATATTTGATATTATTCTATGTTGAAGAAAATGAGGATTTTGAAACAGTGTAGAAATTATTTTCACTCATTTTTTAATGCTCACTTGTTATAAGAGCAAAATCATCCATTAATATATGTTAGTGTGATTGGAGTTTTATGTTTAACCACGATAGTTAATAACATGTGCACCCTTCAATTTTGGTCTGATAGCTTCCAAATAAATCTTCATTGTAGTTATATGTACATATCCCTCCTTCGTTGTTTGGGAATCTACTACATCTACAAACTCTGAGGTATGTCGCTGTCGAGAAATCCAAACAAAGTCAGTAAAAATGGGCACATATACCCTTATGGAATTTTCGAGTGAAAAATTCAAAAAATTATACTAAATAATTGATGAAGTAATTGTAATAACTGATAAGTACTTGTAGTCTAAGTAGCATCCGTCTCTTTTATTAAGTGGGAAGTCTTGTGTTCTATCCATAATGGGCGTGCTGTGTACTTTATGTGCTTTGTATTTAGTTTATACTTTGATTATTTGATTTGAAAAAAAGAATATATTACTTTGTTGAAAGGATAACATTTGTCATTTGTAATGTTCTTTTAAAAAAAAAAAAAAAAACCTCATAAGAGCGTATTTAATTTTTTGTTTTTTGGAGAGAACATTCGATTATCAAATCAAGAAGATGACATTTACAACAAGTCAATACAATTTAATAATCAAATCAATTAAATAAAAAATACAAACTCTACAACCAGATGCACACATAAGGTGCACAAAAAAACACGTAGGGAAAACTGATGATATTGGTCTATAAGCCACTAGACATTAGAGTATAATTAATTGAAGTGACACAAAACGAGGAAATTAAGTGGCAAAAATATTTGGGAAAAAAAATAAACCTAAATAGCGGTAAACATGATCTTGGAAAGATAGAAGTTTTTAAGTTTTGCACACCTAATTGATACGAATTGTTGCATAAGTTACACGGAAGAACTAATATACAAGTTGTTTCTTACGTTTTTATCGCGAATTTGTTGTAATAAATGAACACTTTCAAGGATTTAGTATTTCAAAAGTTTCCAAATCAAAAGAATGTAAATAATGTTGACGTAATCTCTGTTTTGTCCTCGCCCCAAGCTTCTTTAAAACCAAACAAGGTTCATAGCTTTTGAGCCTTACTCAAGTCCAAAATTAGCACAGAGTAGCAAGCTACATGGACCTTCACGGTTTCCCACTCACTTTGATAGCTCATTTTAATTTAATTTTTTATTTTTAATTTTATATTACTGTAACGGGTCAATAGCTATGTTTCAATAATAATAATAATAATAATAATAATAGAGGACTTTTATAATTAAGCCCAATAAAAAATTATCATGATGTTGGTTATCCTTTGTCTATCTTCTGTTTATAAAAGAAAAGATGTAACTATATGTACCTTCATTATGCACGATAATAGAATAGCACTAATTTTTAACTATTATAAACTAACATGTGACCATACATAAAATTGATGAAATATATATATATACACAAAATCTTGAAGGAACTAAAAATCTTTGTTATCAACTAAATCTGTTTAGAACTAGATTCCTAGCGTGCGTATATTTATATAAAAAAAAATTAAAATCTGGCTGAACTGAAGTTTTATAATTTATAATGAATAAGTCTTAACTTCGAGTATCACCATAATGTTGTGCTTAATCTATTTTGATTCTACAATAATAATAAAAAGTTTATGATATTTGATTCTATTTTAATTTGAAAAATCGAGATGAATTAGGTTTAAATTTAGGATTTTATTATTCATCTTCTTTTCGAAATATCTTTTTTCAAATAATAAAAAAAAAAACTTGTCATTAATAAGTGTGAGTGAGATAATACTGTAATACAGCAAAATTTTCATTAGATCAACTTTATCATCATTATCGGTCCATGTATATGATGAATTGACGAATACGTCCCTCTTCCTAATTCCTATTTCCTATTTCCTTTAATATATATAAGATCATCTCTCTTATTTCTCATTCAAATGTGTCTTTTGAGAATGAAGCTTCTCCAACAATATATACTTACTTCAATATGACTAAACTTGAATCTTCGTATTTAGCAAAGAATCGGCCGAGTCAACATCACATCTCGTAATAATACAGCTGAGGCGGAGTTGGATTAGACATCAAAATAGGAGCAAAAATCCAAGCCCGATTCCATGTCACCTACATATCAGCGTCCCGCGCATTCCATTTCCAGCATATGCAACTGATAAAATAGTAAGTCCCCACTGTCATTTAAAATCAAATCACTCACTCTGATGTACTCAACTCTATAAGTAAATTAAATTAACCACAAAAAGTTCTTCACTGTTGCGCCCTCCAACCCAGAATTCCAACACCACGTCTGGCATACACCCCATATCCTCGCACCTCACCATTTTTATGAACAACTGGTTTCAACTTTCAGCTTAACTTCTCACTTTTTCATCTCCATCCCACTTCCAATTGCAAAATCTTAACTTCCAAATCCACAACATATATAAATGGATTCCCTTATAATCTTCAAGCATCAACAACTACCAATTCATGCACATGCAATACACGGAACTGAGATATATAGTTATATACAATGTCGGAATCTCCCCGGGGCAGGCGAGGAAGCAGCAGCAGTGTTTCTCCGCCTTCTGACGGCGGCCCGCCTGCTTTTTCAGGCCGCCACTCAATGTACCGCGGCGTGAGGAGGAGGAAGAGCAGTGGGAAATGGGTTTCTGAAATTCGGGAGCCCAAAACGCCGAAAAGGATATGGCTTGGCACATTTCCCACCCCTGAAATGGCGGCGGTCGCCTATGATGTGGCGGCGCTGGCTCTCAAGGGGAAAGAAGCCGAACTCAACTTTCCTAATTCAGCTTCTTCTTTGCCCGTACCTGCTTCCACCTCCCCGCGCGACATCCAGGCTGCCGCCGCCAGTGCTGCTACGGCTGCGGGGGCCGCGGTGGATGCTCTTGGCGGCGGGAATTATAGTCATCAAACGTTCAAAAACCCGGAGGCACAGCATGAAATCCCTGTTATGAATGAATTTTTTGATGAGGATTTGGTCTTTGATTTGCCTAATGTTCTTGAGAATATGGCTCAAGGGTTGCTGATTAGCCCTCCGCGCATTGGGTTTGCAGATGATTATGAGAGTTCTTTTGATGAAAGTATGCAGGATGAGTACCTCTGGAATTATCAATAGTTCATCACCAGTAATCCCTAAATTGAAGTCGCATTTTAGTTGCTTCAAGAATGGTCACAATCAGCAATAAGGAATCTCGCGCTTGTGTTGTGTTTGTGCTTTGTGTGGTAAATATGCGTGTGTTTGTGTGTGAACAAAAATGAAAATGCGAGTACGAGTGTGTTACACGTCCGTTAATTTCTGTTGCTTGTGTAAAGGATTTCCTGCTTTAAAGCTTTGCCTTCATAAGTTCTGTTCCATACCTAATGCCTTGATAGATTGATAACACAGTTTTAACAAAAACTTGACGCGCTTCTTCAGACATTCTTAAAAATCTAAAAATTAGATGTAATTAATTATTCATAATATATCTTCACATCAGCATACTCTCTACTTCAGATGATGAGAAAAGCATTAATTTTATGATGTAGAGTTTGATTGATTAACCCCTCGTTTGGTTTAAGTTGACATGCATATACGATTAATCTAGGGTTTTTCGATTGCTAAATTTTTGTTGAAAATTTCTAATTACTCAAATTAATTTGGCTGTATATATTCAACTTATAACCACTTTACAAGTAAATTATCTTTTGCAGGAATTAATATCTTTTGAAATCAAGCGTTCTAAGTACACACTTTGGATCCTCTATTATATTTCGTGTTTCATCGTCTGTTTCAATGTAATATATATGTCGAGTGTATTTGGTTCTCAATTAATTATTTTTATAAGAAAATATTTAATACACGCATCATATATTCATGCAATGGAATAAGAAATAAAATATATATTGGAATAGAGAATTTAAACCGCTAAGTAGAAGCCCAAAAAGGGGTTTGTAAATGTGCAAAAAGGAAATGCACCAAATGCAACTGCTGAGGGCAATCGCATAGTGTGGAGGGCAGCACATAGATGAGATTGGAATAAGATTTGGTAAAGAAAACCTATCAGGTTGGGTAGTTTAGTCAATACATAGGAATCATTTAGTCGTTGATTTTTAGGGTTTTTTGATGCACTGGTACATTGATTTTCTGGTTCTAATGGACATGGAGGCAAAAGGTTTTGCCTGGATGGACTAAGCCTCGCTATCATGGGGCCCGGCTTTTCTCACCATTTTTAATTTCTTCTTCTTTCTTTTTTGTAATATAATAAATAGGATAATATTCATATTATGGTTGGAAAACTTCTTTTATTAGTTATGGAAAATATTTTTCAGGTCCAATAACGTAAAAAAATGATTTTATAAGCTATTTAATTTGATAATTAAATGTTTTATGATCAACAGTTAATCATTACTAGTCTAGTAAGCAATGTTTGAGAAACCGGACCGGTAATTGAACCAGTAGCCTTATTGATTACTGGTTTGACCGGTTCAACCGGTTTAACCACTGGTTTAACTGGTGTAACGTCATAATTATATTTAATCTTATATACGTATATTAGAAATATAAAAAATGTAAATATATATATATGTAAAGAGAAAAAAAAATTGCTTAGTATTATGAAACTTTCTCCAAACTCTACTCTATAATAATATCTATACATCAATTTAAAATATTAACTCATGAAATAAAACTTGTTAGGAAATATCCTTATAGAATCCATTACAACTTACAAAAACAATAAACACCAACTCAAATAGCATAAAAGTTTAAAAAATAAATAAATAATATTTATTTAATTAGTTTTTAATTTCTATTTTTTTAAAAAATAAAAGCCGGTTTTTTTGAAAAATCAGTTCACTGGTTGAACCGATTTTTTACCGGTTTACACTGGTTCGCGCCGATTTTATACATCAAACCAAATCGGAACCTTGACCGGTTCCCGATAGAATCGGCCGGTCCAGTCTGATTTTTTAATATTTGCCAGTAAGTTTTGACCAAAGGACATAAGTTTTATATATAAAATGTTATGTTAGAAGTTCGAATTTATCAAATTCTCTGACACACATGTGTATAAATAAAAAATAATTAACTATTAATAACATATCACATGTGAGTTTGAATTTCATAGGACGTATGTGGGAATCAGCCACAATCTTTATTATTTAAAAAAATTACTATATATTTTTTCAGAAAAAATAATTAACTATATATTAATAGTCGCTGATCTATCGGTCGAACGATACTATCTTGAGTAGAATTTATTAGGTGATAAAATGTATAAGAACAAAAAAAAAAGTTCAATTGTGGTTCAAAAGAATACCTTGGACACTACACATGGTAGAGGTGATCTTTGGGCCCTGTTGTAGTGCAGCAGTTGCCAAGTACCAATGGTTTTGGTGCAGTCAAGATAAGTGATAATTAGGTATTAAGCTAATTGGTGAAGCCCCATAAACATAATTATCGTTTGTCTTGACTTGCTAAATATAATTAGCCATCTCCTGTTGATCAATATTGATGACATACTCTCCTTGTGAAGTTGGGTGCCTTTTGGCATCTGACTAGATTATTAGATGGAAAAATTTAATGACTTGCAATTTTTTATATTAATTAATGCTTATTAACAAGAATTACCAGAAAAATAGAAGGCCACCATTTTTGGTCCGAATGGAAATTTCAAGAGGTGATGGGGAGCCCAACATTTGATTTATAGGCTTGAAATTGCGGTCCAAATTTAAAGAGGCTCAAATTGATCTGAAATTTATTGATATTGGGCTGATCCTTTAAAAGGAGCCGACATTGAGTATTATAAGTTCGCTTCTAATATCGGCACTGTTAATAAAGCATTAATTAATTTATTTATTTATTTTTCTGGGAGTGTGTGATTTTGAAAAATGTGTCCAAATGTTCTAATTTAATCTTTTAATTCTTATAACTATTTACAACTTTAGTATTACACGTATTACCACTTTATAGTCCCACAATCATTGATAAAAATTATAAAAAAAATTCATTTCTCTGCAATTTTCTTTTATATTTTTAATTTATTGCCATGAGTATGTTTCTCGCATCTATACTATTTCAATTTATCACCTTTTATTCTTATTAATAAATAATTTACACATGTATATGCATATCAGTTAGATTTTAATTAGTAGATGCAAATGTTGAATGATCAATTTATTTAGTAATATGGTCGTTACACTTGTACGAGTGAAATTTGAGATTTGAATCCTTGAAGCACGTGTGAGTGTATAAAAAAAGGAGCTAATTTTTAATCCCATCTTATCATTCATTTGATTAGAATGACAATAAAAATTTAAGCCCGCAAGAATACAAAAAATTCATGTTTATATGTGCAATTTTCATGATAAATTAATATGTCACCTCACATTAATTTATTTATCATAATAATCAAACTATATCACAATGATAAAAAATCATACAAATTATCACATCATAAATAATTATAAGATAACCCAAAAATCCAACCAAACTAGCCCTAAAAAAATAATTAAATGAGTACACATGACTCTGCATGAAAAATTATATTCTATATGTTTACCTATAATGAATTTCAAATAGATTCTCATTCTTATATATATCAATATATATGTATGTATAAAGTGAAGAGGCTTTTATAGTGAATTCTGATGTAGAGATGATAGCATCTATGTTTGTAAGAAGAATTCCCAAGAAATATGGAGCTTTCCCTTTTTAGCTAGTAGTATTTTCCCCAAAATTGGAGAACTTACAATTGGGTCTGATGAAATGGACAAAGCCTCGCCTTTCCAGTTTGTTGTCAAATAAGCCCAACATAACTCTGGAAAATTGTGGACGCAGCCCATTTTGAATTCTCTATTTAATTTTTCATTCCTTCCTCCATTTCAACTTGATGTATATGTGCTAAGTGTATTTTTAATTCACAATTAGTTATTTTTATAAAAAAATATTTAATACATATATCATATATTTATGAAATGAGATAGGAATAGGAAACAAGAAATGAAATAGAAAATTTAAATTGAATGGAGTTGGCCCATGAAAAAAAAAATATTCAGGTAAAAATTTAATAAAGAATCAAACAATTAACAGATCAATCTGCAGATTGTACAAATTTACAAGTATGAAGACATGGTATTTTTCACACAAAAGAATAAAATTGAATAGTGAACATCTCCAATAACATGAGAATTAATCTCCCTTTCCATTCAGCAGCCCAAGCCAATACGCAATATATATTACTTATTTGGCTTCCTCCTTGACAACTTCTCCCACTTGAACAGTTTTAACTTTGAATCTCTCCAATTTTTTTGCCGTTTTTCCCCCTGAAGATCCATCGATTTCCCGTGTAGCCAATACACTGATCTCCTTCCCTGTTTGATCAGCATTTTGAATATCCCTGTGAAAAAACCTGCAACTCTCCAGCAACTCAGAGAATAGCTTTATTTTCGAGTTCTTTATTCTTTCAACTAGGAATCCCTCCAGGGGCGTCTCCTTCTCAATCTCGCAGAAAAATTTCTTCAGCAGAACTTCTCGGGTTCTTATATCTGCTTTTCTTAAGCACTCGACGAGAATCTGAAGCAGCTCATCAACTGCGTCTGATTCTTCTTCTACAGTATGTTTTCCAGCTTCTGGGAAATTGCTTATAAATCCTGAATATTGTGTTGGTTCGGAGTTGCTATAAAACTGATCGTTGCTCTGAAATCCGTATTGATCTGTCCAGAAGTACTGAGGATTCATTTGATAAAAATTGATGGACTGATCTCCAGGCTGTGGAAATTCTGGTCCCATATGATTCGGCTGCTGAAATCTGCCCCTGCAATTGTTTATCTGTTGGCTGAACATTGGAAATTTCTGAAGTTGTGGAGTATAGATAAGCTTGTTTGGTTTTGCGAGAGGATTTTGAGGATTAATGCAAGAAAAGGAATTGAGAGATGAATAGCTGAATGTGAGCCTGAAGGTCATGGCCTTCTTCTATATATACACGTCAGAGGCTGCGTTTTTGACTTAGCAAAATTATATATATCTCAGCTTCTCTGACTGTTCAAAGCTTCAGATTTATTGACTCGGACAATTTTTTTCAGAGTTGTAGAATTTGGAGTGTGTCGGTGTGTGTTTTAACCTTTCTGTCTTTGTACTAGTTGACATATTATTTTCTGAGGGATTAGGTAAATCTTTTGCCCAACCTACGCATAAGTGCACTTTTTGCTATTTATTATAGATTTATAAAGAAAAGCAACCCCGCCCCCCTGCTGGGCGGCTAGCTGCTAATTCTAATATGTACAACTGGTCCTGCTATTGGAAATTCAGAGCAGATGTAAGATTAGCGAATTCAGAGCTCTCCAACAAGTTTATTCGGAATTAGTATATGTTAACGTTCACCAGCTCAAATAAGTTGATTTTCGTATCTTAACCTAAAATCACAAGAGGATTAATGGGATAATTGGAGTGTTCAAAAGAAAACCCTCCAAAATTTAAGTAAGTTGAGTTCATGAAATTTAAGGTTCATAATGGAATATTGAAAATCAATAGAAAACATACAATTTATTATGTTGTAGTTGTGTTATTTATAGCAAAGTGTTGATGTGATCATTTAATTAGACCAACTTAACTTCGCAAGATCATGTCAAGTAAGATGAACCATTGAAATGATGAGTCAATTTTAGATGACGGGTTAATGCCTATCCGATGGAAATTTCTTCTTTATTTTTCATTTTGCTGCTTTTCTTAAGTAGCTAATGCTATTTTGTCACCCGAGATCCAAGTTAGTATGAACCAAAATCTCTTAATTCCTTGCCATCATGCCGGTATTATTCGTTTTTGAATTCTTTATTTCATGAATATATGATATGTATATTAAATATTTTTTTATAAAAATAATTAATTGAAAATCAAATACACTTGATATAAATACAATAAACTAAAATAAAGAATAAAATAGAGAATCCAAAATGATATCATCAACAACTCAATTCTTAGTCAACATGTCTAATTTCAGTAACTGGTGACATCCACTAATGGTATTTGATTAATCGTTATCTTCTTAAATTTTTTATTTTGAAATATATTCCATATCTTTCTCTTATTTAGATTATTGTGCATCTTATCTCTCTCTCTCTCTCTCTCTCTCTCTCTCTCTCTCTCTTTGAATAAAAATGATTTTATTAATCAATGATCACCATTGATAGCTTCTACAATAAATTGGTACGAACAAGTATACTAGATCCCACGATCAGACATAGAACCTGGAGCTCTAGCAATTGAATGAGCTATAGAGTTTGCAAATCATTTTACAAAAGAAATTCAGAGAGAAGCAATTTCTTCCTTAATTTTTCTACAATCATAAAAAATAAGGCCAAAATGAGGATGAGAGATCATCATGTCCATTAATGAATCGGACAACTTCTTGCACATCAAACTCAAGGATTAGTCTTTGAAAGCCCGAATATTTGATCCAACTCAATGCCTCTCTAATTCCAGACATTTCATTGTACAAGTATCAAAAACTCCTTTGAAAATTCTATATCCTGCACTCACAAAATGCCCTTCAAAATCTCGTGCAATCCAACCAACACCAGTTATTCCTATATTGTTGAAAATAGCAGCGTCTGAGTTTACTTTAATCCATCTCACTTCTAGCCTAATCCATTTCCCAACCTCTTGTTTGTTAACAACAGTTCCAGAAACACTCTTTCTTCTTACCTGTCTCCATTGTTCCAGATATTCTGCTGCATATTGACAATGCAACTTCCAGTTCTTCCCCCTTACTTTCCAAGTGACATTATTTCTATTATTCCGTAAGCTCCAGCATCCCATCGCCACCAACTCACATAACTCAGTTGCACAATGTGAAAAAACTAATTTAAACCAGTCAATGAGGCCAATATCATCATCCCAATTGCATCCCACAATAGACTCAGTCCATACTTCTTTTACTATCGGGCATTCGACAAGAATATGAGCATTTGTCTCTTCCGCAATTTTACACATAGGACACAAAGGATCCAAAACCACATTCTTTTCTCGGAGCTTTTTTTTGTTGGTAAACAGTCCCAGATAGCTCTCCAAACCAAAATCCTTGCTTTCGAAGGAACAGATAGTTTCCAGAATTTTTTCCAAAAATCAAAGAAAACATCTAGAGAGGTAGACTCATCCAATGACTGCGGGTGTTTAAAAGCACTCTTCACTGAATATTTTCCTATTTTTTCTTTAATCCAGTACCAATTATCTTCTTTCCTTCCCATGATTACCGGAATCTGGTATATTAATTCCTTGTCTCTATCATTGAAGATCAGGTCAATTATACTATGGTTCCACTCCATATTGTTTAAATCCAGAAACTCTGCCACCCTCATATTACCAAATTCCTCTGGAATGTCCAAAGTGATGCAGGGGTCAGTACTATGAGGCAACCAAGGGTCTGGGGCAACCAAGGGTCTGCGGCAACCAAAATATGAAAACCATCCCCAACCCTCAGTCTACAGCCATCTTTGAGCAATTTTTGGGTACTTCGCCGAACAAAACTTGGATTAGAGCCAATTTTAGCCTCCAACAGAGAAGTCTGAGGGAAATAGCGAGCTTTGAAAAGCTTAGCGACAAATGAGTTAAGATTCGACAATATTCTCCAACTTTTTGTGCCCAACATAGCCAGATTAAACTCATGAATCCTCCTGAAGCCAAGGCCCGCGTGTGCTTTAGCCACACTCAACCTTTTCCAAGTCATCCACTTTATTCCTTTACCTCTGTTGGATTCCGTGTTCCACCAGAAGGAGTTCATTAATCTTTCAAGTCTATAGCAAATATGAAGAGGAAGTAGATATACACTCACAGCATAATTTGGGACAGCCTGAGCTACAGATTTGAGACGAATCTCTTTCCTTGTGCATTTTGTCTTAATTATGTAATATTCATAAGCATTAATGTTTTAAAAAGAGAGGAAAAAAAACTTGCATTTGGTTATCTTCTAATAAATATATTTAAAGGACAAAATTTCCATTCCATAAAACAACATTTGGCAGCGTTTGGTTACAGGAAATCTTCAACCTCATAACTAAAGACCCGAATACGTCCACTCCAATTTTGCTGTTAAAATACGCAAAATTTACAAGCCCAAGATGTACACGAATAAGGCAGTAAACAATTACAAATTGAATAAAAGAATTGATTAGCAAATAGAAAATCAAATTACAACCCAGATAATAATATCTTCAAGAAAATATCAATTCTTGTCCTCCCTGACGACTCCCACTCCGGCAACATTTACGGTCTTCACCTTAAACCTTTCAAGCTTATGCTCCATTTCATCCCCTTCCGACATTGAAATATCACCATTTAAATCCCTCTGCATAGTCTTCCCATCTTTTACTACTCCTGAATTTAGTTTTTTCTTTTTGTGCAACTTTTCCAACACCTCTGAAACAGAAACATGTCTTCCCCTGAAATCATGTAAAGTTTGTCTGAACGATATCTCAATTGGGACATCATTTGCGACCTTGGAAACCAATTTCTTGAACATTTCATGTCCCTTTTCATCTAGTTCATCCACAAATCCTCTCAAGAGTTGCATGGTATCATCATAATCATGAACTCTGCTTCCTGCTCCTGATTCAGCTGTCCAATTTTCTTCAAAATCACTGCAATTGTCCTCCCAGAATCGGTTCACAGCTGCCATGAATTCAATGTTTGTGTTGTCGGCATGTAAAGGCCTTGTGGGTTGAGGAAACTGTAGCGGAATCGAACCTAAGTATGCACCACTTGTAGCCATGTTTTGCACTTTAATTCTCAAAACAATGTTGGAAAAGAAAAGGGTGTTCGTTTTGAGGTTTGCTGACTGAAAGAATGAATGGATGGATTGGGCAGAAAGTGTTTATGGGGGTTGGTATTTATAACAGAATCATGTCCTAGGAAATGTCAATTGTTTGACAAATCAAAGGGGTAAAATTCAACCAAATCAATATGGTAGATTCTTTGACCGGTAGATCAAATCAAAGGTTCCATGCACACATAAAAGTTTACTAGGTCTTAACTTGTACCTTGCTAAGACTGATATTAGATATGGTCAACATGCTCAACCGGGGAGGACTTAATCTACACGTTTAGGCTGTAGACTTTGATCGTATATACTGTTTTAAATCAAGAATCACCTTACTGATGTGGCGTTCAATCTCGGAATGTAAATGAGTCAAGTTAGACAAAAATTGCAGGCTGGAGCCTAATTTTTTAAGTTCGAGCTCGATGAACTTGCTTTAAAGGGCTCGAGCTCAGAATACTGAGCTCGAGTCCGCTCACCAGAAAATTTTAAATTAAATAAAAATATTAAATTATTAATATATAATAATTATTTAATAATAATTAATAAAATAATTATAAATAAAATATATATTATAATTATTTACTCATATATAAAAAATATTTAAAAATAAGAAAAAGCTCATGAGCCGGCTTATGAGCATTCGAACAATTAAAGTAGAGCTCGAGCTCGACTCATGTTAAAACTCGAGCTTGAGTCGAGCTATAACCGAGCCCGCTCACGAGGCTTGTGAGTCGGCTCGACTCATCTTACACCCCTAGTCCAATCAACCACCTGGATATTGAAGAATTCACTAATCATGATTGAATCGAATGTATTGCACTCGATCCAATAAAAAACAACACGATTCCAAATACAAAAAGTCTAAAGCCACAGCCAAAATTATGTCAAGGACATACAGTTGAAATCACAAGGGGACAACATTAATTATGTCAGATTCTATAAATCAAAAATAGATTGCACATAGTCTTCATATATAGGACTATTAAGTTTGAAATATGAAATAAGTATCCTAGCCTTATCTTCACCCTTTAACTAAACCCTGGACAATTTCAGTTTCTTCTTTGACATGATAAAACAGCCAATACTAGAATCTATTAAGTCTTGGGTTCAAGTCGGGTCAGGATCCGGACCCTGAAAAGTTTTGGTAGGTCACATCCTTAGTCTTGACAAGTATGTCCCGAATTCAATCTGATGTCGTCTTTAGATGGGATTAGGAGTACAAAAAAGGTATGATTACTTATATAACCATCAAAAAGTGGAACTAGCTAAATCTTTCCAAATCACCAATCACTTAACTCATATTGCTTGGGAAAACTTAAATGAGCAATATTTTGACAAATCAATTTGATTTTACGTATCGACAATATTCTTATATACATCACCATTTGTACTTTCAAATAAAATGTTTTTAACATATTCTCATGGAGGTTATTTAAACAATATATGAAATGCAAGTTTGATTAATTTTAGGGGTAAGCTAGCTATATTGTGTGATATATTAAAAAAAATAAAAAAATAGTACTCAATTACATACTCGTGAAAGCGATTTTATTGTAGAGGTGAGTTAAAAGATTGCAAAAACATATAAGACCATCTAACAAAAGAAAGAAAATGGCAAGTCTATATTAATATGTGTTGGGGTGAGAAGTTGCCAAAAAAAGAAAAAGGGAAAGAAAATCACCAGAGTTTAAAATTCGAAGCAATTAAGATTGAATTATACTTAAAATAGTTATTAGACATTAGAATACAAATTAAAATTATTTGATTGCTACAGACATATTTAGAGGATATTTGAGTGAGTTGATAAGTCACTCCAAACATCTTATAAGATGTTGTAAAGTGTGGTAAATTTTTAGGAAAAATTTTTATAAGCTCCGAAAATAAAATGTTAGAATCTTATAATATCTTTTAAGAGAAGTAAAAAAAATTTATTTTATTTTTAAAATCTTAACAAATTCTTATAATTTATCATTATAATAACAAAATTATCATTACTAGGATCTTATAAACTCTAAGACCTTGTCTTATTCAAATACTTTAAAACTTATTTTTAAAGTAATATCTAATATTTTATACGCACAAAAAATATGTTATAAAATATAAAAGTTTATAAAATTATTTTAAATAAATTTTACCAAACACCCTCTCAATAAAATATCGGCTTGAATGAAATTATAGCAAAAAGAAATGCTAACAAGCAATTATACGCAAGAATTGGGCTGTTGACATATTATTTTCTGAGGGATTAGGTAAATCTTTTGCCCAACCTATGCATAAGTGCACTTTTTGCTATTTATTATAGGTTTATAAAGAAAGCAACCCCGCCCACCTGCTAGGCGGCTCGCTGCTAATTCTAATATGTACAACTGGTCCTGCTATTGGAAATTCAGAGCAGATGTAAGATTAGCGAATTCAGGGCCCTCCAACAAGTTTATTCGGAATTAGTATATGTTAATATGTTCACCAGCTCAAATAAGTTGATTTTGGTATCTTAACCTAAAATCACCATAGGATTAATGGGATAAATTGGAGTGTTCAAAAGAAAACTCTCCAAAATTTAAGTAAGTTGAGTTCATGAAATTTAAGGTTCATAATGGAATATTGAAAATCAATAGAAAACATACAATTTGTTATGTTGCAGTTGGAATATTTATAGCAAAGTGTTGATGCGATCATATAATTAGATTAACTCAACTTCGCAAGATCATGTCAAGTAAGATGAATCATTGAAATGACGAGTCAATTTTAGATGGCGGGTTAATGCCTATCCGATGGAAATTTCTTCTTTATTTTTCATTTTGCTGCTTTTCTTAAGTAGCTAATGCTATTTTGTCACCGGAGATCCAAGTTAGTATGGACCAAAATCTCTTAATTCCTTGCCATCAGGCCGGTATTATTCACATTTAAATTCTTTATTTCATTTTTAATTCATTTCATATTTTATTTCATGAATATATGATATGTATATTAAATATTTTCTTATAAAAATAATTGATTGAAAATCAAATACACTTGACATAAATACAACAAATTAAAATAAAGAATAAAATAGAGAATCCAAAATGATATCATCAGCGACCCAATTCTTAGTCAACATGTCTGATTTCAATCACTGGTGACATCCACTAATTGTATTTGATCAATCGTTATCTTCTTTTTTTTTTTTTAAATATATTCCGTATCTTTCTTGTATTTAGATTATTGTGCATCTTGTCTCTCTCTTTTTTTTTTTTTGAATAAAAATAATTTTATTAATCAATGGTCACAATTGATAGTTTCTACAATAAATTGGGACGGACAAGTATAATAGACCCCACGATCAATATAGAACCTGAAGCTCTAGCAATTGAATGAGCTACAGAATTCGCAAATCGTTTCATAAAAGAAATTCAAAGAAAAGCAATTTCTTCCTTAATTTTTCTACAGTCATCAACAATATGGCAAAAGAGGACAAGAGATCATCATGTCCATTAATAAACTGGACAATTTCTTGTGCATCAGACTCAAGGATTAGTCTTTGAAAGCCCAAATGTTTGATCCAACTCAATGCCTCCCTGATTCCCAGATATTTCGTTGTACAAGTATCAAAAACTCCTTTGAAAATTCTATATCCTGCACTCACAAAATGCCCTTCAAAATCTCGTGCAATCCAACCAACACCAGTCACACCTATATTGTTGAAAATAGCAGCGTTTGAGTTTACTTTAATCCATCTCGCTTCTAGCCTAATCCATTTCCCAACCTCTTGTTTGTTAACAACAGTTCCAGAAACACTCTTTCTTCTTACCTGTCTCCATTGTTCCAGATATTCTGCTGCATATTTGAAAATGCAACTTTCAGTTCTTCCCCCTTCTTTCCAAGTGACATTATTTCTATTATTCCATAAGCTCCAGCATCCCATCACCACCAACTCACATAACTCAGTTGAACAATGTGAAAAAACTAATTTAAACAAGTCAATGAGGCAATATCATCATCCCAATTGCATCCCACAATAGACTCAGTCCATACTTCTTTTACTATCGGGCATTCGACAAGAATATGAGCATTTGTCTCTTCCGCAATTTTACACATAGGACACAAAGGATCCAAAACCACATTCTTTTCTCGGAGCTTTTTTTTGTTGGTAAACAGTCCCAGATAGCTCTCCAAACCAAAATCCTTGCTTTCGAAGGAACAGATAGTTTCCAGAATTTTTTCCAAAAATCAAAGAAAACATCTAGAGAGGTAGACTCATCCAATGACTGCGGGTGTTTAAAAGCACTCTTCACTGAATATTTTCCTATTTTTTCTTTAATCCAGTACCAATTATCTTCTTTCCTTCCCATGATTACCGGAATCTGGTATATTAATTCCTTGTCTCTATCATTGAAGATCAGGTCAATTATACTATGGTTCCACTCCATATTGTTTAAATCCAGAAACTCTGCCACCCTCATATTACCAAATTCCTCTGGAATGTCCAAAGTGATGCAGGGGTCAGTACTATGAGGCAACCAAGGGTCTGGGGCAACCAAAATATGAAAACCATCCCCAACCCTCAGTCCACAGCCATCTTTGAGCAATTTTTTGGTCGCCATAAGACTTCGCCAAACAAAACTCAGATTAGAGCCAATTTTAGCCTCCAACACAGAAGTTTGAGGGAAATAGCGAGCTTTGAAAATCTTAGCGACAAATGAGTTAAGATTCGACAATATTCTCCAATTTTGTCTGCACAACAAAGCCAGATTAAACTCATGAATTCTCCTGAAGCCAAGGCCCGCGTGTCCTTTAGCCACACTCAACCTTTTCCAAGTCATCCACTTTACTTCTTTACCTCTGTTGGATTCCGTGTTCCACCAGAAGGAGTTCATTAATCTTTCAAGTCCATAGCAAATATCAAGAGGAAGTAGATATACACTCGCAGCATAATTTGGGACAGCTTGAGCTACAGATTTGAGACGAATCTCTTTCCATTTGCATATTGTCTTAATTATGTAATATTCATAATAGTATCTTGGCCTTACTATATCCATAAGCATTAATTTTTCACAAAAAAAAGAAAAAAACCTTGCATTTGCTTATCTTCTAATAAATATATTTAAAGGACAAAATTTCCATTCCATAAAACAATATTTGGCAGCGTTTGGTTACAGGAAATCTTCAACCTCATAACTAAAAACCCGAATACGTCCACTCCAATTTTGCTGTTAAAATACGCAAAATTTACAAGCCCAAGATGTACACGAATAAGGCAGTAAGCAATTACAAATTGAATAAAAGAATTGATTAGCAAATAGAAAATCAAATTACAATCCAGATAATAATATCTTCAAGAAAATATCAATTCTTGTCCTCCCTGACGACTCCCACTCCGGCAACATTTACGGTCTTCACCTTAAACCTTTCAAGCTTATGCTCCATTTCTTCCCCTTCCGACATTGAAATATCACCATTTAAATCCCTCTGCATAGTCTTCCTATCTTTTACTACTCTTGAATTTAGCTTTTTCTTTTTGTGCAACTTTTCCAACACCTCTGAAACAGAAACATGCCTTCCCCTGAAATCATGTAAAGTTTGTCTGAACGATATCTCATTTGGGACATCATTTTCGACCTTGGAAACCAATTTCTTGAACATTTCATGTCCCTTTTCATCGAGTTCATCCACAAATCCTCTCAAGATTTGCATGGTATCATCGTAATCATGAACTCTGCTTCCTGCTCCTGATTCAGCTGTCCAATTTTCTTCAAAATCATTGCAATTGTCCTCCGAGAATCGGCTCACAGCTGCCATGAATTCCATGTTTGTGTCGTCGGCATGTAAAGGCCTTGTGGGTTGAGGAAACGGTAGCGGAATCGAACCTAAGTATTCACCACTTGTAGCCATGTTTTGCACTTTAATTCTCAAAACAATGCTGGAAAAGAAAAGGGTGTTTGTTTTGACGTTTGCTGACTGAAAGAATGAATGGATGGATTGAGCAGAAACCGTTTATGGGGGTTGGTATTTATAACAGAATCATGTCCTAGGAAATGTCAATTGTTTGACAAATCAAAGTGGTAAAATTCAACCAAATCAATATGGTAGATTCTTTGACCGGTAGACCAAATCAAAAGTTCCATGCACACATAAATTTTTACTAGGTCTTAACTTGTACCTGCTAAGACTGATATATAGATATAGTCAACATGCTCAACCGGGGAGGACTTATTCTACACGTTTAGGCAAGGTTTTAAAAATCGGACCGGACCGGCCGGTTCGACTGGTAACCGGTGGCTGGTCCGGTCAGAATTATTCCTCCAAACTGGTCGCGCTTGGACCGGTTCTTGACCGGTTCAATTTTTATTTTTTTTTATTTTGATTTTTAGAATTTGCCTATCAATTTTGACTGCACTGTTCACTGTTGACTGAAGACTAATTTTGACCAATTTTGAAAAACGAAAACCTAATTGGCTAATTGACATAAAGATAACCTTCGGTTTTCCTTTCCTTTCATTTCCTTTCCTTTCCAGTTTCCAGCTTTCGTTGCCTTTCTTCCTCTCAGTCCCGGCGGCTGCTACAGTGCTACTGCTACTAATTTCTATTGGAATATATTGGACATTTAGTGTGAAAAAATATATTTTATTTTGTTAAATATTAAACTTGAAACTTGAAGAGATGACCATTTGTATTAATATGAAATAGTTGTGTGTTACTATTTGAATTAAATTATATATTTGTAATTGATTAATAGAGAAATGGTTTTTTCTAAAGAACCATTTGAACGGAAAAAAATGGCTAAATTATGGAGATTTTTTTTTATTTTTCAATATTGTTAGAATTTTTCTATTTTTTACAATATATTAATTATATTATATATATTTATAAAATTAAAAATAATTATTACGTCATTATGACGTCACATCGGTCCAACCGATTGAACCAGTAACCGGTAACGTCGCCGGTTCTTTGTCCGGTCCGATTTTGAGAACATTGCGTTTAGGTTGCAGACTGTGACCAAATATACTGTTTTAAATCAAGAATATCATGATTGAATCGAATGTATTGCACTCGATCCAATCAAAAATAACACGATTCTAAATACATAAAGTCCGAAATCACAGCCAAAATTATGTCAAGGACATAGTTGAAATCACAAGGGGGACAACATTAACTATGTCAGATTCTATAAATCAAAAATAGATTGCACATAGTCTTCATTTACAGGACTATTAAGTTTGAAATATGAAATGAGTATCCTAGCCTTATCTTCACCCTTTAACTAAACCCTGGACAACTTCAGGTTCTTCTTTCACATGATAAAACAGCCAATATTACAATCTATTGAGTCTTGGATTCAAGTCGGGTCAGATCCGGATCCTGAAAAGTTTTGGTAGGTCACATCCTTGGTCTTGACAAGTACGGCCCGGATCCAATCTGCTATGGATTATGAGTGCAAAAATGGTATGATTACTTATAAAACTATCCAAAAATGGAACTAATTAAAACTTTACAAATCACCAATCATCTAACTCATGTTGCTTGGGAAAACTTAAATGAGCAATATTTTGACTAATCAATTTGATTTTACGTAAAGACAATTTTATGTACATCACAATTTGTACTTTCAAATAAAATGTTTTTAACATATTCTAATGGAGGTTATTTAAACAACAAATACGAAATGAAAGTTTGATTAATTTTAGGCGTAAGCTATATTGTGTGATGTATTTAAAAAAAAAAATAGTGTCAATTACTGAATTACATACATGTGAATGCAATTTGATTGTAGAGGTGAGTTAAAAGATTGCAAAAACATATTTGGGTGCTACAGATATATTTAGAGGATATTTGAGTGAGTTGATAAGTCACTTCAAACATTTTATAAAGATGTTGTAAAATGTGCAGTAAGTTTTTAGAAAAAGATTTTATAAGCTCCCAAAATAAAATGTTAGTCTTATAATATTTTTTAGAATAAATAAGAAATTTCTAATTTATTTTTACAATTTTAACAAATTCTTATAATTTAATAATTCTAATTATAAAATGTCATTATAAACTTTAAAATCTTATATTATTCAAGCACTTTAAGGCTTAATTTTAAAATAATATCTAATATCTTTATACATAAAAAATATGCTATAAAATATAAAGGTTTATAAAAGTATTTTAAATAAATTTTGCCAAACACTCTCTCAATAAAATATCGGCTTGAATGAAATTATAGCAAAAACAAATGCTGACAAGCAATTATATGCAAGAACGAGATGCGATTCAGGTGGTTATTGGGTCGCCCATAAAAATAGGATGGATTTTCAGGCCCAAATTGCCTACTATATAGTCCAGTAGTTGGCTGAGTTCCACTAATGTACTCGCATTGACGTTGGCAGGCCCATTATTCAGCAACTTTATGATAAATATTCGAATGCTGAGCGATCAATTATCTAATAGTATCGTCTTATATTTATATGTTTGAAGTTCATAATTTGGATATTAGCACATCTCTGACGTGCGGCACATTAAAAAAAATGATAAATATTCAAATTTATTTGGTACATAGGAGTTAATAAAAGAGTAAATTCTTATCAAATTATTATTATTTTAAATTGAATAATCTATTTGACTTTATCAGGTTCAAATTATTTAATAGGATTCTTGGGTTGATAATGTTTAAGTATATTTCATTATAATTCATCAATTTTTATAAGCAATTGCAACTCAAATATATGATAATAATTAATAAGTAAAAATAAAAAAGAACTTGTTTTTTCCTTACAATTCAGATAAAAGAACAAGCGAATAAACAAGGACAGACAGCCAGCTGGTGTCACCAGAAAAGCACTACAAATTATGATGATTTGTGAAAATTAAAAAATTTGCAAAGATACATAAAAGCAAGTATGGTAGAACAAAAATAAATATATACCTTCATTATGTGCGGTATATATGTATGTATATATATTATTTATACACATGCACACTTAAAATTTATTAAAATTTGAATTTTAAATTATGTCCATACATATTTATGTGCATATATATATGCATCGATATTTATTAGATCATTGTGAGGCATATTCTAACAATTAAACTCATTACCTAACTGAAAATAAGGTATATTATTTTAAAAAACTACAATAAATAATTTATTTCAATCTTTCAATTAAAGTGTGTATGTCTAGGAGTAGAACTTGGCTCTTGTCCTAGAAAAGATTGTTAAGGGTCCTAAAATGGACTCGTGCAATGTCCTAAATTCATGCGACTTTTCCTTATCTACGCCGACAATAAAAGTTAAAAATATTTGCTTGTTTATATCTTATATATTATACATCGAGTGCATAATGTCTTACATGGTCCCACTTAAATGATTTCTTACTCTAATCGTGCCTCAATGGTATAATTATATTTTTTTTTCCAAAAGAAAAAAAAAAGTATCGAAAAAGCCTTGAAGTGGGTCTATTGGGTCCAAATTTAATGATTCTTCCTGGGCGGCTTCATGGCAAAAATAATTTAATAGTAAGAAATTAGGTGACCCATAATATCCAAAATTTAAAGTAAAGTCTGCGCATTTAAGCCACTTTTTTTGTTAAGCTTTCATTAAACATAAAATAAAAGTCACTTAATCATATGCTGACAAGCTGAATCTAACTATTAACAACCATCATTTAGTTTTAGTAATAATGATTTGAGCCTTTTTATTTAATAAATTCATTTCAGATTAGAATGGAATAAAGTTCCTTCCCGAGGAAGATAAAAAGATTAATTAAGTGAAAACTTTTTTATTTAAAGTATCTCCAGCACATGGCAACCAAATTTCCATGGTGCTAAGCTATTTTATTTTATCTATTAAAATGCGCGGAATTAATCGATTTGTAGAGGCATGGCTAATTAATATGTAATATGTATGTCACTAGGCATGGTAATAGTTTAGATTAGGTTAGATTTTGGCTTAAACAAGTCAGATATGTTATGCAAATGACGAGTTTGAGCCTAATCTATTATTTATAATAGGCTTTGTTTTAAGGTTAGACTTAACATTGTTAATAAATTTTAAAGTCTTAGTTTGATTTGAAAGCCTACCTAAAAGCATATTTATACTAAGGCTTCAATTCAGTTCAAATATCACATAAATCTAAAAATTTAATATGCTCAAATTATAATAGACCTTGATAAGAAATAATCAAAATGATAAATAACAAATACATAATTATGAAAGTTCAAATCTAATTATAAAATAGTATTATTTCAACAAAAAGTAGTACTAAACAGTATAACAGATTCCATAAATGACTAATTAAAGAAATAAAATATAATTAGCAATTTAGTATTATATTACTATTATTGTAATTTTTATGTGAAGAATAGTATACAGGGCCGGCTGGCCTCTTAGGTTTGACAAGTTTTTAAAAGAACCTTAGTCTAGTCTATTTAGTTAAAAATGCTATATTTTAAGCCTTGATTTGGCCTTCTTATTAAATAGGCTAGGGTGAGATGGGTCATGAGTCCTTGACGAGTAGTTTGGCCTATTCTCATCCTTATATGGCACTATCAAATGCTATGTATTTTTTAATATAAATTTATTTACATTTTTTTATTGAACATATGAGAGAGAGATTAAAATTCCCAATGAATTTATAAGGGAAATTACAGGTTGGAAGGAAAATAATTGCCTCTAGGGTACGCAATTTAAATTACAAATTTTAATTCTACTAGAGGTCCATAAACTCTAGTGTCACCAATCTCCCCTATTATGTAGGAGATCTCATGTTCGAACCCAAATAGGTTCCTTTGTGTACCATATGTGTGCATCTAGTTGTGGAGTTTGTACTTCTATTTAATTGATTTGATAATTGAATTCTATTGACTTGTTGTGCAAATAATTTTCTTGATTTGATAATTAAATTCTATTAACTCCTTGTAATGTTCTTTCAAAACAAAAACAAAAATTACTATAAGTTGGGGAAAATTCAATAGTATTGAGGAGTTGAGCTTTCTAATCTTGTTGGTTGAACCACATCCATCGACTTCTTTCAATTATTCTCGTCTTTACCCTGTCAATCGTTTCTACATGCTGACATTTTATCAACTATTTTTTCAGATAAATAATAATTATATCAAATATCAATAAATAATTCAATGCATCACAAATATTAAGTAACTTATGAAAAATGATCAGATAACACGCTCGTATAAATGAGATAAATATCTAAGCATTCAATAAAAATTCTTTTATGTTCAAAATTTTTGAAAAGATAATCATAGTTGGTTCTCCAACTACCCCTTATAGAAATGAATTGACATTTGACTTGTATGTAAAAATAAACACCTACAACCAAACTACTAAATGGTTCTCCATTTAGTAAAATTCAAATTAATATATCACAAAATACTAAAACCTCAATCGTAATTATTACGCCAAAAGCTCAATAGCATCAATAAGTTATTATATCCAACAATAAATGAAGTTTTATTGCAAGAAATTCATACCAATTAAAGACCAATATTAATTCATAAATTGATGAAAAGCATGGACAGTTATACCTATTAGCATCTCTCAAGTTAAAAAAAATATATATATAATAATAATAATAATAATAATAATAATAATAATAATAATAATAATAATAATAATAAGAAAGAAAGAAATAAAATAAAATGTTTCAATTCATTTTAACATGTCAAATGTTGCAATTTTATCGCACTAGATAAAGTCGAGCATCCATAGTGCAAGGCACACCGTGGAAGCAAATAATAGACAAAGAAGCTACAGTTTTACATAATTGCGTTAGGTAAAACTAAAATTTGAATCCCTTTTAACTTTGAAAAAAAGTGCCTTGGACAATTCATTTAGAATTTAGAAAGTCTAATCTACTTAGGATAAGTATATGGATTATTTAATTGCAACTTAGCAATAATGAAGGTAACTTTTTTTTTTTTTTTTTGGCATTTTAAACCACTACTACCAATAAGATGTCAACACATGTAAAATTCCACAAACTTAGACAATAATTCAACATTTGGCTCTTCCTAAGAAAACCTGAAAAAGCGACCTTTATAGTGGAAATGGTCCCATTACTTTGCAAGTTTGCCAAGTGCAGGCTTTTGGTTTTGGTTGTACACTTTGAATTCATTGCTTTTCATTTGAACAAAACCCCACCCCACCCACCCCATAAAAAAGTGTTCAAGTAATAATTAAATATTCCTTTTATTGCAGCAAGTATTATTATTACATGATAAACAAGTGTATATTGTCTCCCTCAAGGCATGTGGTGTATTTTGTGCTAAAGATTTTGTCTGAAAAGCCATGGTTTAAAGGTTAGAATTGGAGCCCAGCCATAAATGGTGCACAGCAGCTTGTGAATTTGGTACGATACAAACCCCACCACACTGCTATGCAGAGAGAGACCCAATGTACAAAAGATAAAGCAAATAAAGATTCAAAGAGGGAAAAGAAACAGTAATATGAATCTGCCCACCAACAGAATCACATTCTTTGCTGAAATTTTCATCAAAGCACATTAAGTCCTATGATGTCCACAGAATATTGTTTGCTTGCTATTCCAATGTTTTCACTGAGCTGTTATGATTCCCATTGTCCAAACATGGCTTTAGACTATGCTAGGTTAGACTTTGGCTTAAATAAACCAAACATACAATACAAATAAGAACCCAGAGATTATCCCGTTATCTTTGATAGACTTCTTCCACACACACACACCCCCAAGGTCAGTTTTAGCCTTTTTAACAAATTCAAAAACCTTATATGTGAAAATATAGCTCAGAGTCTATTTTCTATCGAAACTTTAATTAGATTTAGACATTACATAAATTCAGGCTTTTGATAAGTTCAAACTTGTAGGTTAGGCCACAGGCCCCTGACGTGCGACATAACCTATGACCATCCATACCTGGCTAGCTTCAATTCATGAAACCTAATACTTCAATTCTTTTTCTTGTCAGAGAATTAGAAGTTGAACTAATTAGTTATTATGTCGCATTAAAGGATCAAGCTTACATACACTATCTCCTTGTACATGAGATAAAACTTTTACCCCCTAAACATTAGTTCTACTCCTCATATTACAATACTTATAATCCTATGCCTTCGAACTCTTGCTGAGACAACCACAGAAGAAATCATTGGCATTCGGTGGATACATAGTTGAGTTCTTGATGTTGTCCGTCCATGTAAAACTGTTCTTCCAGCAATTCGTCGAGCAGCAGCCTACCAATTGCAACCTCAATCTCTGCTGCAGTCTCTTCCACTTGCTCATTAAACTTTGTCCATCCATCAAACTCTCTCTTCAAATCTAATCCAATCATCATATCAATGGTGTCGTATTCTACTTCTTTCCAAGAATCCAATCTGTTGCAAATCCGACCCATCAGCACTTCAGTATTGCCCATTTGAGCCTTTTCCTCAACTATTAGATCAGAGACTAGCCTCTTCATGTCGGCAGACATGTTCCTGGGATTATATTGAAGGCTTGATTGGTTAAACACTTGGTTTACAAATGTTTCTACAGCACTGTGATTTTTGGACAGGGACAAAGGCTCATCATCATCCTCGGACTCTACCCTTTCTCCTAGGTCTTCATCATCTGATCCTTCCAGCAACTTTCTCTCAAGTTCCATTGGATCCAATTCTGCAAGTTTTTCAAATCTTCTGAGCCTCTGTAGAAGCTGCTGCTTGGCTCCTGCATATTTAGTGCAAAGAACTACTCAATCAGATTGTATTACAAGTTGCAATTAAATTAGTAAGGAAAGAAGCACTCAGAAACAATCTAGAGGACCCAAACAAGTATTAAAAAAAGTCCACCAGCATAATCCTGTCCAGTTTTTTGAATTCAATAATTGCAAGAGACTCTGACAATCAAGAAGAAAGAACCCCACCACCTAAATGTGGGTTGTAGTAGAAGTTATTAAAATCTTATCTTATGATTTTGTAAGGACGAAATGAGGTCACATTTAACAGAAAATGATGTTCAAAGTTATAACAACAGTACTAAGAAAGGTATGCCCACACGTACGTTCCTGACCAGTAACAATCCTACGGTAGATTTCAGAAACGAATAACATAACAATTAATTTCAATAGGGAACCCTCCAATATGTCCAAACAAATTCAGCCACCGAAAAATATGGAAAAGAACAATGGTACATTGGATGAAGCTAATCTGAAAAATGTTAAAACATTAAATTACGTACTTTGTACATTTTCATAGCTGCATTCCATGTCATAATCATCTTCGTCTGCATCTGGGCTTTCGTGTCCATCATCGTCTTCAAAGGGAGGGTCCAGGACTGATACTGGGCTACATTGTTCTTTCTCCTCCTCTTCTTCTCCTCGTGCATTTTCCGAATTTCTTGATTTGTGATTTTCCCTCTCCTGTTAAGAATTTGATAAAATGATAGTTACTAATGGTTAATTATGAAGAATGAAACTAGTACAATGCAAAGTTGACTGCTGACTATTCCACGTAGGTTAAAAGCAGGGAATTAACGTGGTGATTAGAATGTTAGAAAATTATCAGGAGGGTCCAACGAATGAAACAAAATGAAGATTTGTCCTTTAGTGTGGAGATTATATGGGGGAGTAAATAAGCAATTAAAGAAATACTTTGGTGGCAGAGGCGTGATCGAAAGTACAAATTCAAAACAAAACAAAGAGGTACTGATACCCATAAACGAAAAGGGGCATCCATTTGCTCTCTGGAATTGGTGGATTATTGAGAATTCTAATGCAAATGTTCAAGGGCATCTTCGTCATTTGAACGCGACATTCTGGCCACCAAATCCGACCAACAAGATCGTTTACCGACAGTATTAAACAAGTCAAACCTATTACAAAGTTCGTCCGAGTCACGAGTTCACTCTCCTATTTACATTTTTTCAATAAATTTTCATGACATAGACTACTTTGTCTCAATTTTAACTCGTAATTAGCATATATCTATGTTTATTAGACAATTATTTTCTAAAGATTAGCACCATTCAACAATATTTCAGAGGAAATGATTGAAGGAATAACAGTTAAGGCATTAACTTTATGATGATTATTCTTTTCCGAAAGAAGAATTTTCCGTAAAAAATTATTTTTGCCTCCATTAATGAGTCAAAACAACTCGTTCGTTGAGTTGCCAAAATATTAATGCCACATTTCTCGGGGAGAGAGGGAAAAAGGACAAAAGCAAAAAACGACAAACCTCTTGTACGTGGCGAATAGGAGAAGCCGCCGGAGAACAGAAGTCCGGCGTGCGGCGGCCGGAGGATGAAGGACTCTTGTGAAGAGAAAATCTGAAAGGGCTGGCGCAAAAGCGTGGTTCACTTAAGGCAAAATCGTCATTAATCTCCTCCGAGCACTCAGAACCACAACTACTAGTGGAGGCCTCAAAATCCAAGGATTTATCTTCATTATTCTCTGTCCAATCTGCACTGCTGAGCCTACGGTTACTACAAGAACACGAAATCCTAATAGTTTCTTCTACTTCTTCTTCGAGTTTCGTCGCATTTTTTCCCGGAACTTTGAAATCGCCGTCCTCAATCGCACGCTTTTTATTCTTGCTCCGATCCTTAAGTCTTTTCAGAAACGAACCAAACAACCCGAACCCGGTGGTTTTAGTCTGCCCCGCCTTGGGTTTCGACTGCTGCTGTTTCTGGATCCTCATCGCCGCTTCCACGAGGAGAGCGGCGGTTCTGGACGGAATGTGGAGGAACACGGCGCCGTTGGGAGACTTACAGGGGCTCCTAGCCGGCGAATGAAAATCAAGAAAAGGCGATTTTCTAACGTCCGGCGAGTTCTGAAACGAGAAAAAACAAGCATGCTGGCAGAGATTGCTGCGTTTTGCGGAGGTTTCTGCGGCGATGGGCTTGCGTTTTTTGAGCTGTAGAGTGGTTGTCGGTGAGGGTTTTTTAAACTTGGATCGCCTGTCTGCAATGTAGCTCTTCAGGCGAAATGGTTCCTGATCCTCTTTCAGTAGCTCATGCAGCAGCTGCTTATGAGCCATCATTACAAAGAATAATTATGATCAAAAATGAAAATCAAAAGCTGGAATAACAATTCTTATGATAGATTTTTATTATAGTTGAGAAAAGAAAGAAGAAAGTTGAAGAGGTTTCAACTACAGCGGAGAGGAGATGGCGTTTGAAAAGGAGAATTTTGAAAGTGGGGAAGTTGGATACAAATAGTAATGGCGAGCAAGAGAGAGAGAGAGAGAGATTTTGCTGATTCAAATCGGGGAGGTTCGCAGTATCGAGGCAAGGTGGAGATAATCGAATTAATTATAAACCGATGATCCAATTAGTAATTTTATATCTCGATGTTAAATTTAGGAAGAATTCTAAGTATTTAAAAAAAAAAAAAAAAGTGGGTGTTGAAATGGCTGCTGCTGCTGGGTATCCGTGTTGCTAGCTGTGCAAGACCGAGTGCATTAAAAGCAGCAGGCGGTATAAGTATTACCTGGCACTTTGCAATTTATCTTCTGTTTTACTATATATTTTATCTCATATTTTAATTTAATATATTTATATTAAATGTATTTAATTTTTAATTAATTATTTTTATAAAAAAAATTAATATATGTATCATATTTCTATAAAATAAAATATAAATTAAAATAGAAGATCTAAATCAAACAGTTTGAAAATAGTAAGAGGAAAAAATGGAGTTTTTTATACTTCATCTCTCTAAAATGTTTCACATACTATATTTTATTTTCATTATTTGCCATTTTGTGGTTTGCCGTGGTTCTCCACCAAACGCAAATTTGAGAAAATATTTTCTTGATTTAAGAGTTGGGCGTTTAGGTTTCAAATTGGTGAATTTATTTTTAATTTCTCATATAAAAAAAATTAGGACTATTCAATTTCTTTAATGAAAATTCGAAAATCCTTGAATTTGTAATTGGGAAATGAAGATATATAAATATTAGAAGAGCATCTCAAGCAAGTATTTATGTGATTGTGTATTTTTAATTTTTTTATTTACACACACATGCTTATTAAAGACTCTTAAAATTTGAATAATGAATCTTACATAGTTTTTTTTTATTTATATACACGTAAGCCAAGGATTTAATAGGTTTGAATTCTTAGCCTCACATTATATGTATGAGACTTATGTCAGTGGGCTAAATAACCACCGACAGCCTGACACTTATGTATATGAGAATTGAGAGCAATACAATAGACTAGTCGGTCACTCAACAGTCAACACCACTTTAAGTATTTGCGTATAGAGTATTTATAAATAAGTATTATTTAGCAAGTGGTCCTTGACTGACATAATTTAAATTAGACATATTTAACGAATTTAATTTAATGATTATATTTTTTTTTCTATTACAAATTGGATCAATTGGATACAAATAAAAAATATAAATTCGAAGATAGTATTATATATTATTTAATCTTTCTAAGAACATTCGTAAAATTATCTACCACATCACCGTCAACCAGTATTTTTTATTTTTTTATTTTTTTCACCTAAGACTCGAACTAGTGTGTCAAATTATTGAAATTTGGGACCAGAGTACTATTTACCTTTTCTCATGGTAAGTACATCTATTAATTGTATTCTTTTGAAGGATGAAACTTTCGATGTGTATATCGAAATCAATATTGAAATTCCTCCAAAAAAATAAAAAAGAAAAAAGAAAAGTAAGTGGAGATAATTTTTTCCATTGTTTGGTAGGGAATTGGGATGGGGATAGGGGAAGGGAATAGCAATAGGAATAGTTTGGGGGAGAATCTGTCACTTCAGTAAGTCTGAGATTTGCGTACGAAAAGGTCAGTAAAATTCCGAGTTCCCAACACTTAATCACTGTTGAAGTGACTAAAAACTGTCATATCCTCCTCTCTAATTAATTACTCTTAGAGGCAAAATTAATATTAATATATGAATCCCATGCAAATGTTTCCTGTAAAAGTAACGACTTTTCAGAATTTCAATGATGACCAACCTATTACCACCAATCTTTTTCTAAGTCAACAACTGGCTATTTTATTCTTTCTCCCACTCTCTCAAATAGGTGTGCAGCAAATTAAAAACTTTGAATTGCTCGATGGTTTGTAGTTCAAGTAGTATTAATTTTTTTTATTATGTAAAAGATTTTATGCTTGATTTGAATAACTGTCGTTTTTCTCAAAAATAAAAAATAAAAATAAAAATAAAAATTTTGAATTATATATTATTTATTTTTACTTAATTTATATAAACAAAAAACAATAATCTCTATATTTACTTTTCTATTTGATAACATGATCTTAAATCATAAATCACTTTAACTAAGAAATCTTAAAGATACTCAAACATCTCTTCTTTAATACCATGGCATGAGACAGGTTTTATAAATAAAGAACCTAATTTACCTTAAGGTAAATTACCTTTTCCTATTCCTTTCATTTTAAGCTATAAAAATTCCCCCAAAGAACATCCTATCTCATTAAAAAATTGAGCACATAATTCACAAGGGAATATCCAAATAAAGCCAATTTTTACACGCTTTTACGATAGTGATTAACAATGAGTATTATCACATCTTTTATTTTAATTAAACAAATAATTTTAGAAAAATAAGAATGATAAATATAGAACATGGAGCGCATTATTCAAGTGTTCGATGAAGTTACATATCATTAATTATAATTATCAAATCTATTGTTACATATAGAGGTCAACTGCTCAAAGTAATGTTTTGTTAGTACATATAGGTGAAATATTTTGTTTTAAACAAAATATAAAAAAATAAAAAAATGAAGAAGAGTATTTCACAGCCAAGCTTGAAACGAAATAAGACCAACTATTATATATAAGTACACACACACACACACACACACATATATATATATTTTTATAAATGATAATATCATATATATCTTTATAGACGGAGCCAGGGCTGGTAGGGGCAGCCGCCCTTCTCAAAATATCGAAACTTAATTTTTTATATTAAAAATTTTAAAATATTATAATTTTACCATCTCTCATATTATAAAATTGTCTTTCATTTTATTGAAAATATACTCATTGTCATTGTCCTTCTTTGTCTTTCTATTTTTTTGTATCAATTGTTTTGAAATTATATATTTTAAATAATTAGTATATATGATGAAATAAAAAAATATATATATCATATTTTTTATAATTCTAAATTTCGCACTCATAATAAAGAATTCTAACTTCATTCCTGTATATCTCATATTTTTATGACTTCTTGCTTGTTGCATGCCCAACACTCGTAATTAATTAACTCGGGAAAATAATATTGAATTAGTGCGCAGAATCATGAATTTCCGGATTATGATATTAAATAATCATGCATTTTGCCCCGTTTTTGCATATTGACAATGAGCAAGCTACAGAGAGAGGCGATGGCAATTGGCAGGGGAAGAATTGCATGCATGCGTGAAAAGGCCGCTCCGATGTCATATGGGTCGTACCTTTTTCCTCTGTCCAGTCCATTTCATTTTGCTGCCTTTAATTCAAATATAGTAGTCCTTTTTCCGATGTCACAACTGTCTTCGATGAACAGTATTTACTGATGACATGCCAAAATCTTTCTTTGTGATTTGACTTTTGAGTCGCATGAACAAACCGAGCTCCTATGTGACCCGACCCGCCATTCGCGAAATATCAAAAACCCACTTGCCTTTCACCTTACTTTAATTAACAATAATTACTACATCAACATTTTAACTAAATTCTTTCAAATGTTGTATAATTAGTCGTCATACAAGTTTTCATCATAAAATTTAGGATATCAGTTATGATTAATTCATATTTGATATTAAAAATTCGTAGTTTTAGTTATAAAATTGATATAGTCAAATTAAAAATAAATACTTTCATAGTTAATTTTTACTATGATTAATTCGTGGCTAATTATTATTCTTTTCTTATATATATTAACTTTCTTACAAATAATACATAACTAATCTGTTTGCATTTTTAATGAATGAGGTTGCAAATTGATAAGTAATATATTTTGTTGCTTGTTATTCAGAAAAATTACATTTGTGACAAAAATTTATAACTACAGTTTATAGCCATAGTTAAGAAATTAGGTTCATAGAAAATTTTCATAGCAGATAACTAATTTTTTGCTAGAAGTTGTCATAAACCTCTAAGTGCCCGTTTGGTTTTGTTTTCAAAGTTCATTTTCTCCTAAATATGAAAACAGAAAGCTATTAACTTCTCTCTTACTTTTATAAATATTTTTATTTTCAGCATATTTTCCCTAACACACTATTATATTCTATCTCCATTTTCACTTTTTATTTTCTTCTAATCACATTTGCACGATTTTTAATACAAAAATGCTATATTTTCCTAATACAACTAATTTATCAACCCTTTATAATCATTACATTTTAAACAAAACCACCAAACAACATCTTATTTTCAAAAATATATTTATAACTATCTTTTTATTATTCCTTTTTACTAGAAAATGAAAATGCCTCCAGAAAATAAATTAAAACGAGCCCTAATTGGTTCATGTTATATGCATTTGATATTTGGAGGATGCTTGACGAAATTTATTTACAAAAATCTTATAAGCTCCTATGTTTTATAAAATATTTTTGAAATTAATAAGACATTAATTTTATTTTAAGATTTTTTTTTTTTTTGAAATGTTTGGAGAGAACAGGATTTTAGAACTTAAAAGATGTTAAATCATAATTTTGGAAAATTTTAAAAAATAAATTAAAAACTTAGATACTTTTTGTTAGATTTTATTTAAAATAATTTAATGAACTGTCTGAATATAAGAAGATTTTAATACTCTCAATTTTGTAAATGTGATCCAAATAAAAAAAAAATCATTAAATTTTTAAAAATAAATTTAAAAGTTTTATTTAATTTTTTTTTTTATAAGATTCTAACATCTAATTTTGAGATCTTACATATATCAATAACTTATTCATCCATTAATGCGCATCTTTTTTACTTTATTTAAAAATATATACCTTACAGCATCATGAGCATTATTATGACCATAATTAATTATTTTTCCGACAGCAATCGCCTGCAGCTAAAAGACTCCTAGGAAAGTTCCAGATAAGTTCATATTCTCTTGCTAATCAATCAATATCTTTCTACTAATCTGGATCTCTTGTAACTTATACTAAATAGACAATTTCTGTCCTTTTTTCTGTTTGTACCATTTTTTTCCTACTTCTTTTAATTTTACGAGCACTTAAGCACATACGCACTCTCTCTCTCTCTCTTGAAGAGGATCCAATGCTGAAGGCCTAGGTGCTTCTTTTGTTTATTATTCTCCACACTTTCCAAAATTAAGCAAATATTTAAATGTTGTCTGATAGTACAGCAATGCATATTTTTCGCTATGGATGAAACAAACAAATTAAGATTTGTCCCAACTCTTCTATTTTTTCCCCCCAAAAATAAAGTTTAATGACACTTGAGTAGCAATCATCAATACAAGCATTTCAATCGCAGCTTGGCAAATTATTTACTCGCAATTACTTAATTATTTGAATATTAAGAATAAATAAATGATATATTTTCAATAAATGTACACTAGATTTTGAATTAAAACAAAGAAATTTTTTAAATAGGATGTCTTGAGCTAAAAAAAGCAGTATCATAGTTCAAAATATGTTCAACTTGACATAATGATGATACACGATCTTGTCTTATATTGAAAGAATCAATAATTTTAAAATACTTTATAAATGATTTTTTCTATTTTATTTTTGAGTCACTTTTTTGTCATCATATAAGATTGGGCATCATTAAAACTTTCAGTCAAAGAACTTACGACAATTTTATTAGTTGCTTCCCCTTTCTCCCACCCTTTGAAGAAACTTTTTATGACAAAAATACCCTATATCAGGGTGTGCCGGTAAAAAAACGATAACTCGATGTTGCTGAATTTTTATATTTAACTTCAAATTTGACCGTTTATCATTTATAATTATATTCACATCACAATCCACAAAACCTTAATTGATTTGAAAGCAAAGTAATTTTACTCTATTACAATGGTGAGAACTATTTTTTATAAGATTAGTATCAATTGCTTGATTTGAAAGTAAAGTAATTTTACCATCATTTTAAAATACGGGTTAGCAAAGCTTGGTAAAATTAGAAACCAAATTGATTCCCCAACCATTAGCCACCCTTTGCGGGCCAACTTTACGTATTTTAGTAATTCTCAGATTTTGTCACTTGATAGTCCCAAGTATGGGCCAATATGGACAGCATTTCAATTTTTTATTTTTTTTTTCTCTCAGTAAAACAGACAAATTTGCCATAACTTTAGAATTTATTTTTATTGACAATTTGCAATAATATAATTGCATTGACCCAAAAAATTCGTAGGTTCCACACTTGTGAAACGGAAATACGTATGGGGAATGGGAGACAAAACTATATAACCTAAAAACAAATTGCACGCTCGACGCACTTTCCACCCTTACAAAGCAACAAAAAAGACCACATAACAAAAATTTTATGTTGTCTTGGACTGAACCCTTATACAATTTTGGGTTTTGTCCTTATTAGTCCTTTTCCATTTTATTTTTTTTTTCATGGAAAATAAAATATATTTGTCCGGTTTGTGACAAAAATTGATCATAAATGTGCGTACAATAATTTCAAGTTGCCAAAAACTTGAATATAGTTTAATCGATCTAAGCTAGGGTTGTTTTGCCCCTTACTATTTTTATTTTGTTAATAGGGTGAGAATCTTTCGGTCTCTTTTTTATTTAAAAAAAATAGTAACGAAATAATGTGTTGTTTTGATCTGGTTAAATGATTAATAATTAATCTGAGTTTTCTGCTATCTTAATTACATGTGAAAACTTTAAAAGGAATGACTAATTAAACTAATAGTGATATGGTTATCATTCTTTATATTATACATTGGCACCCAAGATGCTGATTAAGTGCAAAAGATCTCCAATACCGAGAAACATAATTTGGGTCCGGCCAAATCAACCCACTATCCACTCGATAGGGTTCAACCTAATTTATCAACGAAGTGATTAGGGATGTAAATAAGATGAAACAATTCGCTAAAAGTTTGAGCTCGTCAGTTAAACGAGCCGAGCTTAGTTTAATAATATTCAGTTCGAAAAATTTGTGAGCCTAAACAAACTTTTTTATATTTTGTATGTATAATAATAATAATAATTTGTTTGTTATTTTTAAGAAAATAATAAATTTTTTTAAAAAGTTTATAATTATAAATTTTATTTTGAGTTCAAATACACTCGAACTAATCCAATATACTTATACGAGCTCGACTTTATTCGAACTTATACTAATCGATTTCTTCTGCTAACTTGTGGCAAGCCTTATTGAGGTCGATAAGGCTTGCCCAAGCTTTCGTTTATTCAGCGAGCCAAGCTTGAGCTTGCTATATTTGCGCTCGATTCGATTCATTTATACCCCTAGAAGTGATTAATTTATCACGATCAATTTTGGCATATTGTGATTAAGCAAACACATAACTATCATTCATTAAATTATAATTTACTGTTATAAGTAGCTCATTTAATTTTATTGGTGCGGCCTTAATAGGTTCTTGTTCTCAATTCTCAATTTATTTTTACACAAATTCGATTTATTGATTTGAATATATATCAGAAAAGTTTCTTGGATAACAACTCAATACTTTCAACCAAATTTATAATTTCAGACTCAAATTATGAAAGATAGATATTTCTATTTTTGAAAGGATCGATGTGACTTTAAAAAAATCAATTAATTTTAACATTTAATATTACTCCTCTTTACAAAAATCAATTAATTTTAACATTTAATATTACTCCTCAAATGTCCCATCCATATCAATTGTCTCTTTAATGAACTTTCCTTGCAATTCATTTTCACTTATATTTGTCCATAGATGCTAAAATATTCAAACTAGAATTTTAACCTCAAATTTCACTTTCATAAAATATTCCAATCTTATCCATTATGTAGACGCATTTACTAAAAACAAAGAATTAATATGTGATGCAGAGTGGAAAGGAATACGAAATTACGTGTTCTTCTTGACTTATTTTTGCTTTAAAACTCTTTATTTTGTAAATTTGTGGGTTAAACTCTCATTAGGGTAAAATTATGAATTCAAACGTGGAATTTAATTTCCCTACTCGATATATAGGCTTTGTTTGGTTATGTTTCCTCAAAACAATTCTTATTTCTCTCCAAAATGTACATTTTTCAATATATACATACATATATTATATATACATCATATATATTTTTATTATTATTTTAACATTCCAATAATCCATTCTCCCAAAATACATAATAAAATCAAACAAAAAAATAACCAAACATAACCATAACTTTTCGTTTGTTTTGTTTCTCTCTGTCTCTCTCTCAATAAATAAAAAAATAAATAATAAATAAATAATAAAATATTGCTATGCATAAGCTTCTTCACAAGCTGTCTCTCATTTTTCAGCGGAATAATATGATTCTCAATTTCATCCCCCAAAAAATAAAACAAAAAATAAGAATTGACAGCTAATTAATTAAGCTCCATGCAATGTATCTAACTTGTGACGCAAAATTGCTCTTTGAATGCACCACGAAATTATTGAATAATTAATCCATTTTGCTGAGGATTTTGCTGGGGGTTAAGGCTAAAGAATATTACATAGACAAGATATATTTCTCTTTTTAGAAAGACCAATTTAAATGTGTTACATAATTTCAATTAAATTGTGCCGACATAGATATTTTGCCGGGTGATTAGTGGTGTTATTTGACACAAAACCACGAACAAAGTCGATGCTGTCTAATGTTGTTTAATGCATGTCCAAAATGTTTTCCCCGTTCTTAAAAAAAATAAAAAAAAATTAAGACATGTTCGATTGGCTGAAACTAACATCACGAGTATCAATTTTACGCTTAGACAGTAATAATTGATAATGATGAAATATATTCCTAAATATAAAAATATTTAAATTGTATTAATATATTATTTCACCAGAATCATAATGAAAGATTTTCATATTAAAAAAAATCTTTTAAGAAATGGTTGATGAAGAGAAGTCTTTATTTTCAAATATAAAATAAAATTATTCATTAACAAACAAATTTCATCTCTATATATTTTTTTTAAGAATAAATTAACCACAAAAAAATATAAAAAAATTCAGAAAAAAATTTCAATTGAAGACAAAAATGGATAAATAAATAAATAATCGGATGGAGGACAAATTTAAATTAAATGCAAATGTCGTAGTTGGTATACATGCATGCATTCGGTGGTCTATTTCACACGTGCTGGTGAAGGAAGCCCATCCACGTCTCTCAATTGGTCGGATTTCTGTCGGCCTTCCTTTTTGTACCAAAACCTTAATGTGGCGTCTACACATAGGATACCTTGCTCTTGTCTTTTTTTATCTTCTTATTTTTTGTTTTTGACAGAGTGCGGCGGAAGAAGGGGTTGCACGATGCCATGCTCTAGAGCTCTCATGCACGATGTTTGTTTTAATTTGTGTGCTCTCATCTACATAGATCTTGAATTTTTAACCCAAGAGATAGTGAAATTAAATAATTGCAAGAGTTTTATATTGATGTTATACATAATTTAGAACTTTCAACAATTCAAAACATCTAATTGTTAAGGGATCACGATAATAAAGTATTACTATAGTACAATAGACGATGCATCCGCTCCGCTCCACTCCTATAGATATTTTATTTATAGCAGTGTGTTTTTTTTTCGGTAATTGGCTCTAAATACTCTTTGGTTTAAGTATTTACTTCATCTTTAGTTATTATCTTCTTATTTGTTTGATTTGGTGTGCCCAATCCACTCAACTGTTGCAGCTTGAAACTTGTATTTCATTTTCTATTCTATGAATATATAACACGTATATTAAATTTTTTTAATAAAAATAATTAATTGAAAATCAGATATACTTAGCATAAATACAATAAGTTGGAATAGGGAATGAAATAAAGAATCCAAAGGGCAACTCTTGTAAGTACTTTATTTTATAATTGTTTCTGATAACTAACTTTAAATATTATTTACTTTAATATTTAATTCATTTTTAAGTTATTCTCTTCTTATTTGTCTAATTTGATCATTAAAGCATCGTTGTTGAGAATACACAGATACTTTTAACTGTGTACCACAAGATAAAAGTTTATTGCCAACTCATCATCTTATTTAAACTAATAGATTGAGATTTACAGTCCTATTCCCTCCAAAATTCAAATTAGCCATATCACAGTAAAAATCATAGAATCACAAATGATTAGAGAAATGAGCTATATATCCATTCTAATGCACAAATTAATAGTTATCCAAAGGTATAAACACAATAACAAAAATCAAATTGAAATGTGAATTGAAAGTTGAAACCATATATATAATTGTCGAACAAAAATCCAAACGTACAAGTTTACATGATGTGACTGAGGGAAGTTGTATTTTAATCATTTTTTGGAATTATGCAGAATTATTTTGGCTAAAGGGGTAATAGCATAGTATAGTATATTGAGAGCTAAACATAGAAATTACTTTGCAGAAGAGTTGTACTATAACTGGTGCAGTACCTCTGTCCGAATTGAAATTGTACAAAGGTCCAAATAAGTGGATGCCGCTCGCTCTTCTTCGCTATCAACCCCTGAGCCCTGACGACTAACCCTAGCTAGGGAATCTGGTAGGTTTATGTACAAATTTGTAACCCAGTGGGAGGCTTATTTTAGGCTTTCAGCCACATCATACGGCAACCCCATGTCTCATTGTTCAACTAGTCAAATTTGACGATTCTACTCAATCTTACATCCATGGCATTATAGAAAAATTCAAAAAATTTTAATTTTAAAATAATTAACTGCATTATTGTAATGAAATATCAATTAAATTAATTAATTACTACAAAAGACATTTATTGAATCATTTATTATAGTAGTGGATATGTAACGTGGATTTGATGTCGGGGGTGCACCCACTAGAGTGCTCCTTACTGTGTATGGCCACATGAGGCTAGTATGAAAGAAACTGATATATAACTCATTATATGGCATGTTCTAAGAAAAAAGATAATATTGTGCATCGAAAGAAACTTTTGAAAAGTTAGTTAGAGATAGCAAAAATGATATCGACAAGGCATAATCAAAGGGTGGAGCAAGCTGAACTCATCCACAATTGAACTATTACCTCAACTTTTAATTTGATCTACTACTTTTCTATAAGATTCAAGAATATACATATATGCGCACACACACACTATTCCCTTCAAGTTTTTTGCTTTTCTCTTTATCATTTTAATATTCTTTTTAATGTGGCAAATTAAATTCATAAAGGTAAAAAAGTAAAAATGAAGTAAATAAAAACCTAAATCAATTAAATAATAAATCAATAAAGAAGTAGAGAGCTCAATTTATTAAGGTCACCAAAAAATGACATTTAAACTATAGTAGGTCGAAGCCCACTAAAGGAAGAAAACTGACAACTCTTTGCATCGCATTCCAGATAAAAGAACTCCTAATTTATGGAAATAACCTTAACTTTATTTTCTAGCCGTGAAATGAATTTCTCACTCAGGTATAAGAGAATTTTAACTGGAGAATTTCCTCAAAATTTTAATAATTTTACTTATATTGTAGATTGACCCAATTCAATATCCCTTCACTACCTCAATCGTTAAAAGGCACCACTTGATAAAAAGGTTTAAAAAGATGATAAAAGGCATCGAGAAAGTAATGGATTATCCGACCACTGCGGACAATTTTAACCTATTTAACCTTTTTCCCACGGTTTCTTTTGCTTGGTAAAAGGAAAAAAAAACAGTGTTGAATTCTTTGTCCAGAAAACAGAAAAAGAACAAATCAAACTTGACAACCTTTTCTGAACAGAACAGTGCAGATGCACCTCAACTTCTTACACAAAGGGAGATGAAAACAAGAAGTCTGTTTCCCCTCTCAAATCACGCTTCCCGCAATCAGTTCCTTCTCCAAAACACTTTTTTTTTAGAGACTCGAAAAAGTACACAAACTCAAAGGACAAGAAAATCTTTTTTTATTTTTTAACTCCAAGAAATGTATTCATGTATTGTACACGTCCTTTTCGCAGCAGGACAAACAAAATAAAAACAAATTCCTTTAAACACATATAAGTCAGAGAAGAAAAAAGGAAAAAAGTAAAAAAGAATAGCGACAATCGCTCTTTCTACACACACGATCACTACAGACGACACGCTTTTAATTCAGGATTGTGCGATTCTTTTCATTTGGTCATGAATGCCAACAAAACAAAATCAAGGCCTGAAGATATGGAGAATGGCCTTCACAGATTTTTGTCATGTGAGATTTCGTTATCTTTATTTTTTTTTTTTTTTTTTTTGTTTTAAGTGAATTTTGAGAAATTAATGAGAAGATTTTTGTATGCATCAAGTGAAAATACATCAAATCATATAATAGTATTCATAATGATACGACATGATTCAGACCCCCTTCTTTTCTTTTCTTTTTTTTGGTGCAATGAGCACTAAAATTTGAGAAGACGTAGAGAATTATTTTGTTAATGTTTGAATATGAATTATGTGTTTTAGGAGAATGAGTTTTGGGAGTGAGGTTGGGATATGTGAAACTTATGTTGAAAAATGTGATGTATGCTTGTTTATATTTTGGAAAACTTTTGGTATGTTTGTTTATGTTTTGGGAGGAGAAAAAATTTATTGTAATAGTCAAATCAATACATTTTTGTTGGATTTGGGGGGTGAAAATGAAATTGAGTGATTTTTTTATTATTAGAATAATAATAAAATATGTATGATATATATGATATATGTGTGTGTGTGTGTGTGTGTATATATATATATATTAAAAAGTAAAAATTTTTTAGGGATAATGAAAGGTAGAATATGGTATTTTAAAAATTTTAATTTGACATTTTGAATGGAAGATTTTGTATGTTTGGTTGCATTTTGGGGAAACAATGTAATCAAACATAGCCTTTATTTTTTTTATATCCCAACAAATGTATGTATATAAAAATAAATATATAAAGAAGAAGATGATCTTTTATTGGTTTACACTTTACACAAATGAACATTAAGAATTTGTTAAAGTTTAAATTTTATATTTCACATACAAATATAAAAACGATATTATTGGGTGCAATCGACCATTTAGCAAAAATAAAAAATAAAAATGTTGTACAAATTATGTTATAGACACTGGGCCCCAAGTACGCTCTCAGGGAACATCACGGCCCAAACAGTTATATATGGACAATCTGGGTTGAGTCCAATCATCTTTGGGCTTTGCGACTAATTTTAAGAAGAATATGATTGTGATTGACAAAAAAGAGCCTCGTAAACTTGGAAGCTTGTAAAGTGTTTTTAGCAAGTTCCTAAATTCTAATTATTTAAAAAAAAAAAAAAAAAACAACAACAACAAACAAACAAACAGCACAGAGGGAGAGAGAGAGAGAGAGAGATTTTGGATTTTTGGTTTTTGAGGTAACCTCTCAATTATTTTACATCTTGATTTATTAATTTAATTTCTATAATTTATCATGTTATTTGCTAGCTTACTTGTTTTGATATGTATTCCATAAAAAGATAAAAAGGAAACTTCTTATAAAATATTTTAACCAGAACAAAGGTTTGACTGAAAATTCTATAATATACAGTTCTCCATCATTTATGGTCGCGTTTGAATTTTTAAATACAAAAATCAATATTTTCGAAATTAAATTTTGTGAAATGAAATGAATCCATTTTGCAAGAATATATTGTTGATGCGGGAGAAAAAAAATGTTTTACAGTTCTTTAAATACCCTCACTCAAATGCTTAAAATTACTGATAAATGATTGGTGAGTGAAAGAAGCAATTTGCCCTGTTCCTAACTCTTCCCAGGTAGTTTCTAATGTTTGGCATTTTTCGTACTTCATGGTTGAGACATCCATAAATTTGCCTATGATTAAATTACAACTTAAGATTTATCATCATATTGTGGGTGTCCTACATCAGTAAAAAAAATAAATTGTGGTCTCTATATATAATTTTGGACAATCCTCACATCTTAAGCTAACTTTTGAGGTGAGTTAGACCCAAATTCCATTTTTCAACACATATTATGTTAATTGTTCATATATATGTATTTTTTCATTCTATTGGTATATTTTCATGTACCTGCAGTGGTGATCCATTTATTAGTACTAGTAGGTGTTTGTGTAAAAAATTTCGACAAAAAATATTCATTCTTTTTATGATTTTTACACTTCTCAAGGCTACTCTTTAGCACATCTGGTTATGTAGTGCCAAACTGGCATTCGTTTCCTTATCTTTTTTATGATAGAGTTGATGTGTCAATTGGTTAAGCGACATCACTATCATATGTGTATGTGTGTGCATTGTGTGTAGTTTATACTTTAATGTATTTGATTTGAAAATAAAAAATATCGATTTATTGAGTTTGAGAATAAAAAATTATTAATTTATTGAAAGGATAATAATTTGTCATTTGTAATGCTCTCTTTGGAGAAAAAAAATTGAATTTATCAAGCAGTCCCGCGTTTCTGGATTTGATTTTGTTAAATCGTAATTTGTTCTGGGCCGTGAGGCACTGCAGCTAAAAATCTGCTTTTAGAAATTTGCGTGTAATACAGTAACAGTTTCCGCTTTGACAAATATAATATCATATTTATATCATATTAATATATTATAAATAGGTTAATACTTAGTGACTAAACAGTAAACGGTCAAGGGATTCCACCAAAATAATTATTTTATTATGTATGACTTTTGTGCAAAATATGAGTATGAGCATGTGAGAATCAATTAATTCTATTGTAATCAAATATTAAAAAGATATAATATTGTTTTAGCCTATATCGATTGAAAATTATATCACATGTCACTTTTCTATTTATCAAAAATACTATATTACATATATATATATGCATATATATATTTTTTCACTAGCCATTAATGACTCAATGAAAATTTATTGTTAATAATATAACATGAAAATATTATAAATGAGAATGAAAAATTCAAAATTCAAAATTCGAAATCATAAATGTGGCAATAAATTACGTAGTCATAATTTAAATAGTTTTCAAGCTTTAACTATTATATTTTATGCTCACCAACAATTAATATATTTCTTCATAATTAAAAAATAAATAAAATAATCAATAGTAATTAGTAAATTGAGCAATTGCAATCCTATATATAATTTTCTTTGACAATTACACAACTAAAATTATTTTTCCTAACATTTTTCTTTCTTTTTTCCTTTCAAAATTACCAAATAGGGTGTCAGGGAAAAGATGGGAATTGGAAAATTCTTCTCTCTACAACATTTATGCATCAACATCCAATGGTACGTGGGCCTAAGTGAGCCAGTCAGCCCAGTTGCGGTCAATATGGGCCCAAAAGTCAATAAATAAATCAAGAAGTCATCCTACTGAAGCTGATGTTTCTGGTCTAGAGAGAAATGCCAAGGAGGATCAAATGGACTATGAGCAAAATATAAAGAAAAAGAAAAATAGAAATAGAATTTGGACTCATTTTTACATAATTTAAGCAGGTATGGATGAAAAATACATTTTTAATGTCATGGAGAGTGTTTGGTTGAACATGTTTTACAACATCGCATAAAATTTCAAGACGATAAAAAATATTTTTGAAATATATAAAATCTAGGCTGCATTTAAAAAATAAGACACTTTCTTTGGATAAAATAAGTTTCAAGAGCTTATAAATTAGCCAGTATTTACTATCTTATGATAAGCTCATATTGCTTAAGTATGTAGCAAGATATTCTCGAGCTATGTATGCCCTATCAAATTTTTTCGTTTTGATTGAATCCCGAATCAAATAAATCAAATTCATTGATATATATACACTTGTGATTGTGATTTATAGTGATTTAAGACTTGTTTAAAAAGACTTAGATGCCAAAGTTTTGAGCTTCTCATGCAAGGGAACCCTTAATCTCATTTATAGTTATTTTTTGGCAAGGAAATGGAGTTCAAAACTTTACCTTGACAAATTAATCATGTGGGAGTTAAATTAAGGGTCCAGATTGGATTTTCCCAGCCTGCAGCAGAGACCAAGGCAACACAATTATTGAAAGACCAATACAGAATGTTTTCTCATTTCTGTCTCATCCTCATCTGCAAAATCACCACTTTTTGCCAGGGGTGGGGTATACTCAGAATTCAAATTCAAAAAAGAAATAAACAGCTCTAGTGGTTAAAACTTAAAAGTTAAAAAAGAGTTCAATTAGCCCCTTTTTTAGTATAAATATAAATATATATATATATATATATATAGAAAAATGAAATCCTGTAAGTGGGGCTAGACTAGACTAATATTTTGCAATAAGATAAGGTTGGAAGAGGGGATAGTGGTTGATTGTTGACAGGATTATATAATCATACAACAGATACAGACTTAGCACCAAAAGTCTCAATTGAAGAAGAAATTTTAGTGTACCCCATCACAAAAACTGATGACTGATTATGCCTGTTGGCCTTTCCAATGTGTGTGGCTGCTATACTGCCCAGGTCAAGTGAATGGCAGCATTATTGTTGTTAAGAGTCAATCCAGAAAACTAACCAGCTAACTACTAGAGATTACTGGAGAAATCTCAACCAGTGATGTCTGGTTAGGTGCTAAAACCATGGTCCTTTTTTCATCTATTTTATTTCTTTTGAATGAATGGTGGCTAGCAAGTCAATTGGTTATAAAACATACAGCACAACAAGACATCCATTTGGATAGTCAAGGATTTGTGAGGGTATTTCTGGACTTTTTTTAATGGTCATGTATTAATGATAAATAGATTTATCGTTATAAATGGAAATTCCACAACATCGAAATATTGTTTTGTCTGTCTAAAAAGGGTATTTCAAAGGATGAGAGAGGAAAAAATACTGATATACAAATCCCGTACTCTTAAATTTCTCGATGTGGTAAAAAACAACATATTGCTGATAACTGAGTCTATTATGAAATATGAAGGTTAAACTGCATCCAAATATTATTCCCATTAGCATGAAAAAACGTTTTGAAGGATAAACGAGGAGATACACCTACATGATAATCTTATGCCCCTAGATTCACCCCCCCCCCCCCCCCCCCCCAATTGCTTAGTATAGTACAAAACAAGGTGCCATTACATATTTTTCCATCTCTGCAAAGGGGGAAAAAGGGTAGACTTCTACTGTTCACCAGAATCATATGATGAGCTGAGGTTGCTTCGTTTTGACTCATGGAACAATTTCATCACTTTGAAGCGTTGTGCACCACTGGGGGTTCAATGACTCCATGGCTTGCTTAGGAATCTTTGGCTATGTTTGGTTACACTTTACCAAAACTAATTTATTTTAACAAAATGTAACCAAACATATAGTTTATTTTTTTGGTCAAAATAATAACTATTAATTCCAAAATACCACTTCAAATCAATTGATTTATTACTAAAAGATCCATATACATGCATATACATATAATATTTTATCATTATTTTTATAATTAAAAAATCATATCCAATCATCACATATACATATTATATATTTTATTATTATTTTTACAATAAAAAATATTATTCAATTTTATTTTTACCCTAAAAATCCAACAAAAAAACATTAATTTAACTCCTACAATAAAAATTATCTCCTCCCCAAACATAAACAAACATATCAAAATTTTCCAAAATAATTTTCTTATTATTTTCAAAATATAAACAAACATACGTCATTTTCCCCAACACAAATTTCATATTCCTCAATCCCACTCCCAAAACTCCATTCTCTCAAAACATATAATCCAAAACACATAATGCATATCCAAACATTACCTTTGTTATTGCAAAGGTACTAAAAAGCAAAACAAGGTCACAGCCAAAATATTTAAACAAAAACATTAAACATAAAAGCATAATGAAATCCCTAAAGTCCAAGAATCTGAGTCCATCAACCGAAAATTCCAAGCATATTTCAAACAGTTGATATTATCAAAGAAAATCCTTGCTTGTAGAAAGCTCTAACGTGGATTGAAGAAGCATTCAGGACAAAATTATGTCCCTTGATTTCCGCTAATTATATTTGCATTCAACTGTTCAGAGTGTCATGTTAAAACAAACAGGACAAGAAAAGAACTTCGGATTCCCAGTTGAATAAAAAGTCACTGTTTTCTGGGAATCCAAGGCACTACTTACATAATTCCAGAAGGCAAACTAAAAGCATATAGAATACAAGAAAAAAGAAAACCTTAGAAGAATCCATAGTTTGAGACATGTTTTAGTTACAAACCTGTTTTAAGAAGAGAATTCTCCTTTCCTAAAATTAGAAAGCCTTCCATCAAAAGCTAATCAACAAACAAGAGAACCTTAGAATACAACCACAACCCAAAAAGGAAAAAAAACACCAACATTATATAAATAGAAATTTCTTTCTTAAATACATCACACAATCCTAAATTAGACATCAACAACATTAAGCCATGTGTATCGTTTCTATGTTCTTGCTCAGTTCCTCCAATTTCTTCAGCCTCAACCTCTCACTTTCGCTCACAAGCTGCATATCATAAGCACAGGATGTTAACATGAGTTGAAAGCTAAAAACGATTTGAAAATCGATGATCAAAATCAGCTTTTCTCCTCACCTCCATCAATCTAGTGATAAGTTGTACTTTTTCCTTGTTCTTTTCATTGAAAGCTTCAAGAGCTTCTTTGTACTCTCTCTCCTGTCATAACAGATTCAAACCCCATTATCCAAATAGTTTGAGCCAAATTCACCCAATCAATTGGCTGGAATATGCATATGAATTTCTTCTAGGAAGTAAACGAATTCCACTTCCGCATACTGATTTTTTAGTGGCATTTCTAACTGAAAAAGAATTGAGCTATGGATAATATTATCACCTTCTTCTGGCAAGTCTGCCCCAGTGGTTTTAACTCCTTGTTAACTGAATCAATTTTCTTCCGAACGACAGAGACTTCCTTCTTCATTGGATCCGCCAGCGCATCTAATTCCTGATAATTTATGACAAGATTATACAAACTTTAACCTTGGAAGCATAATTCATCCACACCTCAATACATACTTCAAGAACTTTTCTTAACAACTTTCCATGCAATAATTCATGTATATATGAACAAGAAGCTACAACTCGAACAAGAATATATGAGGAGCATTAATTAATCTCAGGTAATAAATCAATTAATTGACATAATATCAGGTTAAAGCTTTTCTTTTTGGGTCAATCCACTGGGCTCAGACATACACATGCTCCAATAAAACCTGGAACCAGAAATTGGCAGCCGATTTCAAGTACTTCTATCAGTTTCCAGGGAGAAATCTAAAACATTCCTCTTTTTTGCCCTTCAGAAATTATACTAAATACACTATAAACCATCTTAACAATCAGTAGTATTCAGTCCAAAGCTCAGGATCTGAATTCAAAAAGACAGTACAGTAGAGACAAGAACCCACAGACTAAGCAAGAAAACCTTTGCCCAAAAAAGACACAAATCCTTCAAAATTAGGGGAAAAAATTGCAAGAAATTAGGTTCCCCTTCTTTCCACCAAAAGCCCATGAAGGATTAACAACATAAATCTCCACAAAAAGGCATGAAGAACAACAAAGACAGAAGACAAACTCCAAAACCTCAGTTTTTATTTTTTGTTCCAAGAAAATAGCATGAAATGCACCCCAAAGAAAGGAAATACCAAGTACCTCACGAATAGTGGCCAAACGCTTGGTTTCTTCTTCAATACGACCCAGCTGGGCTTGAACTTTCTCCTTAACTTCCATCTTCTTCTTCTCAATCTCCTCCTCCTTAGCCCTAAAAGTAGAGAGCGCAGATTTCGACATCTCCTCTTCCTCTTTCGTCAAGGTGCCGTTAAAACTCAAACTCCCTGAAATCTGCCCAGATTGCATCAGAGATTGTTGGCTTTCTAGAGTCCTCTGAGTCTGCATCATTGCTCTTCAAAAACCTTTCTTGCACAGAAAACCCTTCTTCTTTCTTGATTTCTCCTCTTTATTATCTCTTGTGCTACCCCTTTTTTTTTCTTGGGAGGTTTCTTTCTCCTTTTTCTTTTGCTTTTGCTTTTGGGAATGATGATGAAAGGGAGGGTCTCCCCTTTGTTTCCTGTTTGCAGGTGCTTATGAACAAGGCTGGCTGAATGGTCTCTGTGCTTAAAGTTATAAGGCCAGCTTAGCTTATTACTTTATGACCCACTACTGAAATATTAATTATAGTAACAATATAAAATACAGGATAATTATTAAGTATGTATAAATATTTATTATACATACAAATATAAATGTGAAATGATATTAGGCTTATAAGCATGAGAGTGAAATGACCCAACTACCAACCACTTCAAAAAGATGGGCTGGACAATTCACCTTTACTCCTTGAATTTATCATGCCAAAATTCTTTCCACGCATTCCTATTGGTTGAAATATCTCATTAATTGACATTTTTCACCCCTAAATTGACCGTTGTGTATTTTATCTATTGATATAAGTTTGCAAAACAAATTTCTAGTGAATCAAGCGGAGTTTCATATCGACATCTGAAGGAACTGAGTTTATATTTTAAAATTAGATCTATAGGTTTGTCCCGCGAAAATTAGACTCAATTTCTTAAAAAAAAAAAAGGTAAAATATTGAAAGAATATTAAAGACAATAGAACAAGTGTATACCTTTAAGTATTTCAAATGATTATTTATTGTGAGTAGCCATATCCAAGGCACTCTAATTTGGACCATAAAAAATATCTAATATAACATATGAGATTTTTTGAATTTGTGGCTACTCATGATTTTACCATATTAATATAAATAAAAAGAATTTCCTTAAAATATGAGAGTAATATTAAATTTCTTAAGGATATTTTCTAAATTATCCACATCATCTATTTGCCATAGAATACCTAATTATCATAATATGAACATCAAATCCCAAGAATTTTAGGAATTTAAGTTTTGAAGTATTATTGTTTTCACACACAAGATGCCCAAATTTTTGCACATACATAAATAGAAGACCAAAGAAAAAAATAGTGCAACTTTTGGCAGTTAAACCGATCCCTAGGAAACTTTGTTCCGTTATTACAACATGGGTTTGTCTCCAGTTGTAATTCTTGATTATATGCGTACGTTTTTGGAGGTTGCACATGAAGGATGAGGCTGTCTTTGTAACATAGTTATTTTCTTTTCTTAAAGGGTATTTTCAACCAACCTTTTTGTACTCCTTCCACATGGAGAGGCTGACAACAGCATATAACTTACAGCCCAAAAAGTTAGAAATATAATTAGATTAGATTAGGTTATTACATTAATTAGTATTATTAATCATTATTTATAACTGTATTTTGGGCATGTAGTAGGTTTTGTATACGTATATGGGGCAAACCATTTCTTAACGCAATCTTTTTTGCCTGCTTGAAAGTTGGACAGATCGACATGTGCACTTGATGCTCTGTCTTTGATCCTAAAGCTTTTGCTGAATCTTTTGCATCCATCTTATGCTAAATCTTCAATTATTAGCCTAATTTCGGCTGCAAACTTTCTTCCTCCATAATATAATATCTTAAAAAACCAATAAAAATGAAAGGGGAAAATATCTCACTTTAGGTGATATGCTTTATCAAATTATTTTTTTTGGTTGGGGGGGGGGGGGGGGGGGGCAGCTTACATTATCAAGAAATTTAGAGTCAATCACAGGAAAAACATTTGTTTTTATTTGAAAATATTAATTTTTTTTCTGCATGCATAGCATATCGGCTCGAACGAATAAGAAATTGTTCTAGTCTAAATTCAAGCTCAGTCTGCCCATTAGCTTGCTGGGCTATAGAATAGCACGACGAAAGATGAATTTTATTTTATAAGAGGAATAAATTATCGACTGACACAACGTGCAACTAAAGATAAATATTATTTTTTAATTTTCGAATTACATGAAAAAAAAATTATGTTATATAATAAATTTTCCAGGTTTTTGTGGAATGAGATTAAAATAATCTTTTGGGTGTCTATATTTTATGGATTGTTCCCTTGAGGGGAGGGTGCTTAAGCAAAAAGTTTGGTGTGGAGTGGAAAAAAAGGGTGACCTGACTCCACCTGCAATTCAAATCAATGAAATCTGAAAAGCCGTAAGCACAAAGCAGTATAGGAAATCTGTAATGACTCAGCTAACCCTCTTGACAAAAAAATAAAATAATTTAAGACAGCCTTTACAATTTTGGACTTCAAAGGAACAATCCCCTTTAACCAAAATTAAACATATGTTATGTGGCCCAGTCAGTATTTTTATACCACTTTTTCTTTATTCGAAAAATAATTTCATTAGTTGGTATGATATGAGGAGCCAGCCAATTTGTACTTTTATATATTCTAAAATGAAATAATCACAAAGTTAATGGGGGGCTCTGTGGATTTTTTGTTTTCTTTTGCTTGTGTATGGGGACCATTTTATCACTTGACTCTGTCAAGTTTTGAAAACTGTAGGGGAAAATTATCACAAGAGGAAGACAATGTTTGATTATATTTTGGATTTTTTTGAAAAATATTTTGGGTAAAGTTGTTTTTGGCCCTTTTGGAGTTAAAATTGGAGATGATCCAACTGTTTGATTATATTTTAGGAAAATAAATTGTTTGTTTGGAAGTTTTTTGTAGGAGACAAAATTTATTGTAAATGTCAAATTAGTTATTTTTTTATCGAATTTGTATGGTGAAAATATATTTTTAAATTAATTGTACATATATGAATGAGTGATGTTATATATATGTATACATTTGTAATGATTGATAGAAATCTAGAATAAAGGTGGGGGTGCTTTTTTACTTTTAAGGGGTATTTTGGGTATAAACAAGTATATTTTGAGAGTTAAAATTGAATAATATAGACATTATTTGTTATTATTTTCTGAAGTTGAAAAATGTTTGAAAAAAATGTAACCAAACATAGCCCAAGATTTAATCAGAGGGACAGATGAACAGTCAAAGATTTCATGTTACGAATTTCAAGGGCAAATTCGTAACGTTAAACTCAATTGGTCAGGCATTAGGATTGCTTCATGCCTCCCCGACCATTACATATTCAAAAAAGAAAAAGAGATAAAAATTAAAGAAGGGATTTTTTCATATATAGCGTTTGAAAGTTTTTTATTTTTATAGAGGTAAAAATAATTTACGCACACATACTTGCAAGGGTCTTTTTGAATTTTATGATTTTGTCGGTAAGTATTTTAAAATTTAATCTGCGGACGTTGCTTTCAATCAATTTTTTATTTGAAGTCATTTTATTTTTATCTTGTTGCGCATGTGTAATGTGGGCCAAAATTTCAATCATAGCTTGGTTATATATTTAGTAATCTTGAGGTTAAATTTTGTGGCTTTCTGAATCATTTGTGAACGTATAGCGACGGTTATTTTTGCTTTTAACTCTTTAATTTTATTTTTTTTAAATAACATCAACTATTTTTCTTTTAAAACATAATTGAAATTTTTAACCACTTCAAATTATGACATCAATAAAAATTATATGCATTTATATATTCAAATCATTGTTCAAATATAAATATATATTTCAATTATTACATCACTGTGAAAAAAACAAAAACCATCAATAAATAGACAAAAAAATAAATATAAATCACTACAAGAAAAAGATATATTAGCGACAAAAGAGTAAGTGACAAAAGATTTAGTTTTGTCACTTTAATGATTATTACAAACTAAATAGTGATAAGAATAATGTTTAAGTTGTCATTATAGACAATTAGCAACACACATATGGTGACAATAAAAATATTTTCACAAATTGTAGTGACAATTTTTATTGTCACTAGATTGTAGCTATAGATGTGTCATTAACTGTTAATTGTGACAGCTTAAAATATTAATTTTTGTCACCATTGACTATTGAGACATATTATGACAAAGTAAAGGTTATTGTCACTTAAAAATTATTATTAATGGCAAGATAAAAGTTATTGTCACTTAATACATATTATTAGTAATAATTTTTACAATACCACTTATTATTTTGTCACTGACATTATATTTTTTTGTAGTATATAAAAATATACTTATAGTAAAATTGCCCTTCTTCAAGAATAAAATTAAAGATATATATAATTTTATTTTCATCATTTTTTTTAACTTTACGATCAAAATAAAAACACATTCTCTCGAAACATCCCACAATAAAGTCAAACATCACCTATTTTTTTATTTTTTCAACTCATTTAATGTAAAGGTTCCAGTGATCGTGCCAGCATATACATCTAATTAGTTTGGTATAGCTCTACGATTAATCTAATACTATAGCAAAAAATAATAGAACTTCAAAAAAAAATATTTTGTAGAAGCATTCTACGCATTTATTTACATTTATAGAGGTCGTATAGGCAAAACCCCACGAACCTTCTACGTAATTAGACTTAATTTAATGTTAATTTTAATGGTGTATGGTTCAAGTAATTAGTCATTAATAATGTATGGTTGTAGAGTTAATACACGCGTTAATATATAGTGGGTTTATTTTTATTGTCTATTGACCAATTCTCTTGATTCTATACAAATAATTTTGTACAAAAAGTCAGAAAGAAAAATAAAATATCATGGTAGTCTAGTAAGTTAAGAAATTATATATTAGGAGAAAAAATAAAATTTAAGGATCCTTTCGCTGACCCCAGGAATCTCTAATTATTGAAACTTTAGAATGGGTCCATTACATGGTGGGATCATCAATGAATTGGACGCTATTGCGTCATTTCGCGTGCTAATTCAATTATTATTATTATTATTATTATTATTATTATTATTATTATTATTATTATTGCATGGGTGATGATAAACTTTACCTAATTGAAACCAGATTGCAAATATGATGAGGTCCAAAGTATTTGTTACAGAATTTGCTAGGAAAATAATTGTACATAACAATTAAGTGTACTTACCCGGCCTCGTCTGTTTATGTTTTTCCATGATAAATTTTGTCCACCAAAACGTTTCCAAACAAGCACGCATATCTTTTGTGCTACTTCCAAAATGTTTCTTTTTTTCTTTGTTTTCTTTATCAAAATATCATATCCAAAATATTTTACAACTATACATATATAACCAATTATAAATTATATTTATGTATATATTTTCTCAAATTTATCTCACTAGTACTCCAACAACATCTTAAATTTCTTATTTATAATGTGACATTTAAAATAAAAAATATTTTCTCTCAAAACAATTCCAAACATATAATTTCATCTCGAAATATTATCAGATAAGCCCCCAAAACAAAATAAGCCCTTGTTTGATTTGATTTTGACAAATCATTTTCCAAGCATAAATTGAGGCTCACTTTGATCCATCGAAGTGAAATGAAATCAAACATTTTAGTTCATTCCTCAATGATACCACCCATGTGTTTGGTTTCAGTCTAAAGAAGAATGCTTCTTCTTCCCATTTTCCAAAACAAGCATAATCATTATATGTGTGTATATATTTATTTTTTTCATTACAATTATACTATATAAAAATACTAGCATAAAATCACATCTTTACCTTACTATTTAAATAAGCATATATTAATTTGACATTTAAAGTATAAAATATCTTTTTTTCAAAATAAAAGCAAACACACCTCTCTATTGCAAAATAATCTCTACACACCTCCAAAACAAAACAAAATATTAATTACATTCCCATACTCTACACTCAAAAAAATCTCATAAAATATTTTTTTCCAAGACCCCCAAAATAAAACCAAATAAACATCGCATTCTCTAATTCATTAATCAAAATACATTCTCACAAAATAATTTTTTCAAAACAGCCAACACAAACAAACAAACAAACCCTCAGTTTATGTCCAAATATATCAGCTTGAAGGCAGTTAACCAAAGTCTAACCCTCATGATTGGTTTGGATAAACAAAAAGATTTGGTAGGTTCGAATGTTTGGTTATAAACTGAAATTTTAAAAAAATAAAAAATTATTAAAAGGTTTTTGAAAACTGGTTGATCTGCATACATAGTCAATTGATTCATAAATAATTTAATTAAAATCCCTTTAATGTCATTTCCATAAATATATGTTATATTTTTGTATTATTTAATTTATTCTCTATATTAATTACAATATATGACGTAATTAGATCGTCATTGGCTCGTCTTCGGGTCACCTGACCCTTTCTCAGTCTTAGCCTGATTGATTTAGCAATTGAATAAATAGTTCGGTTTTAAAAAATATTAAAAGGTGGACGAAAGAAAAAGGTAAATTAATAAATTATTTATTCAAAATCATTATATCCATTATGTCTCAATAATCATTCTACCGGTTTCTCATGTTATGCTTCTTACATAACTTAGGAGTAGCCGTAGCACAGTACTGTAGGATTTAGTTTAATATTCTGACACAATAATGCGGTGTTAGATTTGGTTTTCCCACTTTAATATAAAACTAAAAGAAGAAACAGCTTTTTTACGGCTTCACTTATAATTAAAATAGTCATTATCCAATATTTTTTATGAAATAAATTATATTGGTTTTTATAGTTCTAGTAAAAGTTTAACTACATCTTTTCTTTAGAAAATTAAAAAAAGAAAGAAAAATTGATCACTGATTAATTAATTGAATGACATCATTGCACTTATACTATCTCACTCACTCACTCACTCACTCACATATATATAAGATTTGAAGTTTAAAATTGAAGCAAGAAAATTTGTCCTTAGTACAGTTTTGTCCGTGCGTCTGCAAGTTTAGAGGTCTAGAGGCTCCGATGAACTTACGCACAGATCAAACTCTATTGGTCAAATAAGTGTGTATTGATCACGTGTCATGGATGAGATGGGTGCGTATACATGTTACAAAGTGGTCAATTACTCATGTGCTTTGTGCAATATAAGCAAGTGCTTGCTTTGAGTTGATTGATTGTCCCCTTCCAGGATAAATGAGTGTTGTATTTGTAATTGTTTGTTGAGTTGTGCAAATATTATTAGTTCTAGATGCCGTTGTGAGATTACTCCGTGTGCCCCTCATCACTTGTCCAAGTTTCGAGTAGCACGAGAATGGGTCGAGTCATAACCCGTCCCAATTAAAGAGGTGCGAATCTCAGTAGGTATTTATACAATTTTATGGGTATTTTTGTCCTTTTATAATGAATCCTCATTAAAATTTAAACAAAATTCAAATAAGAGCATTAATACAAATAATTAAAAAAAATCTCAAAAAATGAAAAAAAAAATCATTTACGTTCTGCCAAAAATCATTAAGACCAAGAATCATAAGAGGCCACATAAATGGGATTATGGTGCTCATCTGTTTTTTTATTTTTTATTTTTTTTTTGCTTGCTAAATCAAGTTTCACATCATATTAAATAAGCTTTATATTTGTGGGGTCCACTCTTTTTCATATTTTGTATATATATATATATATATATTTTTTTTTTTTTTTCTCTCACACCAAACAAGAAATAGCAGATAGGGAATAGGAACCCTAAATGCAACTTTCATACAGTGACAACAATATTAAGTTGACCTAATAATTTAATAAAGTCGGGTTTTAGATGAAGTGATTCTCACTCAACCAAAAAGGATATTTTTGAAAAGACAATAATTTTCATCTACATGACAATACATGCCCATGGAATTATCCAGAAGACTGAGACCAATATTATTGGTTTAATAAGACAATTAATTAGAAAAGCAAGTCAAAAGATTCAGCGGTCAGAATTTGCCGTCACACTATCCGACAATTATGATCCTTTGGTGCACCCGTTTTTCGTATTATTGGACAAATTAATGTTGGGTAAAGAGACAAACAAATTCCAAGACAATTTTGGTGATTTATGAATGTGTAATTTTCATGTTGCGCCAGGTATATAAAACAAAATAAGTATTTGCTTGTACAAATTTTCTTGCATGAAATGTAATTTTTGTTGTCTTGATTATTGTTGAATACATGTTTATTAGGTGGTGACATCACTATTTAAAATCTTTGAGAGTGTTTGGTTACGTTGCCTCGGAACAAAATTGTTTTTGAAAAATATAATTAAATACATTATCATTTTTCCTCCAAAATACATATTTTTTAATATATACATACATATATTATATATTTTATTATTACTTTAATATTAAAAAAATTATTCAATTTCATTTTCGCTCCAAAAATCCAACAAAAAATCATTGATTTGACTGCTACAGTAAAAAATATTTTCCCCAAAACATAAATAAACATACCAAAAAATAACTTTCACATTTTTTAATAATTCACTCTTCCAAAACACATAATAAAATCACACAAAAAATATAACCAAACACTCCATTAATTTCTTGAAAGGAAAATAATATGTGTATTATATGTTCCCAATTTTAATATGGCTGACATCATTTGAACCAACTTCTCTTCATAAATTATTGTTTCGTCAAATTGCTGATTACATACAAGTTTCTTTAAAATGAATTGCTTCTTTTACTGTCCTTCCGTCTTTGCGTTATCAGCAAACCAAGTATTTTTTAAGGTAAAATTAATGTATGTACTGATATGGAGGTCAGAACTGATCTTTCGATAATAGTGTGCCATTGGGTCAAATCGAGACCTCTACATGACAGAGTTAGATTGTAGAACTTGAAATTTCAATAAATTGTTAGGGTCAGTAAGAGTTATCAAAACAAAAATCCTCTAATACTCAAGTTAGATCATGAAGTTAATAAAGAATGCTTTAAAAAGAATGAGAAAGTAAAAGGAATATTTGTGATGATACTCGTAAATATAATGCTCCTAAAGTATTTATATTTACTGGCATTTGGCAAATACTACTTAGATGATGTGGCCAAAATATGATTACACACATGGCATGCATCAACAGTAGAAATCGTTCAGGATTGAATAGGTCATGTCAGACTTGATATCAATAATATGTGGAATTTAAAGAAAAAAAAGAAAATAAAATTTAGACGACACTCTGGTCCCCCTCATCATAATTTATATTTATTATTAGTTTATTAGTTACTTTTAATTTTTCTAAATTTCTCAAAGAAAAATAGAGAGGAAAAGGTTTCCATAATGAACAACAATATGGAGCGATTTATTATTTCCCTAATGATGGACGCAAACAATTTAATTATGCATAAAAAGTAAAGTTTGTCTTGGACATTAAAATTATGTGGAATGAAGTAGGAGTTACAAACTTGTAAGAAAAGGAAATGATGGAAAAATAAAATTAGAAGTTCTTATTATAGTGATGGGTAGCAATTCGATCTAAGTAGGCTAACAACCAAATCCATGATAAAATTAATCATTGTAACCATACGATGGTCACTAATTAATTAGTACCATATGATATCATGATAAGTGAGGGCGTTGGACTGCCAATTTTATTTTTTTTAGTTTTTTCTTTTTTTTCTTTTTATATATAATGAAGTCATTAAGAATATATATGATCACATTGGATAACAATCAACAGTTCATAATTTCTTACTATTATACCCGATAATATATGAAATTAGAATTAACCCAAATGTCATTTTGTTTCTTGAACTAAGGGCCCATTTGGATTTTCATTTCAATACAAGTTTTGAAAAATTAATTATAGATTGAAATTTGAAATTGATATGTATATAAATGTTTTAATTTGTTGAAAAATAATGATTATAATAGAAATAGGAATAGAAATTTAGGTCGTTTATAATTTCATGCCTAAAAGACCTATTTTTTCAAAATATCTGTATTCTTAATTATTTTAAAATAATAGCTGATTCTTTATGTTGAAATTAATTTAAATTTGTTTGATGTAAAGTAGGATGATAAGGTAGGTCTAAGAAAAAAAATAAAATAAATGATATTTTTAGTAAAAATGTGTCAAGATGAAAATAATATGAAGGTCTAAAAATAAATACAAACAAACCCTAAATTTCATTTTTGTTTTCAGCTAACTAGTAATAAGAGCTTGAATTATTTTCCTTATGTTTTCAAGGTTACAACAATATTTTTCCCAAAATTTATTCCTCAAATTGATTTTAAACAAAAAAATCCATCTTACTAACATCTTATAAGTTTTAAAATATTATTTTATTTACATACTTTAAAATTTTATTTTTAAAAAAATATTTAATATCTTATAAGCTCCAAAAATAACTTATAAGATGTATGAGCTTATAAAATCTTTTAAATAAGATTAGACAAACAACCTCTTAGTCCATGGGCTTGCGGTGAAGGGTATTGGGCTGGGGCAAGAACCCGGGCCCAATTGAATTCAGTTCTCTACTGCCTAAAGATCTTTCTTTGGAGCCCAATGTGTATTAGACTTATGGGGAGCCCATTAAAACTTCTTCAGCAGAACTCGACTTGGGGTAAATAGCGCATTTATCCAGATCTGGGGCCTTGGATCTGCTGCAGTTATTGCTAGTACAGTAGAATCCAATTAGATAGGATTTATGAAAGGCCAGCCACGTCACCTGATTTGTCCATACTCGGGAATTTGAAATTGTTAAACATTAAAGGCACGACATTAAATAGCAACCAGAATGCTGGCTCAAATGTCTCTCTCTCTGTGTGAGAGAGAGTGTAACAAATACTCATAACAAGTCTTTGTCAACTGTGTGAGAGAGAATGTGTGCGAATACTTTTTTTTTTCCTCTTTTGTGTCAGATATTTTTTTAGAGTGTGTCAGAACCCTGCTCACGTGGGACCCCCGTGACATTTTGCTTTTTTACTCCTAATTTTTACCTTTTCTTTTTAGGGTTAAAATATGAAAAACAATTACAGAAGAAAAAGGTCGTAGCACGCCGGCACGCGATCTCTTATGTGAATACGTCACGTGCATTCACGTGACTTATTACTTTGGGGTTTATCGTAGGGATTACAACTGGACTGGTTTGGGGTTGGTTTGGCAAGATCCAGAACCCACTACGCATGGCATTTGAGAGAACCAAAAACCCTCTTGGCCTCATCCTCTCTTTGGTCCCGAATCAGGCAGGCTGGACCCTCCTAATTTTTCTTTTTCTTTTTTTTTTTAAATTGTTTGAGTGTACAAATTTTGCAATTTTCATTAAGTACCAATAATATTTTATTTCAACATTAACACAATTTCTTCCATTTTTACTTTGTAGATAATGCATTGATGTACTAGATTGATACGTAAATCTTATCATGAACCAATATATAATATACCTTCTTTTAACATATATAAATTATAATTCTTTCAGCAAAAGGATGAAAAAGATAGTTAAATCATCAAAATTTTGCAACTCACAAAATACAAATATGCAAAATTCATAAATGAATTAGTCAATATATCAATTATATATATATATATATATATAAATATATTTAATATAATTAGTATTATATGGGGTAGATTCGAGACGGGTTCACTTAAGCCCGTAACCCAATATTTAAAATCAAAATCCAGTAACCGCCCCTGAAATCCATTTATTTCACCCCAAACTCATCCAATCCAGGGCAGGTTCCGATTTACCCGGACTCATTGTCATCCGTAGTTTATTGCCATTTACTATTTGTGGAGGTTTGGCACTTGATTTTCACCAACTTGTATTGAGCTAACATATTGGTATAATTTTTGTTTCTATAAAAATATTATTTGTGATTTTTTTGTTAGTGAAACTAACTGTATATATATGAAAATCTAATTCCAATTTTAAAACTTAAAAAGTTTATATTCACATATGTATTTATTTATTTTTAAAAAAAAATTCTATTACAATGGTACTTTCAGAACATGACAATATAATTATCCATATATCTTCTCCCTAATTAATCATATAATTGAAGTAAATTTTTATCTTATTCATTCATAAGAAGTACGTTAAAAATGAACTTCTAATATAAGAAATGTTAATATATGACTCCTCGTACATTTTTATATGAGATGATTGGTTGTTTTCGTTTTGTAGCCTAATTATCAACATAACATATTATTACTAGATGAAATTCTTGTATTTGGTTATTAGATGTCTTTTAGATTGTGAAACATTATTTTCTATTGAAACATGTAATATAATTAAAAGATAATAATTAGATATTGTACTAATACGAACATACAAATTAATTAAAATTAACATGAAACAAAGCAGCCGATAAATTTTTTGTCAGTTTATTCTATTAGGGAATGGACAATATTTATGAAAGTTGAGAAAATTAGAATATTGTTCTATTTATGAGATTAGTACCTTGAGATAGTTCTTCTCGTTTTCACATATATTCAATGTTTGAGAAATCGGACAGGTGATCGAATCGGTGGTCTTATTGGTTACTGGTTCGATCGGTTCAACCGATGTAATGTCATAATTATATTTAATATTATAAAATATATTAGAAATATAAAAAATGTATATATATACATATATGTAAAGGAAAAAAAAATAAATTTGCCTAGTGCCATTAAACTTTCTTCAAACTATACTCTATAATAATATCCATACATCGATTTAGAATATCAACTCATAAAATAAGACTTACTAGAAAATATCCTTATAGATTCCATTACAACTTATAAAAATAATAAACACCAATTCAAATAACATAAAAGTTTTAAATATAAATAAAAAATATTTATTTAGTTATTTTTTATTTTTTATTTAAAAAACTAAAAACCAATTTTATTTTATTTTTAAACCGGTTCACCTATTTGCACCGATTTTTTAAACAATTAGTTTTATCTATCAAATCGGATTGGAACCTTGATCGGTTCCTGATCGAACTGGTAGAATCGATCGATCCGATCCGATCCGATTTTTCAATCATTGCATAAATTGGGAGCCTAACACAGACACCCCACAACGCCTGAACACATCCACGCCGAACCTCATACACGTTTCTACATCAAATTAAGATATTGACGAAGCTTCCTATTTTTCTGATTTCATGAATGATCTATTATTTATTATTTATTTTATTATTTTTTTTATTGTTTAAATTTTGTCTAAATTAAGATGGGATAAAATGAAGCTGTGAATAAAGACCGAGTCAGGGGGCTGACCAGGGCAGCCAACCCCCTCAACCAAAATATTAAAAATTTTAAAATATTACACCTTTGTCATTATTAAAGTATAAATTTGTCTCTCTTCTTATTAAAAATATGTCATTTGCCCCATTGTACTTCTATGTATATATGTGAAATAAAATATATATATATATATATTATATTTTTGATAATTTAGAATTTCACCTCTATAAAGGAAAATTCTAATTCCGTCCCTTACCGTGAAGAAATGATAGAGGAAGTAGAACTTTGATTGGTACAAATACAATAAATGAATTAAATCAAAAACCTCAATTGAACTACAACTCCTCTAAAAGTTTGACGCAAGAATCAATTTTTTTAAAAAAAAATTATTTTAGTCCCATCTTTAGTATGCAATATAAATTCTGACTGATTTCAAGAATATAACGAAATATTTTCTATTTTGTGATGTATTTCAAAATTAAATTCTTATAATTTTACCTAAAAAAATTATAGAATTATATATATACATTATCCCTTGTAACACCCCCCCCCCCAAAAAAAAAAAAAAAGAAAAGAAAAAGTATAATAAGAACACTAAAAAAACCGCAAATAGTATGGAACAGTAAACCGCAAATTGAAAATAATGATAGATATATATATACATATATATAATTTTGTATGAAAATAAGAATACCAAAAAAATAAGTATGGATATCGAAAGTTAAAATTTTGTATAGTATAGTAGGCTTTAGGTAATCTCAATCTCCTCATTTAATATGTTATTAGACATAATTAGACTCAAATTACCTATTAAATTTGATTGTTCTACCAAAATTTTCAATAATTAATATATTTTTCTAGTTATGGCAGTAGGAGATGGAGTCAAATGTGTCTGTCCTATGTCCTAATTCTTAGGGTATTGTCAGGTAATAAGCACTAACCCTGCAACTAATTACCATGAAAACCTACTAAAAACTGATTAGCACATTTGACCGTAAAGCAAACAAAATGCTGGAAACCCCGCGATTATCAATATTGTCATAACATGTGGGCTTGGTTTAATGAACCCAATGCAATGATCTTATCCATGAGATAACACCTAGAGAACCTATTTTTCTATATTATCATAATTAGACTGGACCGTTTGGTTTTATTTTCATTTTCAATTTTTATTTCCATCATTTCTAAAATGGTGAAAATTAGTTATGTGATGTGATGTGAAAATAAAAATGTATTTTGATGAAATGTTTGGAAATGTAATGATTAGTAGATTGTAGGTGGAGAGAGATAAAAATAATAGAATAGAGAGAGAAGATATATAGGTTATTGGAAGAAAATATATAGGTTGTTGGAAAATATGTTTTGAAAATAGAAATGTAAATTACATTGGGTAGAAATTTTTAAAAAGTGATGATTTTTGTTTTTGGAATAGTAGAAAAGTGAAAAAGTGGATTTGGAAATAAAACCAAACACCCCCTTAAAATATCTTGATAACTGTAATTAAATCATATAAATAAAAAAGGTGATCCACGACAGTACCTTGGAGGGTGAGAACAGCCCTCCCTCTCAGGGTAAGTAAGTAAATAGGTAGTTAAGGGTAGCTCTCTCTCAAACAAAAATTCCACTTTTAAAGAGGCCTTTCGTGTGTCAACATCAACATTTTCCACTTCCCTGCTCACATGGATTGTGGTGCAAATCTTCTCTATCAATTTATATTTATGATTTGCTTACAATGTTGGGATCATTGTATATCGATTTATTTATGAATCCTATGAAATGGAAGAAGTCAGTCGTGTGAGGCTTAGGAATAGTTAAGCGTAGAGACGAATTAGGATAGAAATGTTATCAGAGTAAGATCTACGTCAAAAATTGAAGATTTATCAATAGATATGTCTTAAGATATCAGATGCCAGAATTATTATGAATGCAGGTGACAATCATTTTTCGTGCATTGATGACAAATAGTGAGTATTTATAGGATACTATTGAGGTCACCATTTATTATTTTATTCACTTGGAGGGTGTAGATATTGGCATGTGTAGTAATCGAATTAGGGGTGAGTAAAATTATTCATTAATCAAAAAAATTAATTAACCAATCGAATCGAAATCGAATTTATCAAATCATTTTGTCTAGTTAATTTTCGGTCCAATTAACAATTAATATTTTAGAAATTTTTGATTAACAGTGTGGTTCGGTTAATTTTTCATAAAAAATTGGTTAAAATCGATTTAATCGAATTTTTATAAATTCTCAACCATTGTGTAGGTTGCTCGATTTTTTTCTTTATAAATTATATAACTATGGAAAGAAGCATATGTGAACTAAAAATAAGGAGGAGTAGCTTTAGATTTATAAAGTTCAGGTTGTATTCTTGTTGAATTATTTATTAGAAAACTATTTGTGCAAATACATTCTCAGTTGAATAAAGTTTTAATTTTTGGATTGAGTCCATTTAATTCTAGATTTTTCTTGTTGTAACTTAATTAGAAGATATTCAAAAGTTCCCCAAAAGTTTGCTAAACAGGGGTAAATGTATGACAATTTTTAAGTGTTCTACTTATTAATACATATTACTTAGTCTATAGTATTGAAAGTTCTTTACTATGATTTTAAAAATAATTAGATTGGCTTTTTTTGCTTGAACCGAAATAATAAGTTTTTGTTTTACGGGTTAACAGAAAAATTCGGTACGATAAATGGTTAATAATTTTTATATATTTTTGGTGAATTAACCGATTAGTTCAGTCATTTAATTTGCCAAACTGGCCGATGCTCACCCCTAAATCGGATAACTTAGGGCCCATTTGGTTTTATTTCCACATTCACTTTTTTCATTTTCTACTATTTCAAAAATGAAAACCATCACTTTTTAGAATTTTCACCCAATATCATTTTCATTCTCAAAACACATTCTCCAATAACCTATATATATTCTCTCTATTTTATTATTTCTATTTCTTTCCACCTATAACCTATCAAAACCAACATAATCATTACATTTCCAATATTTTATCTAAATACAAATTTATTTTTAACTCATTTTCACTAACTAACTTTTTAAATTTTAGAAATGATGGAATGAAAATATAACCAAACGGCCAAATTTCAATTATACATATCAGTCATTTGTGAAACTACTGATGAAGTAGCTTCTATGGGCTTTATTACAAACAGTCAAATGTCAAATTCCTAACTACAGCTAGAGGCTCTTGATTGAGCAAGCAATTTAGATTCTTTATTCATTGTTTTAACTTCTATTAAATTTGATCCACAATTAATTTTTTTTTTTCAATAAATATTTAGTACGCTTCAGAAGATATGTACTAGAATAGAAAATTAAATGATTGATGTGGGTGGATTGGATTATTGCCAAAGATATACTGTAAAACTCTGTCAAATAGTTTTATTACAATCGTGAGAGAGGGGATGCTGAGATATCCTCTCTATAAGCTAACATTAACAAACAGGACACATGACTAGGTTGTTACTAAACTAAACATGACCTGGAGGCTCAACAATCGAAATAACAAATTCTAGGCAATGAGATTGTCCAACGCTGGGCATGATGAGAAGAAAGAACAGGTTCCGGGCCTCTGAAACTATCTTGCTAACTGATCAGTGTCCAGCACCATTTTCTTCCATGGAAGCACAAATGCAGAGATTGGATTATTCTCTAGCCCACCGCCGCTATCCATTATCAATCTGAAGTCTTCAATATGGACCTTCGCATGGTGGCCGCTTACCACAATAGTTGGAGTTTTACTCAATTCCTACAAAATAATTGCACAAAATAAGAACGAAAATTCGGAAAATCTTGGTGATGTTTTAAGTAAAAGCTGCAGCTAAGCAATCACCTCAGGGATTTTCCAGACATTTTTCCTTCCACTGAGAGGTTCAACCTTAGGGATCCTCGTGTCTTTGGCTTTCAGATAGTTTAGCAGCTCGTCGACCCCTTTACCTTTCTCGAAAGCAGCATGTACAGCAATGAGCTTACAGTTCTGCAATCCTTTTTCAGTTTCTATACAGACATCATCCTGGAAAATTCAGAACATATGCAAGTGTTCAGTAGGTTCCTCGCAAAGAACAGACAACGAAGGAGACACAAACAAGGAAATTTCGAAAGGAATAAAGCCGACTAAGAAACTTCTTGTGCTCATCAGGAACTGCCTTCATCAAATCTGTGCACGACCAACTCATCCCAGTGTCAAACTAAACCTCTGAAATTGAAAGGGCTGAGGGAAGGGGTGGAAAGATATTTCGACTACAAAATGACTGAAAAATACATCTACACTTTTAAGGATACATTAATATCGTCAAACATGGCTAAAAGTTCAGAAAGCGTTGAGAAGTTAACAACTTGAAAAAAGCCAATTAGATTGGAATTACATAATATAAGCAAGCAAGCACGATAGAATGTCTCGTCTGTGACCCTATGAAATTTTACATCTAAACCAACCGTCATCCTCTTTATCTCTACAGGCTTACCTCACTCCTTTACTAAACTTCCCAAGTGATGGGATAGGAAAATGAAACCTCCCCAGAACTAGAAGCAGCTACATCAATGCAAAACCAGTCGGCTCAAAATGGAAATTATATAATAACTAACCAGGAGGATCACTTTCTCACACAGGTGAATCAATTAGCATTTTCTTTAACTTTGCAGCATAGCAACCAACATCCTATCAAACACAATACAATTCAACAATGACAGAAACCTAATTCAACACAATAACATATCAAACAAGCAATCACAGGTTATCCAACTCTGCATTCACAATCTAGCTCAACATGATCACTAACTCCAAGAACCAAAGAAATCAAACAATCAACCCATATCAAGATTAAACACTTCACAGAAATTGAACTCAATCCACAAACAATTCAAAGCAAAATTATACCAGCAGAGCCATGTGGGACCCCATAAGATTCAAAAGTGGGACCCGCATCATAAATTGAGCCCTTGTACTCAATACCCTTGGCATGATTAAATCCACTCATTCTGCCAGCCCACCTCCTCGCTTGCAAGTGCATATTCTCATACCCTTCACCGTTATACCACCCTTGTCTCTCTTCATTCATCTCATACTCCTTCCAAGTCTCCCAGATATCAGAACCGTCAGGGGGCCTTGGGAGAAGCCCCAAGAATGCAGCAAATGCCAGGTCATGGTTGCCACAGAGGAAGACATGGGATTGATTAGGGTATTTTGAGGGCAAAGAAATCAAGAAATCAATCACTTTCTTGGTGTCGGGTCCCCTGTCACAATAATCACCCAAGAAAATGATTAGAGCTGTTTGGAAATCAGATGGGCCTATGGTATTTTCAAGATTAGACCACAAATTTTGCAGCTTTGTTATGAGGCCATGGATATCGCCCACGCAGCACACCACTCTTGGTTTTGCTGTGGCCTTGGACTCTGCCGTATGGTACGATATTGTTTATTCTTACAGTGTTTTTTGATGCTGTCTAGTGGTCTGCAGTCTATGGTGTTGATTTAGGATTCTGGTCTGTATTTATAGTGAATTCTTGTCGGAAAAACGTTTTGCAGTTCAGTCCCCATACTTTTCTATAGTTTTGCTTCAGTCCCATGTTTTCTTATAGTTTGACACGTGCTCCCACGTTGGTTTCTCTTTTATATTCTTTACGACCAAACAAGTCTTCAAAGAAAAAAATGAAAGATCATGTCCTAATACCTTTTTGTTTATTTTATATTTTTGAAGTAATTTTCGGGTCAGGTCACTCAATTTGTGTAAAAGAAACATGGCATGGATACAATAGAATTGGATATTTTCAAAAAAAAAATTTTAAGGACACCATATTCATGTCAAATTATATATTTGAACATCAGATTTAGAGGGTTCTTTTTTGGTGTTCGTGAATACCATCAGCAGTGGATGTTCATTTTTTATGAGGAATTACCTTCATAAAGATCAACACCCTACTTTGTTCTAATGGTTGTATTTTTACCAATACATTTGAATATAGACTCATATGATCGATAACATAATATTTGTTCAAAAAAATATTTTATAATAAATAAATCAAACTAAAAAGTTGTGTCATTTACTTCAAAAAATTTGTTTGGCATAAACATTAATGTTCAGAATAAATGTGTGTATGTGGGGGCGGTGGGGTCTCCTGCACTTGAATTCTTCCCAATTCAAGAAAAAGGAAAATTCAGCAAAAATTGCAGTGTTGGCATTGTAAAAACAGAAAATGATGTCTGAAACAATACTATGTATTGGTTAGCCGCTGCCCCTGTAGAATTCGAAGTCTGAACTTAGTATTTTTTTTCAGCATTGCCCTCAGAGTTATAGTTGCAATTTCATTTTGTGGCAAATTGGGCAGATGAAAACTTGCACAGACAAATTCTGGGCTTTGGCTGAAAATGGAATTTAGCATTGTCAGCTCTTCTTTCTCTGTCATTTTTTTCCTGAAAAACTGTTTTGACTTGTAGTGCAAATACAGAAAAATTTATTTGGGGCCAAAGGAGAATGGCATTTTTTACACGTATTTTAAGATTATGTTTGTTGCTTCTCCCTTGAAACCCTACCTGTACAGACGGCCAGCCTGCAGGCTTAAACCCACTCCGTCTCTCTATCCTACTTTTTGGTCTTCTAAAATTTTTAGTATTGGTGGGGGGCAGCGTGGTGTCCCTCTTTCTTACTTTTCTCTTGCAACTGTCTTTGTCTGACTGTCCTTTTCTCCAGTGTCCTGGACTTGCACGCTGGCCATCCCCTGGCTCGCGGCAGAAATGGACACGTGTCCATTTTTATATTTATATTAATTTAAATTTTCTGTTTTTTTTTTATTAAGTATAATTTAGTATTAAAGAAGGCTAATGTATAATTAATTTTTGGGCCGATTAAAAATTAACACAAATAAAATAATATCTTAGTTAGTGATTTAATTTTTAGATTTGTATTTTGAAATTAATAAATTTAATTTTAAAAAATAAATTGTGAATTTTAATTAATATTTAAGTATTTATTTTACTTACAAATTAAATTTGATCAAGTGTCAAAGTGAATTCTTATACAAATCATATCAAGTTTTTTAGCCTAAAAATTTCACACCAATCAAGTTTAATATATGATCTATTTTAGCACGTCGATTAATTATGTCAAGAAAATATTTGTACAAACATCTAAAATTTAACTTTTATCGTCAAATCAACCATTCTTTTTGAAAATATTGAATTAATTGATATAATTCTAATAATTTAAAATAAATAATTAAATCATTGATGTACTTACTTGATTTTTTATTTAATTTAATTTATCTACTTTTTAACTTTATTCAACATTTTCTATGAATTTTATTTTTTCATGTATTAATTATTTATGTAATGAAAAAACGTGAATAATTTAGTTGTGGAAATTGAATTTTAAATATGTATTTTTAAATAATATATATTAAATTAAATTAAAAAACAAAAAAAAGAAGGAAAAAAACATGTAAACCAACAAATAAATCAATAGAAAAAGAAGGAAAAAAATGAAAAAGAAAAAGGTTGCCACACCTGGTGCACAGCGCCAGGTGTAGCATCGAGCAAACCCCATTCCCTCTGCCTAAATACGCAAGATGCAGGAGCAAACGCAGTATTTTTCACTTAATCTAGGAATGCTAATAACAATTTTAAGGAATTAAAGACATAACTTAGAAAAAAATATTAGGGTTTGTTTGTTTGTAAATTGTGAAAATATTTTTCAACTCTCAAAATACAAATAAATAATTCATCATATTCTTCAATCTCACTATTTAAAATATACCCAAAATACCCTCCCAATTCATTTCCTACCCATTTACCAGTATCTAAACCTATTATTTTTTGTCTTCCTACCCAATCTATATATACAAATACATCAATAATTTTAAAATATTAATTTTACCGTATCAACCCAATAAAAAAATTATTGATGTGAAAACAAATAATTTTCTCCCAATTCATTTTTCACCTATCACTCAAAATACAAATAAACAACCATCACATTTCCCAACCCTACTTTCCAAAAATCATTTTGCCAAAATATTTTGATAAATTACTCCAATTCATAAGCAAACAAACCCTAAATTTCATTTTTTGTTTTCAGCTAACTAACTGGTAATAAGAGCTTGAGTTATTTTCCTTATGTTTTAAATGTTATAATAATTTTCTAATTTGTTCCTCAAACTGTTTTTAAACAAAAAATCATCGGTCTTAGCCCATGGGCTTGGGGCGAAGGTCTTGGGCTGGGAGAAGAATCCGGGCCCAATTGAATTCAGTTCTCTACTTTTGAAGCCCAATGCCAAGTATTCTTATTGGGAGCCCATTAAACTTTCTTCAGCCGAAATCAACTTCGGGCCTTCTGGGTAAATCAGCCCATTTAGCCATGTTTGGGCCTTGGATCGGCTGCAGTTGTTGCTCGTACAGTAGAATCCAATTATATAGGATTTATCAAAGGCCAGACACGTCACCTGATTTGTCCATAATCGGGAATTCGAAATTGTTAAACATTAAAAGCACGACATTAAATTGCAACCAGAATGCTGGCTCACATGTCCCTCTCTGTGTGTGAGAGAGAGTGTGACAAATACTCATAACAAGTCTTCGTCAACTGTGTGAGAGAAAATGTGTGTGAATAGTTTTTTTCCTCTTTTGTGTCAGAGATTTTTCAGAGTGTGTCAGAACACTGCTCAGTGGGACCCTCGTGACATTTTGTTTTTTTACTCCTAATTTTTACCTTTTCTTTTTCCTTTTTCTTTTTAGGGTTAAAATAAGAAAAGCAATTACAGAAGAAAAAGGTGGTAGCACGCCGGCACGCGATCTCTGATGTGAATACGTCACGTGCATTCACGTGACTTATTTCTTCGAGGTTCTATCGCCATTTACTATTTATGGAGGTTCAGACCGTTTGATTTTATTTTTTGAAAGCACTTTTATTTTTTGGTGAAAAATGAAAAGTTTTAGTTATAAATTTGTTTTTGAAAAAAAAATATTGTTTTGAGATTTTATGTGATGATTATGTATGATTAAAAATGAATTGTATGTGATGATTGTGTAAATGTCGGTAGAAAAAATGAAAAGTGAAAATAGAAAAAGAGTGTAAGATTTTATCTATAATAATATTTTAAAAATAAAAATATTTGTGAAAACAGAAAAGAAGTTTATGATTCTCTATTTTTTGCAAAAATGAAAAGGGGCTTTGAAAACAAAAACAACCAGGCTACTAGCACTTGATTTTTCACAAACTTGTATTGAGCTAACATATTGGTATAATTTTTGTTTCTTAAAAAATTTTATTTGTGATTTTTTTGTTAGTGAAACTATGTATATCAATTATATACTGCTTTACATATAGTTTTCTCATAATGGAATTTAGAACGAGGTGTTGGGTGTTCTCATGAGATTTGTGGGACTCGAAATTGTACTTGTTATTTTGATTTGGAATCAATAAAATCCTTTATTTGTTTGGTGGATTAGGCACATCCCACAACCACGTTAAATCTTGTTGTCAGTTTTATCACTTTATTTTTATTTCTCAACCATATTGTTTGGTCTTTATGGGTTTCAACAGATAATAATTAGATATTGTACTAATTAGAACATATAAATTAATTAAAATTGACATAAAACAAAGCAGCTGGTAAATTTTTTGTCAATTTATTCTATTGAAGAATGGACAATATTTATGAGAGTTGAGAAAATTAGAATATTGTTCTATTTATGGGATTAGTACCTTGAGATAGTTCTTCTCTTTTTCACATATTATATTGGGGCGGAAATTTGTATTCTTATAACTTTAATTAATACTTGTTAGGTCTTTTTAAGCTTTGTATGAACACATTACTTAAATGTAATTTTTTTTGACTTAATTTTAACACAAAATTAGATTTAAAATAATAAAATTCATTCGTATAATTCCATGATTATCCTAATTAGGACAAACAAAAATTGAACGGATGAGCATTCTACACATATCCAACAGAAAAGGAAGCAATTTAATGTTGAATTTGAGTAAAATTCTTTCTAATTGAAATGATTCTAACAGTATATTTTGAGTTTTTTTCTTACATAAATTATATAGATATTTTTAAGGGTTAAATACAGTTTACCCCCTTAAACTATTATGCTTGTCGCATTAAATGTAACAAAAACCCCCATCCACTTAGCGGAAGTTAGGTTCTTCCGTTAGTAAAATATATTACTAATTATATATTTATTTGAGCTAAATACAATTTATCCCCTCAACTTATTGTGCTAATCGCATTTACCCCCCTAAACTACCAAATGTAATAAAAAATCCCCTCCACTTAACAGTAATTGACAAAAAATATGAAAGAGAAATTTATGTATGTATTTTATTTTGATATTCCAAATATAACCATCAGCCATATTCTTTCTGTAATAAAATTTACAAAATTAAATACATAAAAGATATTGACACTATAAAAATTTTAAATTAAAAATTAATTTACTCACACCCAAATTTGGCAACCTGCAAATTTTCGTTCAGGTTGTTTGGAGTCCAAGATGTTCGTACAGGCACAACCGATGATTGAAAAATTAGTCACATAATATGTCAATTGACGACATGAAAAATTAGATTTTTGCGAATTTGAAGAAGAGCTACTGGACATCTTAAGAGTTGAACTATGATTATACTAAAAATAATATATAGATAAAGAGAAAATGTTAAAAGATGAAGATGCAAACTACTGGCTTTGAATGCAAAATGTTGAATTTTGGTGACAAAATTTTGAAATTGTAATATGCAAACTATTGTGCTTTGTTTGGGGTGAATTCTGAAAAAAAATTCTAGATAAAGGTATTTTGGGAGTTAAAATTGGGGAATGATTCTATTGTTTGGTTTTATTCTGGAAAAACATGAAAAATGGAATTGCATGTTTGGAATTGTTTTGCAGGAGACAAATTTTACAGTATATATCAAATCAGTAATTTTTTTATTGGATTTATACGGTGAAATTATATTTTTAAATTTAATAAATACATGTGAATATACATGGATAATTGATGTATATATGTATATATTTGTAATGATTGATATATGATTGTGTTGAAGTGATGTGTAATTAATTTAATTTTAAATTTATTTTAAAAATTTATAAGTAAGAAAATTATTATGGCATAATAATTTTGATGAAATGAATAAAATTATAAAACAAAAATAATATTATTTAATTATAATTAAGAAAAAAATGGATAAACGTATTATTATGCATTGTTAATTAAATATTTTTTAAAAGTTCTATAATTAATAACATCAATAGTAATTAATTAAGTAAATTTTGAAATAATTTTGATATTATTTTAACTAGGGTGTTAATCATCAATATATTTACTAATTTTAAAAAATATTTTAATAAGAATTTAATTAATAATATATTTACTAACGGAAGAACATAACTTTCGTTAAGTGGAGGGCGGTTTTGTTACATTTGATAGTTTATGGGAGTAAATGCGACTAGCATAATAGTTTAAGGGGATAAAATGTATTTAATCCTTTTTTAATTTAAATTTTTTACAATGTCAATAGCTTTTATGTATTTAATTTTGTAAATTTTATTACAGAAATAATATGGATGATGGCTATATTTGGAATATTAAATAAAATACATATATAAATTTCTCTCTCTTGCATTTTTTGTATATTACTATTAAGTGGAGGGGATTTTTTGTTACATGTGGTAGTGTAGGGGGTAAATGCGACTAGTACAATAATTTAAGGGGGTAAAATATATTTAATTCAAATAAAAATTTAATTAATAATATATTTACTAACGAAAGTCATGACTTTCGTTAGAGTGAATGGGAGTTTTTGATATATTTGATAGCTTATAGGGATAAATGTGACTAACGCAATAGTTTAAAGAGGTAAATTATATTTAATCATATTTTTAATCAATGTCGACAGCCAAAAATGAATGACTAGTCATATCAAGCACAAAATGGTAGTTGGTCACATCAATCAAATCCCAGCAATGTTTGGACCACCTCCACTGGCTGGCTGGCTGGCGGAGCTCGGTCTGGGGGTATCCCACTTCCACCACCCACCTGCAATTTCTGACACTTACTCAGATGTTTGGATCCTAATCCCCCATCACATTCATTGCTCTCTGCTCAATTACCTTATTACCCCTTGCTCACCAGATCCGGTAGCTGCTCACACAAACACACATGCTTATTTATCAAAATACAGTAAAAAAAGTGGAACTTTACAAAATTACTGTGGTTTGAAAATCCTTCCAAAAATACTGTAAAGCGTGGCTCCAAGCCACGCCTTTCTGTTTCTGAATTTTTTTTTTTTTTAAATTAAACAGAAGGCCACGCCTCTGGCATGGCATGGCAAGGCAAAATTTCCGCCCATGCAAATTTTTTTTTCAATTATTATTATTATTTTTAATAAAAATTGAAGAGGCGTGGCCCGCCTCTTCCATCTATTTTTTTGTTCTGAAAGAGGCCACGCCTCTTGCATGCATATATATATATATATATATATTTTAATTAAGAGAAGCCACGCCTCTTCCATATTTTGTTTTTTTCTTTTTCAGCTGAAAATGGACGGGCCACGCCTCTTCCATGTTTTTTATTTTTTTTAATTAAAAATTGAAGAGGCGTGGTCTTGCATGTAATTTTTTTTTCACTTTTTTTTATTTAAAAAGTGAAGAGGCATGGCCTTAGCATAATTTTTTTTTTTTTTTGTAAAACATTTGCAAATGCATTTGAATTGCTTAATAACCAATAATGTAAAAATATTGATACTCTATTATGTACTTTTATTTTTCATTTTTTCATTGTATATGAATTAATAATTACAAAGAAAAAAACCACAAACATAAACTAATACTAATGTCATGCTTATCAATTTCAAATTATTCAAATTAAAAACTAAAATAACTTTCGCATCACAATATCAATTCAAACTTAATAGTAAACAACTCAATTTAATATACTTTCAAAAATTTAAAAACCAACATGATATTTGTGGGTCAAAATCTTCCTTCTCCAATTTAAGATTTCTAACCAAACTGAAAAAAATTAAAAAAAAAAATTACAATATATCATCTTAACAATACAAAATTAATAACATAAAATAATTAAAAATAAAAAATTATAATCTTCAACAGCATAAATTAAAATTTTACATTATTTTACCTTATTTTAAACACAATTTATTCTTCTTTGTATCTTTTTCTTCCTTCTCTCTTTGCTTTTCCTCTTCAATTTTTCTTGCACCTGTTGCAGCCACAACACTACCACTCTCTTTCGTTTCAAAAATTTGAGGAAGAGTAATGAATAATGAAGGAATGGGTTGTGTATAAGTAAGACTAATAACACTGTACAGGAAATAAAAATTTCTCCACAAGAGGAGTGCCTTGCAGGCACGCCTCTTGTCTCAATTTCAATAAAAAAAAAAAAAAATAGGAAGAGAAGCCACGCCTCTTAATTAAAATATATATATATATATATATGCATGCAAGAGGCGTGGCTCTTCAATTTTTATTAAAAAAAAAAATAATAATTGAAATTTTTTTTTGCATGGGGCGGAAATTTTGTCATGCCAGAGAAGAGGTGTGGCCTTCTATTTAATTTAAAAAAAAAAAAAATTTCAGAAACAGAAAGGCGTTACAGTATTTTTGGAAGGATTCTCAAACCACGATAATTTTGTAAAGTTCCACTTTTTTTACTGTATTTTGATAAATAAGCCCAAACACACACCACAACGCCTCAACCCATCAACACCAAACTTCATACATGTTTCTACATCAAGTTATGACATTGCCGAAGCTTCCTATTATTATTATTATTATTATTATTAAAATTTTGTCTAAATTAAGATTCGGATAAAATGAAGCTGTGAAGAAATGATAGAGGAAGAAGAACTTCGATTGGTACAAATACAATAAATGAATTAAATCAAAAACTTCAATTGAACTACAAATCGTTTAAAAGTTTGAAGCAAGAATCAAACTTTTTTTTTCTTTCCAAAATTTATTATAGTCCCATCATTTAGTATGCAATATAAATTCTGACTAATTTCAAGAACATAACGAAATCTCTTCGATCTTGTAATGCATTTCAAAATTAAATTCTTAAAATTTTACCTAAAAATATTATAGAATTATATATACATTATCCTTTGTAACCCAAAAAAAGAAAAGAAAAGAAAAGAAAAGAAAAGAAAAAAGTATAATAAGAACACTAAAAAAATCGCAAATTGAAAATAATGATATATATAATTTTGTATGAAAATAAGAACACTAAAAAAATAAGTATGGATATCGAAAGTTATAATTTTGTATAGTATGGTAGGGTTTAATATGTTATTAGACATAATTAGATTCAAATTACCTATTAAATTTGATTGTTCTACCAAAATTTTCAATAATTAATATATTTTTCGAGCCACAGCAATGGGAGATAGAGTCAAATGTTTCTTTCCTATATCCTAATTCTTAGAGTAAGGGAGAGATTATGAAAGAGCATTGTCAGGTAATAAGCACTAACCCTGCAAGTAATTGCTGCGAAAACCTACTAAATACTGATTAGCACATTTGACCTTAAAGCAAACAAAATGCTGGAAACTTCGCGATTATCAATATTGTCATAACACGTGGGCTTGGTTTAATGAACCCAATGCAATGATCTTATCTCTGAGAGTAACACCTAGAGAACCTATTTTTCTATATTATCACAATTAGACTGGACCAACTTAGAATATCTTGATAACTGTAATTAAATCATATACATAAAAAAAGGGGATCCACGACAGTATTTTGGAGGTGGAGAACAGGGGAACAGCCCTCCCTCTCAGGGTAAGTAAGTAATAGGTAATTGAGGGTAGCTGTCTCTCAAACAAAAAATCCACTTTTAAAGAAGCCTTTCGTGTGTCAACATGAACATTTTCCACTTCCCTACTCACATGGATTATGGTGCAAATTTGTAAATTAAAATAATTTTGATCTTCTCCATCAATTTATATTTAATATTTAGTTATATTGCAGGTCAGTTTACTTATGAATCCCATGAAATTAAAGAAGTCAGTTGAGCAAGACTTAGGAATAGTTAAACCTAGAGACGAATATAGACTCATATGATCAATAATATAATATTTATTTTAAAAAATATTTTACAAAAAAAAAAAAAAAAACCAAACTAACACTATATTTGGTTCATGGATTTTGGTGAGGAAAAGAAAAGAAAATGCTAAGAAAAATATTTTTGATTGTTTGTTTGGTAAAGAAAAAATTAAAGAAAAGAAAATTTGAGGGAAAATATAGTGTATTTGAGTAAAATGAATTTCCTTATATTTAAGTACTCTCTCTCATTCTCCAATACTTTTATCACTCATCTTTTCCTCATTCTTTTTTTTATTGTTTTCATTAACAACCAAACAAATTTGTAATTTTATATTTTTTTGCTTTCTTTTTCTTTTCTTTAATATTTTTTTTTCCTTGTCAAAATCCTTAAACTTAAACCAAACATAGTGTAAAAGCTGTGCCATTCACTTCAAAAAATTTGTTTGGCATAAACATTAATGTTCAGAATAAATGTGTACCCCGGGGGGGGGGGGAGGGTTCGCCTCCACTTGAATTCTTCCCAATTCAAGAAAAAGGAAAATTCAGCAAGAATTGCAGTGTTGGCACTGGAAAAACAGAATAAAATGAAGTCTATTGGTTAGCCGCTGTCCCTGTAGAATTCAAAGTCTAAACTTAGTATTTTTTTCAGCATTGCCCTCATAGTTATAGTTGCAACTTCATTTTGTGGCAAATTGACCAACTCTCTGGCAAATTGGGCAGATGAAAATTTACACAGACAAATTCTGGGCTTTGGCTGAAAATGGAATTTAGCATTGTCAGCTATTCTTTCTCTGTCATTTTTTTCCTGAAAACTGTTTTGATTTGTAGTGCAAATACAGAAAAGTTTATCTGGGGCCAAAGGAGAATGGCATTTTTTACATGTATTTTAAGATTATGTTTATTTCTTCTCCCTTGAACTGAAACCCTACCTGTACAGACAGCCAGCCTGCTGGCTTAAGCCCCCTCAGTCTCTCTACCACACTTTTTGGTCTTTTAAAATTTTTAGTATTATTATTTTGGTGGGGGGGTTTCTTCTTTCTTACTTTTATCTTGCAACTGTCTTGTCTGACTGTCCTTTTCTCAAGTGTCCTGGACTTGCACTCTGGCATAAATACGCAGGATGCAGGAGTAAAAGCAGTATTTTTCACTTATTCTAGGAATGCTAATAACAATTTTAAGGAATTAAAGACATAATTAAAAAAAAAAATTAATTTCTCTCTTTTAGCAAGTTTAACTACAATAGTTTTTTCCATGATTTATGCAGTCATCTGCTCTGGAACATCAAGGAATATAAAAAAGTTATACATTAAATGATATAATTTTGAAAGGTCCAACTGTTCTAATTCGATTTTACTTAGAGATTTGAATGATTTGAGATATTGAATTAAAAAGGAGATACATTTCAAAATTGTTTTGAAAGATTTTTGTTGGAAAATTCCAACTTTTATAGTGTTTCTGTTCTCATGTTGCCAAAATTTTAAATTAATTTGACTTGTTAGAATCAGGGTCACTGTGATGGTATGACCCTGATATTGAACTCGACTCAAATATAAATAAAAATTCTCCTAAAGTTCATATTACCAACTAGATTATGAATCATTAAATTATATACATGATAAAACAACATTTATTCATTAATTTCCATTTCATTTAAACACACACACACACATATATATATATATATATATATGAAATGTAGAATTTTAAATTTAACCTCCAAAGAATAAAAAAGAGACAAAATATATAAAGTGTTGCAGAATAAGTACCTGTGAAAAAAAAAGAAAACGTTTGGTTACATTTTAGAAAAATAAAATAAAATATTCTTTAAAATGCCAAATTAAAAATTTCAAAATATCCTATTCTATCTTTCATTATTCTCAAAATTTTCCTATTTTTCAATATATACATACATATATTATATATATATACACCATATATATTTTATTATTATTCTAACAATAAAAAAATACTCAATTCTATTTTCATCCAAAAAACTCAACAAAAAATATTAATTTGACTGTTACAGTAGAATTTGTCTCATCAAAAAACATAAACAAACATATCAAAATTTTTCAAAATAATTTTACTACAATAGAATTTGTCTCATCAAAAAACATAAACAAACATATCAAATTTTTTCAAAATAATTTTTTTATTATTTCTAAAATATAAACAAATATACATCACATTCCCTAATCCTACCTCCAAAACTCATTCTCCTAAAATATATAACTCATATCCAAACATTACCAAAACTTTTATCAACTTTCTCATAAACATTCTCAACCCACCAGACAGTTTACTACCCACCCAAAAACCAAAACTACAAAACCCTCTGTCTCTCTCTCCCTGACTTTTTTTGTATTTGCTTTATTCCATGGACTTCAATCTGAAGCAATGGAGAGATGAGTCAGAAGAAGAAGAACAAGAAACAGAAGCACCACAACCTTCTGCAGCAAAGCTACCAAGACTTCTCCTTAACAACAACTCTCAAAACCACTCTTCTGCCCTCCCATTGTTTGTACCTCAACCCTCCACCAAACTGTCAGCATACTCTTCTGATAATTCAACCGCAATCTCTGCCACCAAATTTTCCAGTACCTCTCTCTCTCTCTCAATCTTCTGCTGTTGGTCACAGTACTGTTTCAGATGATGCATTGATTTTTCTTAGCTTCCAAGTTTTTTCATGATTAATTTTGCTTTGTGGGCTATATATGATTTGTTAATGTCTCAGGGATGGGGAGTAGCTACTTCAGCTTGGCCCAGTGGCAGGAACTCGAACTTCAGGCTTTGATCTTCAGGTATATGATAGCCGGCGCTGCTGTTCCTCCTGAACTCCTTCATCTTGTCAAGAAGAGCCTCAATATCACTTCTCCTCCTCCATATTATATTCATCAGTACTACCCCCATTGCCAGCCTGCAGCTTGTGAGTTAACCCACCTCACATTTCTTGATTATATTTTTTTGAAGTTTCTTGATTTATGTGCTGATCTGACATTAGTGATCTTAATATATTTAGTCTTTTGAGTTTTCCAATGTTTGATCTTGTTACATAAGCATTGTCAAGTGTCTTAATTGTTTACAAGAATGCAGCTTGTCTTTTTATCCTGGAAATCTATGCAATGGTGTTGTTTCTTGGAACAATTTCTCAACTTTTGACATGTCTAAATAGTGCTGCAATCGGGTTATTGGGGTAGAGCGGCTATGGATCCTGAGCCGGGGAGATGCCGGAGGACCGACGGCAAGAAATGGCGGTGCTCGAGGGATGTGGTGGCGGGGCAGAAGTATTGCGAGCGCCACATGCATCGCGGCAGAAACCGTTCAAGAAAGCCTGTGGAAATCCCCACGTCCACCACTTCCTCCACTCACGGCGGCAATGGCGGTGGTGAAGCCATCAAATCTAACCATTCCGCAGCTCAAGGAATGGCCAGTGATGCTGCTCTTGGTCCTTCGGGGCCTTTGTCTTCCATGGATCTACTTCACCTCAACCGAAGGTATATTAGTTGATCAATTTCCCCACATTTAAGACTTTCTTTTACTACCAAGAAATTTATAAAAAATGAAGCCATTGATCAACTAAATTTTCGTTTGGTTTTGGAATTTGCATAGTAGTATCTCTTGGATTGTGATGTGATGGTGTTAATTAGAGAAATTGAAAATTGCATATTAGTATCTCTTAAACTATAAGCTAGTCTAGAGGAATTCTTGTTCCCCAAAAGGAAGAAAGTTGAATAAAACATGATATACAATGATCAAAAGCCATGCCATTCAATTGGTTTGATATTCGTGTTAATTAGAGAAATTTAAAATTGCATACTAGTATCTCTTAAACTATGAGCTAGTATAGAGGAATTCTTGTTCCCCAAAAGGAAGAAAGTTGAATAAAACATGATATACAATGATCAAAAGCCATGCCATTCAATTGGTTTGATATTCTCAGACAACTTTATCTTCTTGTTGTAAGATTTGAGGGGTCCTCCATATGAGTTCGCATTGGATTCTTAGTGTCTCAATGGTGGAGTAAAGACCCACCATTGTCTTCTTGGTAGGACCCTGTTATGATATTTTTCTGAGTTCAGCCAGAGCAAAAGGCCTTCTGATTGTGTTCAGTCTCACCCCCAATCACTCATTCTCTGCTCCATATTTAAAGCTTTTTAATATTGTGCCAATTCTTTTTTCTTTTTCTTGTAACTTAGGCTCCAAAGTGATTCTTATAGGCCTTCTTTGGACTCCATAATTGAGACAAAGTGCCCATTTGAAGCCCAAAATGATGGCCAGACTAATGGCGGAAGAACCCTTAGACATTTCTTTGATGATTGGCCTAAATCACTCAGCCAGACGGAGAATACTGCAAGTTCAGTTTCTTCAGCCACCAACTTGTCCATTTCAATGCCTGGAAACCCATCATCGGATTTCTCTTTAAAACTTGGCACTGGCAATGGCGATGAGTGTAGAGCTGAGGCCGCAGGTGCAGAAAGGGACGACCGGCCTCAACTCAATTGGGGCATGGCGTGGGAGACTACTAATCGGGTGGCTCCAATGGGCGGACCACTAGCTGAGGCATTGAGGTCGTCGACATCTACTTCATCACCAACAAGCGTGCTACATCGAGTGCCAAGAAGCTCTGCCTCGGAGGCCAGCTATGTTAGCTCCTAAGATCGATTTATCATGATCTGCTATAGACCTCAACTCTTTTTATACATGTTTTCACTACTTGTGCGCTTCTTCCCTCTTTCCAAAAGTTACTTAGGATGTATTTTTCTTTCTTTCTTCTCGTTTCCCCCCATTGACTTATTCCCTTTTCTTTTTATGGTTTCTCTTTTTCAATCTTGAAAAAACTGGAAATATGAAATGTTCAACAAGAGATGTGGTGATGATTGCCTAGATGTGTGTAGAGCATCTTGTAAATTGTTTAAAACATATATAAGACGATTGGAAACTTTTAAAATATTATAAAGTGCTTAATATTTTTTTTTTTAATAAAACAGTTTATAACTCTAAAAATAAAATACTAGAATTTTATAAGTTATTTTTTAATGTAAGACGTTCTTAAATTATTCCTATAATTTTAGTATTTTAAAATCAAATTATATTAATTGTACAATGTACAGTGTATAATGATTGAACTAAAGAACAATTTCAAGAATATATGTTGAGATTATTGCTATTTAAACCACAATTCCTGCATAGAACTAAATAATCGGCATTCCAATCATAATAGTCATATGTTCCACGCAATAAACACATAGCGTTTGTGTGGGCTCTTTTTATTTTATCAAGGAAGAATAATAGAACCCATTATTATACTAAAGGTGCTACAGTCTATAAATACTCTCGACTACTCAAAAGCATGAGAAAATTTACATGGGGGAAAAATGCATCTCCCATGGGATTTTCAATTTGAATTCATTACACACACACTATAAAGTCAACGCACCATCTCTTTTGAGTCCAATAAGAAAAATTCAAGACTTCTGTATATGTATAGAAATCCAGTTAAAGTTAGACACAACAAGTATTTATGTTTGTGGATATTATAGACTTCATAGACTATATATAACCTAAACAGCAATCTTCTCATAGCCCCACTATTGAATTTTAGTTAAATGATTTCATGCCTTTCCATTCTCTCAGCTGTTTCTTCAACAACAACAACAACAACAACAACAACAACAACAACAACAATAATAATAATAATAATAATAATAATAATAAATTAATTTTCTAAACTCAATTGAGTAATGACAATTAGTGGACTTTTATTCTTGAAATTATGTTTATAAGTTACAAGAGGAATATGAAGTGGTATCACTTAAGAATGAGGAAGATAGTGGGTATTAATTATAAAGTAGTGGAGGTATATGGAGTAATAGCCTATTTATGCATGTATATGAAGAGGTGCATCTTATTCAAGAGTGGTATATTATTGAGGGATAGTGGGAATTAAGAATGAGAATAGTGGTATATTATTGAGAGATAGTGGGGATTAATTTATAAGTTACAAAATTACCTATATATATGTTGGGAATATGTGAAAACATACACATCTTATGAGGTTAGAAAATATTAGAGGAGGAAAAGAGAGTATTGGAGAAAGAATTAGGAGAGGAAGATTATTGAACGGTGTTTTTACTTAGTTTTATAAGAATTTGCAAGGTAAGTGTTTTACATATATTTAAGGTTTGAAATGTTCGCAATCTTTCATAAAAGAACATGTTTTACACAGCCGTGTTGACTATAACACTTTGTTATATGATATGAAATCTATGCGATTTGAATCTTTGAATATGCCAGCTCGAAACTAGTTTCTGATGCTTTGTGAATTTTAATATGGCGAGTATATGTAAAATGCTTGCTGGGCTTTCGAGCTCACTCTTTTTGTTGACGTTTTTCAGATATGGAGGAGAATTAGCAAGGTCAAGAGATAAGGAGCAACTTTCAAGTTGTAGTCTTTTTTATTGATTTGATTTATATATAAAAATCCTATTTTATTTTATTAAGTTGGGGTGTGACAGATTCAGAAATGAAAATTTTTTCCAATCAATACTATAATGAAATATCTAACTTGTTTAGTTAGTCACTAGCTAGATGAAATATTAATTCTAGAAGAACAAAGTCTAGAAAATATATTTATCAAGTGTGCTTATTGATTTTAACTAGCAAGAATAAGACATTAGACAATGATTCAATTACGGACAAATTATCTTACAAAGATAAAATACTCTGCCTCGTGATTAATTCTATTGAAGCCTCCAAATAGCGGATCATCTTAGTCCAAAACAATCTCAAATGAGTAGCTCAATTGTGAACATATTTGTTTAAAAAAAGAAGTAACTGATAAGAAAATATGTGCAACGAAAACGCACCTTCAAGAGAACAAATAATAGGTGGCAATAATCATGCATGGGAAACTCCAAACCAATGAATCAAATCTTAGCTGTAAAATATTCTTACAACTAATGACATTTTAATCTACTCTTCTAAATTTGAGACCAATTGTGTTGGACAATGCAATACTATCATATTTTTTCTGGCATTTATCAATCTTGATTGAGGAATCACATTCTAGAGTATAGGACCTTGAATGCATGCATGACTTTCATAAAGAGAAACAGTGCAACTAAATTGAATGTTGGTAACTCATTAAAAGTTCTACTTATATTTGTTCTAGCATTTATCAATCTTGATTGGGGAATCACATTCTAGAGTATAGGACCTTGGATGCATGCATGGCTTTCATAAAGAGAAACAGAGCAACTAAATTGAATGTTGGTAACTCCTTAAAAGTTCTACTTTTAGCTTTAGGTAACCATTAAGACAGCAAGGCATTCAGATTTTCTTTTTATTTAGGGTCCATTTGGATTTGTTTTTTGTAGGCATTTTCATTTTCTAGTAAAAATGAATAGTGAAAAGTTAGTTCTAAATTTGAATTTGAAAATAAAATGTTGTTTGGAGGTTTTGTTTGAAATATAATGATTATGTAGGGTTGAAAATGAATTATATTTGAAAAATGTAATGTTTTTGTATTAAAAATCGTGCAAATATGAGTAGGAAAAAATGAAAAGTGAAAATGGAGAGAGAGTGTAATTGTGTGTTTTGGAGAATATTTTGAGAATGAAAATATTTGTAAAAATAGGGGAGAAATTGATAGTTTTTTGTTTTAATTTTCAGTAGAAAATGAAAAGGATGTTTGAAAACAAAACCAATCGGGCGCTTAGGAAACTGACTTCTACTCGAAAAATTGAAATCACAGTTTTGTTTTTTATACTTAAGTATCTAGGGCCAGTTCATCATGGGACAATGGATGCACATAGGCACTTCAAAAGCATACAAAAAAGTGCAACTGAACTCGATGTTTGTGGATTGTGCCTTATCAAAACTATAGACCTCAACTCTTTTAATATGTTTTCTACTGCTTGTGCCCTTCTTCCCAACCCCCAATCTTTTCTTTTTTCAGATGTATTTTTCTTTTTTTCCCTCTCATTTCCCCTATTCTCTTCTCTTTTTATGGTTTCTTTACCAATCTTAAAAATCAAAAGTATGCAATGTCCAAATTTCCTCAAGTGATGTTATGATGATCTGAGGATGTCTGTGAATATCTTATAATTTTTTCAAATTATTTTATGAAAAATTTGAAAACTTATAAGACAATATTTTTTCAGAGGAGTTTATAAACTCTAATAATAAAATATTAGATCTTATATTTTTTAAAAAAATAAGTTTTTAATTTATTTTTAAGATTTTTTTTAAAATTTAACTATACTAATTACAAAATTATAATTACTAACATGAAGATATTATTTTATCTAAATATTTCAAAATTATTTTTAAAATAAAATTTAGTATATTATGAACTCTCAAATTCTCTTGTAAAATTTAAAAACTTATAAAATCTTCTAAATAAGTTTTCAAACACAATCTGAACCAACTAATTTCTTATATTTGCATTGAAGGTGGATCAATACATGCCTTATAAAGCCCAGTAGTTGCATTGTATGTGGACCAGAATATGCCCTTGAATGATCAAAAGCATTGATTCAATTACCAGAAGAGTCAGGTTTAGCAAGTATTTTTAATTGCAAAAGAAAACTATTTTCTGTCCGTCAAACAATGCTTTATTAAAACACTGCTTGCTGTATGATGATGCACAAGGCATGAAATAAGAAGAATTTCAAAAATATATGTCAAGGGATTATTGCTATCTCTACAACAATTCCAGCATATTATCAAGTGATACTCATTCCAGTCATCACGATAATCACTCGTTCCACACAACAAACACAGTATTTTTGTGGGCTTTTATTATTTTACTAGGAAAGGATAATAGGATCCATTATTAAATCAAAAGTACTGCAACTTACAAATATTGTGCTAAAAAGGAATAGCAGTAAATTTACATGGAAAACAAGTGTTCCTCATGAAACTTTCAATCTGAATCCATTACATGCACTAAATTAAGATGCATCACCTCCTTTTGAGTCCAATGGAAAAAAAAAATAAAATCTCAATTGAGACTTCTGTATGTACACACACATACAGAGGTCTAGCTAACGTTAGATGCAACAAGTATTAAAATTAGTGGATAGCATAGAATTTATAGCTTAGAACAATAATATTCTAACACTCCCACTAATGAATTTTACCTAGTTTCCCAGGTTTTATTTCTCTTTCTTCTCCATTGCTTCTTCAAGTGGTTTAGTAGCCCCAAATATGACCAACGCAACGACTCTAGACTGCATTTGCATGATGCAGTTGCCCAGAATCATCACTTGCTTTCTCAGCCACATAACTAAACCATACTCTAATTGCTTAGGCAAATATTATTAACTTCAACATCAACTGGTTTCACGTCATCTTCTGCTAAGGCATAAACCACTGCTGTTCTAGAAGGTGCATAAATAAAAAATGAACGGGGACGGTCATCATGCCACGCTTCCTATTAAGATCAGGTTGAAGAAAATAAGATTACTCCAATAATTAATGAATAATGGTACCATTAAATGTAAGATATACTAATGCTACAATTATTTAACAGATAAAAATAATTAGTGGTTTGGCTCCAAACAGACCTACATAAAATATATGCTTCACAGTGCAAATTTATGTTTTGGGAATTTCTTACTTTGTTGTTGAGCATAAAATATTTCTGGTTCTCAAGCTTGTTTTCATCTGGACTTCCCTAAATTTCTTTTAAATGGGCAAAGAAGTCATCCACTGTTACATGCTGCTAACAACAATTTACTAAAGTTGACTGATAAGCAACTGTTATGATCATCATCTCTAAATTTATCTTCATCCGTACAAGCAAAAGTTAACTAACTAAAAAGTCATTTATTTAAAGCATTAGAAATTTCATCATCAAATCAAGCTTTAGATAATCAATATCCTTAGAAAGACGAGATAAAAAATTGAAATACTAATGATAATTCAATATTCAAAAATATCATATGGTGAAACTTTCCTCTTTGTTGCTGATAAGATACTTGCCAAAGAGGAATTTGATACTCTTAGGATAGTTAAAATGATTTTATCACATCTGGCATAATATTGAAATGAATCATCAATATGTAGAGATATAAATAAAGATGCCTAAAACATAGAAAAAATTATATGCAATTTTAAAGGAAAATTCCTCCCTAATCAATTCTAGAATGGAATATCTAATTTGTTTTGTTAGTCACTGGATAGATGAAATTTTAGTTCTAAAACATGAAAAGAAGTATCAAAATTATATTCATCGAGTGTGACTAATTAATTATAAAATAGAAGGTATAAGACTGATATTAAATCAGGCAGATCATCTTACAGAGGTGAAATACTCTGCATCATGAGCAATTCTACCGAAGCCTCCAAACAACGGATCATCGGAGTCCAAAACAACCTAAAAGACAAGAAAATGTCTAAAGTAAACACACCTTTGAGGGAGCAAATAATAGGTGGCAATAATCAAGCATTGGAAACTCCACACCAATGAAAAATGTTTGCCATAAATTATTTGCACAACTAAGTTGCTGACTAAGGAAATTCCAATGTTCTCGTCTAAACTTGGGAGCAATCATGTCAAACAATGCAATACTATTATATTTATTTATGGCATTTTAGAATCTTGATTGAGGGATAAAACCATAGATACACACATAACCTTCATAGGGTAGGCAGAACGGTGCAACTAAACTGAAGGTTGGTGCCACATTAAAAGTTCTACTTTCATGTAACCATTAAGGCAGCAAAGCGTGCAGATTGTCTTTTATTCAGGAAACTACCCTAAAAATTGAAATTGCAGGCTTGTTTCTGATATTTGAGTACCCTAAGGGGTGAGTTCTTTCTAGGATCATGGATGCACATGGGCCCTTGAAAAGCAGACAGAGAAGTGCAACTAAACTTAAGGTTGCCCTTGTCAAAAGTTCTATTTTTGGGTAAGCCATTGAAGTAACAAACCACATAGATATTTTCATTTTAGTCAGGAAATGGCCTTCTCATTCAAATCCCAGAAAAGAATAAGGGAGTGAGAAGGGTGGGGCTTACATCTTAGAGTCCATAAACAACAAAAATTTTGACACTTTGGATTACAAGTAGTTGTAGCTTAGGATCAGGAAGATGAGACAACTGTGTTTGGAGAAGACCCTTTGTAGAGAAAGAATTTCTTCTCTATATCCTTGATATCAGATAACTGAGAGTACATTAAGGATGGATGCTTTCAAGATTCAACTTATTTTGCTACATACAACTTCCTACTGTTGGGTTTCTAGAGGTATAGCACTAGATTTATCAGAAACAACTGTATCAACATAATAAGAAAAAGAAAACAGTAAAAACAACAATGTCGAAAGCAAAAAGAAATCTTTTTCCTCTTACCTTGTATTTTCCGGGCCTTAAGCAGCCTACCTGATAATCTGAAAAACTATTACTCCAATGAAAATTGAAGACAAAGACTAGGTTTCCCCTTTCGAATACAATTATCCTATCTCCTTCATCTTTCCTTGATATATATTGATGCCCTGATGTCATGAACTGCACAAACATTCACAGCCAAACTTTTAACCAAAAAGAAACAATGATTGAAGAAACTCAGCAGGAATGCTTTGAACAATAACCTTAGAATAAGATAGACTGAAGCAAGCAGCAAACATCTTGAAGTGAACTGTTAGTTTAGGATGTTGAACGCAATAGCTTTGGCAGTAAATTAAGAAGTCTTGTTGAATCTCAAAATAACTATTTGTGCAAGTCATACAAGCTATTATTGTCCCAATTATTCTTCCACCAAAAGAGGTGAGAAGACCAGAATCATTTGTGCTTGAACTATAAGCTGACTGATATCATGTGGTCTCTTTGGTTATAAATGTCTACTTGTACTGTATAATGACTGGTGCAGAGTCATTATGCAACGAGAAATCTTTTTCTACTTGGACGTTTACAGTGGCAAAGGGTTGAAGATGAGGGAATTTTGAACATGGAGCAGCCTGAAGACACCTAGTTACGGCCTAAAGACTCTGAATAACCTAAAGACACCCATTTTCTACATGGGTCTTGGATAGACAAGTAAGGCCTGTTCCCCATCATTAAACCAGGAGAGTAGTAAATAGTATTAGTTCAATAGCATAAGAACAGTCCATTATGGTGGAGCCAATATATAATGCTTGGTTACTATTTCTGTACAAAGATGCAAAGAACAAATCTTTAGTTTCTAAATTAACTATTGTGCTCCACCACCTGCCATTATTAGAAAGGACAATGATTCCCGAGATGCGTGTAAAATATCTTGTAAAATTTTCAAAATGTCTTATAAGATAAATAGAAACTTTTAACATATCATAAAAGTGTTTAATAAAGTTTCTTATAAAAGAGTTTATAAACTCTACAAAAAAAATGCTGAAATTTTATAAGTTTTTTTAAAAGGTAAGATGTCCTTGATTTATTTCAAAGGTTTTAAAATTTTCTTTTAAATTAAATTATATTGATTATAAAATTATTATTGCTAACAATTGAGATAGTAAACACTTTAAAGTTATTTCTAAAATAAAATTTAACATTTTATAAATTCTAAAAACATTTTATGAAATGTAGAAACTTATAAAAAATTTTAAGTCTCCAAATATCACATGAACCAATGGATTCTTGATATTTGCATGAAGGACATGCTCTCTAAAGCAACATACTCACATTGTAGGTGGAGAAATATATCCCCTTGGATGATTAAAATGTTAAAAACATCGATCCAATTGCCAAAAATTTTGTCCAGTAAATCTTTAATGCAAAAGGAAATTATTTTCCCTCAGTCAAACAATGCTTAGTATTAAAACAGTACTTGATGTATGATGATTAAAACACAGAGAAATTTATTCTTTATAAACTTTAGCATTTTATTAAAAAATGTTAGCTTTACAAAAAAGAACATGCAGAAGTAGAATCAGTTATCATCTCGTTTTTGGGAAAGATAGCTAGAGCCTATCCAGAATGACAGAGGTACATTACAATTTGCTTCAAATTAATCCAATCCAGCCTAAGGCCTAGCAAAAATTTTGCAAACCGGCATACAGCTTGACAACCAAAATGATTCATTTCAGTCAAGTTTTAGTTAACAGCCTATTCAGACTACAAGTCACAAGTTTTTAATAGTCTTCCAAGTATCTTATTGCTGTTAAACGAGATTAATGCATGTCAAATTCACAACATATACCAAGAAAACAAAATACTTAAATATAAGATGACATTAGGCAACACATTATTGGGACTTGTGGGGGTTGCTTTAACATATCAGCTTCCAATTTATGTACCATTTGAGGAGGAATTCTACAGTTTACAATTTATCCAATCCATCAAAATATATATTATCAGTGTTATTCCTGCACTTAATTAAAAGTAAATCATTTCAATTCAATTAACGCAAGAAAATCAGTGCAAGGAATACATACACCGTATTTTTCTTCTACATGCTGCATTGCTTGGTCGAATTCTTGCATTCCATGGTATCTTAAATAATCTGCATCACCCTGGATATGCATCAAAGTTAAATTGGAGACAAAAATATACTTGTTGCAAAGTCTATCGTAGGTGTTATCGTATGGTAGTGTTCCAAGAGATTCTTAGTGCAAAGAATATTGACGGAAATTTTGAGCTCATGATTGATGGAAAACATTTTGAAGTACTTGAGAGCAATCCAAACACTCTCAAATATAAACCAATTGTCCTATTGGAAACTACTCTTTATCAGCATATACAATTTATCCTATTAGTATTGAATCTCAGCTTCTTTAAGAAATCGCTACAAGGCCCAAGCATTTCACTGCTCAATATCGAAGGCATTTATCTTATTATCATAAATCTGATCTTCCAGTTCTAAGAAGTGGAGCATGAACTAATTCTCTCTTGTGGAAGTTTTTCCACAGATATTTTTTCCTGTGTGATCCATACATAAACCAAATCTCCCTCGGCTAGTTTTCTACATGTCATCCCCTATTCAGATAAGCCCATAGATTCCCCAAAAATTTCATGCTTCAACTTTAGTCAATAAAATGCAGCCATTAAAAGTAAACTTTCTAACTCTTCATCGGATCTATAACTGATGATCAAAATTAAAATAAACTGCCTAATCAGATTAGCAGAATGAGAGTAGAAATTGCATAAGGAAATCCAACAAGCCTAAATAGTAATTAGCTTAAGTTAGAGCACAAACTAACCAGATCAAATCTACGCCTGCACTTGTCAAAACTGTAGTTATTTCCTTCACGAGGAAAATCTATCCATTCTGATATAAAGGGAAAAAAAAGTCAATGACGTGCTCTGAGTGTTAAAAAATGAAAGTCATTTTCCCATATATGTAGAATATGAAGTACTTTGTAATTCAATTCTTGCAACAAATATTGCAATGCATACTTACCAGGATGTCCAAATTCATTTCCCATGAAATTTAGGTATCCTTCTCCTCCTAATCCTATTGTGATGAGCCTGATCATCTTGTGTAATGCTATTCCACGGTCTATTATGGGAGTAGATGGTCTATCCAATGCCATGAAGTCATACATATCCTGAAATAAAGATTCAAAATACAGAAATAAGCTTAAGTGTAAAAGTGAAACACATTTTTATTTTCATAAGATTTTCTCTACAGACATCACCACTTCAGGAAAGTAGAAAAGATATTATTTAGAAGTATAAGAGGAGCCCCAATTGAATAGAACTTTGTCTTTAGAACATTGGCTCGTGAAACATAGATAACTTCCTTAGGTAGAGTTACTAATCTCTATTCCAGCAATACTCCTGATTTGTTTCAGTACCTACTATATCATTATTTCTTAAATAAACAGAACATTAATCATATTTTCAACCGAAAGCAAAATACATCTGCCTCTGTGTGGAAGGCAAAAAGCTGCTCAAATGAAATCATTGAATAACCTGGATTGCATTGAGCAATATGAGTATATCTTTTCTAGATTTAATTAAGAGGGCAAATATATTACAATTTGACATGATTTTAATTAGAAAAATAACTTAATAACTTCTGAATATTAGACAAAAATCAAATGTATGCATCACCTTATCCATTAACCAGAATGCAATAGTTTTATCGCCAACCAGTGCTTGGTCATGACTTTCTGCATAGGCAACACATTTTTCCAGCCACCTTCTGTTGGTAAGAGTGTGTATGATATCTCCCATTCTCCAATCTTCATCCCTTTTCCTGCAACAAATCATGTAAGGAAAACAAAGATACTGAAAACATGACCAAAATCGAAGAGTGCAGCCCAAGTTTAAGATTCATGATGTATAGTGACAAGTTAAGATGCATTCAACTGAACCCAGAAGAAGGCAGAAGCTGGTATTACTATGAACAGATTTGGTTCTTTGGTACATTTTTCATGCTTTTTTTTCCTTTTTTTCTAATCTCTCCTTGTTTTCTCTCACCACCAGTCAAAGAAAGGAAAGTAAGTAAAAGAGAACTCCATTTCGTAGAATCTAAATCACACTCTTTTCTAGTCCTCTCATTAAAAAACAATATCCCAAAGAATAAGTCAGAGATATAGTCATTTGCAGGATAGACTGATAGCATTGAATTCAAGAGTTTCAAGGGCAACATACTTGAGAGTTTCAATCCATTTATCAGCAATTGCCATGTGTAGACGATAGTCGAATCCAACACCACCATCTTCAAGAGGAATACAGAAAGTTGGCATGCCACTGACCTGGAATGCCAAAGACATATCCTAATGAGTTATAGTTCAGCCAAAGTCACTGCTGTTTCACATAACAAAGAATGTTTTAAGCTTATAAAGCATTGCTATATGCAGGCATAAAAAACCATGGATAGTGCCTTCTGCTTTCCATGGGGAATATGATCGAGGAAACAGGAAACAGAACTACTGAAAATTAATTGCTTCACATGAATCACATCTCACAATTTACAGTAAGGCCGCACCAGTACAATAAGAATACAAATCATAGGCACACTAAATGAACTAGAACATGGAATTTTATAGTCAATTTTTTTGGTTGAAGAGCAGAGAAATTGGAGTCAAAGATAAAGAAAAACAAGTAGCACTGGGAACAAATCAGTTCATACAAAACACAAGAAATTCATGAAGGGATATATCAATGAGAACTTTTTACAGAAAGCAGTGGTCTATCCAAGAGGAAAGTAACTCTTCTTTTTGTCAGTTTGTTTTTCTCTGAGCTTCAAAAGAAAGAGTAGAGAGAGAAGTTTCAACAAATTCCAGCTTTATCTACCCACCTCCCCCATTCCCAAAAGCGAAAAGAATAACAAAACAGAGACCAAAATGAAAATAAATAGATGAGGCATGGTGAAGCATTGTTTTAAATGATATCAGACAAACTTACATCTTCACCGATTGTTATGGTTTCAGGAAAGAGCCCATGAATCATATCATTAACCAGCATCAAATACACCACAGCATCGACATCTGTTGCATATCCAAAGTACTCGTTGTAGTTCCCGGTAAATCCCACCTTTTAACAAACAAATTGGATAAGATGAGTGTCGAAGACGTGAAAGAAATAAAATATGCCCATTTTCTTTCAACAAACACAATTCTATCCTGGAATGTCAAATTCAGAATATTTTTAAAGTTAGAAACCATTTATTCATCGTAAATTTACATGGCAATGTATTTCATGATATATCATGCTTAGTCTATGTAGAAATTAGTTACAGTTTCCTAACAATTAAATGCCACAAAACAGGACCGAACAGTTTGGTGTATATCATCCAACTGAGAGCCAGACATATGGCACAAAAGGAAATATGCACCGAGAATTGAAATTTCATGTCCATTTAATGTTGAATGCAATATTCATTTAGCAGCAAATAAGCGACTTGTTAATCAATAAGAGGGGCGCAGAACAGGGAAAGGATGAAAACATCAAGGAGCAAACATGCTATATTATAAGTGAATACAAGACGTTATTATCTCGGACAAAAGGAAGCCTCTGAAACAGACAGCCCTATTTTCTGTATGATCTAATTGAAATATTTTTAAGAATAAAAAAGCACTTGATGTCACCCTATTCTATCATCATCTTTTCATATGACATTAAATGTAAAGCAACAATTATCTGACTGATGACAGTTTGTTCAGCAAAGCAGGATGTTCTTTTCTAGCTGAAAATAAGCAGTGTTTTAAATATTTTTTGTTTTTATGACTTTGCCATACAATATCAATTATGTCATCAACCACAAAGTATTACACACCAATAAGATAATACCTGTAAACCATGGTGAGTATACATCATTGATGTCACACCATCAAATCTGAAACCATCAAACTTGAACTCATCCAACCACCATCTTGCATTGGAGAGAAGAAACCTTAAAACCTTCAATTAAAGGAATATAGATGCCAGTGATGATGATATAATTGAAGAAAAGAGAAAATATTCACATATTTTATGTAACTTTTGATATCTAAGAGTACGTACTTCCCATTGGCCATAGTTAAAAAGTCGAGAATCCCACATCCAATGATGACCCCGTGGTAGCGAGTGAAAGTAACAGCTATCAGTACCATCAAACATGTTCAACCCATCTAAAGTATTATTGGATGCATGGCTGCAAATATTGAACTTTCTTTCAGTTAAACAATAAAGGAAATATCAAAGAATTTCTCCAACTGAGACATAACACCCAGAAGATAAGTAACAGAATTATAACATAACTATATCAACCAAGGGCAAGAAAGAAAAGAAACATAGAAAGAGAGATCAAATATAAACTTCATGGTATAAAAAAAAGAGTAGAATGCTATTTTTAATCAGACAGCAATGCGAATGTCACAATACCAATACCCATGAACCTGGACACCTTTCATGGCCCCAAAAAAGAAAAGTTTGGATTTCAAAGTTGATTAAATGTCTTAAAAAAAAGCCCCATAGCCTCTCGAAGACCAAGTATTTGCACTTCAATAATATTGTTGTACCATGTGATAAATGTGTTCCAAACAGATCTGGTGGGTTTTGTCATAACATTATGCTGGGTATCCTAATTTAGCACAAGGACTTCAATATATAGGTAAATGGTAGAAGGCTCTTGGAAAGAAAATAGAAGCAAAGCTTATGACCCAAGACAATATGTTCAAAGGAAACCTTAAGTCAGAGGAAAGAGGTTTTTAACTGCTTACAAAGAACCCAGTAACATGTGCAGCCTATCACATATTCTTTTGAAGTGAAAATATCCTGATTAGTTGATTTTGTGGTCTGGCCCTGGTTATTCTTTTCCTTTCCTGGTCATGGCCTCACAGAGAATAGAAAAAGGATGACCTAGAATTGCTCACCAATCATCTATAGCAGCTCCGAAAAACAATATTACATATTCTGATAGAAATAGAATCTCAGAATCCATGTAAGACTTACAGATATCTAGAATGAAAATTTGTATCTAGAACTGATATGAGTTTCTGTATTAATATTTTAAAGGTCTAAGACCCCTACGGAACATAATGCTGATAGGCTCCATGAATGCACTAAACAATGTTCAGATGTATGCTTCATAGATATTATATCATGGAAATTCAATTATACCTGTGCACAATGTCCATGAGAACAAGCAAGCCCAATTCATGAGCTTTATCTATTAAAGACTTAAGATCATCTGGAGTCCCAAAGCGACTGCTTGGTGCAAAGAAATTTGTCACATGGTAACTGAGGCAAGGAAATGAAATTTTATGATTTTGTCAGAAGCCACAGAGAGAGAGAGAGATGGAAGAGGACAAAGGATAGAATTCACAGGACTTTGCAAGTACTGCATTGCTTTAAAATAATGAGTTAAAAACTACATAACAACTAGAGTGAAGCATATTACCCAAAACTGGCATAATATGAATGCTCCTGAATTGCCATTATTTGAACAGCATTATACCCAAGCCTCTTAATACGAGGGAGCACTTCATCTCTGAAGTTGGCATATGTATTGATAACAGGCTCCTGCATCCAAGGCCAAGAATATAACATGACATAATTGAAGATGCTATCCCAAATGTGGAACATCAGACCAATATTAAAGATGTGAAGCCTAAAATTTCAGATTAGGTAGGACATTGTCCAGAACTTCAGTTACTTTTGCAAAAGCCTTGAGTTGGCGCCACGAGTCTTAAGAAAAACACAAGTAGCATTTCTTCCAAAACTTTATTAATTGTTTGATGGTGTTGAAAGGCATGACTTTCCACCAAGAATCAATTATAGCACCACTTTTAAATATCCTAAGAGCTTGTCCTTAGGTGGTTTTTCATACAACTTGTGTTGACCACATTATTATTATGGATTAATTAATTACTTACATTTTTGGTTCATATTGTTTCAATAAATAACCATCAGGTTTTTCTGTGTGATCTAGAGATGCTTTTATCAGATTGTGGATCACTGAAAAGCAAATCTATACAATGATCTGCTGATTAATGTGTTTAATACAGATTATGCCATAAAAACTTTAGCTTGCACAACTGAATTAAACAATTTGTCATCAATTTTTCTATAATCACTTCAAATAACCATAATATATTAGTCTTGCTTTGCACAAAGGGTCTTCATCAATAGAGAGATTTATTGTTAACTCTCCTATAGATTGACCTAGAAGCAAGATGCGACTCTAAGCAATAAATTCTAGTGATCAAGCACTCTTAAAGCCCAGAGGATTACAATCTAAAATCAAGTCGCCGCCTGACCAAACAATTGTATCTACTATTACCTGGAACTCTCAGATATCTAGCTCATAAAGCTTAACAACTGGCTCCTCATGATTGCAAAATGGCAGGTTTATTGAATTCATCAGCTTTATCAAATTATCATTTGACAGAATAGCTGGGGCTGAATTAATGAGACTCTAAATAATTTTACTGGACTTATATATAGCAGCTGAATTTACCACATTCCTCAATCCACAAACAAAGATTATTTCTCTTAACCCCAGATCCAGGATGTAAGCGTATTCAAAAGCAAGAGACAGCCTTTTTATCTTCCCATAAATCAAATATTTTTTTAAGGTTGTTGATACAAATTTACCTAGCAATACCATCCGAGCCAAGATGTTCTACATCTCTCTTCACAAATGAAAAGCGGAATGAAGAAAGGTCGCCTCTTGCAGAATGAAATAGCAGTATAGGCACCAATCTTCCACATTCGATAATCAAACAGGCAACAGTCATAAAGAAGCATGCTTTACAGAATTTTGACGCTTTAAAATCCCCGAAGACAACAGAAATAAGACAAACCCCATAGAGCATAAATGACATACAGGTTATTTTGTAACTTTAATCTTCAGAATTCTTCAATGCACATTGAACCCTATTATGATAGCTAACATTATCTTAGAACCAACTTAATATAACTTGCTAGTTCTTTTAGCAACATCTAATGTTCAGGATCACATATCCCTTAATGCCTATGGAGCTCTAAAAGGATTTCCAAGTTTATTTATTTTCTCCCAGGGGGAGAAAAAAGAACTGACATAAATCTGATCTCAGGACTAGGCTTTAAGGGGATTAGCAGCAGTTCTAACCATACAATTTAAATCCTATAGTACTCTCAAACTTCTTACCATTCAGAGATTTCCAATAAAATTCATAATCTCTCTATCCAAAATTTGTATTGATCTTACACTTTTGGGACATCCAAAATAAGGCTGCATTTCCTAAAATGGAAATTTTCTCACCCAAAAGTGCCTCTCACTAAGAGTAATTAGTGACACCATAACTCTCAAGCACTACTTTTGAGGGCACTGCTGTAAAGATACTAAAAACTCTTAAACTTTTTCAACTCCATCCCGAGTCAAAACAGACCAGAAAATGAGGATGAATAGAGTATAAATGAACACCAGATGTACTACAAATAAAAGAGCTTTGCTTGCTTCTCAATTTAATGAATTCATTTTTCCTTTCATGTTATTAACCAACTTAATTGAACTAATTTTCGCTTTCTTGATATTAATCATTCCAAGCCTGATGAACAATGATCTTTCATCAAAACTCAAACCCCACTAAGATGCAAAACTATATTCTTTCATGTTTCCTTCTTTTACTCTCAGTGGTCAAAGATGAAGTGGCCTTTGATAAATGTAACATGGAAATATGGGTGAATTATTCATAAATCACAAAAAAAAAAAGAAAAAAAAAATAGAACATGGAATTTCAATTTATTACATGAGAAAGAAGAGATGCACACCTTACTACTCATTCCGACATGAGACTCATATATCCGAAGTGATTTCGGTTTCTTTGGACGAGGATGTTTAAAAACATGCTTTTCCTGCGAAGATATCATAAAGAGCATCCTGAGCTGAGATGAATATAACACAAAAATACCACCACAAAAACCATCATTAATCCCTCACAAACAAAAGAAGCATTTTGACTTTTACAGAGAGGCAAATATTTCTTATGTACCCTTAAATCTGCATATTCATGACTAAAGATTACTATGTACATGAATAACATTGCAGAAAAGTACAAACCAACAAGCTGCCTGGAGATAGATTAAGACGGTAACCATCAATATTTCAAAATTACGCTTAAACTCTTATGGCCCATTTGGTTTCATTTTCATATTTTTTTACTATTTGAAAATTGAATATATCACCTTTTACACATTTTCACCCGACATCATTTTCATTTTCATTTTCAAAACACATTCCCCAATAACATATATATCTTCTCCCTCTATTTCATTATTACTATCTCTCTCCACCGACAACCTACTAAATCCAACATAATTATTACTTTTCCAACAACCTATCCAAATACAAACTCATTTTCACTAACTGCTTTTTCATATTTTGGAAATGATGGAAATGAAAAATGAGAATGAAAATAAAACCAAACGGGCCCTTAGATAACTGAAATTACGTCAGCGTTGCTTTCCCAGTTCACCAATCATTCTATAAATCTCACCATTTTATCCAATAGTTAATAATGTCAACACAAATTTAACAGATGGAGAAAGTCATGAATACCTCTTCTGGTGGATCATAATATATTCCATTGTATGGAACTTCCCCAGTAACCTGAACGGAATACTTAATCCAAGCTGGAATAGAGTCTTTGATGCCAGATGGAGTACCCATACGAATCTACAATTTAAAATATATGAGTAGTATCTTCACTAGTAGATACCACAGAGCAATATGTGCTACTAATGCTAATAATTATTTGGTTATTGCAAAAAATTATAATACCGTTACACATTTAGGAAGTGAAACAAGCAACCTTAAGAGTTCTTTGGTAACTGAAGTCTATAAATAAGAGATTGGCATTTCTTATCCAATTTTAACTATTAAGAAAATAGGCCTACAAAATGTTATAGTTCATGAGGCAGTACCTCATCCCATCAAGAAGTATTACCTTTACACGGGAACCATGGGGGATAGCTGGAGATCCATCTGCGTTATTTGGTAAAAAGATCTCCCAAATGCCAAATTCATTCTGTTAAAAAGCTCAATGAGTCTAATCATGAAATAGATGGAGCAGATCATGAAGCAACATGTAAATGAGAAATATATATAACAATCTAAAGAAGAACAAGTACATTGCAACAGTATATGGTAATGTTCTAGCAATACTAAGACATTAGGACAGAAAAAGAAAAAGAAAAAACGAAAAAAGAAAGAACAAGCATTTAACTTCGAAAAATTGAGCTCGAGAGCACAAGAAAACCACAGTTGCAGTCAATGAACAACGCCAGCCTCCCTCAACAACTTCATGATATTAAAAAGAAGGAACTAAAACTTACACGAGTCATAACATCAGCATTAGGATTCCAATTGTTGAAATCTCCAACAAGTGCGGCCGACTGCAGGTGCAGTAAGAATAGTAAATAAAATATCATAAAAACAAGGGTTAAAGAAGAAAAGTGGTAGTTGATGTTAAAGAAGGCAAGAAATAACAGCACCACCAAAGTGCCAACTTGTTTCAGACCTGGCCACTTCTGACAGCAATAGGCCCACTTAACTCTTAACAGCATTCATTCACACACTTCTCACAAAAACGTGTACAAGAAGTAAAATAATGAGGACTTTAATTATCAGTTTATCAGCGTGTTTGAGAGCAAATAAAAGTCTGAAGATCAACTGCTTCTTGAAAGATGCCAATAGAGATGAGACATATAGGTGGAACTGCTGAAAACTACATGTCCTGTTATACAGAAACAATGAAAAGCACTAACCGTGGCCGCAGGTGCCCACTCCCTGTAAGTGATACCTGTCTCACTGGCAATACAAATTTTAGGGGAAATTAGTATTCATATACCTTAGATGGAGTTTCTTTAATCAAGCAAAAGCAAATGTATTTGACATAAACAGGATACATCATCTAGAAGGTAACAAAACAGCTATTACATAAGTTGATACAACAGGATCAACACTTCAAACACACTCCTAACTTTTATCGAGGCCCAGTTCTGCTGAGAATCAACATATTTTTGTTTTACACTAAATGATTACTAAGTAAGAAGCCAAAGCTGAGAAAAAACCCCTGGCTACCAGGTTTGGTATATAGTCCTACTCCAATATGGCTTAGTCTTTTTTCAATCTGAAATCCCACAAGCACGTAATTCATGCCTCTTTCTCCAGAAAACAAATATAGAAAGGTGTCACGGGACAGTTTTCCTAAGTGGTCTTTGTCATGTTGGAGAGAGAATTGGATTGCTGCAGTATCTTTATTGATGCTAAGAAGATTTCTAGAAAGAACCTAAATTTAGCAAGTAGGCCATCCACAGTTGTTTGACTGAAGAAGGAAAAACACCTTGACATTGTCAACATTCAGAAGTATCATCAAATATGTGACGAAGCACTTGCAAGATGCAACATAGTTCCAAGAAACATGTGACTAAAATGCACATAAAAGATATCTGATTCCTTAGGTGCATGCAGATGTTAAACTGTTTCCATGGAAGACTGTCAAGGATATCAAGAGGAACAAATAATAATGTACAGCAGATTGACAGTTCACCTGCGATTAAAACCAAATTTCTCATAACCACGAGAAAACATTTCCAATCCACCTTCACACTTGTTAATTGCTTCACGCAATCTTCTATACTGGCTATACCTGTAAAAAACAATATACTAGTGAGACAAAACAAATAAATTAACTTCTGAAGTGCAGCTTCATGATCTGCTCCAAGCAATGGTTAACACTGTCAGAAACCTCTAATGAGTTCACATATGAGGAGGATCCTAACATCTATCAAATTAAAAGAACAAAGTAAGGGGATCTAAATTTCCAATTGTAGATATTCTCATGCGAAAACAAAGCCTCGACAGCCTAAAACATATCATTCATATTGCAAATTTTACTTTCAGAGAAATCCTTTCAGCAAAGTTGGTCAAAACTTTCTTACCGATAATCAAGATGTTCACGGTAATTGTTCAAAAGTGGATCAATCTCATATATCTTCTGACCGACTGCAGGTGGAGGGATGATCCTCTCTCTGACCCTTGCAGATTCATCCCTTATTGTTTCATATGTTGAGTCTGATGTTTCTTGAGCTTCTGCTTCAACATCTCCATCTAGTAGTTGTACAGAGGCAGAATCTTCCCTTCTAATGGCTTCACTGGAACTGCTTTGCTCAACCAAGTTTTCTTGATCTTCAATTTGTACTCCGTGTTCAATTTCTGAACTTTCTACATCATCTAATATCTAGGAAACCGAATCACACAAGGAAAAGAAAATCAATGAAGTGGAATGATATTGATGCTTTAAATATTACTTCTTACACAGTCCATACGAAGTTAAAATGTAGGTTAATGTCTATGGTTAACACGTAGAGAAAAACTAATAAAGCATAGATGGAAAATGGCAGAAGATAAAGACTCGGCAGCTATTTTTTTTCCAGGTCAGCTTCACCTAGATATAAGACAACTTCCAAGCATTAGGCCTGCATTGAGCTTGTTTGGCATCCAAACTTAGATGGACTGCCTCCCCTTGCGTTCTTTCTCCAAGATCTTAAACTCATGTAAATTCTTACACAGGAGAACGAAATTGGGCACTCAAGAAATTGGATGTCACTCATTCACTGTTATATGTAACCAGCAAGCATGAAGCTTAAGAAAACGTCAGATGCAAGGCACAGAGGAAAGTTGATAAATTCTCTCTCACTAAATTCAAAATCCCATTAAGAAACTTGTCAGTTCTTTCGACAAAAACTTTCAGAACCAAGCACGTCGAGAAATTTGCATGTCCAAATGCCAATACTCCAATACATGTAATCGATAGTGTCCATGTGCTGGACGATAATCAATTGCACCATGGTCAAGAATCCTTTGTGATCCACAAGAAAATGAACTAAGTTACATACTGTTTTTTTAACTGTTAAGAATTAATACTAGAGACAAACATTTAGCTTTGTTTTGCTACATTTCAGAAACATTTAAGTATCAATGTCTTTTATTGCATCATTGCATGGAGGACTGTTAATAACTAGCATGCGCAGAAACTTGCATGTCCAAATGCCAATAGTCCAACACATGCACTCAATAGCGTTCATGTGCTGGAGGATAAACAATTGCAGCAATCAACAAGAAAATTAACCAAGTTACTTATTGTGTTTTAATACAAATTGTTAAGAATACTATAGATAAACATTTAGCTGTGGTTTGTTATATTTCAGCAACATTTAAGTATCAAAAAATCCTTTAACCTTCAAGGAAAGCTAGACAAATAACTTCTGCCATAAACAGATCAGCTTCCCACTAAATTTTAGCTTTAGCTTATTCTCTGGAATAAGTTTTTAAGTATGAAACTTATCGCTATGTCGAGTTTATATGTAACCTGGGAATCTCAGTATTTTGTTAATAACTAGTCAAATTATGTTTTCTAAAACATAGGACATCATCAACCCCTCTTTTTGAGTTTTTATTGACATCCTCCTTGATTCATGTACGAGTTTTGCTTCATCCTGCCTAATCTAAAAATTGGCAACTTTTAAATAAGAAATAGCAGCAAAGATGAGTGGCTTCGCTATCTCAATGAAGCTAAAATTGAAACGGCGAAATAGGAATTAGAATTACTAAAATCATAAGCTATCAAACTTAAACACTTCAGCCGTCAAATATATAGCAGAATGTCTAAATCGTGCAGTTTGATTCTTGTAGTAATACTTTTGTAACCTTTTGTTATATCTTCTAGTCCATGAAGAAACCGTCTTACAAAAGCTTTTGCCGCACTATATGCAATTTTACATCTGGTAAAGAAAAACAGTTCAAATGTTTTCCATTCAAAGACCTTGATTTCTCCTCTTCACCTTTCTAAACAACAGGATACTAAAAGAGCCCTACTCCATCTCCTCCAATCCTAGACAAAGTATCCTGTCTATATAACATATATAGTGTAAAGATCATAAGATTATGAAATTTAGATAATATATTATGCAGACAAATAATGAAATTTTCGGATGTTGAACAAGACCAATGAGAGAAAACATACTAAATTATAGCAGCTCAAAGAATTGCCTAAAAGATAACTGCAAATTGGGGTCAGATTTTTGGTCAAATTAGACCTGCAAATTGGAAATGCTCTAAATTTTTATGCTATATATTTTCCTTGGTTCTTGTGTTATTATTTTGTAGTTTCTTTCCCATTTTCTATCATTCGATTTACTCATTTACATGTCCTGAGTGGAAAGAGTTGGGTTTTTTTTCTTTTTTTGTTTCTTTTCTTTCTTTTTCTTTTTAGGGTGGGCGGGGGAGGAGGAGATTTAGTGCAAGGTTTTCATGCTGACATGCCTGGGAATTATCTGAAACTATCTCAGGAACCTCCAAATTCTCTGTAGGGGATGAAGACCCATCATGCTCAGTGCCGGGAACAAGGGCCTTCTCTGATGCAGTTGCCATAGAAGATTGGGAGCCAGACTCAGAAGACTTTACACAAAATATCTTCCCTGCAAAGAAGCACTACGTTATCTAAGTCTTTATAGAATAGTAATTACATGGTTGCCTTGTGATAATTGTAACATAATATAAAATGGGAGGACGCAATTTCAACCAGAAAGCAAGTAAAAGCAATAATAACAATCTGGAGCCATAAGCTTCATTGCTGCCAAAGAAACCCAGATAAAGTTGTAGGTTTCTCTCTGTCGTCAGCAACTTTTCCTCATTTAATTTGTTTTAATTAACCTAGAATCTTATCCGGAAAAAAAGTTCTCAGATACATGAAGCTATATCCATCTTTTTGACAACTTCAGATCTTCTAATTGTTGTACCAAGTCTAGAACCATATTCTTAGCCCAATCTAGTCACACCACTGGCACCAAAACAGTCAGTTCAGCCGAATTTGTCTAATATTAGATGCTAACAGACAATCCACTCATCCATCCTAAAGACATGAAGAGAAAACCTCATATGTCATTCAAATAACAAGTTCCATCACATTTGACATTCCCAAAAATTCAAAATGAAAAACATAAACAAAGATGATCAGATAAAGCATCATGAAGAAATCCAACTAAACTTGAAGATTGAATAGATTGCACTCGTATCCACTCTAATTCATTCTATGAAACCTTATTCCACACCATCTCTCGGCTCCATTGTGGAAAAAAATACAATTTAACTCCAAAATTGACTCCCGCTAACTTGATGGTTGATGCCAAAAAAAAAAAAAATTGCAGTTAAACACCATTCATGACGAAATAAACACAATCCATGATACCATTGAAGAAAATGAACAGCAACAACATCTAAAACAACACAACACTAGTTTAAACAGACAGCCCACATGAAAAAACGGCCTATCAATAAAAGTATGCATACAAATATCATGAGATGGAAAGGGGTCTCACTTACGTGAATGAGATTTATTTTTCAAGAAAAGTGAGAGATGGGCACTCCTGCTGTCACCATGCGAGCCCGAACCATTGCTTCCCAGCTTGTACACCGATGGCACAGTAGGCAGTCGCACCCCGGGTAGCAAATACACCATTTTTCTCCAAAGATTTCCCCCTCTTCCCTTCTTCCTTTCCGAACGAAATTTTAAACTAATTTGTTAAGTAGATCTGCACTGCGTTCAAGATGCCAAGAAATCCGTGAAAGAAGTTGTGATAAAATTATCTAAGGACTAAGGTGACTAAGTATATGGGAGAACTGAGAAGGCCAAGGAGAAATAGCTACGTGTGAAGTGGGGAGTTGCATCATTGCATGAAGGATTTGATGCGTGGGGTCCTACCGAACCTCCTGCCTGCTTCGCTGCGTCGTCAATTTGGGTTGTGGTGAAAAAAATATCTTTTGATTTCTTGAATGACTTGTGGGCCTCTGGGTCAGGTGGGCTGGTAATATCCTCCAAATATCAGCGAGGAGAAAGGCTATAGCCGTATATACATGTGGCTGTGGTTCTTGGCCTTTTCTGATTTGTCGGATTCTTGTTATTATCTTTTACCAAATAATTGGAACCAACGGTGGGAATAAAATTGCATTATCTTTCGCATATTCTTGATTGTTTTGTTGAAATTGAGATAATATTATATTTTGTTTACATAATGTGTATATTGAGAGGTTTATTAGTACAAAATATATCAATATAAAGATGATACTATTGATTTATCGACTCAATAATATTATGTTGATAGATACAAAATTAACTATTGAGAATTATATTCAATTACCAATAATATTTTAATGTAAAATTATAATAAAAGATTTTAGAAAATAAAATGATATCACAATATTAGAATAGTTTCAATAATTGTAATGTATAACACTTGCATGTTTAAGCGAAGAGTTCGAGTTTTAGTTTTTATTTGGATGGTGATTGCAAATTATTGAAAAAAATGTGTAAGACCCTAAACAAGTTGAACCTTGGTTTTATTTGTAAAGTCACTTTTCATTTTCATCACTAATTGAAAATAGAAAATTATTTATTAACAAAATATATCTTTTTAGATATAAAAAATATAAACCACCTAAATTTCATCTATATTCATATTCTAATCGTCATTTTCAAATAAAATATCTATTTTATTTTATTTATTTATTTACTTTTAAGCTTCAATTTGTAACTACTTATTCAATTTTTTGAAATGTTGGAAATTGAAAATAAAAATAGAAATAAGATCAACGGCCCATAACTTTAGTCTTTTTCATTTATGTATGAGCAATTACACAATAGCCCCTTGTATTTTTCTCTTACTTGTAATATATTAAGAAATTTTATACAAAACTAATCGTACAACATAATAATTCCCACTACCAAGCGAGTGAAACCAAATTAAAGCTCTTCCTCTCATAATGACGATAAAGATGGGACTATTTGTGTTATAAGGTGGCCCCATAGCCCATTGGGACTAGGGTTCCACATGTGGTTTGGTGGGCTCTTTGTTTTTTTTTTTTTTTTTTTATATTTATCAATATATATACATAAAAAATTATTAACTTTCAATTTCCAAAATTCATCTGAAAAAAATATTATTAGACTAATTAAGCACTGTTTTTTATTTCTTTTTTTTATTTATACACACATATGCATATCATGAATCCGTTAGGGCTCGAGACATCCCACACCATGTAAGAGATTTATATCATTGGGCCACATGCCATTTGACACTACTTTTTATTTCATTGATGTTGACTTCGTTTTGTTCTGCCTCTAATCCAGCTTCTTATGATGCATTTTCCTTTGTACTAAATATTTCAATAATTACAAATTATGTTATATCACACACATCGACTCATTGAGGATGAATTTGGATCTAATTATAGTAAATTCAACTCCTAAATTAATGCATTCATGAAATCAATGGCAAGCGTCAGCATATTGAGGTGATGGCTCTGTTAAAATACTATATACCAATAATTTTTAGAGGTTGGATATTGTTCGAACGAATAATTAGTATCTTGATTACTATGATGTGGAATAATTATTTTGGTGAATGTTAGAATTAAATTCACCGAGCACCGTGTTAATTGTTTTGAAGAATCTAAGTTGCATAATCCTCCTTCCCCTGCTGCCGCTCGAGCGCTTTGATCCCACTTTGGCAAATTAAGAGTGAGAGCGCCGCTCTAAGGGGACTTAAAAAAATTTAATTCACAACTTAAGTTTCATTTTATAGTAGGAGATTTAAAATTTACTAAATCTTGATTTAAATTTTTTAAAATCACACTCTATTCATTACTAGTTCGCGCTTTATATTATTAAATTGCACTAAATCTTACCCATTTATTTATTTATTTTTGATAAAAATATAAATATTTATGTTAAATTATATTATATATAAAAAAAGCCTCCTCATGCTCAAGCCCACAACCTCACCCCCAATTTAAATCAGAACCCTTGAGTTTAAAAGTCAAAACCCATTTCTTCTTTCAACTTATAATCTTTAGAAATAAAATTCTCATGACTCAAAATTCAAATTCTTTAAAATCAAACTCGAATTGAAAAGATGACAACAACTATTTGATATCTTTTTCTTTATTTTTTAATTTGTCTGACACTTATGAGTTAGGTATTGATGAGGGTTCGATTTCGATGACAGATATGAATCCAAGTATGAATCACGATCAGGTGTATTGATCTTCCGGATTGATTTGGGATTGGAATCCTGCAATCACAGTAAACGTTAGGCTAGCCGAGTGGCCCTCAGCTTAGGCCCTCCGACGCTCAAGTCAGTATATATTCGACCTCTTTAATCGAGCAGCGGAATGTATAGTCTTTTGAGTGTATGAGTGCATACCTGTGAGAGACAAGGTTGAGGGGTTTTTATATTATCCCCCTTGTAGGAAATGTCAGGGAAGCCCTTGGCTTACCCCAGGGACCTTCAGCCTCCTATCGGGGGTAATTGGTCAATTCCCCCGTTTGAATATTGCCAGCTAGATGTCTTTTTATGCTGTAGGACAAGATGATACACTGTTGCGGCGTCTGCTGTGTCAGACGGTGAGGGGAGGGCATGCGCCATTAATACGGAGTCGTGCTGCCAGTCAATGCATTTAATGCAGTGGCAGAGTACTGTGCAAGGCTCAACTTGAGAATCGACGAGAATAGATGTCGATAACGGTCGAGCGGATCCGAGGGCCATGGAGCACCTTGTGGATTGGTCGAACAGTCACTTGGGCCCTGGGCCGTTGATTGGGTGTTGGGCCTCGCCGATTTGGGAAATTCTATATCATGAGTCCCCCCACTTCGCAAGACCGAACAGAGAATCGACGAGTGGCGTTGGGAAGTAACGAACATTAGCTACCATCGACTAGGGTTTTTGAAAATCTCTCAGATTATTACGCGCTTGCTGAGCGGTTACATCGTGGCGCGCGTGGGGCGGCGTAACGTCTCCATCCATTAATGCGGATGTTTGGGTAACCGCGCCTGGACGCTTGGGAAACCGCGTCCGCCTTCCTATAAATGCTTTATGTGATTTTGCCCATTTTCACTTTTACCGCTTCAGAATTTTCGAGAACCTTTAGGAGATATCTTTCGCTGCAAGACTCCCTAGACTTTGCATTCGCTTCGCAGATTTTGTGGGCTTAACCTTCGTATCTAGTAAATGCTCCTCCACCTCTTCGTTTTTCCGAATCCTTTCTCTTTATTTTTCTTTTGAAGAAGATGCTTGGGCTATTCAGTTCTGAGGGTAGCCGGGGAAAGGGGACAGTGAGGCCACCCTGTCTGAGGGGCGTAGGGAGTTGCCTGCTCATTCTGGTTTGTTGTCCGGCAGTGGCTCCAGTTCGAGTAGTTCGAGCTCCAGGAGCTTGAGCGGCGCGCGTGGCGGGGAAGCTGGGCCTAGCCGGGTACCCTCATCTTATGGGCGATTATTCACCCTGGGCCACTATAGTGAGATAGTTTCCGTAATGACCCCTACGGATTTGGTGCGTCTGAGAGAGCTTTACCATATTTCTCCTGAATACCAACTATTAACCCCCGGGCCTCTTGATCGAATGCACCGTGCTCCTGTCGGTTGCATAACAGTGTTTGAGGATGCACTGAAATGTGGGTTGAGGTTCCCCTTAGGTGATAGTATGGTAGGCCTGCTTAGGGGTCTTCGAGTGTGCATAACTCAGCTATTACCCAATTGCTTTGCTACCCTCTGCAGTTTCTTAGTTTTGATGCATCTGTTCCATCAAGCCCCCAGTTTCGATAATTTTTCCAACCTCTTCTATCTGTGCATGTCATGAAAATCTGGTAGTGCCGACGAGTCGGGCTTTTATTATCTGACTGCTCGACCTCGCCGCAAATTTCTCGTAGCTCCCTCATCTTCGTACGGGCAGGAGTGGAAGAAGCATTACTTCTTCGTTCGGGTGAAGGGGGGTTTGACATTCCTCGAGAGTGGTTGGGGGGGCAGGTTGAGGTACCAGGGAATCGCACCCCTACTTGGCCAAATACCTTCGTGAGGGATCTGGTCAGGTTTGGTCCCGTTGAGGCCACTGTGTTCCTCGATAAACAACATTTAGTGTTGGCTGGGTTGTCGCCAGCCCCTCTAAACTTTGCAGATGACTATGAGATAGGTAGATGAAATGTGTGCCATACTTTATTGTTTAGCTACATTCATTTTTGTATTTGACATCTGCTGTGTTTGTTCCTTACAGACCGGGACGAAATCATGACCCACGCAAGGAGTGATGCAGTGGCTCGCGCTGAGAGGAACCGACAGCGCAAGCAAGGCGCTGCGTCTCGACAAGAGTCGACTGGAGCCGACGAGCCACGCCGACAAGCTGCCGCCCCTGCGCCATCCCCGACCCCCTCACCTGGTCGAATAGTAGCGGTCGAGAGGGACGCGGGTCAAGGAAAAAGACCCATGGGCGAACATAGTGGGCCCCCGCCCAAAAAGATTGCTGCTGCTGGAAAGGGGAAAGGAAAATCGAAGGGCGCTGGGTCGGGGATGCCGACGGGAAACGATCTCTTCGGGGATCGAGGTGCGGAGGCCTTATTCGGCCTGAGGAAGTTCCTGTCTCCTCGTTTCGGGTCGGACCCCAGCCTACTTGTGGACGACTCATCCTATATGCATGGATCTGGGCCAAGTGGGGTCGACCCCTTGAAATGGTTGTTGGCTGGTCAGTTCCTGGCTGACCAGAGGAGGATAATGGGCCTGAGTCAGCCCGGGGCGCTGTGCGAGGTTGTATATCACGCGAACATGGTAAGATCCCCTAAGCTGTAAACTTGCGTAATCGATTTTCCCTGCATGGATAGTAATGATTTTTATGTTTTAGGTCGCGCAATTCGCCTACAATTTTTACCGCTGTTCCGAGCTGGCTCTCGCTGATCGTGAACAGTTGGATGCCGAAACATTGAAGGCCCAGCTGGAGTCATCCCAACTGCGGCTCGACAAAGTGCAGAAGGAGAATGCCAAATACTCCGAAATAATGGAGGCAAAAGATAGGCAAGTCCTGCTGGCATTGACGGAGCAGACAAAGATGGAGGCGAAGCTGAAAAAACTTGAACTGGACATCCATGTCGCCTACGAATCTGGTCGGGCGGCAGGTCGAGGCGAGTGCTTGGTCGAGGCTAGGACAGAGTTCGAGCGGGTGGTGCCGGAGATTCGCAAGGAGACGATACAACAGTTCATGGTGAGCCACGCCTTTCAGGATGCGAGCGTGGTGCTGGCCCTGGACGATGCCCGAAGTGCCTTTAATAAGGCTATTGCACAAATGCGGCACCTGGGCTATGCGGTTAGCGAGGAAGATCGCTCGAAGATGGGCCTTGCTTTCGACGAACAGCTGCGCCCAATTGGTGACGAGGATGTCGATGAGGTCGAGGCCGAGGTAGAGGCAACGAAGGAGATCGACATAACTCCTGAAGAGAGGCAGAAGACAGACCTCGAAAAGAAAGTGAAGGCTGTGGGTCGAGAGTTCGAGTTCGCCGGTGATCTCACTTATGAAATCTCCGAAGGCCAGGCCGATACTGCCTCTTTCTTCCCAGTCGCCGAGCGGCTGTTTATGTCTTCTGCTGCCTGTCCCTCTTGCCCAGTCACCGTGGCAATGCCCATTGCCATGGCACCACCTGAGCCCCGGTCTGCTCCTGCTCCCGCCTTACCCCTCGAAGGTTCTGGCAGTTCTAGCTAGGACTTGTAATACTTGTTTTTGTTTTGATGTACATGCCTTGCTGAGGCTTCTTGAGGATGAAATAAAATTTGTTGCCCTTCATCTGCCAGTTGTTCAATTTCGAGCACTGTTTTTCTCCATTACAAGATAACTTGAACTTTATCGGCATTTATGATTAGTAAGGTGTAAATGAATTTGTCGATGGGGCTCGACTTCGAGCCTGAGCGGCTTTTCTGCAAGTGTGACATCGATTTTGCTACCTTGCCTCAGGGGCTTCGACGCCAGTTTGCTGAGAATTTTCGTCAACTAAGGTGGTCGCGGCTCTTGGCCTTGACTTGATGAGATTAAGCCTTTCGTCGACTACGGGGTCGACTAAGGTGGTCGCGGCTCTTGGCCTTGACTTGATTCGTTTAAGCCTTTCGTCGACTACGGGGTCGACTAAGGTGGTCGCGGCTCTTGGCCTTGACTTGATGAGATTAAGCCTTTTGTCGACTACGGGGTCGACTAAGGTGGTCGCGGCTCCTGGCCTTCACTTGATTCGTTTTAAGCCTTTCGTCGACTAAGGTGGTCGCGGCTCTTGGCCTTGACTTGATGAGATTAAACCTTTTGTCAACTAAGGTGGTCGCGGCTCTTGGCCTTGACTTGATGAGATTAAGCCTTTCGTCAACTAAGGTTTTGTTGCGGTCGTCACGTGCCTTTTAATCATAATGGGACTTGATTGTTCTTTACTCAATACAAAAGATGCCAATGAACAGCTCATACAAAGAACTTTTTTAGATTTACCGCATTCCTCGGTCGAGGCAGCTCGCGACCTACAACATCCGCTAATCGATAGGCGTTGTGTTTAGACACTTTGATGACTGAGTACGGCCCTTCCCACTTTGGGTCAAGCTTGCCGATGGGCCTTGACACTTCCACTTTCTTTAAGACGAGATCACCCACCTTGAAATTTCGCGGACGTACCGATTTGTTATAGCGGTCCGCCATCTTTGAGCGGTACCTCTACATTCTGTTGTAAGCCGCTAGGCGCTTCTCGTCTATAGTTATTAGGTCCAGTGCCCTCTCCGATGTATTTGCTGTTGGATTGTAGTAGATCACTCTAGCGGTGTGCTGGATTAGTTCTGACGGGACCACTGCTTCGGACCCATAAACTAGGCTGTAAGGGCTTTGACCTGTGGCTGTTCGAGGGGTAGTTCTGTAGGCCCAAAGGACTCCCGGGAGGTCATCCGCCCAGCTGGTTCCCGTCCCCGCTATTCGACTCTTAATGTGATCGAGGACAGTCCTGTTGGTCACTTCGGTCTGTCCATTGGCTTGCGGATTTCCCACTGAAGTAAAATGCTGCGCAACGCCTAAGGTCTCGCACCATCTTCTTGTATTTTTGCTTTGGAATTGGGTGCCGTTATCTGAGATGAGGACTTTAGGCAGCCCGAAATGGCAAATAATATTATTCCATATGAAACTCTTGATGGCCCATCAGTGATCTTCGGGACTGCTTCACCTTCCACCCATTTTGTGAAGTACTCAACGGCCACTATGATAAACTTCCGCTGGCTAGTTGTCGTTGGGAGCGTGCCGACTATGTCGATGCCCCACTGTTCGAATGGCCAAGCGATATCAACATTTGTCATTGGTGCGGCCGGTTGGTGTTGGATGTTAAAATGTACCTAGCAAGATGGGCATTTCTTAGCAAAGTCAACAGAATCCTTCAACAAAGTGGGCCAGAAATACCCATATCGTGTGATCTTATGCGCCAGGGACCGGCCTCCCGAGTGGTTTCCGCAGATGCCTGCATGTATTTCCTGCAACACTTCCTTCACCTGTTCGGGATTTAAACATCTCAGCGGCGGTCCCACGATTGATCTTCTGTACAACTGTCCATGATCGTCCAGTGCATATTTGGGCGCCAAGCCCTTCAGTTTACGAGCCTGCTTCTCATCATCGGGTAAGGTACCATGGCTCAAATAAAGCTTGATCGGGTGCTGCCAAGAATGTGTTGCGTCTTCGAGGCACCCGACCAAGCCCGGGCTGGGGGCTGAGATGCAAGGCTGGTCGGCGACAAGAAATGTTATGGTTCTTTCTCTTGTGCCTTTCGTCGAGCTTGCCAGCTTGGAAAGCGCGTCTGCTCGCGCGTTTTCTGATCGGGGAACTCGGCTTAATGAAAAATCTCGGAACCTCTGCCGTAGCTGCCGGATTTCCACGAGATATTGTGCCATTTTATTTTCTCTCGCGTCGAAGTTTCCCTCGACCTGCTCTGCGACCAACTGTGAATCAGTAAAGGCCGCTATCCTCTCGACCCCATGGTCTATGGCCATGCGTATTCCTGCAATGAGTGCCTCATATTCAGCTTCATTATTAGTGACTGGGAAGTCGAGTTTTACTGCAAAATCATAGCCTTCGGGCAGCGGGGATTGGAGGGATACGCCTATTCCTCCTCCAGTAGATGTCGCGGACCCGTCAACATGTAGGGTCCACCAAGGTGAGTCTTCAATCTCTTGAGTCGGGAGGTCGACTCTCTCGAGGATGAAGTCCGCTAGCACCTGCGCTTTTATTGCTATTCGGGGTTGGAATTGGATGTCGAATTCCCCCAGTTCGATGGCCCATTTCGTTAGTCGACCCGAAGTTTCTGGTTTCGACAACACCTATTTTAGCGACTGGTTCGTTAGTACCATAACTGTATGGGATTGAAAATAGAGCCGCAGTTTTCTTGCCTATGTGACTAGGGCCAGGGCAAACTTCTTGATCTCCAAATAGTTATGTTCGGGCCCCTGAAGGGCCTTGTTGCAATAGTAAACTGGACGAGGGTTCCCAGCTCTCATCGTTGTTAACACTGAACTGATTGAAGCGGAAGAGACTGCCAGATATATCTGTAAGATTTCCCCGAGCTCAGGCTTAGCGAGGAGAAGTGGCGAAGAGAGGTGTTGCTTGAGGTCGATCAGAGCTTGGTCACACTGTTCGTCCCATGTGAATCCCGATTTCTTTGTGTTTCTCAAGATTTTGAAGAAGGGTAGGCTCTTGTCTGCCAGCCTAACTATGAACCTGCCCAAGGCAATAATTCTGCCCACAAGGCGTTGAACTTCCCGAACGGTGCGCGGTGGAATAATGTCTAGAACTGCTTGAATTTTCTGTGGGTTGGCCTCGATACCTTTCTGACTGACCATATATCCCAGGAATTTTCCTCCTTGAACCCCGAATGTGCATTTGTTAGGATTGAGCTTCATACTGAAAGCTCTCAGAATGGAAAATGTGTGGCTCAGGTCGACCAAGTGGCTTTCTGCTTTCTTTGTTTTCACAATCATGTCATCGACGTAAACCTCCATTGATTTCCCAATTTCATTCTTGAACATGAAGTTAACTAATCTTTGGTAAGTTGCGCCTGCATTCTTAAGTCCAAACGACATAACCAAAAAGCAATATACCCCATTGGGGACAACAAAATCCGTTTTATCCCTATCCTTAGGTGCCATGAATATTTGGTAGTAACCTTGAAATGCATCCATCATGCTAAGCAATTCGCAACCAGTCGTGGAATCAACAAGTAAATCAATACGAGGCAAGGGGTAAGGATCCTTAGGACATGCTTTATTCAAATCTGTGAAATCATTACACATCCTCCATTTTCCCTCGTTCTTGGGAACAAGGACTACATTACAAAGCCAAGAAGGATATTGGATTTCTACAATATAACCAGCCTCTAGAAGTTTGCTAACCTTTTCCTCGATGATCTGTGTCCGCTCGGTATTGAAAGTTCTCTTCTTCTGTCAGATTGGCTTGTGGGCAGGGTCCACATTAAGCCTGTGGACAATGATGTCGGGGTCGATGCCCTGCCGATAGGCAGCTTTCCATACGAAGACGTCGATATTGCGTCGGAGGAAGTCGACCATGAGGCATTCCAGTCGATCCCCCATATCAGCTCCGATCCTTGTTGTCTTGTCGGGGTTCCCTGGCTCGAGCTCAATTATTTTGAATTCTCCCGTTGGCTCGACCCTGGTGTCCTCCAACTTCCTCTTTTTCGACGAAGGTCCCTTCTCAGGTTTCGCTACAAGAGCGTCCCCCGGGGCCTTCAATTCTGGTCTCTTTTTCTGCCCACTGGAATCCACGGAGATTGTGTAACAACGTCAGGCATCTTTGATGTTGCATAAAAGCTCACCAACTCTCGCGGGGGTCGGGAACTTTATTTTCATGTGGTATGTGGATGCGATGGCTCTGAAGTCATTCAGGGCTAGTCGACCAACAATGGCATTGTAAGCAAAGGAGGCATCGACCACTAAGTAGTTGATCATCAAAGTTCGGCTGCGATGTCCCTGCCCGAATGTAGTGGATAGGCTAATCGACCCTTCTGGTATAATCTCTGATCCTCCGAATCCAACTAGGGAGTCCTGACTGGATCGAATTTTAGTTTGCCCAGGTTCATTCTGTTTAGGGTCGACAGGAATATGATGTTTGCCGAGCTGCCATTGTCGACCAAGACCTTTCTCACCTCAAAGTTGGCGATCTCGATGGCGACCACCATTGGGCAGTCGAGCTGTCGGTCCGCGTCCTGACCCTCGAGGTGGTCTAAATCTGCATCGGTAAAAGAGATCGGCTCGGTACTGGTTGTCAACTGGAACACTGTTTCGACCCTCGAAGGTTTGGTCGAGTCAAGTTGCCTCTGGGTTTGCTTCCTTGCATTTTGGGAGTCTCCTCCTGTAGGCCCCCCGGCAATCGTGTCGATGACACCTCGAATGGGCGGGTGGGTTTCATGGGCTGGTTTCTTTCCTTTGTCCTGCCGTCGCGGGCTGACTGACCTTTCTCTACGGGGAGTCCGGTCGATCGCCCCCTCATCACGTCGAGCTCTCTCTTCGAAAAACTGTTTTAAATGCCCCTGCCTAATCAGTCTCTCTATCTCATCCTTCAAATTGAAGCAATCCTCGGTGTCATGCCCTTTTTGCTTGTGAAAATGGCGGTACTTTCCAGACTTCTTCATAACCTCAGTTTCTGTGATTTTTCGAGGCTTTTTAAGCAAGTTATCATGTTGTATGGCGAAGAGTACTTCCTTCCTCGGCATGGAGAGTGGGGTGTAGTCATGGAAACGTTTGATTGGGGAGTGGCGCCCCTCCCTGTTCTGCTTATCCTCTTTCTCCTTGCCTTTTCTCTTGTCGGCCTCCATGTTGCCATATTTCATTTTGTTCATCTCCTCCTGGGTCATGTACCTCTCGGCGAGGTTGAGGAGCTCCTCCATTGTTCTTGGCTGCACGCGGACCAAAGCATTGGCGCACTCCTTGTGCCTTAGTCCCAGAAATAGCACATCGATCAAAAATTCTATCCTGGGGCTGTCTATCTTCAACACCTCGGTGTTGAACTTGGTGAAGAAATCCCGTAAAGACTCACCCTCAGCCTGCCTTACTGTGTGCAGGTGGGTGTGCGGTAGCTTCGCCTTCCTCCTGCTGGCGAACTGGTGCAAAAACTTGTCACATAACTGGTCGTATGAGAAGATGGATGCCGGCTCCAACTTCACGAACCAGTCTAGGGCCACGCCCTGGAAAGTGGTCACGAGCATCTTTGCATGTATATACTCGTTGTGCCCATGCAACTGCATCATATGCTCAAACTGCATCAGATGCTTATTCGGGTCGGTGGAACCGTCATACCTCGGGAGCTCGGTGGGGATCTTCGCATCAATGGCAATGCGCTCATCGATAATTTCCTGTACAAAAGGGGAGTCGCGTTCCCTCCGGAATCTTGAAGGCATTTTCGGTTGCATGGTTCTGTCAGCATTCCTCTTCGAAAGTTCCTCAAGGCGCTTATTCAGCTGTTGCACCTGGTGAGAGACTTCTTCCCACTCTTGCTGGTCCTGGTTTTGTCTGCCTCTGGAACGCTCGGCCCTATCGCGCTGCGGGGCTCGAAGGGGCCGAACGTCGTGGTCTACGGAGTCTGCTACCTCCTCCTTCGGCGGTAGGCGGGCTGCCTCCTTTGGAAAACGGCTCGGGCTTCATTCTCTCCGGGATGGACGTCTAGAGGACTCCGGTATCTGTGCGTACTCTTCTGGTCGTGCCCTTTCTGGGCCTGCTGGCTGTGGTGTGGCACTGGCCGCCGGCCCCGACTGCACAGCATGCCTATTTAGTGCGATCGAGAGCTGGGCAGAAATCTGCACTGAGATTTGCTCGCTGATGAGTTGCATTAGCTGAGGCATTGTGAGAGTGACCATAGGTTCCGGCTGCATACTGGGTGCTAACTCATCTTGTCCTTGGTTCTGGCGGGGGACGGGAGAGCTAGATCTCCGGTTCTCCTCCCTCCCTAATGGGGCTCGCCTAGTGTTCACCATTTTCGATAGAGGATTCCTGTTTCCCACAAACGGCGCTAAATGATGAGGGTTCGATTTCGATGACGCATATGAATCCGGGTATAAATCACGATCCGGTGTATTGATCTTCCGGATTGATTTGGGATTGGAATCCTGCAATCACAGTAAACGTTAGGCTAGCCGAGTGGCCCTCGGCTTAGGCCCTCCGACGCTCAAGTCAGTATATATTCGACCTCTTTAATCGAGCAGCGGAATGTATGGGCTTTTGAGTGTATGAGTGCATACCTGTGAGAGGCAAGGTTGAGGGGTTTTTATATTCTCCCCCTTGTAGGAAATGTCAGGGAAGCCCTTGGCTTACCCCAGGGACCTTCAGCCTCCTATCGGGGGTAATTGGTCAATTCTCTCGTTTAAATATTGCCAGCTGGATGTCCTTTTATGCTGTAGGACAAGATGGTACACTATTGCGGCGTCTGCTGTGTCAGACGGTGAGGGGAGGGCATGCGCCATTAATGCGGAGGCGTGCTACCAGTCAACACATTTAATGCGGTGGCAGAGTATTGTGCAGGGCTCGACTTGAGAATCGACGAGAATAGATGTTGATAACGGTCGAGCAGATCCGAGGGCCATGGAGCGCCTTGTGGATTGGTCGAATAGGGTCAACCAGTCACTTGGGCCCTGGGCCGTTGATTGGGTGTTGGGCCTCGCCGATTTGGGCCATCCTATATCAGGTATGAAATTGTTGTTATTTCTTTTGCAATAATTTGGCACCTTTTTTATTTGATGGTAAGATAAAAACTTGTAAGCGGTTGTATTTGTAAAAAATATTTCTTATTCATAAACAATGAGATTCTTATCATCTAATTTAGGGTTTTTTTTGTTTCTCTAATTTTTAATTGACATTTGAATTATCAATGTTAAGATTTTGGTTTTTTTTTTTTTTTTAATGGCATGTTTCTTTTGTTTTTGTATTTTGGACAGCTAGTGCAATGCATGAATTCAATGTATATCATATTAGTCTAGTAACGAGAAATATGTATTTATATGAGGTTGAATTGGATCAATTAGTCTTTTGTCTTTTGATAGTGAACAAATGAAAAAATTTATTTGTTGGATCTTTTAATGAAATAACATTGAGTATTTTGACTCCTTAAATTTATCTAATCATATTAGTATTTACATATTTTTTCTTCTTTGATCATATTCTATAGGAATATAGCATCTATATACATATATAAAATATTTAATAATTATTTTTTAAATACGCTTTAAGACGCTCCGCTCCTTTTTATTTATTTTTATCGCTCCCGATTTATGTGACTTATGAAAGAATAACCATTGGATCGAGGAGGTCTTGGACTACTTAAATGAAGCTACATAGGCAAGCCAACGAACCATCTCCGTGATAAATAGTCCCACAAATAACAAACTCAATTGAGGAATTGATAGCATCCTTGTTATTTATGTCCTTTTACTCTCATTTATGAACCTATTACTGGTTGAGATAGAAAGGTTTATGCTAGATCCACCAACAACCCTAATAATTTGTTGGATTTTAAAAATAAATTATTGAACAGGTTCAAAGATGCATAAGTCCATATCAAAAGCGAATCTTTTTATACTTGCATCAATGCTTGAAAACTGTTCATTTGAAATAATTGCTATAGTAAGGTAATAAGGTATTTAACTATGTTTAAGAGCATTCTTAGATAATTTTTCATCACCCACAAAGAAAATTAAATATTTTCCTCAAAAATCAACCCTTTTCGTTTGAAATATTATTTAAAATTTTAATTATTACAAATCATTACACCAATTAAAACTATATACTTATAACTTTCGAACATTATTTAATATAAATATGTACTTTTTAATTATTATATTAAGATAAAATAATATATAATAATATAAATTTTTGATATGACACCAATAGTTAGATAAAAAATATTTATAATAAAATTAGTATTTTTTTCTCATATAAAGTTAAATATAATTTTATTTTTAATACATTCTTTAATTCTATTATTAAAATACATTTTAAAAAAAATTTTAAAGCATAATCAGATATTCACGATTTTGGTGATGTGCCTTACATGTGGTGGCAGTGAAAGGGACTCTAAAGGCTAGTTTGGTTGGCATGACAATGTGTGATACAACCATTTTATCCGGCCTTATTATTCATTTGGATTGAATGATTATAAATATTAAAGTTCATAGTTATTGCTCCGGCCCACTTCTATATGTGCAAATGAAGGACAAATAAATCGACCACCCTTTATGGATTTATTTATGATTATTTGTATCATTGTGTTTAATTTATACAATAATCATGTCGGTATATATACAAATAATTATGCAAATTAAATTATACTACATGATAAAAAATTACATATATTATTACATAATAAATAATTATGAGATAATTTAAAAATCCAATCAAACGTAGCCTAAGATATTTAGTTGGTGTGGACATGAACATGCCTTCCCATACACCTTTTGATCGTCACCCCGACTAGGGGTGAGTATCGATTGGTTCGATAAATTAACCGACCGAATTAATCGGTTAATTAACCAAAATGGAAAAAAAAAATGATAACGGTTTAACACACCGAAATTTTTGGTTAACCGGTAAAATTAACTAAAAAAAATCGATTCGGTTAGGGTAATTAACCACTTCTTATTTAATTTTTTTTCTCAATATCATTATTCGAAAAAATTATAATAGTGTAGCTTCATCCAAGCAATTTGAAGATCCATATTGCATTTTCATACAATTTCTTACAATGATCTTCAATATTTTTTCTAATGCAAATAATAACCCATGACAAATTTCTCAAATAAATGAGAGTTTATAAAGTGTAGCAAACTCTATGTGTATATAATTGATCAAGATTATCCTGTAATATCAACCATAAAATTAACGTAGATATAGATGCATAAAATAACAACAAACATCATGAAATCAAGTAAAATTAGCGGTGATGCAAAGTACACAAGCTTTCTATTTTGAAAAATTCAGTTAAATCGGTTTTTAACCGATTTTTCGTAAAAAGTAATCGAACCGAACCAAAAATCGAAAATGTATAAAAAAGTAACCATTGACCAAATCGAAAATCAACTGAACAAATTGATTCGGTCGATTAATCGATTTTTTCGATTAATGGATAATTTTACTCACCCCGACCATGCAATTCAAACACCTAAAGGCTATCAACTTGTTTGAATTTGTTTGCAAATTCATTTTCCATTATTTTTGCTATTAAAAATAAATTATATTAACTTCTTAATATTTTTACAAAAAAATTAATTTATTTTTATTTCAAAACACAATATGCAGTTATCTATATATATTCTCTTTCTATTTTCATTACTAATCTTTCTCCACTTATAACACGTCTAAATACAATTCATTTCAAATCACTTTCTCTAATTTTTTTTAATTTTAAAAATAATAAAAATAGAAAATAAAAATAAAAGCGTTTGCAATGAAAATAGAAAATAGAAATGAAAACATATTCAAATGGCCCTGTCGGGTCGTAAACCACTCTCGCTTTGGTTTCGGCTCAAAAGTGAAAAAGCCATAGTTCTGGTCCGGTGTTTGTACCTCACAGCATCAGAGCCCGTTTTCTACTCATAGACCCATATCAGGATGTTGGGCCAGAGGCAGATGTGGACCTCTATTTTGCAAGATGGGTCACGTGCTTGCTTCCAGTCCAATCCTCCTCTTAAATTTTGAAAATTGGAAGCACTGCAAGTGCAAATCCAATTCATATAGAATTTCTCAATCAATGTCACAATCTCAAAAAATCTAGGGCTGATTGTACGGTGACTTCTGCTTCCCCCAATTTCTCCATCATTTCCTGCAGCTCAATTCTTTCAGCTCCAGTAAAAGTCCGGCGAGTTTTCCGGCCAGGTATCGCTGAGATTAATTGATAACCACGAGTTTATCATCAAGATTTAGATGGTGTATTTGATCTGTGAATCCTCTTTGGGTTCCTTAGTTGATCAATATTTTGATGCTCTTTTTGATTAATTTTGCTTTATTTTGCTGAATGCTTCATGCATCTTGTAGTTTCTGATTTTGTTTCTTATTGCCAAATCTGTGCTGGTTGTTCATTTAAAGCTATTGTATGATTGGTGTGTGGGAAATTAGGGAAGATACGGAAATGTGAATAATTATTTCATGACGTCTGCTATATATAGTTGTATGTTTTATTAACTCCTATATATGCCTTGCTTTTTGAATTTTTCATTACTTGTTACTAATTTTGAAAAGATTAGGTGGAACTTGGAATTGAATTAAACAATTGCGGAGTGAGAAGCTAGAAGTTACTTATGGCTGCTGCTGAAGAGAACAGTGCACTATTTTCCATATTTGTATTGACAATAATTGCACTGCCTCTAGTGCCATATACTTTTGTCAATTTATACCTCACATTTAAGAAAAAGACCAAGAATATAAACTGCCGCTGTTCAGTTTGCTTCCGCTCCGGGAAGTATCGGAAGTCCATATTCAAACGTGTAAGTCTCTAACTTGAACTTCATGTTCTTTGAGTCTTGTAGGAGAGGACAATCATGGTAGTTGGTCCTGTGCTTTTCTTTTTCTGCATGCAACTGTACTTTGTAGCTACAATGCACTAAGATTTTTCAGTTTCTGTGAAAATTTCAGATTTCAAACTTTTCAACTTATAGTAACCTGACAGTAGTGTTGCTCTGGGTCGTTGTCGCTCTTTTGGCTTTCTACATCAAGCATATCAACACTGAGGTAATTTCCTGTTTCAAATCTGGTCCACCAAGATTTGAGTTATTAGAAAATATGTTTGGAATGAAAAATCTGTTATAGCCCAAAGTATTTCTCTATGTTCTTATGTAATTTCTTATACTCTACATGATTTTTACTCCTGGTTAGATGGATTTACTATTATGAATTTTTTAATGCTATCTGGTGCTGAGGTAAAATGTTGTTCCATCGTGAGTGGAATGCTCAAATGTTGCTCAAGAGGGAATGTAAACGTATGGGGAAAAAATTAGTATAATAACTACATCTTTTGGTTTCTCCGACGTTTTTGATTGTCTCTTCTGGAATCTGAATGTACATAATAATTTTGCAGGTCCAAATTTTTGAGCCATTCAGCATACTTGGATTAGAACCTGGAGCTTCAGATTCAGAAATAAAGAAGGCATATAGGAGACTTTCAATTGTATACCATCCTGATAAAAATCCAGATCCAGGTTGAAGGTGTTTAATGACTGCAATTCACAGTTTAATTTCTTCAAACCAAGCTAGAAACTAGTAGGTGTTTTACTGTACTTGCTTAATGATCCACGAACGTTTGTGTACAGAGGCCCACAAGTATTTTGTAGATTATATCTCCAAGGCTTATCAGGCTCTAACAGATCCTGTGTCACGTGAGAACTTTGAGAAATATGGTCATCCTGATGGCAGGCAGGTAGTATTCTTTCCTTACAGGGGATGAGGGAAAAATCCATTTGGTTTCGTCTCTTTTCTGACAGGTTTTACTGGACAAAATGGATAAATGTATTTTTATTTTAACTTGCAGGGCCTTCAAATGGGGATTGCTCTCCCTCAGTTCCTTCTGAACATTGATGGAGCATCTGGTGGAATTTTGCTACTTGGAATTGTTGGAGTTTGTATTATTTTGCCCTTGACAATAGCTGTCATATACTTGTCAAGGTCATCAAAATATACTGGGAATTACGTCATGCACCACACAATGTATGCTTATTACCATTTTATGAAGCCTTCATTAGCTCCAAGGTATACAACCATCTGCTACACTTGTATTCTGCCTATAATATTATATGTTTTAAATTACATATAATTTATTTTTTCAGTTTCTTTTCTGAAACTTTCTCCTTTTTTGTCTGTGTCAACTAGTTGCTAGTTATTACAATGCTGTGCCAGGAATTGATTTATGTCCATAAGGCAGATGTTTATATGATTTAGTTTCATCACTAATGGTTTTTTCATGGTACAGTAAGGTCATGGAAGTTTTCATCAAAGCTGCTGAGTACATGGAAATTCCAGTTCGTCGAACTGATGAAGAATCCCTTCAGAAATTATTTGTATTGGTCAGGAGTGAGCTAAATCTTGACCTTAGAAACATCCGACAAGAACAAGCTAAGTTTTGGAAGCAGCATCCTGCTTTAGTAAAGGTGACTTGTAATCTGTTGACCTGTTTGAGTGCTTCAATATACTTTCCACTTCGTTAAATATATCAGGATTTTGCTTGCAGTCTGAATTGTTGATGCAAGCACAACTGACCCGTGAAACCACAGCACTATCTCCATATTTGCAGCGTGATTTTAAGAAAATGCTTGCCCTTGCACCTCGTCTTCTTGAAGAACTAATGAAGGTATTAGTAGTTGGTCTTATTTGTCTGGCTTTGATGAGCTTTCCCTCCGTTCTATATGCATACAATGAAGGGAATATTTGCCTGAATTAATCCTAAGTAAATTATTTGTCTATATGTACATGGTATTTCTTGAGAACACTATCTAGATGGCTTCCTTCAAGTATTACTGAATAATCTTGCATTTGCTATTCTAATTCATTTTGGTACTTCATTTGAGCGGTAATGTGATTGCAAAGTCCCCTGCAGTCACGTGGATGTTCATCAATTCTTGGTTTATTACCATAAAATTAACTCGTCACTGTTTGCAGTTGTTTTCCGAAATAAGAATGTCTCTTCCACCAAAAGCATTGCCCAGCTTTTATTATAAATTAGAAAAGTAGAAATGCCTGGTCTATGACAAATAAATTATTTACATGGTATTTCTTGAAGAACACTATCTAGGTAACTTCCTTGGAGGATTACTCAATCTTGCAGTCGCTATTCTTAATTCATTTTGGTACTTCATTTGAGTGGTAATGTGATTGCAAAGACTCCTATAGCCACATGGATCCATTCTTAGCTTATTACCATAAAATTAACTTGTTCCCATTTGGAGTTGTTTACCGGAATAAGAATGCTTCTTCCACCAATAGCTTTCCTCAACTTTTATTGGTGTACTTATAAATGAGAAAAGAAAAAATAGCTGGCCTTATGTTCCTTTATGTTATTTCATTGATGCTTCTCAACTTGCTCATTTATTCTTGGCAGTTTCTTGAGGTCTGTTTGTTTACGTTCTCCCAGGACAATCTCCAATTCACAGAACACTTGCAAACAAGCCTGCACATTCTCTCATGCCACCACCAAAGCAACATATTCTTTTTCCAGAATGCCCCCTCCAAACAAAACTCATATACAAGATTTAGTTTCAACCCACTAATCCAACAAAAACTTGACTGATGTGAGACACTTCCAAATACAATATTTCCTCCCAAATTATTCTCCAACAATTGCTAAAACAAAACGAAGCAAACACGATATTTTCCAAAGAATCCAAACGCACTACTGAAATCCTCTTCCCAAAACAAATTCCCCAAAACACAATCAAACCAACCCTTAGTCATCTTGTTCATTTTGTATGGGTGTAGATGACTATATAGAAATTTTCCTTCCATGCAGATGGCAATTATACCACGCACCCAACAAGGGCACGGATGGCTGAGACCTGCAATTGGAGTGGTAGAGCTATCCCAGAGTATAATCCAGGTATACTTCTGATTTCCAATGTAGTATATTTCTGGTAAAATGAAGGTAAAGGACCACTTTAGATACTGGCTAAGGCCTAAGTGTTCCTCAAGCTCCCATATAGTTTTATTTTTCTAATTCAAAATCTATCTCTGACCATTCGCAACCAGTCAAAAAGTTTCTTTGGCTGCTGATGAAAATGAATTTTCCTTGATTTGGAAATGGAAGTATTAATTCTGTGCTTTGAACTGTTGTTGATAGGATGATTGCTTCCGATAGTTTTTCTTTTCCTTTTTTAAACAGGTACCTCAAGTTTTCATTCTATAAGTTTCTTAGTGCTCTTGAGCAAAAACTACATGATATTTTAGGTGAAAAGAGGGTGTGATTATATTGTTATACAGATCTGTGATCCTGGTGCCAGACTTCTTATGAGTTAGGTTGATGTACTGCTCTTTTTATCCCATGCAGTTATAAACAATTTTTACTTTCTGTTGGTGCCCTTTTCTTTTGGTTTAATTCCATTTCCTTATCATAAATTAATTGATTTTCTTGAAGCACATTTTCCTGTCAATTATTTCAGCGTCAAAATAAAAACATATATTTCTAGTACTTTCCTACCCTATTATAGAAAAGCATGCTTCAACACAAAATCTTGGTGAGTATATTCAGAATATTTCCTCTGCTCATGAAAAAAAAAGAAGTTATCTCGAGACTGATCATGTCATGACTAGGCTTTTCCCATTTTATCGGTTAAACCAATAGTAGATTGTCCTCAGAGATGTTAAATCAAGTTACCCCTTTGTGTTAAATCAGAAAGAAACTGGAATTTTATGCTATTTGATTCAATATCTTCTACATTATGAATATAAATTTGACAATTTAAAAAGAAGGGAAATTTTGGCTCTTGACATTATCTAAAATTCTACTACTAATAAAGCAGGAAAACTGAATTTCTTGACTTGAAGCTTTGTGGTTAGCAATATAACCATACAGTGCAAATTCCAAGACAGAAGAATTCAAATAAGTTATTCTGCAACCTATGCAAAAAAGAAATTCGAAACAAACTGCTTTTAACTCTTATGCATTTCTTTTGCACATTGACTCCTTTTGATTTTGCTTTGGGGGAGTTGATTTATTTCACACTTTCCTTGAAGCTAAATGAAAGAGGCAGAGCTATTGCTTTGTGAAACTAGACTGAAAGTGCTGCTGTTCTTGATGCAGGCTGTCCCCCTCAGTGCAAGAAAAGCAACTGGGGGTTCAAGCGAAGGTTATGGTCCATTTCTCCAGCTGCCACACTTCAGCGAGTCAGTTGTCAAAAAGATTGCCAGAAAGGTTACCCTCCCTCTCTCTCTCTCTCTATATATATATATATATATGTATGTCTTGTGTATTTTTTTTTGTGACAGCAATGTGCTTGAAGTTGTCTTCTGAGCTCAATTGGCCATCCACCTATCTGTGGAGGATAATGCGCCTTCTCCTGTGGTGAAATCATGCTTGCAATGCCCTCATAAAAAAAGCCTTCTTGGCAATGCCATAGAAAAATGCACAATAATCAATATGCATAAATTCTGTTTCTTGAAACATAACTTTGTTCACCAGTGTTGATATATCATTTGGCAAATCAGGCCACATGCCTTTGGTAGATGTCAATATTTATTAGAAAGATCTGATCCTCTTTGTGTTGACTTTTGCAAATGTGGTTTGCGCTGCATATTGACGCGCTTTCATACCATATACGTGCATTGCTGAACTTCCCCTTTCTGAGTCTGGTTGTCTGTTTAGCTTAACTTCCTCAATGTGCTGACTTTTATAGAATTTGGTTCAATTTGTATATTGACATCATTAATGTACCGCTACAATATTATCATTTGTCAAATGTCTCAGCTTATTTTTGTTTGAACATGCTAGTGTTTTCTGGACCATCTACTATATTGGTATTAAGTTCCTGAGTCCCTATTTCTATGTTCAGAAAGTGCGCTCATTCCAAGATCTTCGAGAAATGAAACCACAAGAGCGAGCCGAGCTATTGACACAGGTTGCTGGCTTTTCTGCCGATGAATCCCAAGATGTGGAGATGGTGCTTGAGATGATGCCTTCCATTTCAATTGATATAACATGTGAGACAGAAGGTGAAGAGGGAATACAGGAGGGTGATATTGTGACAATGCAGGCTTGGATTAGTCTCAAACGCTGGAATGGCTTGATTCGTGCCCTTCCACATGCTCCATACTTCCCCTATGAAAAAGAAGAGAACTTTTGGTTGCTTCTTGCTGACTCATCCTCAAATGATGTGTGGATGTCGCAAAAGGTTAATTTCATGGATGAGGCCACAGCCATAATTGCTGCATCAAAAGCAATTCAAGAGTTGGAGGAGGGGTCTGGTGCCAGTCCAAAAGAAATTAATGCAGCTGTGAAAGAAGCGATCGATAGAGTGAAAGCTGGTTCTAGGCTGGTGATGGGCAAGTTCCAGGCCCCTTCTGAGGGAAATTACAACCTGGCCTCCTACTGCGTATGTGACTCGTGGATTGGTTGTGATGCTAAGTCCAATATTAGGTTGAAGGTTCTGAAACGAAGCCGGGCTGGCACAAGGAACATTTCCACTGCAGATGAGGTGCCAACACTAGAGGATGGAGCTGAAGAGGAAGATGAGGAAGGAGAAGATGAATACGACGACGATTATGAAAGTGAGTATAGTGAAGACGATGAAGATGTGAAGGGTAAGGATGCTAAAGGAGCAGTGGCCAATGGCTCTGCGCATGTTGGCAATGGTTCAAGTTCTGATGGCTCAGAAAGTGATGAAAATTGAACTTTTCTTTTGCTGTCATCTTTTTTGTTTTTACTTTGTTGTTTGATTATAAAGAAGGGTTAGATAATTACTTTGTTATTTAATTACAAAGGACTAGATAAGAAAGGTTTACCAATTCTCAATATTGCTAATTACTTCCTATGATTGTCAGAGAAATTTAGGACCAGATTTGTTTTAGAAAAACCTAAGGCCTAGTAGAGTTCTTACGCATGTGTTCTGTGTGTGTGTATGTGCATCTTTTCCAGGCCTTAGTTTTAATTGCTAAATCTTGTAAAGTATCTACGATGGGCGCTCGGATGAGTCATTGCCGAAAAACTCAGTTACACGTATGTCATTGGTGAAAGTGAAACTACTGGTGAAGTAGCTTCTGTGGGCTTTATTACAAACAGTCAAATGTCTAATTCCTAACCACAGCAAGAAGAGGCTTTAATAGAGGTTTTAACTTCTATTAAATTTGATCAACAATTAATTATTTTTGTAATAAATATTTAGTACGCTTCAAAGGATGTTTATTAGAATAGAAAATTACATGATGTGGGTGCATTATTTCCGAAGATATACTGTAAAACTCGGTCAAATAATTTTATTACAATCGTGAGAAAGGGGATGCAGGAATCTCCTCTCTATAAGCTAACATTAACAAACAGGACACATGACTAGGTTGTTACTAAACTAAACATGAGCTGGAGGCTCAACAATCGAAATAACAAATCCTAGGCAATGAGATTGTCCAACGCTGGGCATGGTGGGAAGAAAGAACAGGTTCCAGGCCTTGAAACTATCTTGCTAACTGATCAGTGTCCAGCACCATTTTCTTCCATGGAAGCACAAATGCAGAGATTGGATTATTCTCTAGCCCACCTCCACTATCTATTATCAATCTGAAGTCTTCAATATGGACCTTCGCATGGTGGCCGCTTACCACAAGAGTCGGAGTTTTGCTCAATTCCTACAAAACAATTGCGCAAAATAAGAATGAAAATTCTAAAAATCTTGGTGATGTTTTAAGTAAAAGCTGCAGCTAAGCAATCACCTCCGGGATGTTCCAGACATTTTTCCTTCCACTGAGAGGTTCAACCTTAGGGATCCTCGTGTCTTTGGCTTTCAGATAGTTTAGCTGCTCGTCGACCCCTTTACCTTTCTCCAAACCAGCATGTACAGCAATGAGCTTACAGTTCTGCAATCCTTTTTCGGTTTCTATACAGACATCATCCTAGAAAATTCAGAATACACGTGTTCAGTAGGTTCCTCGCAAAGAGCAGACAACTAAGGACACACAATCAAGGAAATTTCGAAAGGAACAAAACCGACTAAGGCTTTACCTCTTCATGTACCCAAACCAAATCACCAAGAAACTTCTTGTGCTCATCAGGAACTGCCTTCATCAAATCTGTGCATGATCAACTCATCTTAGTGTCAAACTACAGCAACTTAAACCTCTGAAATTGAAAGGGCTTAGGGAAGGGGTTGAAAGATACTTCGACTACAAAATGACTGAAAAATACATCTAAACTTTTAAGGATACATTAATATCATCAAACATGGATAAAAGTTCAGAAAGCGTTGAGAAGTTAACAACTTGAAAAAAGCCAATTAGATTGGAATTACATAATATAAGCAAGCAAGCATGATAGAATGTCTCGTCTGTGACCCTAGGAAAATTTCTGAAGCTCCATTTGGAAAATACAGGCACATCATTAAGAACTCCAGCTCTAATTTCAGTTATATCAAGTTCTTGCAAAAGTAGAATTTATTGGCTCAATAAATTCAAAAACTCAATGGTGTGTAAAAGTCGAACAATACCTAGTCTTGTGAGGCCAGAGCAGACACTCTGGAATGACATCTACACAAAATAACCAGAGCCTTTTAGCACTCTGTAGTACTAAGAGTGAACAATTCCCTACACAGAGGAGAGTGTTATACATCACCTTTCCCCCAACGACTGATATTAAATTTCCCATACTTTCCTACTTAGCACACAAATTGAACTTTTTCCACTCAATGTAAAACCAAATGCTCCTATGTGTTTCTCCTTGATCAACAATCATAATATTACTTTATCAAGATCCAGTATGATAGTTTTCTCCTCTCATCTAATCAAATGAAAAGTGATTTCATTTCTTTTTCATTCCTTTAGGGTTGATATGCATATACACATGCACATAGATGCATTGTATGCATTAGAGAAAGAATAAGATATGCTAACACAGAAATATATCTAAATCAACTGTCATCCTCTTTATCTCTACAGTCTTACCACACTCAAGGGATGGGATAGGAAAACGAAAGGGCAGGTTTCCCAATGCAAAACCAGTCAGCTCAAAATGGAAATTATATAATAAATAATAACTAAATAACCAGGGGGATCACTTTCTCACACAGGTGAATCAATTAGCATTTTCTTTAACTCTTTAGCATACAAACCAAAATCCTTTCAAACACAATACAATTTAACAATGACAGAAGCCTAATTCAACACAATAACATATCAAACAAGCAATCACAGGTTATCCAATTCTGCCTTCACAATCTAGCTCAACATGATCACTAACTCCAAGAACCAAAGAAATCAAACAACCAATCCACATCAAGATTAAGCACTTCACAGAAATTGAACTCATTCCACAAACAATTCAAAGCAAGATTATACCAGCAGAGCCATGTGGGACCCCGTAAGATTCAAAAGTGGGACCCGCATCATAAATTGAGCCATTGTACTCAGTACCCTTGGCATGATTAAATCCAGTCATTCTGCCAGCCCACCTCCTTCCTTGCAAGTGCATATTCTCATACCCTTCACCCTTATACCACCGTTCTCTTTCTTCATTCATCTCATACTCCTTCCAAGTCTCCGAGAAAGCAGAACCGTCAGGCGGGCTTGGCAGAAGCCCCAAGAATGCAGCAAATGCCAGGTCATGGTTGCCACAGAGGAAGACATGGGATTGATTGGGGTATTTGGACGGCAAAGAAATCAAGAAATCAATCACTTTCTTGGTGTCGGGTCCCCTGTCACAATAATCACCCAAGAAAATGATTAGAGCTGTTTGGAAATCAGATGGGCCTATGGTGTTTTCGAGATTAGACCACAAATTTTGCAGCTTTGTTATGAAGCCATGGATATCACCCACGCAGCACACCACTCTTGGTTTTGCTGTGGCATTCGACTCTGCCATATGGTACGATATTGTTTATTCTTACTTGGTTTTTTGACGCTGTCTAGTGGTCTGTAATCTGTGGTGTTGATTTAGGATTCTGGTCTGTATTTATGGTGAATTCTTATTGTCGGAAAAACATTTTGCAATTTAGTCCCCATACTTTTCTATGGTTTTGCTTCAGTCCCATGTTTTCTTATGGTTTTGCCACGTGCCCCCACGTTGGTTTCTGTTTTATTTTCTTTACAACTAAACAAGTCTTCAAAATAAAAATGAAAGCTCACGTCCTAACACGTTTTTGTTCATTTTATATTTTTGAAGTAATTTTTCGATTTATTTAATTATAAAGTTCTTTTTTTATGGCCCAAGAATATAAATTATAAAATTCTATTTGTTGTATTTTAATGAGTCATGTGGATCCGAATATGTTTAAAATTTATATTGAAAAAGATAGTATATCATATTTTGGGAAGCAGCCTATTACGAATTGTGAAAATAGAAACTCGATAAGAGATTGATAAATCGAACAATTTATTACATCATTTATTACGTTAAAAGTATATTAAAAATAAATGAAATACAATTAATTATTTTCTAACAAAATATAATTTATATTTGATATATATATATTTATATATAATTTATTACATTAGTACCTACACATTTAATAGACTCCTAGAAAACAATCTTTGAGAATAATTAATTAATGATAAAAAAATGGGTCAACAAAAAAATAATATGCTAAAGAAAATTTTAGACTTATGTCCGATTTAATTGCAATCAATCAATCGTAGAAGAATCCTAATAGCACTTATCATAATTCATAATTTTCTTGAATATAAATAGATCTAAAGATAAATTTAAATATATTTCTCCAGTTCTTTAGTCAAGCTCAAGCATGATTAAATTAAATATGAAATAAAAAAATTTCAAAATCTGGCATCGCTCTGTGGATGGTTATATTTTATTATTAGTAATTAACTTGCACAACCAAAATTAGTTGTTGGAATGCTGGCCTAATTTTGTTTCCACATATAATTGCATAATTAATTAAAAATATTGAGCGAAGGCATGTTCTAATTGTTGAAAATCTGCAACATGCTGCGCCGCATCTACTGGAATTATGATACGAAATCTTTTAATAATAAATTAGAACATTCCTACATGTAATAAGTGTACAAAGTAAAATCACGTCACATAATTTCTGTCATAAGAATATAAGTCATAGAAATTCTATATGTCCCCTTTTTTAATATAGCAGATTACATTGAATTTAATTATCCCACTACTAAAAAATAATATTTAATGGCTCAATATGTAAACATTGAAATGTTTTGTGTATTCTTTTCACATTTAAAAGTCATCACTTCATGGCTTTATAACATAAGTATGACTTCAAATATATTACAAAGAATTTATTGACTTTGTTTTAGTAATAAGCCGCAAGAAGGGATTACTTCAGATGCAGGATACTGTTGTTTTAACAACTTTATGCTGATGGTCATCATAATTTTAATCAAAGAAAATACATGTTTTAAGTAATTTAAATATACTGTTTTAGCCAACTTAATGTCGGTAATATACGTCCATTGTTAGTGTCTAGCTTGTATCAAAACTACTCATCCTAGAATAAGCAGGTAGAATATACCAACTCAACCTCATTTATCATTTATCAATAAAGCAAAATGTCCAAGTTACACCATAACTCTAAATAAATTATCATATAATGAAAACGAAATTAAGTATGTTGTGGACTTTGAGATAAAATAAAGTCCAATTAAACTATTTAAGTTCACAAAGAAATGACATTTACTTGAATAAAGTCAACATTTTGTTTTATTTATATAATTAATTTGGTTCCGAAATATAAAACAAAAAAAATTCATTTACAAAAAATTGAAATAGACTTGTATTGAAGTATTTTATACTCATAAATTGTAATAGTACGTTTTTTATACTTGAAATAAGTGATATATTGGTAGTATATATGTTATATTATAAGTTCAATAATTTATCAAAGTACACACGAAATGGTTATTATTCTAATTTATTATTTGAACAGTCCAATAAAGTACACATTCCATATTCTTATCAACTATTTCTCATCGGTAAAGGGGGCCTGAGAAGCTACTTTATCTAGATTGCCATAATGAACCAGCCAAAGTTGAAAAATGTCAGAAAATTAGTCAAGTATTAAAGAGTAGTTGAAAAATATGTCAGAAAAGTAGGCTAGTATTCAAGAGACCATTAGCTTCAACAACAGAGTTAATAGAATACTATTCAAAATACAAGATGCATAAGCAGATGCCAAGCCTCTTTACACATCAGTTGAAGAGTTGCTGTTTAATCTCCACTTGCACAACCCCCACAGCCACAATGGACACATTCTATAACCTTCTCTTCTCGCAAATGCTTAGGAACTCGACAAACACATGTAGTTTGAAAGTTATGGTCTCGTGGCTGCATGCACCTTAAGCAGCAAAGCCTTTCGTAACCAGGCTGCAATATAAACACCAATCATGAGAAATTTGTAGTCTTAAGTTGTTATCAGCAAAATGCATTTGATTTCACTGATATATCAAAAATTATGTCTGATTCCAGAAAATGTTATAGGCTTCTAGTGCAGCTATCCCAATCTAGTCTATGTTCAATTGTCAGTGCCAAAGAAGGTCTGGTTGATGCTGGTACACACCTCACTGTGCACACACACACAACACACGCATGTATACATGTGTGTGTGTGTGCGTGCACAGTGAGGGGCGTACCCACTGGGTACGCACCCAGCACCAAAAAAACCGCCGAAGAACACACTCTTTAATGCTAGTTTCAGACATTTCAATCTAGGCTATGTTCAATTGTATGTAACAAACCTTTTTCCACTTTGCAATTAAATTGTGATCTGCATATCCTTGATCCAAGCAAAACTCATATAATTCCTTTGAGATTTCCTTCCTTCTGTGATAAAGGTCAAATATGTATCGACTCTTCTGATGGGCTATTTTAAAAATAGGCCACAAGGCCTCACATTTTCTTTTACCATCATTTGGATCATTCTCGGCTGCCACCAAAAAGCAGGAGGGAAAGCAGATCATTTTATTTATTTTTGCTGGATGATAGACTGACAATAGAAGAGAAAAATATAACAAAACTAAAATAATAACGATAAAGGAAGAAAAGTCAAGAGACTTTGGTATGAAATCAATCAAAACCTTCTCTCATCTTTGCCTGAAGTTCACGTAGAGTAGGTTCAATCAACTCCCATCCTTCTGGGTACTTGATCCGGTTTGTCTTCACCTTAGGCATGATACCTCTGCAGTAGACATAGACATGGATGAAATGAGAATTATATATAAACAAATGTGTTTAGACATCTGCAGTAGTCTGTGTCACTGATCAGGAAAGCAATCGTCTAGAAACCAGTTCAGTTTATCTTGCTTTATTGCACACGTAAGAAATTCATGATTTTCCTAAATCTTTAAGAAACATGTGATCTTTCCTATATATTTGCACTGGGATATGCACACAGTAAGCTTCTAAGGCAAACCAGATCTTGTTTTTAATTCAGTAAGAAAGTTAAGACCTGAGTCACACACCAAGCAGAGATCTAACAGCTATGCATAATGGTTAATTCTCGTGAAAAATTCAAGATTGCAAAAATTTGTAGCTTAAAAAATTTAGACTTGAATAAACAGAAAAAGAAGACGACCGTGGATAAGCTTACTTCGACAGTTATAAAGATGCATGAATGGGAAGATTAAGATAGTATCTTGTTTTGAAAAGAACAGGAAAAATGCAAAATTAACCACCTGTATCGGCTCAGACCTCTAAGGAATTTTACCGAGCTTCCTCTGTAAATATTTGTTAGTGCAGATTAAGAACTGCAAAGGGATATTATACTAATTTAAAAGCATAAGTGATGTAACTACATAGATGAATTTGTTGCTTGTCCAAGCAACCAAATATATCTGCATGTTGCATTTTAAGGCCACATTAGTATAAAAAGAAGTTCCTGGGTAAATATACCATAGCCTGACCGAATAGACAATTGGTAAACCATGTGATCTTCTTTTAAACTTTATCAATGATCCTGTTTTCTTATACTCTAATTTTAGAATTTAGCAGTGACTGATTATAGGAGGTCATAGGTACACCATATTAAAATTTATTATGGAAGTTACGTGCTAAACGTGATTCACATAAGTTGCATAAACACTAGCACTTGCAAATTTATATCATGTATGTGCTGCGCTGTAAGGAGCAAATTTTAACAATAAATAGGAAGGAGCGTGAGATAATTTAAGTTCAATGTTAAATATACATCTTAGAGATCATTTTCTTACTATTAATGGAAGTTCCTTTTCAGTATAATATGATTACGAAAATCAGAAGGCACCCTGAGGCCAGAAACAGTTACAAGAAGCAAACTATAACAATAATAGGAAAAGTCTATGAGATTATTTGAGTTTAATGCTAAATCTACATCTTACAGATCATTTTCTTATCATTAGTTAAAGTTCCTTTTCAATATTATATGCTTATGAAAATAAGAAGGCACCCTGAGACCAAAAGCTTTGAAATCTTTTAAGACCGAACACTTTAAAGCTAGATGATCCGAACAATTTGAGGCCACATGTTGAGCTCGGGAAAAGTTACCTTGAGGACAGATGCGCCAAGCTCAATCTTGCTTGACTAATCCTTTTTAACTAATCTTTACATAATCAAGTCATTATTCTGAGTAACTGGATTGTTGACCCTAGACATCGAACCCATTTGCTCAAAGACGCTTCGTTCACAACTATTTATAACTATTTTGGAATTGAACTCTACTCTTACGGTTCTCTTATGTCCTAAACTATGGAGTAGGGGGAGTAATAATGGGACTGTAGATTTTGGGCCTAGAATAAAATAAATTTATTGAGTCGAGCTCAAAAACCCAATAGTTGGCCTAGGTTGAGGTAACTAATTAGCGATAGTTCTGTTTAAAAGAATACACACGATTGTATGAAATGACGTGACTGCAAATCTAACAGACATGTCTATGTGGTCAACAAGTCTCCATTCATAACATTTCCAATGATTGTCTCCATCAGATATAAATTCAACAATTACAAGAAATGCACACCTAAACCTTAAACTCAGGATCAGGAGTACGTTCATTATTCTTTCTGGTATAGTTACTTTTGTTATCATTTTTATTTCAAACAAATTTAATACTTTCCTAGTAAAATTCACTTAAGCATTAGAAGATTTTTGTTGGAAAAATATAGCACCCCTAACATGTTCTTTGTGTAAGATTTAGGTCGATGAAGATTCATGAATAATTTATTGATGCAAAAATTAAAGTTAGATCATTGGTGCCGTCTGTGAGAATGCCATGCGTCCTCTCAATTTCCTAAACCATGGTGCTATAAGCCCCTTAGTGCTACAAGTGCCCTGGCACGACAGACGTCGAGTGTAGGCTTGATGTAATATCAGAAACTTGCTAAGTATTGGCACCATGGCATGACAGAAACACATGGCACACTTGTAATAGGCATTTGTGACAGGTAATGTGGTTGGACCTCTATGTCTGCGGCATTTCTTTTCTTCTAGATAATAGTTCTTGGGAGACACCTAATTTCCTTTGTTTTAGATCAGACCACCAAACGGCCATCCAACACATAAACAACTATGGTTTACTTAGGACGATTCAGCATTCTCAAAGATTGGGCCTGAAATCAGCAAAGGCATATTCATGACTGTTTTAAAACGCTTACTTACAAATTTCCCATCTCCAGTTTAATTTCTTCAATTGTTTTTAACTGAGTTTATGTACTCTAGAATCCCAACTAATGGGATGTAGAACTCAATGCAACAAAAGATTCGACCCTACTTCACTTGAATTTCGGAGTCCTTAAAATTTTGCTTCTTTGCCCTTGCAACGACTTCCGACAAGATATAAATAAATATAAGCAACACTATCTCAACGTTCAATTTGTGAAAGCAGTTGTCAAATGGTGGAGCAGTGATTTTACAGAAATTGCATGAAAATCACGACAGGGGTTGGCCAAGGCTTAACCTCAATAAAATAGATGAATACCTGGAATGAGGGAAAGAAAGAAAACGAAGGTGCGTGAAAGTTGGACGGCAGTGGGGCGGCGGGAACGATGAGCTGCAGCGAGAAATAGAAACCGGTTGGCGGTGGCGACAGGTAGGAAGTGTGCTGATGAAAGTGGCGGCGGCTGACGACGGGTAGATTGCTCTGGCAGGCGGCCCGTGCAGGAAGCAGAGATACAGATCGTGGAACCTTAATTTGAAGCCGAGGATGCGGTCGGATACTCTTTTATTAGGTTGAAATTAAACCGTTAACGTTCAGTCCAACGGTCTTAAATTTCTTTGTTAAATAATAAATATATAATGCAAGTATTGGAAATTTTAGAAGATTCTGGACCTCTAACTCGGGCACAAATTATTGAGAAAATGTAATAGACCCGACCCGCACCATAACATGAGTTAGGGGTATGGATCTGCTCTAAGGATCATAAGTTCGCAGTTCGCTCTGGTCTTCGGCGTTTGGAGGATTTTGTGGGTAAAAACCACGATTTGCTTATGACCAATGGCAAGGTGACAGGGATAGTTTCGTTTAGATAGCTTTTATCAGGCGTAGGCTTTTCAAAAAATAACGTAGCTATGAAAAGATTACTTCAGATTTAATAGAAATTGGCTCAAGGGTAGAAGAGAGTTTGACTGCAAGATCCATCCATCTAATAGGGATGAAAATTGGCTTTATTGATCCCGATACTAAGTAAAAGGACCGTCGCTCGATGAATAAAAGTTATTTTAGGAATAATAAATTGATATTTACTCTAAGGAAGGTTTGGCACGTCGATATCGATTCTCCGCTAGGACTATAGTATGTTCTAATGATTGAACCAACATCACAAAATTCCCTTACCAATCAGATTGTTACAACTTGAGTAAGTGAAATAGGATTAGATTTGGAATCAAATCCATATGCAATGAAAATTTCCCATAGTTTTTCTGGTTTCGGGATTCATAGAAATTGCTTCTTCTATGCTTTGGGTATTGGCGACAGATTGTACTCAGTAATTTTATCCCCTCTTCAATCTTGGACCTCATTCTTAATGCTGTGACTTTCCTGTTCTCTGTCTTAGGAACCTTTTCAATACAATCATGATTGCTAACTCTTGTTCATAGTTTTGCTACAAATTATATACTAAAAATCTTTTTATGGCAATTCTTTTTTCTAATGATCGATATATTTATGATTCTTTCCTCCCAAATGAAGTGGTATCAATCTGTAGAGCCTAGAAATTATTCCGGGTCACTTAAATTTTGATTGAACAAAACTTGTTAAAATGAAACATTAAATTGTGTTCAAGACACATACATCTTACCATCATCACAGTGCGGAAAAAGGCGAACAATGATGTGCATACAATTGAGGTAAAACATTGTGAAAATTTTCTCGACCAATTCAATTAATTTAATTCTAAAGATTTTGCCCGAGTCATCAATTTGAGACCGCAATTCGTTGGTAAGATTATGTTCTATGTAAATTGTTTATCCCATGAAATGTCTGTACTTGCATGACCTAACGATCATGATATATATATATATATATAACCCAACACAACACACACACACACACACACAAAACACGATCTTTTGCATAATAACCATACATACGAGAGAGGCCTCCAAAATCTGCTGACATCCAGGAGGAGTTACTGCTGATTTCTGATGGCTATCAATAACCATGATCAACAGAATACGTAGGTTCTGGTTCTTGTACAGCATCAAGAAAAATGCCTCAAAGGCAGCTACCTTCTTAAAGCTCCATAATTTCTTGTCACCTACAGATAATATTAAACATTAGCAGGCAATATAGGACATATACAACATAACAGTTGATGGTAAGTTAAGATCCATGATTAGGATTGTTAGTGTAGGAAAAGAATGCTTTATTCAGAACAGCATCGGTTACCCGAGGTTGAGATTTATTAAGTTTCTTCGCCATGTCATCATCCTCATCATCTTCATCATCTCTACTTCCAAGTAATCTATGAAGTGAAGAGGACGAGGAGTTGGTTGATTTCTTTCCCCTTTTAGAGGTGGAAGAACCTCTACCCCTTGGAGCAGCTCTTTTCCTGCCCTTTCCCTGCAGAGTTTCAGCATCATCCTTGCATGGGAAACAAAAATTTTGATTCAGTAAAGTTTGTCTGACAAGAAACAAAGTGAGCCAGCAAGAGCTGAAAAAGATTAGTGAGTGATAGACAATGGCTTTAAATATGAAATTAGTACATACTGAGCTGTCAGCGATATCATTAACTTCAAGCTTAGCTGTTTCATCATTTGAATCTGAATCCACTTCGTCGTCCTCATCAACCAAACTCCGAACTGAAGCCGTTGCAGCAACTGCTGCAGATCTACAGGAAAAAGAAAATAACTACAGAAGATTTCTCGCAGCGATGAAATGCTATTCTCACAGCTGTGTTAAATATGCTGTAAATGTTTATGCAAAAACATCCTATTTCTATAATACAGAGACGTGCAACATCACAAACCCTTGATGTTATGCAACTCAAAAAACATTGTTGAGCTAGGCTGTCTAATTGAAGATAGTAGGTGTTGCACTTACATATTATAAAGTAATACAAAATCAAGCAATGCTGAATGGTAGTATAATTTGTTCACCCTCCCCAGTGAATCCAGTAACTACTCAATATGGAAAATGATAGCTAAATCCAGCAACCACGCAAGGAAAACAGGATATGACATTAGGCAAATAACAGAATCAGAAAGCACATAACCAAACTGCATCTCAAAATTCATGTGGTACCAAGTTTGCCAGGCTTATTCTAAATTCTAATAATTTTTTCATTTTAGCATAAGATTTTCCTGAAAATAAATCATGCCAATACAGTATAGGCCCTGATTCTGTTGAAGAACATTTCAAATAGGCAGTGTTTCTGAACTCCAAAGCTACAATTCTAAAATCCCAGAGAGCACGAGGTGCAATGAATCAGTTCTTAAAACACTCAGAAAACTCCAAGACAAAAACAGGAGTTTCAACATTTTAGGGTATAAATTTGCTGTATTTCTAGTAGCTGCCACAGATTCCCGTTCAACACTTATTCGGACTATGATATCCAACAAGAGCCCGACTGAGCACTTGGGGGGACACATTTTTATTAGTACTGGGAGAACAATAGCATGAAAAAAAAAACACGAGTACCACTTAAAAAGAATATATAAGAATGACAGCATCAGATGCATTAACAAGAAGCCTCTGGCACATTAACAATTAAACCAACCTTTGTGAATGACGGAAACCCATGGCTGTATCTAACGTGGTCTGCTTTAATGTATTGGAAGCCCTGCCTCTCCCTCTTCCTCTCCCTCTCCCTCTTCCCCTTCCTCTTCCAGCAGTCAAAGATTGTGATGGCTCTTTCCTGCCCTTTCTGGTAGACTTTGAGCCAGAGAATAGAGTGGCATCCTCATCATCACTGAAGGAAACAGCACTTCCAACACCATCAGTACTTCTATTTCTAACATTCTGTAAGGAAACAACACAATAATTCAAAAAACATAGGTAATAAAGCATGTGGTTCACAAGGAACAAACTACTATGCCAATTAGGCTAGAATAGGAAGACACATGCCTCCGAGGACTGGCCACTAAATGTGAACTGTTGGGCATCTTTTGGCTTCAAGGCTCTTTCTTTGACACGTTCCTGTAAACAATCACATTTAGTTTCATATCATCAATTCCGTTTAGATAATCTAAACCACCATTCTGATTGTGTCCGTATAAGGTTGCAGACCCCACTTTAGATGGAAAATGACTGCTCAAATTTGAAAAGGTATGATCAGACTCTGTTTTGGTCGCATGAGGAAGAGGGACAGAGCAGTGTAGGACAGAGATCGTAGGGTGTTCAAGCCCACTGTCTATTTTAGCAGGCAATGAAAATACTAAATTCAGGATTAGCACATTATCAACGCAAAGCAAAGCAAATAAGCACTAGTGACAATTCAAGCTGAATCCGCAATCATGTTTATTGTTGTAAAACAGTGCCAAGTTCACAGGTTTCTCTAATAAGTTTCACTTAGCCATGGTTGCCATTCATATTTATCAATGATGATCGACCTTGACAAAGAGAATGACATAATTCTACACTATATCTGAAAGATTATTGGATTCATTTGTACAGGATATATTGCAGAACAATGACACTCTTCAGAATATCAAGACTCAAGAGAATGTTTCCTTAGAGCCTGTTTTCATGTCAGCACTTTTCTAGACGATTAGTCATTTACTGAACCGAGAGAGAACAGAATAAAGGAAATGGAGATTGGGGGTAAAAGATTTATTGCCTCTAAGCACTCTCCAACTGTGATAATAATGTCTTCCTCTTCGTACTTTCGAACATCTGGAACCAAAGAAATTTTATTCTGTTATAGAAAAGAATTCAAATTGTTAGTATACTGACAGGATACTTTCCGGTTAAAGCAGTTAATAAGCAAGCAGCCAAACCAAAGGCCATCTATGCAAATACCCTATTGATATCATGAATTGAAGGATGAAATACAAATCACTTACACGAGTTTCTTCAAGGTTGTATTGCAGACAAGAATAGAATGCCATTTTGTCATCCTTATTGACAAAATTGTGTAATGCAACATCCAGATCATTGACAGGGAGTATCTCCATCTTCTGAAAAATCATATTATAAATGTTGATCAAGGTTAGAATAATAAAAGAAGTATGTCATATTCGGATCATTTAGAATCTTATGCTCTGACTGCTGTAGAAGCACCCAATTTTCAAAATATACAAACTCAAGTCAATCTAGGAACTCAGTCATCTACTCTTGAAAGAAATGAAGAAACCAATTTTGACAAATTGGTGAAATGTCTACATTGAAATTGTTGCATGCCCTCAAACCCACTACAGACTTCTAGCCAGCTTTTTAGTTATTTTTAGACACTGAAAAAATACGCTGAAGGTCAATACTTACAAAATATGGCAGGATAGAAAGACATTATATTGTATATTTGTACTATACTATAGAGGGGCAAGATTTTGACCAATTTTCCAATTAACATATTAATTAACAAAAAATTATGCAGAGAAGAAGTGGTGAAGTATACCAGATTACTTTCAGCAACTAAAGCTTCGATATTTTGTTGATTCAGCTCTTCCGGTCGGAGCCGTTCCGAATCATCAATTTTATCTATTGCAGATAAACATTTATTCTATCATCATCAAAGCATTTGAATGAAAAAAGAAGAAGATGATACTGATATTAAAGACAAGGCATATATCAGTAAAATCCATGGCATGGATCTTATTACTATGAAATGGGAGCAACTGTTTTCAGAATGAAGGACTTTGCTAAATTTCAATGTGGAAAGGAGGGAGAGAGGATGGGGGAGGAAAGAAGAATCTGTCGCAGTACTAACATATTTTGAATTTCACAGAAAGATTTCATGACTAGTACTAACATCCTTAAATTGTGAATTGCCGCAGTTATCATACAACTTGATAAGCCAACAACCAAAACAATCAGTTTCAAAAGTCCCAATGCTCAATTCGAGGAAGAAATAGAAAAGTTACGGAAAAATTCATCCCACATTTTCCATTGGGGATGGTGTAAACTTGCAACATTTCACGAGCACACTTACCCAGTATGATTCCCTAAAAAGAGGAATGTTATGGCTTCAATTTCTACAACTGGAAAATAAAAAAATGCATCATCCAGAACCTAATAAAATATGATTTTACCTTCACTGCGGCCCTTTCTAGATGCTTTAGAAAATATGAGAATATCCTGGGGATTTGCAACCTATATTTTTATGGAAGTTATAAACATTGTCAGCCTTGAAAAAGCCTTTTGTATTTACTCAGGGTGGGGATGGGAGGAATAAAAATTTCCATACCTTCCCAACATATTTTTGCCCGAACCTTTGTGGATTTATTGTCATAAACCCAGAATAATCAACCTATTTAATGTAAAAGCAAATCAGTAAAGTAAAATGCAAAATTAACCATATCAAAACTATGAAAGGAGCCATGTGAGAAAGCACAAGGAGGTAAAAACAAAATAATTAGTAGAATCACCTTGACTCGAACTAAGGGAAGCTTGAGTTCTGATTTCTTAATAGCCTTTTGTTCAGCCCTTTCAATCAAATTTCTGACCTAGAATAATGGAACAACCCAATAAAACAAATTTGTATAATGCAGAGGAAGTTAACAAAACTATAGAAATAAGTAGAAAGGGGAAACACTGCTCAAACTTATTCACAAGATACAAAAAGAAATACAAAAAAATGCAACAGTCTTACCACATTGTCCAAATGTTCAAGAATGGAATTCTGATCATTAGGGTCTATATCGGGTTCATCCTTTAGCACTACCTGTATCTCATAAGTTTAAGTACTACGGCTGAAGTTCCTCGACTTATGCACACAGAGAGAAATGATTCTACCTCTGTATACTCAAAAGGCCTCACTGAGTTGAGAGGTATCTTGGTTGGCCGATATTGATTCCCCTAGTTGTTATCAAATATCACATTATAAAAATTACTTTGATATCTTTTTGGCATTTGGTAAAAGAAAAAGAAAAAGAAAAAGACGAAAGAAAAAAAGCAGTAGGAAATGAAAAGCTGAAGATACAGAAATTATTGATGAGAAAAAAATTTAGCCAATCACAACCTTAATCTCTAAAAGGAGCACATGTTTTGGTTTTGATTCACCATCGATCAGTGATGTTGCAACGGATGAACCAGGTTGAGTAATGTGAAAACCCATGCCTGGAACTTCCTGTTAACCAAAACCCATCAATCAGACACTATAACCAAATAATGAATTGAATAAAGCAACCTTGTTCGGAACCTGAGGATCAACAAGGCATTCATGCTCATGCCCCCAGACAACAAAATCCAAAAATCGAGGCAGGAAATGTTCATTTATTGCATTTTTTGGATTTGTCTTCACTCTACAATCAAAAACAAAATCTATTATTACTTCCATATATTTCTGAACCTACACTAAAACGCATAAGATTTAAGTGAATTAATCTTCTACTTTCTTGGTTACCATCCATTCTGCAACAAAATGACAACATGAGTATCAGAGGTTACCTATTTTGATGAAGTACTAGTATATTGAACCAGTCTGAAACTTGACAAGCTTTCTGGGCTTCAGGTCGCATCCACTGTACTGCATGCGGCGTCTAATTCTCATAAAAACAGAACAATGAGAGAACTTGGTCAAGGTGATTGTATTAATAACCAGAATAAGACAGCTTATATACCTGAAACATTCGATTCAGGCGTTCATCTCTGATATTTCCAAGCCCATAAAGAGCTACAGATGTTAAGCCCTATAATACATCAAGTTCAGAAGTCGTCCAATAAAACATTTCCATTTATCCTTTAACTTATTTTTCACTGAAGAGAGATGATCAAACCTTTTTTATGAGAATAGGATACAGAGTGATCTGCCCAACACCAGAACCTTCAAGAATCATTTTTCCAAAATAGTTGACAAGATTACAGGCTGAAAGGATATCAACAGCAGAAAGATTGTCCTGCAACAATAGATGACAAGAATGCCCAGAAAATACCATCTAAGATAATAATTAATAATTAGTACATTGAACTTTGTAAATCAAAGCATGCATAAAAATGAAGGGGACCAAAAAATATAATCATGTGTGCCAAAAAAGAACTTCACTGTTAAAATAAAATACTTAAAGAGTTAGCCACAAAGATTAAACCACACTAATATTTAAATTTTATATCTAGTTAACAGAGTCATTTAAAGGACAAGATAACAGAAACGGAAGAGTCAGAAGTCAGAACAAGCATGTAAGTAGATTTGTTAACCACATGCACAGCAAACATTTCTTCATCACACTAAAGGAAGATTCTGAAATCTGATCGAGCTAGCTAAGACCTTTGGAAGTAGAAAATTCATTTTGACTGTGAAGTAAGAATTTTCTGAGCCATGATTCAATTACCAGAAACATGTCAATACATAGGGCTATAATACACAATCATTATAAAGAGAAACAAGCACCGCGTTTACCATAGAATTCATACCACTCCAGCAGGATCATCATGATTTCCATGAACGCTGAAAACTGGCAATCCAACATTGAAATGAGGATCTTCATAGTTGACATGGCCAAAGCTGCATAAATAAATCAAAGCTAGGTCAAAACTTCAGTAATGGCATCACAAAAGAGAAAGAACATGATGTTTGAAGATTTAACTCGTTGCCGAGGTGAATAAAATTTACAGGATATCTGGGAGAATGGGACAGTGAAAATTTCGTAACAGTTGGACCATCAAGGACTAAACTAGTTCAGAGGTCCACTGGTGAGATTCAGAATATATGTTCTTAGGTTGTTCCGTAGAGATTGGAGACGAAGATATCAATCAGAAAGAAAGTCTCAGAACTTAATTTGTGAATTCGTTCCGTCAATATAAGGCAAACAAGATGAGGAAAACAAAGTTGTAAATTTAGTATAGGAAATTACGAGTTTACAAAGTTCATTGTCTGGTCGCTGACGACTTGGAACTGAACTGGCTTATTGTTGAGACAGTAACGACGGAGGATTTCAATGGCTTTGACTAAGGTTGACCTCGAAGGCTTATTCTCATGAAAAAGATCACCACCAAGAAGTATGAAGTCCACCTAACATTTAAATAAAACTTTAGTTAAGCTAAACGATTAACAAATAAATCACAAGCACTACACTTTCCAGAGAAAGAGAGCACGCAAGATACAGTAAGAAGAAGGAAAAAAATAGGGTAAAGCATATACGAGAAACTGAACACTCATACTCATAAATACTAGTTATCTAAAAATTCAAGTAATCTCTTCCATGTTTCTAAAATTTCAACTTATTGCGATCTTTATGGACTTCGAATTGTAATTTTCTCTATGAATGCAAAAGAAACTATGCGTTATACCTGCTTTTGCTCAGCTATTGAGCAAATCTCTTCAAATGCCTGAAACGAATCGTGCCGGCGAATTTCGTCCTTCTCCATATACCCTAGATGACAATCTGTAGCTACTAATATTCGAAGCATATTACTTTGATCTTCCCTGAAAAATTCATTTAAAAAAAAAAATGAAATTCCATGTCTTATATGGTCTCTGAAACTGGGAACCAGGTTCAACAGAGTTGATTTTCAAACCCATATGGAAACTGGCACTATTTTTGAACCATCAAAATGCTAATTTCAACAACAATATGAAAATAAATATCTGGTTTTCGCTTTTCATTCACCTTGAAGATTCAGCCATTTCGTACTTATGAGAGTTTCACCGCCTATACTGCAATCGGGGGGGCCGAAAAAAATTAATCAACAATAAATATTCTTCTATTCTGCACTCAAAAATGGTCATGTTTCTGGAAAACATGTAAAATAACCAGTAATTCCTGAAATCATTTCAGTAGAAAACCCTAGCCCTTGTCCTTTAACCTCAAAACAACAGGTGAATAAAAGTGCATTGGACTGAACTGAAGAGAACTTAAGGAAGGTATTCAATTACGTAAAAAGAAAAGGAGAGTTACTCTAAGTGAAGAATCGAAGTGGCTGAGGCGACGGCGACAGAGGAGCTTGACGAGTGGAGCGAGGAGTGGCGTGGTGGCAGTGCTGGCGCGGAATCTTTAAAATATAAGCAAAAGTCCAACAAAGAAAATTCATGTACTTTATGCAGTTTTGCGTCCATTTTAGTTTTTACAAGTGTAAGAAACTTACATGGAATTATTAATTATATGGGAGTTAAAAAAAAATAAACTTATTATTTTTATTTAAATAGTTTTTGAGTTATTATGAACTGTAATTCATTAACAACTAATTTGGATTATTTTATCTATAATTATGATGAATTTGAAATAAATTCACTTAAATACTTTCATTTCAATTTTTCCTTTTTTTTTCAAATTCAAATATTTTCAAATAAATTAAACTTAAAATAGTATAATGTTTGAGGTTTTATAATTCACAAATTTTAAAATATTCATTTAATTATTGACTCCCACAAATTTTTACTAATATTAAAAACTAACAGCATTGCTTTTAAATTTCATATTAGAACTTTCGAGTCAAGCATGACTCAAATATAACTCTTTAAAAGCTTATTTACTCTGCTATTATCTTTCTTCTTTTTAATTACTAGAGTTGTTTGAATGCAATTCGCGCGTACATAAAATATTTTTAAATAATACATATTATTTGTGTATATTCTCAAATTTATTAACTTACATCTAAAATGTATATTTATAATATGTAAAATATAAAAATATTGGTTACATAAAGTAAAAATTTCGCAACCTATTACTAAACTAAAGAAAAAAAATTCAGAAGTCATTGAAATATTAAACTTACTTTGTGATAAAAGTATATGTAAATTTTATTTAATGTATAGAATTAGTAAAAGAATAAATTCTGTATGTCTAAAACTTGATATCATAATTTTTATTTTGATTCTATCTATTTTAGAAACAAAAAGATTTTCTTTTTTGAATAGTATAAATTATCTTTTATTTTTTCCTTATGTAACAATTATTTTAAATGTTCTATTGTAATTCTTAAAAACAACAATGATGACAATATATTAATATCACAATAATAATTATGTGTAAAATATAATAATAGTTTTTACCGATATCTTATTGATAACAAGAAATTAATAATGATAGGTAATAATAAAATCAATAATAATATCAAAATAAATAATCTTATATTTTGTATAGGTAAGCTGGAATTCAAGCCGAGCTATTATTGGTAATTCCACTCTGCATTTTTAGGTTCAACCAAGGAGACCATGCTCATAAGGATTCATTCCAAGTTCCAACTGCAAGAGCTAAGCACCAGAAATGTTCGCTTCTTTGTAAGAATTAAATAACATGCGAAATATCCAGTTTTACAACTCATAAGAGCACCCGGTTGCAATAATTCTCAAGAACGCACATTTCTCTGCATATATCTGTTGCACAAGATGATCAGCCGGGGAAATCATCAGCTGGCGAATCAAGCTATATCTTCTTTCTCAGGCAACATCCTTTTTCTTTTTCAAGACGAACATGTGTTTCGTCTAGAACAACTCAAACTCCAGATGTTCTCCATTAGCACTATACCCCATAAACATTTTCCCCTTCTCATGGGACGCCATTTGTGAATTTCCAACATCATGAAACTCTGGAATTTGAGGTGGAATGGCACAGCGAATCAGTGCCCAGTTCAGGCCCTCGAAAAACGGGTGCCTTTTGATCTCAGCAGTTCCTGTTTCTGTCCCCAGTCGATTCTCCGGTTCCTTCACTAAAAGGCCTCTGATGAGATCCCTAGCCTGAAAACTGATAATTGGGCTATCAGGAAACCTTAAATTCTGCAAAACAACATTGGCCAATGTCTCTTCATTTCCAGAGCCTTTAAACGGTGTCTTCCCATAAAGAAGCTCGTAAAGAAGGACGCCAAATGTCCACCAATCAACGGCACTGCCATGGCCTTCGCCTTTGATAATCTCTGGAGCCAGGTATTCGTGTGTGCCAACAAAGGAATTGGACCGTGCCTCTGTTGGCTCGGCAACAAGCTGAGGTAACAATCTAGCTTGGGCTGCAGCATCTGCTTTTAGCTTCCTAGCTCTTGCAGTGGCGGGTAAAAGCCGAGGGCTAAAGCAGGACATCTTGCATGAGGGTCCAGTGCAAAAGGGATCAATGCAGTTGGAGCCGGCACATGGACCAGAAACCCTGGGCGGTTCCATCCCCAATGAAGATGATTTAACAAGAGTAGGATTAACAGAACATCTGAGCGACAGGTCGAAATCTGTAAGCATGATGTGACCATCTTCACGGACCAAGATGTTTTCGGGTTTAAGATCACGGTACACAATACCAAGCATGTGCAAGTATTCAAGAGCAAGAAGGACTTCAGCAACATAGAATCTGCAAGAACGTATTGTTAGAGGCTAATGGTACCGAAAGTTACACAATAAATGACGAAGCAGTTTTATTCATTTTTCTGAAGCAATCTTCTAGTTTTACAAGGGAAAAGCGAGCAAAAGAGACCAAGGTTGGGGTCGGATTGAATTCCGTTTATTGTAAATAATATTAGAACCATTGTGTATGCCACTTGGGCAACTAACTGAACAGCGCTAACAACTGGGCATATAGGAAAAGAAAAACCATGCCAAGTAATAGCCAAAAATGAAAGTCTCAAAGGAGCACTCAAAGGGTCATGTTGCACAAGCATATATCCAGTTATATTCATGCAGGAATATAGAGGTGAGGGATCATAGCTCATGCAGCATCAGGCGGGAAATTAGAAAAGTCAATCATAAAATTGAAGCTGCAGAGCAGAAAATCACACCATAACTCTGCTTTATATCATGATGATTCTGATCTTTACTTAGGTGATAATTCAGATAGTTTCCCTGATTCTATTCAGGGCGAGAACCATAAGATTCTTTCGTGTTTGATCATCTCTTCTACTTGGTAAATGGAGAGATATATAAGGAAAGCTAAAACCGTTTCAAACATTTCTAGAGCACAAGGCAAGCATAAAACTTAAATTTATGGGACTTGGATCTATACCTTGCCGCCTGTTCAGGAAAATATCTGCCAGACTGCTTCTGTCGGAGGACATGTAGATCTCCACCAGGACAAAACTCCATGACTAAGCATGATAAGTTGTCTGATGTAAACTGGGCATATAGTGTCGGAAGAAATGGATGGTCCAGCATTCTGACAATTTCTCTTTCAGTTTGGGCCCTAGGCATCTTTTTTCTTCTTGCCAAGAACTCATTATCCATAACCTTTATTGCAAACGGGCAGTTTGTTCCAATTAATTCAGCAAGATATACTGTGCCTATATCCCCAGAACCAAGTTTCTTCAGCAAATTAAAGTGACTCAGCCCTAGGAAACCATATTGTTTTCTTACGCGGTTGATTATTCCCCACCTCGTGTCCTTCGACATATGAGGTCTGTTACCGCAAGTTGACCCACTTAGACTGCTCTCCTCACTGATGCTAGTGGTGCTACTGCTAAAATCACAAATACTGCTCTTTGAGCTTTGAGAGATATCCCCTTTCTCAGTTGATTTGGAGGTCATATTAGTTTTAACAACAGGAGTACCTCTATTCTCCCAACCAGTTGGGGTTGATTCTGATTTCTTTGTGTCATGGTTCGCTGGAGGATTGTTACTGGAATCCTTGCTCACATCCCTCAAAGAACACTGACACCTCTGGCAGATCAATTGCTCAGAACTGTGGTCCAGACCATTATTTACTTCATAAGACGATGTTTTCTTATTACCATCAGCTGATACTGCTACCTTCTTCGGTCTCTTTATGACAAGATTCTTGTTTCTGACGACTGGTTTGACAGTACGAGAGGTGCTTCTACTTGATTTCACGTCTTTATTGCTTTTTACTGCACTGGATGAAGGTACAGTCTGTAGTTTCGATTTCCGTCTCAGCTTAGGTGCTGCCTTGTTTACTACTTTCAAGGGAGTGGCAGAATCCTTACTAGGACCACTTGCTACCTTGTTTGAGCCAGAAATTTTCTTGTCTATCTTGGACTCATTATCACAAGAATTGTGATGAGGCAGAGCCTGTGGGCATACAATTTTCAACAACTGTTTATCAACTTCTGAAGCATGTGCAATATCATGACAGACAGGAGAGGATTCTGTGTCCTTTCTGAATATAGCAGCAGGAACATGTGGAGAATGGGCAGTTTGATTTGGGGACTTTGTCTTAGGTTCTTGAAGGTGCTGGGGCAGCTTACAGTCAGAAAAATTTGTGGTTTCTCCTTCAAGAACAGATATTCCAACACCAAATCCACTAACTTCAGCCGGCAGTTGACCAGACTCACTAGGTATACATTCTTTACTCTTTATGTTTGGTTTAACACTATAACTAGGAGAAAAACAGGAACTTTGGGTAGCTGACTTCCCAAGGGAAACTTGATGGGACCGAGTCAAAGTTTCAGAAGAATATGATGTACTTTCTTCTATCACAGGAGAAATTTCCATTCTCATTTCTCCGCCTTTAGCCGGGGAGCAACCAGATCCTCCAGCTTCAATGACAACAGACCTGTACAAATTTGAGATTTTTCCAGCTTCTGAGATCCTAGGAGATGAAGATGGCAATGATAATCGTTTCATTGCAGCCATCTCCGCTGCCTGAGAAATGCAGAGTCCCCTCAGCGCCTGCTTCAGAGAAACAGGTTCAGAAAATCCAATTCCTGGAGAGTGAGAACCGGCAGCCCTCATCGGCTTCTTTGAAGCATTCCTCCACGAGTCCGTGAGATCCAGACTCTTGGTTGTTCTCAGATTGACTGCTTCAAAAAGCTTGTTGATATCATTTTCCAAAGATTTGTTAACTGCTTTTTTCAGGACGGGAGGCCTCTGCTCTCTGTCCTGCACTCTTCCTTGTCGAAATCTCTCCGGTCGCCGAATTGTACTCGGCTCATCCTTTGCCTCAACTATTTCACAAGTTCCACGAGAAGAACCCATTACAACTTCTTGCTACTCGATCAATCACATGAACTTAAAACCACGGAGAGAACAGACTTCGACCTAGAGAATCACACTGGTACATTTTCCAAGAAGTCCATAGAGAAATTCAGCAGCTTGATACCATGGCTATATCATAAAGGCTTCCATTACAGAAGCTCCGACTTTTACAAGCTCCACCAGCTCCTTTCCCTGAATTCAGTTGTCCAAATCTTCATTACCAGTCTGCATCAACATAAGGAATAACGTAAGCCAACTACTAGTAATCTTTTGTCATAACCACATCAATACACCATAATTATATGCAATTTATTGCCTTAACTCAGCAATGACAAGGATGTTCCATGTTATCGCCCAATTGACCATTTATGGAAACATTACTTACCTAACTAAAGGTTAACTGCCATCAACAAGAAAAGAAAATATTTGACGTTTTTTAAATGCATTTCGAGACATGACTTCTAGAAAAAGTTGGCATCACCCATTGGTCAAGAAAAGATTCCTCGTCCCGATTCCAACGTGTAAAGATCAAAATAAGAAAGACCAACTCCTTCTTTTTCATCATGTAACCCTTACCTTAAGAAACAAGGATATAATACGCTCATTCCACATGACATGAAGAGCATTTGCTTCCTAACCCGATTTGTATTCAAAATTATATTACCACCTACAATTACAAATCACAGTTTTCCAGATAATAAGGATAATATTGCAAATTTTAAAGTAAGCAGCAGCAGTTTGCACAAACTGCAGTTTGTCCATTCATTAAAAGTCGAATCAAGTAAATTGATAAAACATGGATAACATCAATTCTCCATCTTCCAATAAAGCTGTGAGAAAATCTAACATCCTTGTATCACGCACCAACTGATCATTGCAAGATGTTCAAACAAATACAGGCAAGCAAAACCCAGAATTTTGAGAGTACCTCAACAAAAACAAAGAAAAAGGGAAGCAGCTTCAGATTAGTTTACCCACAAAAATAAGAATGCAAAATCATATTTTATAAAATACAGAAATATATTTTCAGATTGGTTTTACCCATAAATGGTAAAGAAGAATAATAACAACAAATAAGTAAATTAACACACAAATGCAGAAAATGCCACAGAAAGCAACATTAGCTCATTACAAGAAAAACTCAGGAGCAGAGGAAACTCATAAAACACCAGATTTTTCAAGAAATGAAGCATAGAATGGGCTAAAAGATTAAAACTTCAACTAGGAATAGAGATCAGCAGCAAGAATGTGTTAAAAAAACAATGGTACCTGAAGCATTCAAGAGATCTAGTGCTGTTTAAACTACTCAAAATATTATCCTTCTTTCTTTTCAATAAATTCAACTTCTTCTTGCTTCACTGAACTTTATTTTTGCATTTTCTTCAAAAAAGAAAAAAAAGAAAACCCTAAACAGACTGATGGGCTTTTCCGACTCTCAGGGAGGGTAGCGCTGTTCGGTGGACAAGGATGGAAGGAGAGAGATGACAAGACTCTACTGTCTCTCTCACATCAATATCTCTCTCTCTCTCTCTCTCTCTCTCTCTCTCTCTAAAGACTATTTTTACGCTATTTTTCTCTCTTTCCGTGCTTTTTATTACACAGCACTGTTCAAAGGGACCCACCAAAATGTGCTGATGGGCCCACTTCAATAACTTCGGATTCGGATTTAAATTCGTTGAATTACATTTTTTAAGTTCTTACCAGCAGAGATCTGATAATGTCAACAAAACACAATAAAGTGAAATCAAAAAATTAAGACAGTAATCTTCAAGAGAGGGAAAAGAACCATTTGATTTAATAGTTTCTTTTTTCGATTAATGTGATTCTTGTTGGTAAAGTGAATTATTGAGTGGTTCGGATGGATAATTACATTATTACTGTCTTAATCAGCTTGAATATCTTTTCAACTTCGTAGTCCAAAGTTTTGGTCCAATTTTGAGTGATAATTTGGAGCTTTTTTAGTTCTCCTTTATGTCATATCCTTTACAAAGTTTGAGGTGTGTGGGAAAAAGTGTTTTGTCATCCCAAATCAATTCAAGAGAAACAATAATATATCAAATTATTTAGGGAATGTTAGGTTATGTTTTTTTTTTTGTGATTTTATTATGCGTTTATTGTGTATTTTAAGATAATGAATTATTGGAGAATGTGAAAGTTGTGTTTTGGCATTTTTTTTATATTTTGGGGAGATATTTTTTACTGCAGCAGTCAAATCAATATTTTTTTGTTGAATTTTTTGAGTGAGAATGAAATTAAATGATTTTTTTATTGTTATAATAATAATAATAATATATGTATATATTGAAAATTGAAAATTTTGGAGGAAAAATGAGGATATATTTAGTTATATTTCCCAAAATAAATTTGTTCTCAGAAAACATAACCAAATATTCCCTTAGCTTTTGAATTAATTTTGACCATATTTCAGGAAATAATTCCATAATCAAGTGATTCGATCAATCGAAGCTTCGAGTTTGAACTTAGATAATCTAATTGCGTGTTTTAAAATCAAATAAAAATTATGATCGTTGGGATTTGTCCTCTTACGTTCAAATTAATATTTGAAGATTTAAAAGCAAAGTGTTATAAATCTATAAGTTAGATGCTTATAATGTATAATAATGTTATTAAAAGTAATCTTTACCTAACATGGTCTAATTTATTTTTATCTCGACTATAACAATCCATCAAACAAAATGATCGGAATCATGAGTCGATTCAAGTCAGGTGACTTAAAGAGAAGTCACTAGATATTGTGGTAATATCATCCGCATCAAGTTTATTTTTCTATTTTTTTTAGAAGTGCACTAAATTTCAAATTGCAGTGTTTGTTGCCTTGTTTGATATAAGTTCATTAAATTGAAATTTTTTTATTGATTCATTAATTATTGCACTTCATATATTTAAAAAAAAAAGAAAAAAGAAAAAGGAAAAAATATCCAAGTTAATTGCTAAGTGGCACAAAAATGGTGCGAGGAAAATCTTTTTGAACATGCATCAATAAACATCGAAGTTTTGAAATTATTATATGGATGATGAAAGAAGAAGGGAAGTCATCCTTGGATATTTTCAAACAGTGACAATTTATTCTTAAGAAAAATTATGCTCAATAGTCTCCACGTACATACGATGTCGGATATCATCGAGGCAAAAGTAAATATATTTGTTTTTTTCCGTTGACAAGTTCCACTATAATGATTATGACAATTCATCAGAAAATTTTCTTTTATAGTTATTTTATTTTTTCTGATTATGTGGTGATGAGAGAAAATGGCCGAGCCTGGAGTAGTGGACAACTGGACATAATTATTATTGACAAAAATAACAACAACTAAGAAAGTGTTTGGTTATGTTTCTCCACAATAATATTATTTTAGGAAAATATAATTAAATATATATTTATTTTTTTTCAAAACGTACATTTTTTAATATATATATATGTATTGTATATGTACATAATATATATTTTATTATTATTCTAACATTAAAAAAATTACTCAATTTTATTTTCACCCAAAAAATCCAATAAAAAAAATATTGATTTGACTGTTACAGTAAAAAATATTTATCCTAAAACATAAATAAATATACAAAAAATAATTTTCACATTTTCTAATAATTCATTCTTTCAAAACACATAATAAAAACAATCAAAAAACATAACCAAACATTTCCTAAATAAGCCTGTGGCAAATGAAGCTAGAGAACGAGGTCCTACCCACCTTTCCTCCTATGTTTTAACACAACAGTATTTTTTAGATCAATTTTATAGTATTGTTACGTTTCGATTGTTAATGTTAAAGTTGTTTCTTTTACTATTTTGGCGTGTAAACATAAATTAAAATTTGTTTGTGTTTGAATTTTGAATATTATATATATTTTTATTTATACACATATGCACATCAATGATTTATTAAAATGCAAACTCTAAAGTTTAAACTTCACACATATAAGTGTGAGCGCAATACACTAAGCTAAGTCACCACTTGGCTCCCAAATCTCACACTTACATGCATAATGACGACGTCAATGGTCCAATTAACCTCTTGACATTATTAATATTGAAGTTGATATCAAATTTTAAAATGCACATCAATAGTTTGTTAGAATACGAACTCTAAAGTCTAAACTTCAAACATATAAGTACAAGCGCAATACCACTGAACCAACTCATGAATCGACTCCCAAATCTCACACTTATATGCATAACGACAACGTCATTGTTCAATTAATCTCTGGACATTATTAATATTGAAGTTGATCTCAAATTTTATGATGTATTCAATAATTATTAATAAAAAGAAAAAAGGAAAAATCAATCGAAATTTTAGCTATTTTAATAACTCTTGATCATTTTTCGAACTTTGATTTTCTCAAACAAATTTTATTATTTATTAAAATCATCATTGATCGTATAAATACAAATTCTAACCTTTCGATTATTTTAATGATGATTGTTATGTTTTTAAATAAAATTATTTCATCGTTAATGTCTTGAAATTTATCTTTTCGTTTCTTCCTAGTTTGAAGATTAACTTTTAAATTTTTTTTAAAATTTATCATTCTTTGTCAAAACTATAAATACAAATAACATACAAAACAATAATTTTTTCTTTCAAACTAACACTTTTGACATATTTATTCTAATCTAATATTGCAAGTCCTCAACGAGGTTCATGCACTCATGTGAAAGCCACCACTCTGACTAAATAATTGGGTGCTGCCATACCTAATTACCAACTGTTTCATGGGCCATGTGCATATTTTTTCTTCTAACGTGGAAAACAAATCTCATCACTTACTGTATATGAAAATACAAATGCAAATAAATAATAATAGGGGCCACTTCCTACTTATAAGTTCATGCCTGCACGTTTTGCAACCAAAATGAATCACTTGTCACGAAAAAAAAAAATTTAAGAAAAAGAATAAAAAGAAAATTCAAATTATATTTTACTTGACAAAATAATTACACGGCTTTATTATTTATTATTTTTTCCTAAACCGTTAAAATATATTATAGAATTTTGATAGAATATTTGGGAATATCAATATCAATGTAATACAAGTTTTGAAAATTTATCTTTCCGATCAAGTGAGCAGGCCAGAAGTTTAGGTTTGAGTTTGAATATTGTAATACTGAATCTTGAAATGAAACAATTAATTCCGTAAAGAAGGAAGAGAAATAAAACATGAGATATAACAATAAAAAAGGGTATAAAAATATGACTCTATGCCTATACATACAAAGTAGTTACAAGTACTTTGTTACTTGACCAATATGGCTATGTAAAATAATTTGGATTATTTTTAAATGAAACTGATTCCAAAAATAAAAATAAAAATTTATCGAATTATAAATTAAGAAAATACCACTTCCAAACATTATTGACAATTGAAATACTCACTTCATCAAAATATTTTCCGACATCAAATTTACAGATTGTTTTGGATTTTATGTGAAAAATGGTAGGGTATTTGTGGTATTGTAAAAGCAAGCATTAGAACAAGTGCTGTTAAAACAAATGTCAGAGGTGTACAGGATCATGTGGCGCATGGCAGAATTTTGGCCAACTCTGGACCTTTTTTTTTTTTTTTTTTTTTTTTTCTCTGTTGGTGGGGTTCATCTGATCTGGACATATTCTACATAAGTTAAGATTGCCAATTCAGTGCTAGCATGAATACGCTTCCTTTGCTATTATGTTCAAAACACCAATAATATGAAAGAAGACATAAATAAGAATGGAGCAAAAGGACACACATTTCATAATTGAAACACTTTAATTCCCACTCCATTTTCTTCTTCTTTCTTTCTTTTTTTTTTTTAATTTAAAAAATTTATCTAAATCGGATCGAAATGAAATCTTAGTGTATACATTAATGCATGTGGGATATTGACCTATGATCTCTAACAAATTGTCCAAAAGACCTACAAAAGTAATGAAAATTTGTAGTCGAGTTTAGAAATATGTCCCGAGCGAAATTAAGCATAAGTAACTATGTATATTTGTGTATACAGTATGAAATTATCATATAATTAACATATATTCAAATACCTGTCAAGTGATCAGAAGTTTTAATAGTTTATTATCATATGATCATTTCTAATTAAGCTTCACATTAATTAAGATTGTGTTAAAATTTGCATATTATATATATATAATATATATATATATATTATATTAACATAATGCGATATTCTGAATCTACTTTCACATTTTTTGTAATTCATGGGAGCTAAAAGTAAAAATTACTCCAATCAAATGATCAATGCAATAGATATGATTGAAGCTTTGGATAGATTGTGCTACCCTTGATCGCTCTAGTGTTCATTAATACTTTAGCTCACTCCATTATTACTGCAGATTATCTTTTAGGTCTAATCAGATCTTAATCACTATAATTAAATTGAATAATTGATTTCTATTGATTAAGAGTACTGCTGTGTGAAAAGAAGTGCTCTGTTTTCTTATAGGCGGATAGGCCCATGTTATCGAACAAGGACCACTGGGTTTCCACTTTCTACACAACTGAGAGTTGAAGAAAAGCTCTCCCTGCATCAATAGACGAAGAATTTGAAAAGTTCCTCTTTGGATGAGCAGCTTGTCCCGCTGGGAAAAGCCCCCCATATGGCTAATATGATTAGCCAAATTAAACAACTCTACTCACTCGTGCTGAGGCAACTCACCGATACCAATGCATAATTGCGTATTAATCGCCTCATTATTTTTCATACCATGGTTTATGGCTCATTTGAACAATTATCTATTGTAAATAGTTGCCAAAGAGACCATCATTACGACAATATATAAAATCTTATTTTAAAAATCTTGGAGTAGCTTATAAATTGGTCTCCTTTCTTATCTATTAACGGGTCTTTTTAGAATAAAATTTCCTATAAAACAGAACAATACCTCAACGCGACTGAACTTAAGTTATAGCTAATAAAACGATTTAGTTGGAATTGTAGTTAAAAATATGATTCATGTGCCCTCTAGCTGGTCATAGTAGAAACCCAGTTTCAAACTTGACCCAAATTGGTTGAAGTATGAAGTAATTTTCAACTGATGCTTAGAATCCGTTTATGTAATATGAATTTACATACGTGCTTTCAAATAAATAAGTCCTCAAATTGGTGTATCCCAACTTCGCCCTAATTTTTTGATATAATTTAATTAAACAATAAATTTGATTATAATCATCATTAATATAATAACATGATGTTGACACTTCCATTGTGATTTGGAAAATTGATTGTTCTTTTCCATTGGCATACAAGAAAAGTGGATGTGAATAGGGGAAAGCAACTATTGGGCTAGATATTGAGACATTATTCTGTAGGGGTCCAAATAACTTTTGGGCTTGCAGGCTTAGTACATATCCGGAATTGGTCCCCCTTTTAAGATCGTTCGTACAATTAAAAACATTGTACTTTCGGAGCCTCTGGTATTCAAAAAAATTTTATATTATAATTAGCCTATCAATGAGAGCTTTTGAGGTTGGTATTTGTATTAAATATTACTGGCCTTGAGTCCCATTGTCAAAAGTACATAAGAACAATCACTTTCTTGCATGATATCTTCTTCTTCTGTTTTTTCCTTTTTTCCTTTTTCAATTTTATATATAATTTCTTCTCGGGATGGGGATGGTTCCATGTCTGTCCCCCAAAATTTTGGGCTAATTTATAATATAAGAATATTGGGACAAAGAAGTCCCAAAGCGAAAAAAAAATATAATAATAATAATAATAATAATAATAATAATAATAATAATAATGGCAAGAAAATTTGAAGAGTTTCTGGTTGACCAAAAAAGCAGGTGTGTTATATATCCTAAAAGTAGTCGTTTTCGAAAAAAATTAAATAAACTTAATAATTTTAGCCTATAGGACTATGAAAAAGTCCTGATTTATTTCCTGTCACCGAGATGATGTTTGATTTATTAGAAATTTTATGGCAATACCCCTTTTGCTTAAGTTATGGAAAGTAAAATAATAATAATAATAATAATAATAATAATAATAATAAGAAGAAGAAGAAGAAGAAGAAGAAGAAGGAAGAAAGAAACAAACTACTATTTTGCGGGTGTTTATGATCTTTGAAATTTGAACATTACATAAAATATTTTTTAAAATTCATAAAATATTAGATCTCATTCTAAAAATAAGCTACAGAGAGTATTTTTAATAAAATAAGATAAATAAAATTATAAAATATTAAGAATTAAGATATTATTTTATATATGATCGAAAATAATTAATTTGTTCAAATTTTAAAAATAAATTATGAACTCCTTATTTATTTATTTTTGTATTTTCTTGTGATGCATTTGAGAGTAGATCTTACAAAATTTTCTTAAAAGAATTTAATTACATGCTCAATAATATATTATTTCAAGAAGCTTATAACTTTAGTCAAACAAGAGGGCTAGCGTCTGTAACAAAATTATGATCGAGGAAAATAATGGAGTTTTTCAAAATGAAGTTTGGGTAGGTTGCAGGAACGTATCACATCCAAGGGGTCTAGAGTATGAAATTTGATTCTAAGTAATGTTGATGAAGTAAGATGTAAAAGGCATGTTTGGTCTGGGCTAGCGGCCCAAAACTAAAGACCCGTTTGGTTTCATTTTTGTAGTCCCTATTTTCATTTTCTACTATTCAAAAAATAAGATACATCACTTTTTACATATTTTCAGCCAACATCATTTTTATTTTTATTTTCAGAATACATTATTCAATAACGTATATATCTTGCCCAATAATCTATATATTTTCTTTCTCTATTTAATTATTTCTATCTCTCTCCTCCTACAACCTACTAAACTCAACATAATAATTACTTTTCTAAAAATTCATTCAAATACAAACTCATTTTTAACTCATTTTTATTAATTAATTTTTTAAATTTTAGAAATGATGAAAATAAAAATAAAACCAAACGGGGCCTTATGCCATGAAGATATCTATTTCTGTCAATTGATTATACTCCATAATGGATCGGGCCTGAAATTTGCATAGGCACATATGAATAATGTTCAAATAAATAACAAAAACAAGGATGGAATTCTCTCTCTCTCTCTCTAAGAAAAAAGGGGTTGTCTTCCATCCGGTTTTGCAGTACATACCAGATGAAAGAATTGTACCAACGGGCGACACGTATGGCAAGGTATGGCAAGCTTTAAGTAATAAAATATTTGAAGACAAAAAAGGCCCTTTGAATGGTTGTAAATGTTGACCGAGCAAACTTGTCCATGATTTAAGTAATAAAAAGTTGAAAGACAAAAATGCCCTCGAAATGTGTATGTAAATGTTGAACATTTTTCTCAAACAACATCTTCTTCCTCCCCCCCCCCCTCCCCCGTCATTGTAATATTTCTCTGCCCCCCCGCAGCCCTAATTTAGTTTATTGTCAATATATCGAAAAAAATCCTTGTAGATGCTTGCTAGTGTTGGGAAGAACCATTAACCACAGCAGTAATGTGGTTTGATACTTGGGGAAACTCATAATCAATGTTCTAATTTTTTGTGGAGTATCCAACTTCAACTATTATTGCCATTACATATCCAATCTTCGTGTTTGCAATGCAGTAAGCGAATGGTGTTGATAACATTATGGGGGAAAATGTGAAGGAAATTTCTACGAATATAGGCAAGTGGATTAACTATTTTGTTGAGTTTTGGGCGTTTTCATCACTATTTTGTCAATGTGGATGTTTGCTGGCATTTCTATGTAGGAACTTTGTGTGAATTAGCATAATGCTTAAATTTGTGTATTTTAAAAAAAAAGATTATGGTAGTAATTTTTTATGATGTGATAAAATGTAGTGAAGCATTCATATCAATTTAGGTATCTAGTTGTTCTAACTTCATTGAACATTTTGTTTATTATGTATTTTATATTGTCGAAATTGCAATGGAGGTTTGAGTGAATTAAATTTGCAAAATTTAGCCGATGGTAATGAAGATGTTAGGTGTGAGGATTCAATGCCAACGATGGTGTACAAGAAAGTTATTCGTGATTTGATGTTTGATAAAGTTGACGATGCATAAAATTTTTATGAATCATATGCAAGGATAGTAGGTCTTAAAGTTAGAAAACAAAGTATAAAATGGAAGGTTGGTGAGCTTGTGAAAAATAGAGAGTGGGTGTGCAGTTGTGAGGGCTTCCGAAAGACAGTTGAAGATGGATATTATCGGAGGGGAGAACCTACACCAGAAACAAGGTGTGGATGCAAAGCCAGTTTTCGTATTGCTCATGATCGATTATCCAGCAAATATTCAGTGATGACATTTCGCTCACAGCATAATCATATTTTAGATACTAACAGTACGCGGTACAATCGATATTTCAACTTAGAGTTTGTTTATTAATCTGCACTCACACCTTGCAATTCGTTTTGACTTGAAATTTATGTTGATATGATATGCAGGTCCATGTCAAGCTCTAACAAGTCGTTGCTAGCATTGATGACAGATTTTGGTTTTAAACCCAGTGGAGTAATGTATTACTTAGAATATTTAGCTGGAGGGGCTGGTAAGCTTTCTTTTAAAAGGAAGGATGGGTATAATTGGTTGTGCAAGTTACGTAGAGAAAGGTTTCGCGAAGGAGATGTTAATACAATGTTGAGTTTGTTGGATAACATACAAGAGAAAGACCCAGAAATTGCATTTAAGTACACATTAGATGAAGATGGTGCATTGTCTAGAATATTTTGGTGCGATGGGATCTCGAAAGCTGAGTATGATGTTTTTGATGATGTCATTATATTTGATAGTAAGTACAAGACGAATGTATATAAATTTCCATTAATAATTTTTTCTGGCATCAACAACCATCCATCGACATGTATATTTGCTGCTGCTATTATGTTCAACGAGACTATTGACTCATCCCAGTGGTTGTTGAAGACATTCCTTGAGGTCATGAATGGAAAAATTCTTAGGTCTGTGTTGACTGATCAGGATGCATCCATGATTGCAGCTATTAGTCTGAATTTCTTGGGACAAGACATAGGATTTGTAGCTGGCACCTAGGTCGTAACTGTTGACGAAAGGTAAAAATTCCTAGGTTTTGTATTGATTTCCTTACGTTACCTGGTAGACACTGTTCTATTGAAGAATTTGAAATGTGTTGGTTAAATTTGATTGAAATATATGAATTACATGACCATCATTGGGTGAAGGAAATATATGAAAAAAAAAATATGTGGGTCGAGGCTTTCTTTCATGGGCACTTTATGGGGAGGATGAACACTACTCAACGAGCTGAGTCGATGAATTCATTAATAAAACTTTCAGTTAACCAAAAAATGAGTTTGACACAATTTTTGCAGCACTACATCCGCACTTTAGGGAGAATTAGGAGTGATTTTCTTGGGAAGCAAATAGAATGTGAGAGGTTGAAACTTGTTGTAAGAGAGAGTCCTCTAGAAATACTTGAGAGACATGCAGCTCGTATTTGCACGAAGAAGGTCTTTTCCTTATACGTGATCAAATTAGAGCAAAACAAGCCCTTGTGCTAGAGAGTAAATGCAGACCAGGTGAAAGCAAACATATGTTTGTTTTCGACATTACAATAATTGTAAGGGGGATGGTTATACTGTACATATTGATGTTGATGAATGAAAGTACCAGTGTAATTGTTTGATGCCGGAGTCTCAGGGTTTGCCATGTTGCCATATAATATCAGCATTGAAGTGTTTGGGCATTATGGAATTTCCTAGAGGAAGCATACTTGCTCGATGGCTTATTGAATGTGGCAGTAAGCTGAAAGATAAAATCTCATCTAATGATGAGATGGTTGATGCACAACAGAGCAGGTTTGCAAGATTGAACAAGGAATGTATCAACTTGTCTATTATTTCATCACAAACGACTACTGGTTTTACGAACTCCATGAATTAGGTGTCAGAATTGATTGAAGATGCAGAAGAGGATTTTATATTACATTCTAATGCTGGGTTTGATTTTAGTGGAAGCAATGTTGAAGTAGAGTCTGAAACTCCGTACAAAGATGTGAGGACCCTGAAAGACAAATAAAAGAAAAAGGAGTGTTGGACACCAATAAAATTCAAAGCAGGGGAGCTTGTTGTGCAAAGAAGCAAAAATGCAGCTTTTGCGGGTAATAGGTTCCACTTCAATGCGTATATTGAATCTTTATGTTTTTAGTTGTTTATTGTACTAATCATAAAGTTTATTCTGTCTTATTTTGTTTATAAGTGGTGCCAGCCATAAGGCTAGCACTTGTGATATGAATCCATCAATTTTGGAGAGGTGAAAGAACACCCGTGGGAAGAGAAGTAGTACACAAAATTGTAAGGGTACAACAACACCGTCAAATCATACTAATAGTGTCACCCCACCAGAGAGCTTGAATTCTAATGTGAATGCACAAAGTCAAATGCCTAACATTATTCAAGTCTCGCTTGGAGCCATGCCACACCTACCTAGCATTGGTAATTCCATGCACCCATCATTCCCATTTCCATTTGTATATCCCATGCACCAAGTTACATGTCAAATGCCCAATGTGCCATATGGTCCCTACTCAAGCTATATGAATGTGTTGGGTCAAGCACCAACACCCTACATGCCGTTCTACTACCACATGCAGCCTCCACAAAATGAAGTGAGTTTTGATATTTCAAAAAATTTATTTAAATGCAAGATAAGCATATATTATAAATGGATATGATTTTGTGTGTATATTTTGACATCTTCATGAAAATATTTTTTCTTAACAGGGACAGTGATTTGATTGGAACAATATTGGGGCTTCATGAAGAATTGATGGAGATAAGATCAATATGGTAAGGAGAAAAAATATAGACATTGATACTCGTGTATTTTCATCAGTTGGGAAGTTGTTACAAATCTTTAAAGCTTAAACCTTCATGAAGCATAGCCAACTTCTAGGAAGTCCCTGCGCTTTGCCTTTTTAAAAGGTTATTTTTTTGTTTTTTGATAGAAAACATTGATATGTTTAGTTTTGAATTTATGTAAATTTAGTTCCAAATATGATTTTGTTCAGTTAATGGGTTACTGCATGGATCCCATTTTGTGATACAAATTAAAATGGGACGACCACGAGTACAGCAATTGAGATACGACACAATGTAAATTTCGTTGCAAGTATGAATTGGTTCAGTTAGTGGGTTACTGCATGGATATCATTTTGTGCTTCAAATTAAACCCTGACGACCATGAGTACAGCAAGCGAGCTACGGCACAGAATTTTCATCGCCCCTGCTCGAAGGCCTCAATTATTTTCCTGCAGGAAGAGTACAGTACCTGAGCTGGGGCTCAGTTTTCTCATAGCTTGAGCTAATAGCCCTAAGTTATTTTGCTGCAGGAGGTGTACAATACTTGAGATCAAACTCAGTTTTTTCGTAGACGTAGCTAATAGCCCTCAGTTATTTTCCTGCAGAATTGTGAAAAGCCCACGTAATTGGTAGGGCTCGGTCATAATCGATCACAAACAGAAATAGTTCAGTCACTGAATTCATGTAGGAATCCATTGTCATAGATGACAGGAAAATGAAGGCAAATTACATAACACCACATGATATAAGATATCCATACATTCAACCTAAATTTAGTTAGTCATACTACATCCTCAAAACATGTACTGGAATATGGTATTTTGCAAAAGATTTAGGATCATATATTGAGCATGACAACACAAAACTCCATTGTTCCCCTACAAGGTATATGGGTTAATCCCTCCAAGCAAACTTGTTGAACTTGCTTGTATAAAACAATGTAGCCAAGTGTCGCCTGGCATATTCGGACATTTCCTTATTCATGTGCCGAATAGATCTTTAGCATACCAGGCTTGGCCAAGCATGTGAAGCATTATAGCCAGAAATTATAACTAATTACATATTGTATTACATACCTCATCCATCATCTTAACCGCATCGATACCAAAAAACATTATCAGGCAAACATATAATCCACACTCGTACCTACGAGACAATCATATAGAAATTAATTTGAAGGAGTAAAGCTTATGTTGATTGGAATAGCAAAATAAGATGAGGATTTCTTACAAATTTTTCTGTCTTGGAACCCACGAAGGCACAACATGATTGAATTTTCGTGCTATCTCCTTCACTTTGTACCTTGGATCCCATTGATGAAGCAGACATTCTAATCGGTCAACCTATATCAGATGCCACTGAATGTGTTAATCAAAGCAATTAAGATTGAGTTGGCAGGAGATAAGAAAATCACATAAGTTACCAATGTTTTGATGAGTCCTTTCCTATACTCATCCATCGCTGCATCAGGAAATGTATCACAAATTGACAATGTTTCTTCCTTCAAGTCAACAATACATAGTAGCCAATTGTGGTAAAGATCGTTGAGTGGAATGAATATTTGTTGACAACTTTCAATGTTGTTACTAAATGCATCAAATCCATCAAAGAAGGTATTTATGATGAAGTTGTCATTGAATCGATCTCTTGCCAAACATTATTGCTGGGAAAAACATTCGATCCATGTGAGTAAGTACAAAATCACATTTGAAGATCATTCTTGTAAAATAAGGTTCATGAACTTGAAGACAAAAGAATAAAGTGATTTAACTCATTGAAAACATTGCGGGCAAGTACCAACAAGTAGGTTTAGTTGATTTTTCACGTTCCATAAGTGTGCACATATAGGCCACACAATTGATGACCTTCATAAATGTAAAGTTGCATGCACTGAGCATTATATCAATTTACGTACACAAATTAACTTGTAATGTGCAGAAAACTTCCTTACACTTCCATTGATGTATATGGTAGGCTTCAAACACATTATATTGCTATGAGTTAACCCCCACCCTTGCAAATCAACGATGTATTCCCTTTGATGATGCATGGACAAAGTATTTATGTAAATGGCAATTATGTTGGCATCATATAATGAAGCATAATTTTAGTGGCATGTTGCAGGAACATGTAATTATATAAGCTACCTCATGGGCCGCTTGTCATCAAATAGGTACATGATGATTTTTTCTTTATCTGCTGTAGGGTTGAATGGTCCTTCGTTGGTTGGCATATCATCATGTTGCTCCCATTCAAAAATGTCAGTTAGATCAATTGCAGTCTCTGGACTACCTCCATATCGTGGTTGGGCATTAGAAAATAACTCCTTTGGGTTGAGTTTTTTCACCGGTTTGGATTGAGGGGTGTACTCGTTGACTTGTCCAATGTCGGCAACATTCCCATCAACCGAATGTGATATGTTGGAGGAACCGACCTTAAATTGTGTGGATGGTGTTGATGGAAAGACAAATTGGAGAATATGATTCTTGATTATCTCTGGAATTGTAGTTTGCAGGGATGATGAGATTGTCAAAGGAATATGTTCTAGACACTTGTGCACTAAGTCAGTTAATGTAGTCCCCATTTCAACTATATGACTCTCAAAAGTTGCAAGGCGAGCATCCATTGAGGCGATATGACTTTCAACTCTTTGTTCAAGGGTAACTGAATCTGACGGCCCAATTTTTTCCAAAGTATATCTCATATGTGGTGTCCCGACATTTCGATTTTTAGCTATTGCTTCTTTGAGAGGTAAGTCACTGCTGCACTGAGACCTTTTCAACTTTTTCATCACTTCTAACATTGTTTCCAAAGAGTTTAACTCGCATGCCTGTAATGACATTTACATTGCAAGTCGTTAGATTGATCAATTAAAAGCATTGATACTTACTTGTAATAAATACCTTAGTTATTATATCAGTTTACCATGGCATTCCAATACCTTCCTTGACACTGCATGTCATCCTTTAGAATACCAAGCCTTTTCTTCGTAAGGTAATTCAGATATGAAATCTCAACATATGTCTTGATGAAGTGTGTCGACCCCTTTGGTCGAACTCGAGCATAGAAAAATACTTACACAATGTATTTGGAATTAGCATTATATGATTCCTCATTATGTACATAGTGATTATATGTAATATCTTTTGTCATGCATTACTTGGAAAAAGAGGACACAACCGCCAACATATGTATGGGAGGATTTTTTCCACTGCCTAACTCTATCTTCAATGCTTTGACGGACAAAACCAGCCCAATTCAAATGAGGAGATGGTTGCAATAAACTGACAATCATGTTTAAGTAGTATGTTGGCACATTCTGATGTGTATGGGGGAACAACACCGCCCCAAACAACAATACCATGTACATAGCCTTAAAATCCTCACTGCAATCATCACAAATTTTTAGCCTGTTTGCTAAGGAGCCAATGTCGATCCTTCCTTCAACAATGTTAAATAGATGGCCATTTCCATTCCAATGTTGCTTGTTGTGTCCAAGTATATTGTGATACATGATCTGGGAATGCCAAGGCGTTGATTGAGAGCTTCATCATTAATCTTTAAAAGAGTCCCATGAATGTTTAAGACACTAGTCTCTGGATCATATCTTTCAATTATCCACTTGAGAAGCATCTTGTCAAGACTATCAAAAGGCATATTAGTCATGTCCCCAAAACCAAGGACCTCAATCGTTTATCTTTGTGACTCGCTTAGAGTAATATTCACATCACAAATTTTACGCAATGATTGCGGTGATCAAACTTGCAAACCTGAAACTTGTTGTTAAGGCCCAAGTGAGTTACTTGACACATATAATAAATCACATGTCGAATGATTAAACTGCCGTGTTTTGGTAAAACGGCTAACAGAAATGCAAAAAAAAAATGTGGTTGAATGCAAATAAGGTGCCTCACAAACTGGAGTAGTGTTAACATTAAATGCCTAACACTAAACAAAGGCTTGCTTACGGCAATGGGATTTAACTATTATGCATTTTTTATTTGTTTACATTAAATGAGACTAATACATTACAAAGAATCATCCCTTGACATGTAATTTGAAAGGCAACATGAATAAATGCTAAAGACTATGATATATTAAAAAGGAGCATAATAATGGTACCTTTGCATTATAGAGCAAGGAGACAGGATGTGGTATGGATAACTCATCCAAACGAAGGTTGTTGCCAGGGGAGAAAGGATTGTTGCGTGCACGCTTCTGAAGAATGTGGAAAAAAAATATAATAAAGTGAATATATATATGTAAATATGTGTGTGTGTGTTCTTAAATAGACATTAGATATAACAAATCAATGATTGAAACGGTTCAAATGTGGAGACTACCTTTCCAAGATAATCGAGTACATCGCCTGCAATACATGTGGACTTTTCCTTGTCATGGAATTTAATACCTTGGCTCGGTGTAATACATTGTTGATCTGGTGACAACTTCCCTGGCTTCGTGCATGATTTAGACAGCCTTCAACTATATGTCCGGGTAACTTTTGTTGGAATCTTTGAAGCTGGTGTGAATGCAAGATTCTTACCTTCAATGTCAGTACCCATCTGACTCCCATTTGAAGGCCCTTTTTTTGTGTGCTTCACCTACATTAAAAGTCATATATCCCCAATAAATCAGCAAAGAAAGTGATTAATGTATGTAGTAATATAAGAATATTCTCTGAATGTAGGTGAAACAATATATTCCTATTCCTTCTGTTGGGTAACCTACTTGTATGTAGTGTTAAGATGATTTATTGAAAGGAAACATTACACACTAAACACATTTATTGCGTTACTTACATGTTGATACGGTAAAATGTTTGAGAAGTTGGTGAACACGACACCACACACGGCTACTAAGAATCTGTTTTGAAATGATACCCACACTTGAATGTATTTAGGCCCAGGATGTTTTTGTTAAGATGCACTGATCAGATGAGAAACGTTGGGTTTTAGATGTGTGAATAACACATCTGTTTTGTTCTTCACAGTGAGAGTCCAAATGTTGCCGCCTAAATTTTTGCAGGGTAAGACAACATTTTAATTTTGTTTATTTTTATTAATTTTAATCAAATTTGCTGCAATAAATGGTGGGTCAGGTTTAATAAATGTGGGGGATGGCTATTTGGTGATAGTATACTTGACACCATCACATGCAATTTGACGGGTGTGGCCCACACTTCATCTTTCTTCATTTTATAAGTTCAAACATAATACATATACGACTGGCTATGGCTTGGATAGTTGGATTTGAGCATAATTAAAAGAACCCTTCATTGGAGCCCCATTTTTTTTTATTCTTTCCATTTGCGTGAATGAATATTTATTTCACACGGATTAGCCATGAATTATACATTCTGCAATTATACCACACATTACATATAACCAATTTGATTTATATTACATTTTGAAATTTATATACAAATTTCGTTATACGTAAAATGTTGCTGAATTAACTAAAAATTTAAATACCACTTGAACATTATAAATGGATTGCGGAAAAAAAAAGGCGTTACGCCCTCCACAATAGTTGTACAAAGTAGATGAAAAAAAATGACTTTGGATTATTTCACTGATCAACGTCTTAGCTCATTTGTTGGTTGGGAATATGCTAGGCTAGACTAGGCTTTGCTTTAAATAGGTGAAGCATGTTGTATAAATCGTAACCCTAAGCGTAGCCCAGTACTTGTCATATGCTTTTTTCTAAGGCTTGGCCTAGCCTTTTTTTCTTTAATTTTTGCAAAGTCTAGACCTGGCCTATAAAATCCTATTTTATTTAAGATTACAAATATGTTTAAATTTTCGATAGGTTCAAGCTTTTAATAGGTTCAGGCTCTAATAGGCTTACAACTTTGATAGGCCTTAGTAGGCCTAATTTTTTTTTACTTTATATTAAACAACAATATTTAACAATTACAATACATTTATTTAAACAAAAAGAAGAGTATAACATAATATTATTATAAGTCAAGTCACACCCATGTGCACATGAAAAGGATACATCTATATAAAAAATAAATTAATACCACATCCACAAAATGCAGTATTTAATGACATAATTTTTTCACTAACATCAATCCAAAAAATGAAATACATATACAATTAAATATTAAAAACTAATTAATGTATATAATTTAAATTAGAAAAGTAATTATATAAATATCTAAAATAAATAAAGCTATGTTATAATATAATTAAATTATACAGGCCGGTGTGATAGGCATTATAGAATTTTTTAAAATCCTGCCCCTAGCATTTTTAATTAAATAAGCTTCTTTAAAAGCCTAAACATGACCTAATCATTAAACAGGCTTGGCCGTATGCCCTTAATTTCGCAATTTCTCTATGTTGCAACTAGGGTTGTAAAATGTATTTGAAAATTTATTTACCATTCGCATTCGTATCCGTTTATTCATAATTTATCCGCATCCGTTTAAAGTGGATATTATCCGTATTCGATTAGTACATATCCGATTACAAATGGATACGGATATGGCAAATGCATATCCGATCCGTTGAATACTCGTTCCAAATATATAATTATTAAATATTATATGTTGTTTATATTTTTTAATAAAAATCTCATAATTCATATATGTATATATAAATTATAACTGAAGCATTGGGAAGAAAAAGGAATAAATTTAAAAATTATTGTAATATAGAGGGAAAAAACTAAAGAATAAAGTTAATCAACATAATTATTGTTGGTTGACTTTATAATTAATATACTATAATGCCATTCATATTGTTAATAAGTATTAATAATCAATTATAAAAAATTATTAATTAAAGATTATGTTATTTGTTTGATTGCTTTCTTTTTTATGAAATTATATAGTTCATTCTATTAATTAAAATATGTATTTGTTAAAAATTCATAGATTCACATATTTGAATATTTGTAAATAGATATCTGAATAAATATCATCGAGTATGAATATAAAAAATAATTCGAATACGGATAAATTTAATAAAATATGAATAAATCTAAAATATTATATCCATTACGGATATATCCGAAATCGACCGATATTCGACGAATACGAATTCGGATATCAATTGTAAATATCCGTTAAATTCGTATTTGTATCCGAATATTTAAAAAGTTAAACGGATACGAATATGAAAACAGTGTATCCGATCTGTTTAATATCCATTTACACTCCTAGTAACAACAATGAGCTAGTTATCACATATTATAGTATCAATGGGATTTAACTGTTTGAAAATAATCCTGTCTTCAAATTAAGATCAACCAATAAGTAAATCCGTAATGTATAAACTCTCATTTCTAATTTTGGAAACCATGAAAACCCTAAGTAAAACCCTACAACCAAAATTAAAAACCCTTGAGAAACCCCAACTTGGCATTCAAAGTTGGATTAATTTTGTAATGCGTGTTCACACACTTGAAATTCACCTTTTGACGTTCAATTTTGACATAAATTACATTTTTATCAGCTTTGATGATTCACACATTTTATATAAGCAACCACTTTTTACAAAATTAGTAATAAAATAATTATATTTTATTACTGCTGTCAATTAATGATACATTTATATTAATAATATTAACCAACACCAAATTAAAAAATGATTTGAAGCAATACCTACGTTGTCATCATATTAGTAAATATATGTATGTGATCGTAATGATAACTTAGAAATAAGAAATTTATTGCAAGTATTGAACTTAATTATAGTGATTACTATTATTAAACTCCATTAGTTATTTTCACTTAGCATTATGAAATATTATCCATTGGGACTTATTTATTTAATATTATACTGTATATATTATTTGGTTATATGAAGAAGGATAAGCGGGCCGGCCTGTTAGGCTTTTCGAGCGTTTAAAGGAGCGTAAGCATAGCCTATCCAGATTAAAAGGCTGCTACTTAAGCATTTACCGACCCTTTTTATTAAATAGGCTTGGCCCAAATAGCCCATACATAAACTATGCCGTAGTTATAAACAACGTTTGCAAATGAGGTAATATTTGGAATATTATGTATATGTATATTAATAAATATTATTTAATCATGACATCATAATTATATCTTAATTACAAACAATAGTGGATATCACAATTGAGTCCTAATTGTTATTTTCCACTTAACAAAACTTTTAATTACTATACATTTAACTATAATTTAATGTTTATTGTGAGGCCTCACTTCATAAAACAGAAAGAAGAGAATCTAAAAAAAAAAATTCATCTAGGGAAAAAAATCAATTATAACCGGATGCTGTGCAAAGGTTTCTTTGGACCTTATCTATCAGCAATGCAATTTTCAATTTAATTCATAGAATAGTCTAGGCTCTCCATCCCCCTTCTTGCTTGTCAAAGGGGCCATACCACGCAGGACGAAATGTAGTGACATTTTCATTATTACGACTGACATTTACACTACACTTAATCAGCTTTATGTCCCATGTCTTGTCCCATGTCTTGTCCACATTAATAGAAAGAAAGCAATGCTTCTATGTTAGGATTATCTTCCCCCATATCCACCATCTTCCTACGTAAAAGCCAAGCAAAAGAATAAAAACAAGTCTTGCAGGGGGGAACTTAAAAAATCAAACGAACGAAGAAATACTTCCTTGTCATGTGATGAACTTGGGCTTCACGGACAAATCGACAGTAAAGCACCAAATCTGTATCATTTTTTTTTAAGTTTTCATACTTCTTTTGTAATCGACTTTTAAGACAAAATTTTGTTTTTTTCTTCACTCTTGGAGGACGTCGCCGCCAGTGGACGTTGCTTGGGCTTTTGCCAGCAATAATAGCTCAATCTATTTCGCCACAATAACATGATGGTAAGTGATGACCTTCGTATAAATTCAGTGATTACATAATAAATGGCACCATTTTTTCCTCCCCTTTTCGATAATTTTATGGGTCGTAGTAGATATTGTTACTAACTCCAAATTCTACATGGTGGTGCAAGTCAACTCATTCATTAATTCCTGGCACATGATAAATTTTTTTTTTCAACGTTAAGATACACTAATTTACTTCTTCATTGGTTTCTTGTATACTGACATGGAGCAACAACTTATATAAACATATGTATACTTGTACATGTGAAAATATAGTGCAATATTGGACCACTCAGTTGCTTTGGATATATGGCAGTCATGCATATTTTGTTATGGGTGTCTTGTGGTTGTGGATGAAAATTTAGCAAAATTTAAGTGCAACAATAGCATTTAGTTAAACAATGAATTTCATTGCTTAAGCAAGGATTATGTCGAATAATGTATGTAGGGTACAATGAATCTGCAGTCAGCACCAACATGCCATTGCAGTGGAGGTCATATATTGCTTCAACAGTCTAAGATAATTCACAATCCAGGTCGGTGGTTTTACAAGTGTCCAAAGGGATTAAATCACGATGGACACTTTATTTGGTGGGATGTGTATCAAGGTATGCCATGGCATGTCTCGGGTGGAGATAGTGCCTCTTCCAATATAAATTCTCATCAGGGCAACCTGAGTGCCTATAAGCGTACCCCTTCCACTAGTAAAAACACATGGAGCAATGAGACAGAATGCGTTGATAAAGCTGAAGAAATTGAAAATTCAGCGACAGTGCTCTCAAACAACAAATCTTGCACTTTAGGGACTGAGTTATTGAATATTGGCAACTCTTCCACAAAATCAGCATTAATCTTTGGTACTTGTATTGGGTGTGGTTTCCTCATTATTGTTGCTTTTGTTGGGATGTTGCTTGGATTATTGATTGGGAAGCATTTGCTGTAAATAAGTTGCTGGGAATGATGTATACTTCCATTAATATCAACTTTCGTACGTGTTGAACTCATGGTATCTTTATGTTGAGGAATTTATTCTATGTACATCGCACTTTAGAATCTAATTACTTGGCTTTTGGTTTTTTAAAATGTATTTGTGTATATAAATATATATGTATTTTTAATCTGGATCTTTTTTGTTTATACATGAGTAAATATTGCGACTAAATCTAGAATAATACAAAAAATGCATGACTTAATTTATGTTTTTACCACAATAGGTTTCACCTATATTTGAAATAAATTTGTAATCAGATTTGACTAACTGACTATGTTTTAAATTACATTCCACTTCTGGTTAACTGACTCCAATCATGTGTTCTTCAAAACTTTTGTACATAAAAAAATTCATACTATATTATTAATCATGAAATTGGAACTAATTGGAATTCACTTTATATTACATTTTTAAAGCTTAATAATGTACTATTTTCTGAACAACATTATGATGAATGAAAATGGTATATATTGAATAGTTTATTTCTGGATTTGTTTTTGGTTATTTGTTTTGGAATTTACAATTGAGTGCTTACATTAAAAAAAATGTTCATATAATAACTAAGAAAAATTATGTTGAAAGTCATAGGTGAACGCATTTTTTTGAACTGCCGATGTATCATTACATTTAATGTTCTACCTTTGAAATATCATTAGTTGACTATAACTCGAGAATATGTTTAAATAATCTGGAAATAAAATAAGTAGAGGAAAAAAAGAAGGAAAAGGGTCTGGAACCAACCTTGCAGTATAAATGTACTAAGGCTTGTGTGTCCCAGCTCAAAAATAAAATAGCCCGAGCTAAATCATAGGCCACGTTTAGTACCTTTGGGACTGACTCATAAGTTGGAGCTCAATCTTGAATTAGCACGGGCCCATTAAGTAAAAGAAAAAAAAAACAAAAAACAACTAATTTCACACAAACACTCCCGTCTGCTAATATTTTGAAATACGCTACGCTGCACTCTCGCTTTCTTTTTTTTATCGCCCTTGTTCTTCCTATTGACCCTCGACGACCTAGGAAGGATTGAACCAACGCATCAGCAGGTAAGTGAAAATCTTTCTGTCCCCACTCATAATTCACTCTCCATTTATCTTGTACTTAAACTTTTTCATGTAGATTGCATGTTAATCTTGCTGCGTGGTGAGGAATTCGTGAGAGCCCATCAACCCACTAAAATATGTGAAGATTTTTAGGAGTTCATGTTGTATTTTCTTACTAGTAAGATGTTGTTGTTTTATTATTTCGCCTGATTTTACTCAAAATGTCAACATTCTTTCACCATTGACACTGCGTAATATTTTATATGGTGTTCTTATGAAATGAAGATTGCAGTGTGCCATTCATACGATACGGATTATATTTACACCAACTTTGTTCCCATGTCTCAAATGTCTATCCCTACATATAGTTGAGCATCCAGTAAGGTTTGAGGAGTAGTGTCTCATTTTGATATCAAATGTTTCTCTTTTTTCTTTAGTGCCCAGATTGGTTAGTTTGATTGCATGACAATGTATGTGGTATATAATTAAATTTATGCACTCACTTGTACACGAGATTCTTCTAAGTAGTTCAGCATCTACTAGGGTCTGATGATTACGTCCTCATTGTTGCTTGAAACGCTTCTAATGCTACTTTGGTCTTCAAATTGGTTAATATGTGTCTATGAGAATATGGGTGGTATATACTTAAACTTATGCTTTGATTTGTAAAGGAGATTTTTCTTGTTATTTACAGTTGACATGCCACCAAAAATGACTAGAAAGCGAAAAGCCAAGAATACTCGGGCTACACTTCAATTTGATGCCACCAAATTTATATCATTGGATGCCCAAAAGTACTATTTAAACAAAGGCATCCACCGCTCATTGGTCAAGGAAAGGGGAATGAAGTATTGCGCTCAATGACATAAATCGAATTTCTAATATTCAGGCACGAACTTGGCGCAAATTTGTTGCAGAGCCGAACGCAATGGTAGTGCCCGTGGTTCGGGAGTTCTATACTAATCTTAAGTTCACTATGGGTGATAGGGTCTTTGTAAGGGGCAAATCGGTGTCATTTTTGCGGGAGTCGATTAATAACTTTTTTGACACACCACAGATTGACAGCGAGGACGAGTACCACAAGTGGATAAATATGGATTTATCTCTTGACCGAGTCATAGATAGGATTTGTGGGGGACCAATGGAATGGAAAATGGGCCTTAACAATAGGTTCCTTCACTTCGATGCCTCAACATTGAAGAAAGAAAGTAGATTCTGGCACAAATTCATTTTGGCACGTCTAATGTCGGCTTCCCACCGAAGTCATGTCACTCGTGATAGAGCTATATTGATTTATGCCATTTTCGAAAGAGTTCCAATTGATGTTGGTTTGATGATTAATTCTATGATCCGCAAATCCAAAAACGGAGGCTTACGAGACGGCCTTTGTTTCCACACCTCATCACTGAACTATGTCGGATGGCAGGAGTACGTTGTGACCAAAGTGAGGAGCTCTTACAACCAGAGCCAATTATTGCATATGACATTGAGCCTGATCTCCCACGGTCCCCTTTTGAGCATCCTGCTCGTCAGCAGCAGCCCACTCCCCATGAGCGCCTTACTTTGCGCCAACGATATCTCGCTTGGAGGATAGTCAACGCCAAGTACTTCACAACCAGAATTCCATTGCTATCTACATGCACACATGTAATCAGTATCATCAACAATGGTATAAGCTCTTGGCCAGTATTTTTACAATAGGCGATGAGGAGTTCCCCAGCTGCTCACCTGCACCACAGATTCAGTTCCCACATGAGGGACCACCGCACAATGTCGAACAGGAAGATAATTTAGCGAATTGAGCAGGGCATATTGATTTGCTGGCTACTTATTTTGTATCAATTGGTTTGTACTTAAGAATTGTATGACTACAGGATGTTCTTGTTTACTGCCTTTTTTTTCCCATCTTGATCTGCTAGCACCAACTTGCATATGTTTGAAGAGCATGAACTTCTTACATCGTTGCAAATGTTTCTTAGGATGGATGAACTTAAATTCCTTAATTTCATATTCACCTAAACTTGCTGGTTCCATAGTTTGTTTGTTGGTCATTGAATGAATATTTTATCAATATATCTTTCTGCTAGCACATTCAATTTGCCGAGGAGCTTATTCTAGAATGATTCTACCTTTCACAATTGAGTTTTTTATCTGTCTCATATCTGGGTTGATGCTACTGTCTCAACTTTGGGTTGAATTTTTTTTTTGTCTCAGATTTTTTGTCTGCATTATTTTGATGAAGATGTGGAAGAATTTAGGTGGTTTTAAATACATTAGATAGGGTTGCCAGGGTTAATGATTTGCATGGTTTAAAATACACTGGTATGTTTCTGGGCAGTAACAAGGATAGCAGTTGTCCATATCCCCATATGCTATTTTCCATTTTATGAAACTGTGGAAGAATTTTACTGTTTTCAAAGGTTTAGCATTTCAGTAGTTAAAGTAGCAGTTTTGGCTTTTGTTATGGATGATTTTTGGACAGAAATTTGGCTTCAGTCTGCTGCAAGCTCTGGCTGTCAATCTGTACAGTTACTTCCTGATGATGGACAATACAACTTTATTTCATTATCACAACCTATTGGCTGGATTGGAAGAAAGATTGGGCCTCAATTTTGTTTTTATGCTTTGGCCGTCTGGGATCCTTTACTTTCTACAACATGTAACACTAAGAGTGGGTCATTACAAGATTAATTTGGAGCTTTTTATAGCTTACTGTCATAACTCTTTTGTTGCTGAAAATTCCTTCTTCAATTATTATAGCCTAGCCCCTGATGCTTGGTTCTATTTCGATGAAACTAAGTAATTACTTCTTCATTTTCTGCCAATAATTACTAAGAAAAGGCTGAAAAACATGCTATTAATAAATCATCCCTTCACAAATGAAATAAACAACCAAAGGCGAATATGAATTCCAAACAAATATTCATTCTGTGAATAAAATGAATTGCTAAGGTCTTTAATTATACAAACCACTTAATTCATCATCATAAGTTCTATCACTAAACTTTAGAAGGTAAGTCATGAATAGAAGTTGTACATCATCAGCAGATCTTTCCCTTACAAAGTCCATATACACACACACGGATAGAGAATCAAACAATTGAGTGTCCACTCCCATAGTCTCTTATTGCTTTTGATGTTGCTATGATACAGGCATGTAACACACCAACAAACAGCAACCAAGGCTACATTTTAATTACACCACATTGAAAAATGAAATTTCATCCTAGGTAGCAAATGAAACACCCAACAGTGATGCACTCTAAGCCAAATATATTGATTTCTTTATTATGAAACTCACCTTTTTGCGATGCTCTCCTTTCATTATTATAATGCATGAACTAAATCAACCCACCAATGCCAGCTACAACAGAACCAAGCTGCAATAATAAATCTGAGATGAAGAGAATTAAATAAAAGGTAAACAGAATAAAAGGAGGAAAATTGGAATAAGAGAATTAATACAACATGAGATATTGAAGCATCTTCAAAGGAGATGGAAGTCATGATAGCATTCAATTACAAAAGATTTCCAAGACCTAGGACTCACAGGCTGTTCAAGTAATGGAAGAGAAAGCTTAGTGCTGCTTGTGGACCTTCTGCTGGAAGAATAGCATCTCTAAGATAAACCATACCTACGCAACACGGTTACCAATAATTAACAAAATGTTAGTTGTGAGATAATTTAAATTGGAGATAGACAGGCAATTCTTTGGCATGTAAGTATACATGAAATGATAAGAAATAATATCATACACTGTTCTATGGAGTAAACTTGTTCCATTTCCTCTTCTTTCTTTCTTTCTTTTTTTTTTTTTTTTTCCTTTTATAAGTACTGACTTTTATGTGATATTATAAACTCAATTCAATTTTAAATAAAATAGTTTAGTGAATATCCCTTCCAATAAATTAGATAATGCATAACCCTTTCTACAACCTCTTCTATAACAAAATTTCACTTTGCTCGCTCGTAGGTATGTCTAGTATTAAACTTTTCGGGAAAATTGCTATGGATCCCCCTGTGTTAAGAAAAATAGGCAAATCACACCCATATGAAAAAACAAATTTCAAAGAACACCCTCATATTTTAAAAAATTATGCAACGAACCCCCCTGAGAGCGTGGGTGTAGCACACGCGCTTGTGCGTGCATCTGGGTTTAAATTTTGTACATAACAGGACAATTATACCCTTGTTCATCAACCGTTGGATCTTCTTTTAAAAAATCAACGGTTTAGATTAAATCATATTATATATATTTTTAAAAATATAAAATATATATACATAATATAATATATTATTATATATAATGTGTATATATTATATACAAGTGTATATATATACAAATATATATATAAATGATACCCACCCCACCAGACTGCCAGCAGCCTCCATCGGCATTTGTAAAAAAAAAAAAAAAAGGAAAATCGAAATAGATGGCGGCCGTCGGCCGCCGCCCACCATGGCCACATTGGCCAGATCTGGCCACAATGCTGCCATGGCAGCCCGTAAGGGTGGGGGTTTGGGAAGATGGGGTGGGATATATTATCATATATGTATTATGGGTTAATTGCACAACGCGCCCCTGTGATATTCGCAATTGGTTCATAACCCCATGTGAAATAGAAATTGGCAAATAAACCCCTGTGTTTAATTGAAAGTTGCTCACCTGACCCAGCAGCATTCTCATTGTTGTTTGATGCTCATCAAATAGTAAAAAGATAAAATTACCCTTAAATAAAATTATTTTTTTATACATTTCAAATTAATTTAAAAAAGGTATATGTTTGTATTTATACTTATATATAATATGTATACATATATAAGTCTATTAATAATTTTGAAAAAGTATATAATATAGTTTTTACACTTATATAATGTATGTACATGTATAAATTTATCTATAAAGATATTATATATTATTTATTTATACATGTCACATATATCCATATATAAACTTTCTTTAATTCTTTTAAAATTAAATAATACATGATATTTATAAAAATTAAATAATATATATTTTATTTATAGTTACATATAAAATATATGTACATCTATAAATATAAACATATGTATTTTTTATTTATACATATAATATATATAATTTTTTTCTTCATTTCAAATTAAGTAATATTTATTATATGTAAAAATATAAAATATAATTTTTATTTATACTTATATACATATAATATACATATATATAAATTTATCAAAACATGTATATATATGCATGTATATAAAATTATATATATCATATATAATATATTATATATAACATATATATCTATATATATTATCATCACCCCCCAACCCCCCCCCCGCCCCGTCTTCCCCAAAGCCGACAGGCAGCCATGGCTGCCGTCGGTCGCCATCTTTCTTCTTCTTCTTCCTTTTTTTTTTTTCTTGAGCCGGGCAGACGACTGGCGAGCTATCGGGGCTGGCTACCATGGCCACCCCCCTCCCCCGCATCTTTCCCAAAGCCGACAGGCAGCCATGGCTGCCTGTTCTCCAACCCTGACGAGCAGCCATGGCTGCCGAGGCTGATGGCGGCAGTCGGTCGCCATCTTTCTTTTTCTTCTTCCTTTTTTTTTTTGGGGGGTCGCCGGCAGCTGACTGGCAAGCTGCCAGAATCTGCTGGCAGCCAGTAGGTTGGGTTGGGGTGGGATTTACTTTTATTATATATATGTATTATAAATATATCTATAATAATATATTACTTATTTCTTTTTTTTTAAAGATATTATATGATTTAATTTGGACCGTTGATTTCTTTTAAAAAAATCTAACGGCTGATAAGTGAGGGGCTTGATCGCCTTTTTACACATAAAATTACATGCCAAATCGCTTACACCCGTGCGTGAATGACACCTTCCTCCCCAAGGATGCGCATTGCATGATCTTCGAAAACACAGGGGTTTATTTGCCAATTTCTATTTCACATGGGATTATGAACCAATTACGAATATCACAGGGGGGCGCTGTGCAATTTACCCTATGTATTATATTAAATATATTATTGTATATATTATATATATGATAATAAATATATAAATATAACTATCTTAAAAAAAATAACTAGATAGAAATAAATATGAAAATAAATGAATAATTAGAAAGAAAAAATATATAAAGAAAATTTATTTAAATTTTATAGATAAATTTATATATATATTTATGAAATTTAAATTTTATTTACTTTTGAATGAATTAATAGAAAGAAAGATTAATATAATTGATAAGATAAAAATAAAAGTGATTTCAATTTTATAAATAAATTTATATATGTATAAAATGAGAATATATGAAATAATGGAGGAAGAGAGAAATGAGAAATAAAAAGAAAAGAAAAGAATGAAAGAAAGAAAAGGGAAAAAATGACAATAAAAGATTGTTTAAATTGAATTGAAAATATATTAAATGATTAAGGGTAAATTAGTCTTTTCATATTAAAATTATGTTAAATAAACAGCAAATGAGAAGGGGGAGGGGATGTGCATGATTTTTTAAAATATGGGGAGGTATTTTAAATTTTTATTTTTTATAAGGGGGTATATTGCCTACTTTTTAAAACACAGGGGAGTAAATTGCTATTAGCCATAAACTTTTCTATGTAATAATGTTATATCCACCACAGCTGCGTACTTTACCATTTCAAGAATATGAATCAATAACAATAAAGTTAGCACCCCAAGCTGCTAATTGTTGCCCTGTTTGTACTACCTAATTCAATCCATATAACATTGCATCTTCATCAATAGTAATTAGTTGCACATAGGACGAAACCTCATTTGTGCAGACAATTAAAAGTAAAGAAACATACTTCTTCAAACAATTCAGCCCCTCAGGATCCTTCATCATTATCTGTCCAGCCAATGGAGGACGGGATATATTGCTTGGCACACATCTTCTGAAAATTGATGAGGAGCATCTCTTAGGTACACCAAACATAGAAAAGAAAATACAAACAGACCTAGCTATTAGTCATGAGAAAATGTTCTAAATGAGCAAGAAAGGGAGCTTACAGACTGCCCAGCCACTTTCAGTCTATTTCTCAACTGAGCACAGGGTCAAGAGCCACGAAACCAATTAGTCTAAACCTTAAAAGGAGTTGAACAAGAGTTACTAATGTAGAATCACTAAAACTGGCAGAAAAGGACATCACTCAACTTTACCTTCATTACTCAAAGAATAACTACTCAATGAAATAGAAATTCAACACCTCAACCCTACACAAAAAGGATATATTTCCTTCTTCCTTCAAAATGCTTACACACAAAAACATTGCTATTTGGCTCTTTTACGTTAAAAATCAATGATATCAGCTTATTTACAAAATGGTCACTTCAAATTCCAACTATCATCTCCCTACAAAACTGAAAAGTTGTCTGTAAACTTATCTCAATCATTACTCAATTCCAACGTAAACCGGGATCTATGCATACAAGAGCAGACTCTCACAAATTCGGTGAAGTTCAACCAACTTAATACCTTCAGAAAACAGCCATAAATTATACTTCATACACAAATAAAATAAAATTATTACTAGCAGTAAGTCCATAAAACCAAGATAATTATGGATGCACGTAAGAAAGTAGCCACAGGAAATGAAAAAACCTGCTTACAATAAGAAGAAATAAGGAGAGAACATTTGATCGCCTCCAGCAAGACTGCACCCAGAAATCCAAAATCTAAATCGACCTCAAATCTCCGCAAACCTTCCGCAGCTAGGCATTCAACAAATTAACGTTTCTCAGGCAAGCCCATGCTCGACAAACTTGATATCTCAACTGGAATGTGCTGAAGCCATCACCTAGTCGCCGCCCATGGGAGAGAAAGTTCATATCTCAACCCACTACTCTCACCTCCCAAACCAATGTGCCGGCCTGCAAAGGTCAACAGGTCATCATTACAATTGAGTTCCATAGCTTAGAGATAAAGAACAAAATTCAGATGTGTTGCAAGATTTTGATGAAGGATAATTTAAGAAAGATTTGCCCACCTCAGTCATTGGCAATTCAATAGTGTGTTTGCTTGTTGGCTTAATAACTTCCCCTGTTGCAGCATCAGCGGTAGTGAATTCGTGTTCACCCACCTTACTAAGGCCACCATATTGAACTGGTACTTGTTTAGGCAGTATGTACCTGAAATAAATTTAAAAAACTCCAATTAAAATTATTCAACCAGTTAAAGGGGAGAAACCTTATCCCTCTTCTCAAGCACAACTAAATCAGAGATATACACAGCAGTAGAAGTATTGTTCACAACAGTGCAATTAGTAATCAAAACATTCAAATCACATTATTTGCAACATCCAAACCAACAGAAATAAGATTTTCAGCATATGTATTTCTTTCCATGTTCATCTGAAAATTAGTATTTTCATCACCAAAACTACCATTACACTCACCAATGATAGCAATGGAGTTACTAACCTTACATGATTTTCAGACTGTGGGAATGAAGTGTTTCTCTTTCTGAGGCACCCCGCTGGATTCTCCACGCTCTTTCCCAGTATCTGCATCATACTTCTACCCTTTGTCCTCTTTCTCAACATTCCTGTTTCTTTTCAAAATCAGTCTTGGAGCTGGTCTTGGGACATTCCCGTTAACGTAACAAGACTGATTGTCATGGTCAAGATGTCGATAGTGACAGCAACAGCGACGCATATTCTCATAGATGAGCTTGATAGAGGAGGACACAGAGCCCTGTTCCAACTCAATTTCTTCCAGCAAAGGCTTCAACACCGTGACTCATCATCACTCAGACACCGCCGCCGGCATCCCGTTCCTTTCTTGGCAGTTCAACCTCCCTGACAGGCCATACATTGTCCATGATTTCATCAGATGAATCCAATCGAAAAAAAGAATACAAAAAATCCTAAAATGCCGCTCCCTAGAAATCCCATTTGATGATGACGATGAGAAGAAATTCTCTTCATTTTGTTTTTGGCAGCTCCCAGAAATCCTCGCTCTCTTTCTTTCTTGTGTTCATGGGGTAAAGTCGTCAAAGGTTCATTACCTACTGTATAGTCCACTTCAACGGTCAAGATTAAAATTCACCCCCTCAATGGTGAATATTTTTCCTACACTCATCCGGCATGTACACACATGACCGGATGATAGAATTCCCGAAGAAAAAATAGTACTAATCCAGCATTATGCACGGCATGCATTCAAAAATATATAAAAAATGTAAAGTAGATATTTTTTTTATTTATTAGGCTTTGTTTACTTGGCTTGATTATGTGTGATATATATTTAATCAAATCTTTTTAATATTTGTTTCAATTGATAAAATTTCTTGATAAATCCTAGACCCAATGTTATTTACTGTCGCTTTTAGAAAATGGATCAAGGGGGGAATGCTTGATTTGATGTGATTAGAATTACAAAAATCAAATAGGGCCTATTTTTATCTTATTTTCAATTAAACCTTATTCATCAGAATGGGGAAAAATGAGAAAATTGTGAAAAAATTATTAAAAAGTATAAAAGATATAATAGTAAATTTACATATTATATTTTAATTTATTTATATATTAATCTTACCAACCAAACATAAAATTAAGATATTCTATTATAATGGACTTAAAATGTATCAATTTGTTCATATATCACTTCTAATCACATTATTCAAAACAAACGGGCCTGAGTGTATAATATTTTATTTATATTTTTATTAGAATCTAAATACATTAAATTTGAACGATTCAAACATCAAAACATCCAAAATAGAGTTTAAAACATTTTTCTAATTAGTTAAGCAAATTACGATTGCATGAGTAATTGATTGGGAAGCGATTTACTTTAAAAATAAAACTACATAGAGAATTTTGAAAATGTTTTACCAAATAAAAATCAATAATTCATAAAATCTTATCATCATAAAAGTGCTCTACAATATGAACTTCCAGATGCATTAAGCCACAAACTAATATTAATTAATATTTGCTGATCCAACTAAGCCAATTGTGATATGAGAGATTATAAGATATATATATATATATATAAGGGGAGGCAAATGGTTGGGTTGGGTTGGGTATGGTTTGGGCTCAATTGGGTTGGGCTCAATATAGGTTTTAAGTAGGTGGGTTGAAAATAGTTTGGGTTGGGTTGAAAATGGGTCCAAATGAAATATATATATTTTACTTAATCAAAAAAATTAATTCAAAAATAATAGTAATATTAATATATCTTTCATATCTTATATTTAATATGAAATTTTACAGTATAATGGAAGATTTATTAAATTATATATTTATTTTATTAATTTTTCATATGTAATTATATTCATAATTAATTACAATTCTAGTAGTTATTTTGTAAAAAAAATTGATCATTTTGAAGAAACTGACACCATTATCACACATAGGGGTGGGCGTATCAATCGGATGATTCGGGTACCGACCTGAATTATCCGATCGAGTCGAATTTTTCTTATTTAAAAAAAAATTGCGAGTTGGGTACCCAATACTCGAATAAAATTTCGGGTAGGAAGTCCTACCCGATATATATTGTATATAAATAGATATATATTATGTATAATATATATAATAATGATTTTTTATAGTTATGTTTATATATTATATATTTAATATATATATTAAATATATAAAATACTTATTATATATATACCATATATATAAATATATATTATAGATTATATATATATATATATGAAAGAGGCCAAAGTTTGGCCGCTGTTAACAGTGGCCAAAGTTTGGCCTTGGCCTCTGTTAGTCAAAGGACTAACAGAGGCCAACGTTCAATTTCCTCTTTTTTTATTTAAATTTTTTTAAATAGTATTTAGTGTCGGATATTCGAAATGTCGGGTACTCGATAATTTCAAGTTGGTGTGGGGTAGTTAAAATTACTATCCAAAAAATCGGGTACTCAATTTGAACTACCCGATCCGAACGTCCACTCCTAAATTCACACCAATAAATGTATATTAAATTTTCAATAAAGAATTTGTATAATTTTCATTTTTCAAGAATTAATATATATAAGTTGTATGTCAATCTTACTATTGACATGCAATATTTGTTAAGCAACAAATTAAATTTAGAATTTATTTTTAATTAGTAGATACAATATTTATTCCTATGATCACTTTCATATATTGAAATTTATATTTTGAGAAAAATTCAAGACAGCTAACTTAAGTTCGAGATGATTAACAATTATAATGTAAGGAATTGTATTGGCCAAACTTTGGCCTCTTTTTAATATATATATATAATCTATAATATATATTTATATATATGGTATATATATAATAAGTATTTTATATATTTAATATATATATATATTAAATATATAATATATAAACATAACTATAAAAGATCATTATTATATATATTATCATAATATATATCTATTTATATACAATATTTATTGGGTATGACTTTCTACCCGATATCCCACCCGAAATTTTATTCGAGTATTTGGTACCCGACCCGTATTTTTTTTTAAATAAGAAAGGTACCCGAATCATCTGATCGAAACGCCCACCCCTATGTGTGATAATGGTGTCATTTTCTTCAAAATGATCATTTTTTTTACAAAATAAATACTATAATTGTAATTAATTATGAATATAATTACATATGAAAAATTAATAAAATAAATATATAATTTAATAAATATTCCATTATACTGTAAAATTTCATATTGAATATAAGATATGAAAGATATATTAATATTACTATTATTTTTAAATTAATTTTTTTTATTAAGTAAAATATATATTTTTTTTCATTTGGACCCATTTTCAACCCACCTACTTAAAACACATATTGAGCCCAACCCAATTGAACCCAAACTATACCCAACCAAACCCACCCATTTGCCACCCCTTATTATTGAAATGATCAAGTGACAGTTTAAATATAAACTGCACAGTTTTAATGCACGTAAGAAAATTGAATTTCTGACATCCCACATAATAGGGCAGTCTTATACCATTAAGCCACGAGTCATTGAATAAATCAATAACTTTTTTAATTGTATTAAGTTGCCTAATTTCTCATAGAATTTTACAAATGTTAAAAAATTGTGGCTTAAGTTATAGTAAAACAAAATAATGGAGCAATAGCTAGTGATCAAACAATATACCATTAAAAATATTCAATCAGCATTATTGTTTTATTATATGTGATCTTTATAAAGAACATAGAGAATAACATGTGAGAATTAGTTAGTTTTATTATATATAATACTTTTTAAACTGATATAATTGGAAATAATACCACATACCATAATGTATTTATTAAAAATACATGAGTATATATTGTTTGGTTAGTCAATAATTAGTTAATTGGTCATGTTTTTATAATATATGTGGAAATGTAACATGTAATTTACTAATCATCAAAATTAAAATTTAAAATAATAAAATATATAATAAATTATGGGGATATTAGTTGTTAGAAGGTTTTAGAAACTTAAGGATTATATTTAATTCGGACCAACCAGTTAATGGAATCTTCATAATTAAAAAAATAAAATTACTAATACTGAACATTTAGTTAAAATTGAGCAGTTGCGGTCAAATGTCCAACTTCCTATACATAATGTCATTGATATGGAAAAAGAAGACCAAGAGGATAAAAGTTTAAAAAGCAAATTAAAAAAATTCTAATCAAATAAATAAACAAGAAAATAGTAACCCAATAAATTAAGCTCATTGAGATGGGCATCAAAATTCAAATATGCTGAAGCGCACCAAAGATTTTATGAATATAAATACCAACTCCCAAAACTCCCAAAAGGGACATCATATCATTTATAAAAACTCTCGAACAAGCTCTACCAAACGAGCGGAGAGAAAGATAATTCCAATTTACTTATTTTTAAAAATGATTCCAACTCAATTTCCGTACAGCATCAATTGTAGATGATTAGTTATTAAACGACAATAATTTCTTTTAAAAAATATATATATATATACAAGATGAGATCATATTTATTAAAATTCAAAATTTAAAACAATAAAATATGACAGTAAATCAAGGAGATATAATTTAAAGCGATTAGAAGGTTTTAAAAATTAATCAAATATTGTATTTATGGCTCAAAATAGGGATGACAATGGGTCCAGGTAATTCGGGCCTCTACCTCGAATGGAGCGAGTTCGGGTCTAATTAAACGAGTTTCGGGGGGGTGCCGGATCCAAATATTCAGGACCCGGCCGGGTTCGGGGCGGGTTGCATGTTTAATTAAACCTGCCCCATATATATTAATTTATTAAGTAAATATTAATAGCCATATAGTTATAACTTTAAGTCTAGGGCTCCAATCCTTTAATCATTTCAAATTTTCTCTTCCCTCCCGCTTACTCTACCCGCCCGCGTCTTTTTTCTTCCTTTATATTTTCTCTTAGACGAGCTCACTTCATGCCTCAGCCGATCATCTATTGCCATTGGTTAATAGTTTCTCCGGTTAAAAAGATTCTGAAATATAAAGAATCCATGCAATCTTTGGGAAACAAAGGAATCTTGTATCCGGTAAGAATTTATTTGAATCCCCAAATTTTGTCTTCACTTCATTTTCTGCCATCTAATTGCGTTTCACAAGACAATACAATTCCTTACAAATGGCAAAATTAAAATTAATGAAATTTGGCTAATTAAAATTCAGCCAGTTACAACCATTCTAGAATTTTGAACCTTCAAAGGGAAGTAGCTATAAATGCAGTAAGAATGATGACATGGAACTAAAATACAATTTAGAACATGGATTTTGACTTTCAAAAGGCAGGAACTATTATGCACATTTCGTTAAAAAAAATAAAAATATCGAGTTAAGCGAGTTAGACCCGTCGAGTTTGGGGCCAAATGGGAGGCTGAGCGGAGCGGGGTGGGGCGGGTCTCGAGTCCAGCCAAACCCGCCATGTTGCCATGCCTAGCTCGGAAGCCAATTAATATTACTCTTTACAATTAATAATTCAAAGTTATTATAAATTAATATTCGATTAAAGTTGAACACTTGCAGTCAAATGATCAATGATGAAATTTTATTGAGAATACATAATATGCGACTCATAAGTAGTAATTATTAACATTCAAAATTTGAAATTATAAAATATGGAAATAAATTAGGGGATATAACTTAAAGAAGTTTTGAAGTTTTTAAATCTAATTTAAATGTTGTATTTAATGCCACCAATCAAATAATATATTTTTTATAATAAAAAAATTTAAAATATCTGATAGGAAATGAAACAACTTTTATTACGAGTTTTTCTTTCTTTAATTAAATAAACAACTCTGTATTTGATGGGAAAAAAATGTAAAAAATGGGGTTTTCATTTTTTTTTTTTATAATTTTTTTAAGTCAATCATATAAATTATAAGTGTATCATCGTCATATCTGACAAGCTATGACTTATTTTTAATAAATTGAACAGCACAATTTTTTTTTTTACTAAACCGCATGGTTTCTATGTGATCGCGAAGATTCGAAGTGGCAAAGTCAAAATAGTCCCCTAAAAAAATGGAGTCAAAAGTTAGTGTTAAAAAAAAAAAAAAAAGAAAAAAAGAAAAAAATAAAGAAGGAAAGAGTCGAAAGCTGCCAAAAAGTTTTTGATATTTTGCCATGACTGCAAGTCTTTTTCAAATTTACAAGATATTATATTTATTATCAAAGATCCCTTTCATACTTGCTGAAATATTAGTCTCAGACTCTCAGTCTTATTATTATTATTATTATTATTTTATATGCATCCAAAAATTATTAAAATTGAAATTTTGATTTAATACACTGAATTAAATGATCATATCAGAGATTTGAATAAATATTTATTTTTATATTAACTGTTCATCAATAATTATTTATTATAATAATAAAATTTTAATTAATTCAAATTTAGTAACATATTTAATAGCTTCATGTCTAAAGACTTGGAAAATTTGAACAAGCAATTCATCGTAGCCACCAGTCAACTCCTTGCCATTTGGCAAATGGCAAGAAGCCCGATTCATCTGTCGAGGCGACCGCAAGCCAGGTCAGCAGATTCAACGGCAGATCTCGTGACACGTATGTTGGCCTCCCCAACCTTCAATTGTCAACCAATCGCAATCATTCACTCCTCTATACATATGCCTTCGTGTATCTTCTTTCTTCCCTCATTTCTCACCTAAATTCCAATACTGAAAAAAAGAAGAAAAACAAAAAAGAAGTATCTCTGTATCTTCAGTGAAATTTCTCTCGGGTATATTTGATCCATAACTGAATCGATTTAATGGCGGAGAAGTCGTTCAAGTACGTGATCCTCGGTGGTGGCGTTGCTGCCGTGAGTATTTTCCGTCATCGATCGTATGATCAACTTTTGTTTGGGCGTAACTTTTGAATGCTCTTATATTTTTTTTGTACGCGGCTAGCTGTTGTTCTGGTTGATTGGTGTTCTACTTAATTTGTATTCCATGATCTATTAGGTTCCGTGATGCTCAATATTTTTTCGTTTCCGTTTCTATTTGTTCAGTTTCAAATGGAAAAGTTGTCTGAAATATGAACAACTGCTGTCTGGGACTATTTGATTAGTGTATGTCCCTGTATTTTTCTCGGTTCTTTTTGGTTTTGGAAAGTACAAAGGAGAGAGTTTTCCAGATCTATGGTGCATCTTTATCACTAGATTTAAACGGTCTTCTTGGAAGTTATATGCCGAAGGCTTTCTACTTGTATTTTTTTTTTTTTTTTTTTCCTGTTTGTATGCAGATTTGGTTGAGGTCTATACGTATTGGTTTCAGCAATGCTTGTATAGTCACATTTTTCTTTGGTAAAGTGGTCGATGTCCATAACCTCTGAACCTACATTGCGTTTAAAAATATTTGAAAAGTTCAATTTCAACGGGGAACACAGTAAGCCACACTAATACAACATATGAAAAAATTATATGACATTGATGAGACGGCTGGTCTCTTAGTTGAAATTTGTTTATGCTTGCAGGGATATGCTGCTCGGGAATTTGCAAAGCAGGGGGTTAAACCTGGTGAACTTGCTATCATTTCCAAAGAAGCGGTATGCACCTAAAACATATTTCCCAATAGGTTTTGTTTTTCTTCTGAATGAGTTGATTGTTAGCTGAGCTTTTTCTTTAATGAGTTTTCCCTCTGCCATGGATATGAGAAAATTCGTAGCTAGTGTCTGTCAAACAATGGGACCAAGAAATAAGGTGGTGACAAATGAAGTTAATACTGACTCGACCTTTATATACACAAGTTTCTGCCCCTCAGTCTGATATTCTTCTATTCCAGAAATCCTACTTAGCAATTCAAACATTTTACTAATCCATTTGCATGTTTATATGAATTACCATATTATATAGACAGTAATCCATGTTCTTGTCATTCTTGTCTTCATTACACGCACACGGGAACATTTGTATTAAAAGCAACTTAACTGTACTATACTGGTTGACAATGAAATGGAAATTTAATTATGCAGGGGTTTTTATATATTGATGCTGCTCTATTGGCTTACACATTTACAACTCCCATTAATCTATGTCTAGAATTTGATTGAGCATAAAGAAATCAACCTTTTAACTTCAGATGCCCCAGAAAATAGTTGAAATGGAGAAGCTAATGTACCCTGCATTGTCGTTTCTTCTATTCTAGCTTCAAGTTCTTCAAGTCAATTTTTTTTTTTTTTTGGTTGGAATCTAGGATTTGCGCAGAGAAAATGAAAAAGGAAACAAATTTGTATAAACCAATTTTCCTCTTAATACCTATCTTCAAAACTTCTTAGCTGTAATCTAGTTTTACGAAAAAAGTAAACAAAACAAATGCATAAAAAAATAAATGTCATGCATAACTTATTTATAAAATATTTATTTGTAAAAAGACTCATAACTTATTTAAACAATATTTGAATTTGCACTTTCCTTAAAATAAAAAAAAGGAATATAAAACTTTTGATTTTTCTGTCACCCAAGACCAAGATTTAGATGGACACTATCAGATTTATGAAATATTAATCCCTGAAAAGATGGATTCATTAAACTCTCCAGGCATTCTTCACTTCACTGCTTGGACTTTGTTTTGTTGTATTATTTTTTAAATTCCTGTTGTTAATCTTTTTGGTTGCTGTGTTATTAGTGTGCAGAGGCGTCTTGCTAACATTTGAAATATGCTTCTTATCCAAACTCCAATATGACTTTTGGTGTCAAAATGGGAAATTAACACCTGTGCTTAATGCTTGTGGCAGGTGGCTCCTTATGAACGTCCAGCACTCAGTAAAGCATACCTGTTCCCTGAGGGTGAGTTGGTTTACCTTCAGTTTGTCAGTCAATAACAAAGTGAAGCTGTATCGTGGCAGAACCTTTGTTCTCTAACCCATAGATTATAGACAATATGTGGTTGGGGAAAAGGCCCATACAGGGTGCGGTGACACCTCTCCTCAGAGACATCCATGCACATATATGCAACATCAAGAATCAGAAAATTTATGTGATCTTTTATGTTTCAGATATGGATTTCAATGATTTTCACGCTCTATTAAATTCTCATTATCTTAGACAAATATCCTTTCTTTTTAACTTTTTCTTAATTTCCGACTAGCACTATCGGAGTATCCGTGACTCGTCCGATTTTTCTGAAAACAAGCTGATTTTATTGCACATTATGTTTTTTTCAGGAACTGCAAGGCTCCCGGGCTTTCATGTGTGTGTTGGAAGTGGAGGAGAGAGGCTCCTTCCTGAGTGGTACGCTGAGAAAGGTAACACCTCTTTTTAACCATATATCTGTGGAATTCTACAGATGTTTGACATATTTTTGAAGTTTATCAATGGGGATTCTTCCTCATGTATCCCTTGGAGATTGTATGAATGCTTACTTAAGCTTATCTTGATAATTTAAAGGGATATCCTTGATCCTCAGCACAGAAATAGTCAAAGCAGATCTTGCTTCAAAGACACTTATCAGTGCAGCTGGTGAAACTTTTAAATATCAGATATTGATTATAGCAACTGGTTCTACTGTTAAGTATCTTTGTCTTGGACTTTACCGCATTAATGTCTTTTGTTCTGGTTTTCAAGTAGTAGACTGCTGGTTCTGATTGCATGTATTACTTTGGCCAGGTTATTAAGTTGACAGACTTTGGTGTAAAAGGTGCTGATGCCAAAAACATCTTTTATCTGAGAGAAATTGATGATGCTGATAAACTTGTAGAAGCAATCAAAGCAAAGAAAAACGGAAAGGCTGTGATTGTTGGTGGGGGATACATAGGTCTGGAGCTGAGTGCAGCTTTGAGAATCAATAATATTGATGTCAGCATGGTTTACCCTGAACCTTGGTGCAGTAAGTCAAATTTGCTGCATCTTCCATTCCATAAGTTGTTTCAGTTGGTTGATTTAATGGTTGCTACATATTGTTTCAGATGGTTGATTTAATGGTTGCTTCATATCCTTAATCCGTTACTCTGAGTAAATTTGGTTGTCATTGACTCTCCTTAAACATTTGATTTTGCAGTGCCTAGGCTATTCACTGCTGGTATAGCTGCCTTCTATGAAGGTTACTATGCAAACAAGGGAATTGGTATCATTAAAGGTACTGTTGCTGTTGGATTTGGCACGAACGAAAATGGAGAGGTGGGTTCTCAAGCCTATGAAACTTAATATTTCTTAATGAATTGTGTTTGACAAACTCCATAGAGTAACATGGGTAAATATTTTTCACATCTTTCAGGTTACAGATGTAAAACTTAAGGATGGTAGGGTGCTAGAAGCCGATATTGTTGTTGTTGGTGTTGGTGGAAGGCCCCTCACAACTTTATTTAAGGGCCAGATTGAAGAGGAGAAGGGTGGAATCAAGGTGTGTCACTTTATTCTTCATGTTTTTTCTCTCTAAAATGATTCCTTTTTACTTGTTAGTACCTCCATCAAGGTTTGAGGGCAAAATTTTAGTGGTATTGAAAATCAGTCTATGGCAACAAGGATCACAAATAAGCTTTAAGAATTAAGAATTATCTGAAAGGAATTAGCGTTTGTTGAAAACTTCACTCTTAAATTTCAATTGTCATTTTGGACAAGATTGCTATAATATTTTTTTCTTGTTAAATACGGGTTCTCCTTTCAGGTAAGCTTTTAAAAATTGTTCACCGACCATTTTTTCATATCTTGAGAGTGCACTCAACAATTATGGTCCCAAGAAACTTCTGTGTGGAAAACTTTTCTTCCTCATGCATGTAAACCAAAAATCATGAACAGGCAAAGCCCCAACTTTGAGATAGCTTGCACCAGAGAGTGCCAACTTTGCTGAGAATATACTTATCATGGCTACAGCACTTATATGCTGTGTTCTGTTTGTTGAAAATGCAGACATGAATTTATGGTTATCCTATGTATCTTTTGTTTGCAGACTGATGGTTTCTTCAACACGAGCATCCCTGATGTATATGCTGTGGGTGATGTTGCTACATTCCCGTTGAAATTGTACAATGAGATCAGAAGAGTTGAACATGTTGATCATGCACGCAAATCTGCTGAACAGGCTGTTAAGGTATCCGATGCTTTCATATGGATAAACATATGTATATGGCTAACTTGTAACGTGGACTGAAAATTTGACTGCTTTGGATGCATGATCCCAACTGCTGAATGAAATTGTCCTCATCTCCAACAAGTTATTTGTATTGATATGGATATATTTTCAGTCCCTAGCCATTCCAATGCACTTTTCAACTGCAAAAGCTGAACTATTGGCAAACTTATACTGTGAAATTTCCTGCACTTGCAAGTATTTTATGCTTCTAGGTGTAAATGCTGTAAAGTTGGGTTTGCTGCTTTCTGTACAAGCTTCATTTCAGCGATCTCTCTCTCTCTCTCACAATCACACACACACACACACACACACACACAAAAGAACTCTCTCTACTATTAAAAAAGTTATTGTTCGGGGATATTTTTGGGGAAATTTTACAAATCACATTTGCTGGACTGAATCTAAAGAGCGATTCACATTCTATTCTGCAGGCAATTTTTGCAAGTGAACAAGGAACATCAATTGACGAGTATGACTACCTTCCATACTTCTATTCCCGTGCCTTTGACCTGTCATGGCAGTTCTATGGCGACAACGTAGGTGAAACTGTTCTGTTTGGAGACAGCAGCCCAACATCTTCTACTCACAAATTTGGAACATATTGGATCAAAGACGGGAAGGTTGTTGGTGCATTTTTGGAGAGTGGTACTCCTGAAGAAAATAAGGCAATTGCCAAAGTTGCAAGGGTCCAGCCTCCAGTGAACAGCTTGGAACAACTAGCCACAGAGGGTCTTGCCTTCGCCAGCAAAATTTAAATTTATTTTCTTGATGTACTAGAAGGTGTTTCTCAAAGTGTTTTCAAAGTTGCCTTCTTGAAAAATAATGGTGTGTTGTATTGATTATGAACTATGTTCACTGGTAGTGGTTTGTACTGTGGATTTTATATGGTTATTGTCCATTATCTTAAAGTGATCAGGTTTGTGTGAAGTACCCAATGTTCAGAATTGAGACATGAGTTATTCTACTATCTTCTTGGAAATAATTTGTTGTCTTCAGATTTTAATATCTCTGTTTCAGCAATGTGTCCTTTGTTGGTGTAGGTTGAAACTCTTGGTTTGCAAAAATGGTATGTTTTAATCAGCTACAAATTTTCTTATTTTTGCGGATGCTTAAGCTTCTGCCTTTGTTAGGGGAGGCAGCTAGGGACACAGGAGTCATCCATTTCTGTTGGAATAATTGAAATGAGTATTGTGAAGTCTGTCGAGCTGTGATATGTCCATCCTCCTAAAATAGGTGGGTTTTTAGTTGTCAGAACGGGGTGCGAGAATATATTCTGAAAACAGGACGCCCAAGTAAATATTTTTGAATTCTAACTTACGTGATTTTGGAAATTTTTCTCTTAAGCTGGTTCAGGTCTCTCATTTCATTTCAATTTAATTTTGAAAGTAAAAAATATGATAAATTTATGGGGGTGGGGATTTATTCGTAAAAATCTTCTAATATCCAACTAAAAGATAATTTAGAAAGTAAAGTAAAATTTAATTTTACTAATAAATCAATTGCTCAAATGCCAAAAACATCTGATCAATTACTACGGAGATTGCAGATCTCCTCACATAGCATTATCAATGAACACGAGGACAACGGCTTCAAAACTGAAAGCGCAAAAGGTGGGTAAAATTCAAGCAAATAGCTATATGTGAATAAACCACAAGGGCAAAACTGGGATAACGAAAACGCCTAAACCCTAGACATATAAGCCTGCTGCTGTAAGATCTACAACTGCCGTGCCCTTTCCACGCTCCATTCTGTACCACGCTTTCACCTCCTGGTCATCGGCGGTCGATCCACATAGTAATCTCTCTCACGTGCACACATTATGCATACTCTATATATTTGTTTACATGCTTTTGTACATATTTAAATATGCATTAATCTGTTGCGCATTGCATTTCGAGCAGAGATGAAGGTGATAGCAGCTTATTTGCTCGCCGTCTTGGGAGGCAATGTTTGCCCATCCGCCGACGATGTTAAGGATATTCTCGCCACTGGTATGCATGTATAATTCACTTACGTTTCTGTCTATACTGATAGGGCAGAGTCTTTTATGCGGTTCCTGATATCACTCGGTGAAACATTTTTTTAAAGTTAATGCTGTTTCTTTGTTGGTTTTTAGATTGTGAAAATTAGCAATAAGGTGGATGCTGATCTAGTATATAATGCATTTCTGTAGTAGTAGATTGAAAATTTGTTTATTGCATTTGCTAGTGCACTGTTTTTCAACTGATTAAATTATCTTACATGGTTTGGAAAACATAATGATCTATGTTCAGGGGGATTCTTTTAGAATTTTTTAGTGCTACTTAAATTATAAGTTTTCGAAATTGTGGTTTCTTATATGCCTAATATTGGCATGAGTGATCTGTTCTTTCAAGGATCTAGTTGCTATCGGTCTCATTATTTGTTTCGTGGAAAAATATTCAAATGGTCTAACTTTATTCTATAGGCAAGTGTCCAGTTGTGAAGGTTGCTTCTGTGTTTATGCTTTTCACACTTTGCTTTGATAAATTGAGCTAATAGTTTTAGCTGTGAATGTGTCATGTAGGCTTGGCAATGGGGCGGGTTGGGGCAGGTTTTCCTTAAATCTGAACCTGCCCCACGGGTTTTAAATTTGAAAATCTCAACCTGTCCCACATTAAATATATAAAACCCGCACCCGCCCCATTCCACCAACCCTTGATCCGGTCAATTCACAACAACTTAGGACAATTTCAAACAAAACAATAGCTTTGTCTTTATAAAAAAAGAGACAAAAATTAAGACATAAAACCTAAATAATATTTATTTGGGTGTTGAGAAATGAGAAGATGAGGTGGGTTTGTTTTCTCAGAGAGTGAAGGCGGGTGTCGGTTTTAAGAATGAAGACAGAAGGTGGGCAGTGGGTGTTAAAAGAATGAAAAATTCAAAAATACTGAATAGAGTTGAGTAACTTAAGTTTTATTTTATATTTTTAAGAATTAATAAAATATAATATATATATACGCGGGGCGGGGTGGGTTGGTCTTGAACCCGACCCCGCCCCGTCCCGCACAAAATTTGCACTAAAACCTGCCCCGCCCCGCCCCATGCGGATTGGGTTTTTGACCCGCCCCATTGGGGTGGGTTCAAATTGCCAAGCCTAGTGTCATGGGTATCTCAATGGTTTGCTTGACTGTGTTGTTGAGCACCTCCATTGGTTCATGGATTTAGTATGTTCTCTCTGACTCGCAAGGAATAACAGCATTAAATCTCCATTGTCTGAGATTTTGCATTTAGAGGACCTTAGCGCTCAATTCATGTCTTTCAAGCGATTCCCTCTCTTTTTGATAGTGATGTGCCCTTGCACAAATTTTATATAAATTCCTCGTATATGGTTTGCAGTTGGAGCTGAAGTTGATGATGATAGAGTTGAACTTCTTTTGACACAAGTTAAGACCAAAGATATCACAGAGCTTATTGCAGCTGGACGTGAGAAGTTGGCATCTGTACCTGCTGGTGGCGGTGCAGTTGCAGTTGCTGCATCACCTGCCTCTGCTGGTGGTGGTCCTGCTGCTCCAGCTGCAGCTGAGCCCAAGAAAGAGGAGAAGGTGGAGGAGAAAGAGGAATCTGATGATGTAAGTCTTTCTGTGTCTGTTTATATTAACCTAGTCATTAAGCCTGTTTAGGTCAATGCTCATTCTCATCAGTTTTGTTTATTATGTGTGAGGTGTCGAATTCTGCTTGAATTCTCATCTGAGGCCTTTAACTGTTAATTTATTTTGCTTTGGTTTGTTGTATTAGTTTCTCATGTATGGGATTGGATTGTATGCTGGGAAGGTCACTGATTAATGGTTACTTCACAAACCTGCATTCAGTGCTATGTCTTCTTTATTGTATACGCTGTGTCAGCATATATTTGCAGTGTTTTTATGTTTCCCTGTCTGCTTATTTTCATTGCGCATTGTAACTTTTATCTTCTCACTTGCTGCAGGATATGGGCTTCAGTCTGTTTGATTAGATGATAATGGTGCATCTATGAAACTTCTGACTTTCTCGTCCCTCCTCTAGGTGCCCTAGTATTTTTGTTCTTTGGAGACTTACAGTTTTTCTCTATGTTCTTTATTTCTCCTTGTTTTGTGTTTCTTAGGAGATGAAAGTTGTGAGAAACTGGAACTTTTTCAATTACGTGAAATAGTTGGATTAATCTTCATCAATACATAGAAGTTATTCCATTAATTCAGAATCAAATTGTGTGTTGCTAATGGTGCTTCAATTTTTATCAGTCTCTGGTTTTCAATCAATAATTATATCCTTGATAAGCTAAAGGTTTGTGTGTTGATTTTCTTCAATTCTATTTTAGTTGGTCATGACTTTAAAGCTGCGTCTTGCATCATGAAATTGTTTTCCTACTTATTGTGGTAAATCACTTGTACTCTGTGGCTCTGGAAACAACTTTCACAAGTTGCTGGCAATCCCTTATAATAATTGATTCTGGTGATGCTTCATGTAACAGGGTTCGTGCCCATATATATTTGGTTTAGTTCAAATTATTTTGGTTTAGTTTCTTCTTCCAGTCCAACGAGAAAACTTGCTGAATTGAATTGTGTCAACCTGCAACCGCGCAATGTTGCCCTGGATGAAAATTGGTAGCCCTGGATGAAAAATGGTAAATTTGATACCTCCTCCCCTGCCATGACTTGTCTTGCCTTAAGGCTGAAAATTGATTTCACTTAAGGTATGTAGGGAATCTATTCTTGACAAGTGACGTGAGGATAACAGGAGTTTAAGACACCCGAAATGTGAATTCAATCAAATTCGTGAAATTTCTGAAGTTAGTATTCTCATTTTGCACTCTGCTGTTGAAGTGCTTATAAATTGTGAATGTCGACAGCGCCTCTGACTGTTGGATCTGATCCAGCTTCGGTAATAGTAATATTTAGGGTTTTTTCTGCCTTCTAAAACAAATATGGGCCATGAACATCCCTCCCCCCACGCACTCTCTCCCCCGCCCCCCCCGCCTCCCCCTGTGAACCATCTTTTTTCATCTTTTGGTTGCACGCACACCTGTCGGAACATATAAATTTAATCTCAGTTGTTCATGCTGTCGAAACTCCAACTCGGAAGGCAGAAAGTCTTTTATCACTTGCAAGAATAATGTTGTATTGGTTAGACTCCTGCGTATAATGGCAGCGTTCGGAATTAATTTATCTTGCTTATAATAATGTCAGAAGAATTGGTTTTGCAAGAGGTGAACTTCAAAAACAGGAAGATGAAACGAAGTTTATGAGTCGGAAAGAGGAAAACGGAAGATTGGTTTTACATTCGGTCTAGCCTAATACCTGAGCGTGGAAGTTGAGTGGACAAAGGGTTCAACCCAATTCAAATAGTTCTAAGTTTAGTTGGGTTTTAAAATTTTAAATATGAGTTTCAAGTGTTTTTGAGTTTAGGTGGATGTTGTTAAGTTTTGGGTTTAAAATGGATAAAGTAGATTTAGAATTGGTCTAATTTAAAATTTTAATTAACATTCAGTTAATTTAAAAGTATTAATTTTGAATTGAATAGTCGCAAATATGTACTATTACTATGTCTATTTTCTTATTTATGTCTATGTTTTGTACATTTAAATTTTTAATAAATTTTTAATTTGAGCCTGCTCCATTGATAGAATCTGAACGTAACGTATCTAAATAAGTTGTCAATAGATTTTCTTAACGCGGCATTCTCGTTTTCATTATCTAATTATGAATAATTAAAGAAAATAAAAAAGATATAAACATTGTTCGATTTTACTTTTATTGTTCTAGGAAAAATATTAGAGGAGAATACATTTTAAATATTTTAACGAGGAATATGGGGAATAAAAATATGCACAGTTTTTTGAAATAATTAATGCAATATTTTTTTAAAAATAAATCGCTTATTTCCTAAACAAACATTGTTTCACTGTAAATGCTTTTATCACATAAACTTTTGTTTGGTTAATGGTGTCGTATTATTTTTTAGTATATTAAAATAATAATAAAAATAATAATTAAAAGGATATAAATATTTAAGTGAATAATTTATTTTGAAAAAAAATATTGTGAGAAAATAAAAGATCTTTGTCTAAAAAAAATTGGCTCACCGCAACCAATTTATGTATAATCTTATTTCCACTTTTTTTGAAAAATAAAAAGTGAAATGACAAAACATAAATTTCTCTTCTGCTTCGGTGTCAAAGGTGGGTACAATAATAATTAATGGGAAAAAGACAAGGGGTAGTCCTTGCACAGTCATATTCATGCATAGCTGGCCTGCAACAAGAAGTTTTGCTGTACAATTTTATTTATTTATTTATTTATTTTTTATAGACGACTTAAATAGAGAGGATAGTGTGTAGATATAAATGCAATGACATTGTTCCACGCTTGAAAGAAAATTATGTGGAAAGTTAAGAATTCGAATTTAAATAATTTTTTTATAAACATAAAATTTATATAATTTATATTTTAATTATTTAATTTAATTTTTATAATAAAATAATATTATTTTATTAAAAAAATTAATTTATTATTATAAATTCTCAAAAAATAAAAAAAATTTAAACTTGGAAATAAGAGAGGCAAGCGACAAGAGCGAATGTGTTGTGCATGGTTATTAATTAATTAGTATAGAGAGTACAAACGTCAAAGTATAAAGGGTCAAGTTTAGTGATTTATCGTTGGATTTTATTGACTTTTCTGTCCGATTTTTACATCAAGTTTGATTTGAGTTTCAAAAGAGTCAGATTCTAAAGTCGGTGTGATTTTTAGGGGAGTTTCTTGGAAATGAATAGAGTGAAAATTGCCTTATAATGTCAAAAAAAATTACAGAATGTCGGGTTCACAGGAGAAAATAAATATAATTGTATGAAGAGACGTGATCATTTATTCGTTAAAGTAATACTAATGGAGATATCAGATATATCTATTTGTATGTCACTAGTTAATTGATTTAGTGACATTGTTATCGAACATATACGTGTGAGATTTGGAGTTTAGATCATAATAAATTCTAGCAATGCATATGTATGTATAAATAAAAAAATAAATTTTGAATAATAATAGTTGTTGTAATTTAGACACAATTAACCACCCAACAACTATATGTATACATATGTAAATTGCATAGATAGAGAGTGTGATCACTAACATTTTTAATGTAACTGCATTCATTATTTTTAAGTAAATTTCATGGTCTTCAACAAATAAAACTTAAATTTTGATTTAGACGTTGGAGGATTTTTTATTTTTATTTTTTGAAAAAATTGCAGCATCTCTTAAAATGTTATTTCTTATATGGTTTAAATTTGAAAATTGAAATTTATGAAGGTTTTATTAATGCAAAAATTCAGGTTTACAATAAAAACTTTCTAATCAAGTTCGAATTACTTATCATTTAATTTTTCGAGTTAAATTCTAATTTTTATAGAAAAGATAAAAATTATTCAAACTTAAGTCGAATTTCTATAAAAATTATTCAAACTTAAGTCGAATTCTCATGGGCCGGCTTTTATTATTTGATCTTGGTTGAGTTTTGGGATAATTTTAGCTTTCGTATTTCTAGCCATATATTATTAATTGTAGGGCTGTCAACGGGTTGAATTTGGATCGGATCTGTCATATTCGAATTCGAATCCGAATCCGATTAACAAAATTTATATCCGAATCCGACCCAAAATTCGATAGGATATTTGTTAATTAGTACCATATCCAAATCCGATGGATATCCGAAATCCGGTTAAAAAATCCGATCCGATTTCATTTTTTTCTTTTCTTGTTTTTTCCTTTTAAATTTTATAAAAATATTGTATTTATAAAGTAAATATATGTCATATTTGAATTTTTAACAACTTTTTATTATATATGAGTCAAAAAGTTAAATATTTGAATATTAAAGTCCTTTTTCACATTATATTAATGTATAGATAAACTATTATATGTTATTATATTTGATATTTTATCAATATCCCTCTTATTTTTTAGGTTAAAAAACTCAATATTAATAGTATAATATAGATGTTAATATAGATATTATGTCAATATAATATATAGATTTTATTTTAAAATATTATTAATATTATATATAAGAGTATTAATTTAATAAAAAATATTAAAGTTCGGATTCGGATCTTTAACGAATCGGATTGCTTAATTCCATATCCGATCCATTTATTTCGGATTTCGAATATTTATAATCGAATCTGATCCATCAAATATTTTAATCGGATAAAAATCCTAAAATTCAGATAGGATTCAGATCGAATTCGGACTAAAATCCGATCCATTGACAGCCCTAATTAATTGGTAGCTTTAATCTACCAAAATAAAAATTAATTTTCATTGCTTTTGAAATAATTTGTGCTTGTCCTCCTCACCTCGCATGTTGATACTACTGATATTGTCCTCTAAAGAAAGTCTCCTTTAATACTTTTTCCTAGTCCTTGCCATAAAAGTATGAATATTTAAATACAAAAGAAGGAAGAAAACACAGATAGCTGAATTGACAGCCACCAAAGAACATTGATACATACCACTTGGTGACAAAACCATGAAAGTTAGATCCATATTATGATCATGCTTGCTTTCAGGCTATAAAGACTTGTTCTTTCATTTTCAGGATGGAGAGAAGGGTAGGACTATAAATTTATGCATTTTTTTTTTCCTACTTCATAAAAATTCAATCTCATTTTTTCAAAATTATAATTTCTGGCCCCATCTCTATTTCTTCCTGTCAAAAGAGGAAAAACCTTGATATGAGCAGGTGGAATATTCTTTTAATTCGGGATCGAATTTTTGATAAGGTATGGTAAATCGAACGAACTTGAGAACACAAGCAAATTAAGGTTGCTGAGAATCATCTAATGAAAACACTTAGATGTCCAGGTCAGTTATAAATGAACAAGGATGGAAGGTAACTAATGCGTGTGATAGCGATTCTATTTTATGCATTTGGTAGATGCAGTAATCTCTTTATAGTGGTCCGATTCGGTATTTTTTCACGAATCAATGGTGCCACTTAATCGAATATAAATTTGACCCAAATATAAGAACACGAATTCCCCAATTTACTTGAGCATGTCTTGGTGGGTATTTTAGTAAATTCACAACTTCAATAATTCAATATGGGATAAATATTAATATTGTTTAGAAAAAGACTCTAGTTGACCTAAAAATATTACCATTGGAACGTGGGGTTGATGCTCAAATTAGGTGATGAACTTAAAATTAATTCTATTGTTTGTTTACATGAAGATGACAAAGTAGGTAAGTGAATGATGGATCAACAAGTCTTTTTATAACACAAACCAATGCATCACTCTCACTTTCTTGATAAGGAGATGAGGCCCTCTTTTTCTATACTCCTCTAGACCATTACATATATAACAATTATCAACTTATTATGATTTAAAAGGTCATTTAATAATCAACAAATGGGTGTTCCATGTGCTCCATGCCCTTCTCTTTACCTTTTTTGAGGTTCATCTTTATCCAACAAAAGGAATGGTTCCTAATTGTTCTCCTCTTGATTTCATGCTTTTCTTTTTTGCAACCATGCTAGATTTATTGTAATAAATTGTCTTTGAGAAATGGATCTTGATATATTTTGAGCTTAATTTGTATAATCTTAGTAAATCTTGTTTAATTAATGCATTGTTTTACTTGAAAATGAACCAACATCATTTTAGTGAAATGAATTGAAGAACACGCTCTAATTATTAATATTTTGGTTGTGTATCGGGATTTTTGATTTAATAATAACTTCATAAATCTTTTTTTTTTTTAACCTAAATTCTACACCAAAATAAGAAGTAGGCATCTTTTTAATTGAAATCTTTTGATCCTTAAATCAGTAAACAAGCTTTAATTGCTAGAAAGAAAAAAAAAAAGAAATTTGGATGAATGAATAAAAATAGCAAACTTAATAGCATTAGGAAAATAGAGAACATACCTTTTTTTCTGTGCTCATTTTAGACGTAATTGATGGAGGGTTATGTTGAATAGCCACAAAATGTTATACTTGAATAGAACATGTATTTTTGAAAAAAAAGATGCAAATTGACATATTTATTAGTATTACTTGTACAAATATACATATATATATATATATATCTTTTTGTTTAATCATGATCATTCTCTTATATAAATTTATCATTTCCTAAATTTTTTTAGCCTTATAGTCCAACTTTTACTAACTTAGTCCACTTTGGGAAGACATATATCCCAAAAGATTTATTAAAATTTCGAATTATATTTAATATTAATATTAATTTATTTTAAGTTAAAAATTCACATCCACATTAATTTCCAGAAATAAAGCTTGATCTTTAGATTTTCGGTTCGTGCTAGCCTAACTAAATTACATAACCACATGATATTTTACTCGCAAAGTTTATAAAAATAACTTAATTAAATCTTAGCCTCATACCTATTACAAGTATTAATGTGCTAAGTATATATTACTTTGCTCAAATTAGAATTGAAATTATCTTTCATTATTAGGTGATTTGAAAATATATCTTGATAATCGTAACTTAAAAAAATATTAACTATGAAAAAATAAATTTGAGTTGATCGAAGTTGACTCGTTTTTCAAATATCCAAATTATAAAAATAATGCAAGCTTAGGACAAAATGGAAATCAATATTTTGCATGTTGGATTACGTAGAGTCCCATGATTAATATAGACAAAAGCCAAGTTGGTACTTAATGAGGTTAGTTTATTCTAATTACTTTTGAGAAAAAAAGAAAAGGAGTAAAAAAAGGCTGTGGTCAAAGTCCACCAAATGGACAGTCTGAGAAAATGAAAAATGCCTCACGTGGTGGACCGATGACTTGCACAACTTTCATGCAACCTCGACTTGATTTTGAACAAAGTGGGTCCTAATAATCCCTCATTATTGAAATTTTCAAATCAAATCTCTTCTCTTAATCCTCATTACTATTATCCTAATTGACCACACCTTGATTTATTCTGCCACATTTAATTTTCATAAATTTATTGTATTTAAATTGAAGGGTTTTTTTTATTTATTTATATACACGCACGTATATCAAGAGTTCATTTGGACTCGAACTCCCGACCTCCCACATAATATGAGAAACTTATGTCACTGGACCACATACCACTCGACGTATTTAAATTGGAGGGTTTATGTTGAGTAATTCGTGAGCTAATCACTTCTATGATTGATGTGTTTCAACTTGTAATACAACCATTGTCATTGGTCAGTGTGGTTGAGTTTATTAATTATTAATGATGACAATTTATATACAATTCTTTCATGCTGACCATCTTTTAACAATGACAAACTGTGTAAATTTCATATCACTATTTAATTAATTGTGAAATTATAATTATAACTAAACAAAACTTTTTGCCGCTAAATAAGTACAATTAATAATAATTTTGGTATAATATCACTTGATACCTTGTCTCTGACATTTTGTTTCTTGTAGTACCTGAGAAATTTGTAAAAGTTTCAAACAAATGTTGGCATAATAATGGAGACATCGAGCAGCCCTGAGGGTCTACTATTTAACCTAACCCTCTGTAGCGGCAAAAGCCAGTATTGGATCCTAGGAAAGAAATATTAAAAAAGCAATATTGGGGTCGATGACCGCCTTCAGATCGACTACCTCAAGACTCCATACTAACTCACAAGGATGACCGCCTTAAGCTGTCTCTAGAAGGTAGAAGCATTTCTCCAAGATCGACCACCCTTGGATTGATTCATAAGACTTGGTTTATCAACTTCGACCATCCAAAGTCCATGCGCTATTGGTTGAGTTCAATGCTGCATTTGCCTATCACATGATTATTGCATTAAATGCATCATTAATATTTTATCAGATGTTACTATATACATTTAATAGAGACATCAATTATCTCCATCCACATTTAATATCATCGAAAAGTTGTATCACCTAACAGATGGTTCCCCACCATACTTGTTGGCAATTTCCAAAATGACTAAATTAATGTATTCGTGACTTAGTAGAAATCACACACTATTATTAGAGTTATGTCGTCTTTTCGATCCTACTCTTAATCTGTTATGAAATTCGACTTCACTTATTACTCAAATATATTTTAATAACTAAATTTATCTTTTTATGCTTTTGTAAATCTCTTCACTTACTCAATCCAATTTAAACATAGAAAAATTTTAATTCACGACCACCTCGACAAATCCAATATCTTCCTATTTCAGCTCAAGAGACCTTGTTCCAACCATCCCAACCTCAACTAGACATCCACACACACACACAAAACAAACAACATTATCACGACAAACTCTAATTTCACTGATGTCTTAATTCGTACAATCATGCAAAGAATTTTTTTTTTTTTTTGAGAAATTTGAAATAGAATGCGGAATGCAAGTGTATGCATTCCGTCCACTATTGAGAAATCAAATAAGCAGAATGCCAATTGTCACACGTCTATTACCGTCAAAGGTTCCACAAAGCAAAAATCTGTTACCAGTCAATAGTTGACCATAGATATCTATCTCGCGTGGCAAATAATTGAGGCCCCCAAACCAAAAAGATTTTAAATGTAAGTGTTGTGAAAAATGTGGTCCATTCAATGTTTGTGCATGTAAAATTAAAACGTAATTTTATTAGTTAGTTATAAAATTTCACTGATTCAATTGTTATATTTTGATATCTTCTTTCACCAAAGTATTTTTAACTTATCTATTTCCAAAATTATAATGAAACGTTTTCTGAAAACAAAATGAAGATTTTGAAAGTTTATTTTAAAAGTATGATCAAAGATAAAATATTCATTTTTGAAGACATTTTCACAAATAATATTGAAAACTAAGTCAAAGAAAATATTTATCAAAGTAAAAATATGAAAATATTTTGAAGAAATGAATTTAAAGATAAAAACGAATTATGCTAGTTGTTTTTTATGGATCCATAAAAAACAACTAGCATAATTCTCATGCCATTCCATCTATAACAATGAATATATTTATATAGAATAAAATATTTGTCTGTTTTAAATATGATAATTAGCATATTATCATAAAATGTTATGCAATAAATTATCTTATTAATATTGAAAATAATTACTTTTGTAGTCTAACATAATAAAACTCTTCATATAGTTTTTTTATAAAAGCAAGTGGAGAAAGAGAAAGAAGAAAGAAAACGCATAGTACTCTAGTAATTTATTAATCACCGTATCATGATAAAATATTAGATATATATATTTTTAAATAAGGTTAAAAAGGAAAACATTTTTTAAAATACACTTTTTTTCCCATCTAGAATCATCATAATCTTTTTCTTTTTTCTTTTTTTTTTTAAGATCTTGGTTCGTGGTCCATATATCTTGCTAATAATATGGTCTTCTTTTTTTATTGTTATTTTTTCATTATATATATATATATATATGTGTGTGTGTGTGTGTGTGTCAAATAGATGAATAGTTGCAGGGCTTGTATTTAATGCTGCAAGCCAAAAGAGTACCAAGTTGTTGTCGAGAATGAAAGTAGATCAAAAGCACCTTGTAGTTTATGCTTTGGAATCTCTATCCAATCTCATATTTTATTTTCTATTTAAATTTTTTATATTTATATTAAGTATATCTGATTTTTAATTAATTAGTTTTGTAAAAAAATATTTAATATACATGTATCATATATTTATAAAATGGAATAGGAAATAGAATAGAAAATAAAATAGAAGATCTAAATCTATAATTTTCTTACCTAAAACATTAATATTTTTTAGTCAACACAAAGAATTCCACCGATTTTTCGACGAGCAATTTGATTTTCCATTTTATGTTGAAGAAATTTTTTATGCATCTTTCTTTCGCTCTTTTCATATCTATTTAATTACACATGCAAAATAAGTCATTAAGTCAGCTATTAAATTGATCGAAATAATTTGAGTAGGTTTGGATAAAATTTAAATTTTTTTTTATTGAGTTCAAGCTTAAAAATAATTTTTAAGCTTGATTGACAATAAATTTTGGAGAGGAAAATGAAGAGTATAAAATGATGAATTAATATAAGCATTTGCAACCACAAAATATTATATTAATGTTTTTAGAACCAAAGATAGGAATAAGGTTGAATGTTGCAGGTTGTTGAAGGGTAACAATCACAAAATTCGCAAGTTGAGATGTGGGAAATTTCTGCATGATGCAATAGGGTTTCGGCAAATTTTTTTTTTTCTTATCGAATTCAAGCTTAAAAATAATTTTTAAGAAAGCTCGTAACTTTTTCTTCTTTTTTTTTTTCTTCATATTTTATATATCTAATTTTATTGTTAATAATAGTGAAATTTATTTTTATTATTACTATTTTTGTTAGCAACAAAATGGAATTTATTGATAAATTTATACATATTAATATAGAATTGAAAGGATTTATTAATATAAATTAAAAATAATTGTTGTGTATTATAATAAAATAAATATGAATTATAATGATATGTTATCTTAATTGTTGCATACCAAGTAAAATATTAAAAATATTTAAGAAAATAATAATATTATATATAATCAAAAAAATAATTCAAACTAATTTAAGTATTATTTTTTTAACTGAGCTCAAATTTATTTAATTAAATAATTATGATTATATATAATCAAAAAAATTATTCAAACTAATTTAAATATTATTTTTTTAACCGAGCTCAAATTTATTTAATTAAATAATTATGAACTCAAAGCCTCAACCCCTATGCAGCCTTGTATTTAACTTTGCTAATTGTAACAAAAATAAATAAATAAAATGCTTTCCAATCTAGAAAGTTCACCTTCTATAAAGACAATTATATAATCTCAAAAACGAAAAAGTATGCAAATTTCACTTAATAATGATAAATAAATTGATTTAAGGTTAATGAATAACAATTTTTCTACATTAAAAATACAAATTTCGATCAAAATCTATCAATGTTATTAAAAAATAAATAAAATAAAATCCTACCAACAAATTTGATGACTATTTCCAGTTCCTGTCAAATTCACACCAATAAATAAATATGCAGTTTAGGAAAAAGGAAAATAATGGTTAGCTGCAAAATTAAATGTTTGTACGTGACAGCACATGACCCACCAAAGTCAGTTTTTGTATTTTCCTATTATGAAAATACAAACTACCACAAAAATCAGGCCTATCCAAATAACACCCCACCCCCACCCCCTTTTTTCCAAAGTTTCTTTTCTTTTCTTTTCTTTTTTATTGAGAAGTCAATTTCCAATCATTAATATGGTTTAAATATATTTGCCTGGAATAATTAAGCATAAGAATTAATTAATTTATGGTATATAATACAACAAATATATAATGATTATTTTTGGCAGACATGCCCTTAGGTTCATGAATTTTGTTTAGAGCATGTGAATCACGTGGACGTAGAAATTTGATTGCGAACTAAGAAAGTGATTTTGGACTTATAAGTAAGAATAAATTTAGATTCATACTATGAGAAAATGGATTTCATCGCTTTCAAAATTTTTAATTTTAGTAATATATTTTCTCAAAACATCAATATACATATATATATATATATATATATTCATAAAATTATAGGGAATGTTTGGTTATGTTTCCCCATAACAAATTTTGTTTGGGGAAACATAATCAAACATATCCTTATTTTACCTAAAAAAATTTCATCGTTTAATATATACATATATACATATCATATATATTTTATTATTATTATTCTAATAATAAAAAATCACTCATTTTTATTTTCACCTAAAAACCAACAAAAAAATATTAATTTGACTGTTATAATAAAAAATATCTTCCCCAAAATACAAACAAATATATTAAAATACGATTGTTACATTTTCTAATAATTTATTTTTCCAAAACACATAATCAAATCACACAGAAAACATAACCAAACATTCCCATAACATTTTTAGCATTTTGTCCTGAAAGGACGTTGATGGCTTTGCTGCATCTTTGTGATCAACGCATAATTGAGTTAAATTAGTGCTATAAATTTTATAATTTTAAAAGGGAATAGAGTTTAATGTTAAAATTAAATTTTTTAAAGGGATGGTATTTGAATTTATTAATTCCCAATTATATTATTATGATATTGTATTGAATACTATTTTATTTAAAAATATTTAAATTGTTAATATCACTTAAACATTTACTATCTTTAGAATGTTAAAGCAAAATTAGAGGGAAACTAATTTTGAAAATGTTTAGACACGTAAAGGTCCAAAAATGATATGTTTGTTTGGTTAGTCGGCAAATTTCAAATAACCATAACTTTAATTTATAAAGCATATACTTGTATGAGATGGATCTGTTCCCCTAATTTACCGCAGATAGTCAGTCAATAAAAAAATTATGCTATTTTAACATTTAAAATTTGAAGTTATTTTTATAAATCTTCATGTTTTATATGATAGGTTCACGTCCCATATGTGGTTTAAATTTTTTATTTTTATTCTTGTTTTATTTTATAAAACATGTCAATTGAATTATTTTTTTAAAAAAAATGTAATTATAAATTATTTATGATCGATAAATATTTATAACAATAAATAAATAAATAAAATGAGAAATAGAGTAAATGATCCAAATGCAATCATGGTCTAGGCACCGCACGACCATGTGTTATATCAAGGACATGGATTTTTTTGTATAGAATTTATGGAGAATATCTCATTTAATGTTTTGAGGAGACCTAATTGTAACGTTGAAATTTTAAGGAAGTTGAGGCTTTGTTTGGTTATATTTCTCCAAAATAATATTATTTTGAGAAAATATAATAAAATATATCTCAATTTTTCTCTAAAATACATATTTTTCAATATATATATATATATTATAGATTATATATATTTTATTATTATTTTAATATTAAAATAATCACCAAATTCTATTTTCACCCCAAAAATCTAACAAAAAATCATTGATTTGACAGCTACAGTAAAAAATATCTCCCCCAAAATATAAACAGACAAACAAATTTTTTTTTTTTTCACATTCGCCAATAATTTATTCTCCCAAAATACATAATAAACAATAATAAAATCAAACAAAATATATAACCAAACATAACCTGAGTGTATTTTATCGTTTATAGTGCATTGTAATAATTAAAAAGCTTGCTGATTATATCAAATTACCTTTTATGTTTTCCAATAAAATAATTGAGATAAAACACAATATATATATATATTTAGATAGAATTATCAGTGATATCTAATTTTTTAATTATCAATTGATTTGTATCATTAAAATGAATAGCAAATGAGACAAAAAATTAACATAAGATAATGGTTATTACGAAGAACTAACGCTTTCATAAAAGAAAATTCCACCCTCTAAATGCGCGAGTACAAATCCCTGTACATATTCTCGCGCGTAGCTGTAACCGACAATACATCATAACATTGACAGGTGGGTTTACCGGGAAAATTCATTACTACATACAAAATCCTCACCACACTTCTTCAAGTTCTCAAAACTCTGAACCCCCACACAGCCACACTGCCCTCTCTTGCGCTCCCTGCTGCTCTCTTTCTCTCTCTCTATCTAAAACTCATTGAGTCTCCTCCGAGTCTTCCGAGCTCCTGACTGGTGAGTCTCTAATGGAGGTCGAAGCTCACACGCTCTCCACTTTTGATCTCAATTCCAGCAACATTCCTGCTTTTCCGTTCAGAAACCACTCCGAATTTCTGATCTCTGACGTGTCCGGATCCTCAGGGGTGGCTCCAGAACTGCAGAAAGTGACTGATCAAATGGCCGAGAACGGTGGCGAAGGGGAGGCAACCGTCGCTCCGCCGAGTCCCGCGTCTGCTCTGACCAGATGTCCGTTGAGTGCGGCGATGAAACTTCAGAAGGTTTATCGGAGCTATCGTACTCGACGCATGTTAGCTGACTCCGCTGTGGTTGCTGAAGAACTATGGTACCATAGTGTCTTTCTTTTTTCCCCTTAAAAAATTGCGTTAACTTTACGACGATGAAGTCATGAGTATGTTTTATTCGCGGGCATAATCTGATCACTGATGTTCTACTTAAGTTATTTTGTGTTTTTTTTTTATTTTTTGGATTTACACTCATGCAGAAAGTGTGTAATAGAAAAGTGTAATTATTGTTTTTGCCTTGGTAATTTCTCTCTGTTTTTCTTTTTTCTTTGGTAATTGTTGTGAATTTTTTTTTCGTTTTGAAAAATGAAGGTGGCAAGCGCTAGATTTTGCACGATTAAATCACAGTACAATCTCATTTTTCAACTTCCTGAAGCCAGAGACAGCTGCGTCGCGGTGGAATCGTGTCCGATTGAATGCTTCGAAGGTATATCCATAAGATTATTTAAATATGTTCGTAATATTTCTCTGCTATTTGTCTCATAATTAAAAATAAACTGAAAAGTTAAAAAAGAAAGAGACAAGCATGAGTTAAAACAGTAAAATTAGCAAGGGGGACTTGAGCTTAATTGTGTGGTTGTGTTTATTTTACTAAAAGATTTTGTGTACAGGTGGGCAAGGGTTTGTCTGAAGATGCCAAGGCACAAAAGTTGGCTTTTCAACACTGGATAGAAGCTGTGAGTTGCTCTTTTTCTTTTTCCCCTTCCACGTACAAACATAATTTATTAGACTATCATTTGGTTTGAAATATGGCCACGCATTATGTTAATATGTCTTGAGATGTTTGATTTTGGTTGCCCCTTATTTGATCTAGATTGATCCGAGGCACCGTTATGGGCACACCTTACATTTCTACTATGATGAGTGGTGTAAAACAAAATCTGGTCAACCCTTCTTCTACTGGTGAGAAATTTTGAACTACTTCTAATGGCTACAGATTTCATATTTTTAATTTTTCTATTGTTCTTGAACCACGTACATGATATTTACAATTTCCACGGTGCGTCGTCTGAGGTGGTCAAACATGTTGGCTGCGAGTATCCGTCCAGCATTTGAAATATTAAAACCATACCATTTTGCTGTTAGTTGTACGAGATAGAATATTAATCCCATGATGAAAACATCTCATCACAAATTGCTGGTTGATATTTTTTCAAAAAAAATTGAGTTCATTTTCAAGAAAGATGTGATGAGGAAGTTGGTCAAATTTGTATCAATATATTTTTTTTCTCCACGGCTATTCCCATCTGTAGTGGTTGGGTGAGGTGGGGGGATGTTTATAATCTTGTGAAAGCATAATTATATAGAATGAGTTACATAACTAATTATCAATTTTCTGTAATGTGAAGCCGGAAAACATTAAGACCTTACTGTTATAAATTGTATAGGTTGGATCTTGGAGAAGGCAAAGAGGTTGATCTTAAAGAATGCCCAAGATCAAAGCTTCGTCAACAATGCATCAAGTATCTTGGACCAGTATGTTATCAATGTTCACAAGTTACTAGTGCAATCACTCTAGTGGTGTCTTCACTTTATTTTCATTTCACTAACAATCTGTTCTTGAAATCTCTCTCTTGGGATTGGGCTCGTTCCATTTTGAATATTATTCTTAATTGTCTTCCACATTTGCTCTGGTCAGAAAGAGAGAAAACTCTACGAGTTCATTGTTGTTGATGGGAAAATTTTGCATAAGTTAACTGGAAAGCCTCTTGATACAAACGGAGGATCACCAGGATCGAAATGGATTTTTGTGATGAGCACCTCTAAGAGACTCTATACTGGAGAGGTAAGCTCCTATAGATTAATTAGAATACCTGTCTAATGTTTCTCTTCATCTACCATTTCTTACTTTCTAATTCATCAAAACATTTATGTTGTAATGAGCTCCAGAAAAAGAAAGGATTATTCCATCATTCCAGTTTTCTTGCTGGAGGGGCTACTGTAGCTGCTGGAAGGCTCATGGCAGAGGATGGAGTGCTTAAGGTACTTTCTGGAATGTTGCCATTATCATATTTGTTTTCTGTAAGACAAACCTGTCTGTTGCATTAGCTAATGCTGAAAGTTATATTAGCATCTCATCTATGGTTCTACTCAGGCTGGCAAGGAGTCTCTTGCAACATAGGGGAGGGGGAGGGGTGGGGGGGGGAGTACTTATCCTTTGGTTAAGGGAGGAGTATGGCTAAACCCTTTTGTTGTCTGGTGTTGAAAGGGAAGAAGAAACAACCCCTTCTCTTTATTTGGTACAACCTGAAAGTCGAGGGTGGGGACAAGCTTGAGTTATAATTTTCAATCCCTCCAGCAACTCTCACTAGTCAGAGGGTTAGAAAATTGTACGTGAGGAAGGATTGGATCATCCCTCCTATTCCCCTTCCCATCCATCTTCTTTCCTACAAAATAAAAAGAACGGCGTGCACCTTCAAATCCTTCACGTCCTCTGTCCTGCTCTAACAACTCCTGCCAAAACATGCTCTAAATGCATTCGTGCTATGTTGACCAAGGTTCTGTGTGGTCAATTTTCTGTTATATTACAGAATATTTTTTGGACTCTATTCTGTGCAGCAACTATATGTTTGTGTATCAAGTATGGAGAGAGAGAGAGAGAGAGAGAGAGAGTCTATGATTCTGTATCTGCAATTGCAATTGCAATTGCAAGGCCCACCCTGAACCCTTTGTGAAATTCTATTAGTATATCTCTAGTATAGATTGTCTATAATATTGACCTAATGCAATCACCTTTTTTATGCTTTGCAGTGTATCTCAGCTTACAGCGGACACTATAAGCCAACTGATGATAGCCTGGACAGCTTTTTATCATTTCTCAAGGAAAATGGAGTCAACCTGGATGAAGTAGAGGTACAACACTGCTTATGTTTGGTTAACTATTCTGTTGCACAGTATCATGATTCATGCTCTTTAATTGGGCCTACTGGTGAGGGGGAGGGATGGATTTGTGGAGGCGGTTCGGGCTACGCCTACTGCTCCTATTGATTTTATTGGACAGAAATTGTAAAATGCATGCATTTTAGTCTATAATTTTTCTTGTGATGCAACTTATTATATATTATTCTGATTCTTTGGTGAGTTTCTTCAGTTTTTCACACAATCATGGCTTCTAATATTTGTGTAAACTGCATGACATGGACGATAACATTGCAAAATTGCCCCAGAGAGATTTATCCTTTCTTTTGGAGTTCTGTTTTTAGTGTTTCACCTAACAGTGTTGTCCTTTTGTGTCCTTTTATCAGATACGCAAAGCCAATGAAGACTATGAGAGTAGTGAATATGGAAAACTGTCTCTAGAAGCGGCTATATCTCAAGTTTTATCAACATCAGATTCTGTTCCATGTGATCTTCCAAATGAGGAGGACCTGTCTTCAGAAACAACTGAAGCTCCTAAGCCTGAGACTAAAAATGAGTATAAGAGGACTCTCTCTGGTGGTCTTCAGAGTCCCAAAGCCGATGTGCCAAGGACAGCAATACTGCAGAGGATTAACTCCAAGAGTGCTGCAAGATCGTATCAATTGGGCCATCAACTCTCTATCAAATGGTCTACGGGTGCTGGCCCCAGAATTGGTTGTATTGCTGACTACCCCGTGGAGTTGAGGTTACAGGCTCTGGAGCTCACTAACCTCTCTCCTCGAAAGTCTCTGCCAACATTAACCCCCAGGAGAATTGGTGCTCTGGTGTCACCATCTGCTTGTCCATCAAATCGAGGCAATGACTATATTGAAGCTCTTGCTAACCTATCTCCACAAATGTCTCTGCCACCATTAACACCCAGGACGGTTGCTGCTCTTGTTTCGCCTTCTGCTTGTCCATCAAGTCGAGGCAATGATGATATAGAAGCTCTCCAAAATAAACCTTAATTTGTGCTTTTCATCTAAACCCTCTGTGGCCAATGTTCTGTTATAGTTATCTGCCTTGTGCTGCTGTAAGCAGTCCTATCGTAGTTTAACCTGTGCTGTTTATTCCTAGTATCAGTTGCCCTTTTAGGAACTGAATGCAAGTAGTTTGAAACGGTATCTCTAGCAGTTCGTTTTCTTCCAATAAATAAAGGTCTAAGCCTCATTTTAAGCTATTAAAGTAGGAGGAAAGCTTGATGGATATGTGCAATTTCTTATAAAAATAATTGATACTTGACATGTATTCACTGTGTTAAATAACTGCATATAAACGTGCTTTATAGTATTATAATTATTAAAGCGATCTCTTGTTTGACCATTCCCAAAATGTAAACTGCTTTTAATGATACGCTTTTCTATCGCTTTGTAATGGTCCTAGTTGGTTCCTATTAAGAATGGATTTTTATTGGGAGCTTATCTCACATAAAATATGCGGGTACTTGACAACATGAAGTTTAGATGACCCACCTTACTAGCTACCTTTTGAGGTGTGGTGTATGTAAGGATCATGATAATTGTTGGGATTTGATTCGGTTATCGAGAGATTAAATTTGATTAGAATTAAATTTTTTTTTGTATTGGGTTTTTAATTTTAGGTGAAGTAGTCAAGTAATTTTCTATTACAAATAGAGGTGTTTATTTGATTACTATGGAGGACACTTGTGGAACTCAAGATGTGATACTCATGTGGTAGTTATTGTGAGTACGAGTGGGGTAATACAAAAGGGTAGAGTGAGTATCTCTTTTGTAGTTATGATAATGGTTGTACAAGGGGTTTTCGACTTGAGTTTGGGCATGTGAAATTTAAGGGTTGGCTTGTACTGATGAAATTCTATCATAATTGAAGAAAGAAAACTCACGTGGAGATAGGTGAAATTTACCGAACCACGTAAATTTGTGTCTGTTTTATTTTTCTATCTGTTGGGTATTAAGTTTGTCATCAAATTTGTGAATTCTTGATAAATTAAATCCCATGCCTAAATTGCTTCTGTTGTGCTCCAACAAACTGGTATCAGGGCTTTTGGTTGGGGCTACAAGTTGAGATTTAATTTTTCGATGATAGGCAATGTTATTGGCAAATTACTTCACGGTTCAAAATTTTGTTGGCAAAGGGAATTTCACTCTTTGGCAAGGAAGAGTGGAGGATCTCCTAATTCAACAGGGCTTAGCAGTGGCAGTGAAGGAAAGGTAGGAGAAACCGATAGATATGAAGGATTTACAGCGGGAAGATTTGATTTTGTATTGCAGACAACATTATCATTAATGTTGTGGAGATGATTGGATTTTGGATTTCGAATGCATAATGCGTGTTTGCTCCATGGAGGATTATTTTTGATTCACTTCAATCATGAAAGATAGGTAATTTGTCTTTGTACGATGATTCTACTTGGAGAGTCATGGGTATTGGAGTGGTGAAAATCAAAGTAGCTGTTGGAGCAATTCGTACTTTAGGTGGTGTGACATATGTTTTAAAGACACGGAAGAATCTAATTTCCTTGAGCCAGTTGGATTCCAAGGGTTGTGAATATTCACTGGAGGTGGAGTCCTAAAAGTCACACATTAGGTTGTACATGTGCATTGGCTGGGATGGGTTAGTTGATGCCAAGACCTTACTAATTCGGCATGTGCAGTGGTATCTTTGAAGGCCAATGGAATTTGGTTTGCAATGGAGTCATGAACAATTGCTGAGATGAGAAACCTCGTCAGGGTGGAAATTGTTGGGATTTGACTCAATTATCGAGATACCAAATTTAACTAGAATTAGGGCTCCTTCTTGTATTGAGTTTCCTAGTTCTAGGTAAAGTAGTTATATAATTTTCTATTATAAATAGAGGTGTTTATTTGATAACTATGGAGGACACTCGTGGAACTCATGATATGATACTCATGGGGTAGTTATTATGAGTACGAGTTGGGCAATATAAAGGGGTGGAGTGAGTATCTCTTTGGTAGGTATGATAGTGGTTGTACAAGGGATTTTTTACTTGAGTTTGCGAATGTCAAATTCAAGGGCTAGCTTGAACTGAGGAAATTCTATCATAATTGAAAAAAGAAAACTCTCATGGAGATAGGTGAAATTTACCGAACCACGTAAATTTGTGTGTGTTTTATTTTTTTATCTGTTGGGTATTAATTTTGTCATCAAATATGTGAGTGTGATTTGTGGATTCCTGATAAATTAAATTTCATGCATAAATTATTTCCGCTGTGCTCCAACAACAGTTTTACCAAATTAATCTGAGGGGGACTTTATATAATTATGTCAAACTTGAAGGAGGATAGATGTAAAGAAACTAAATTAAAATTTAATTAGCATTCTTAACCGTAAATTATCAACAGCCTCTTCTCGCTTTCTTGCCCTCTAGATAAACTCAAACTGTAGGGAAGTGTGCATGTAGAAATGTATATGTATGGAGACTTCAAGATATATATAAATATATATATATATATATATATTGGTATTAGTTTTTAAAATATTTAACAATTAAACAAAGCTTAAGATTTTAAATAAAATTTTGTTACCTCCATGCATATAATTTTTCTGTTTACTCGTTGCCTGTCATTTGACCCTGGAGATAGTTTAAATTCATGTGACGATTTTTATAATTTTTGTCTTTTATTTGTTTTATTTCTTACCTATAGCTTTTGTTATTTTATCTATGTTTGTCTATTTTAGCAAATTTCTTTGGTGGATTTCTTTTAAAAATATCAACTCAAAAAAACTTGCCAAACTTAACGTAAAACGTTACAAAAAATCAATAAGTGCAACTCGACATATAGAAAATTATTTTACTGATAAAAGAAATATATTTTGGATCTTTTATTTTTAATTGGTATTTCATTTTCTATAAATGTATATGGCAAAGTGTACATATCCACAATAATATTTTTTTTTTCAAAGAAAGAAATCTAATACACTTAATATGTATCTATAAAGTGAAGTTGAAGATAAAATACCATCGAAATGGAATATTTGAATTGGGTGAAAAAAAAAGGTCCAATTAGGTAAATCCAATTTTATATAAAAGAAAAATTCCTTATGAATTATGGGTTTTTGTATAAATTCAAAGTATTGCAAAGGTTCTTTCTATCCTATTGTTTTCATGATTATCATGGTAAAATTTTGAACGTGACTACTTTCCATTGAGGCAAAATGTCTATTTTAGGAGTTGAGGTGAGAGGGGAATAAAGTGCAAAAGGCAAAGCAATACATATATCCATCCACCGCAATCGAAATTCTTGACGAATCTTAAGACTCGCATGTCTCAAGATCCACCAAGTAAAACCCCATCATCACTAGGACTGCATCCAACCATAAACGCCACTATCGCCACTCTCTCGACAAGATTCTTCGGTCACCATTAATTGAGTAATTTTTGACTTAATAATATTAATTTTACATATAAAATATAAGGTGGAGAGTTCAAATCTGATAAATACTTAACATCCGTGTGAATAAATAAATAAAGTTCCATGGTCACCACCACTTTACTTCTCTTTTCCTTCTTTTTCTTGGGTTGTCTTTGTTTGTATTTTAAAGAATCTTTTCAAATTTTATTATTAGAAGTTTGAAAATTATTTATTATTATTATTATTATTATTATAAAAAAATATTGTTTGTTTTTATTTCTGGACATTCCTTATCATGTCAATTGTCATTTTATATCATTAATTAAAATAATATAGATTTGATATAAACTATTCATAAATTATTTTAAAATGATTAAAATATACAAAGATTTTACAAACAATATAATTTTTCATGTATAAAAAATTATTCGAATACATTTTCATCTTGATAGAAAAATTAATAATTACTCTTTTAAATATAAAAAATGTTAAGGCTTTGTTTGGTTATGTTTCTCCAAATATATCTCTATTTTTCCTCCAAAATTCACATTCTCCAATATATACATACATATATTATATATTTTTTATTCTTATTCTAACATTAAAATAATCACTCAATTCCATTTTCACCCAAAAAACCCAACAAAAAAATATTGATTTGACTGTTACAGTAAAACAAATCTCCCCAAAACATAAATAAGTATACCAAAAAATAACTTTCATATTCTTCAATAATTCATTTTCGCAAAACATATAATAAACACATAATAAAACCAAACAAAAAACATAACCTAAAATTTGGAATTTCAGTATAAAAATACAACCAAACAATATCTTCCAAGAGAACGGAAAAATTACATTGACCTCTAAAAGAAGTGAGAGTTAAAAGAAAATAAAAACACAAAAAAAGAAAGAAGAAGAACTGAGAATAAAATTATATTACATTTTAGAGTCCCTGAATTAATTTTTTTTCCAAAATATAAGTCGAATCCCTCACGTGCAGCGCACGTGTCCGAGGTCCGAGGATAAAAGCGCGTTTGCCAGAAATGGCCATTCCCACACTTTTCATCCTATATTTTGAAGGAATTGGATAAGTGAAGAATAATCGATAAAGATCCATGGAATATTTTTAAAACTTTATTCCCCAAAAACATGGAATATTCTTAAAACTTTATTCCCAAAAAACCGTTCCTCGTCGCAGGACTCACAATTAGGAATCAAAAAAATATATATGTATTTTTTGTATTTAGGAATCAAGCAAAATTTAAATCAATTTTACCAATTAGGAATTGCAATATTATTTCCCCCTAAGTACCTCGTTTGAAATTCAAATTCACAATGAATCTATTTTCAAATACAAAAACTTGCTATTGTATATTTATATGGGCATAGTAAATATATAACTTGGAAGTACTAAAATGTGCACAATGTCTATCATCTATATAAGTTAATTTTAATTATTACCAATGTTATGCTTTTATTCAATAATAAACATATAATTATTCAGTGTTACTATTCACGAGAACAATTAAGTACATCAAATATTAAAATTAATTAAATCTAATAACTATTTTATATCAAATTGTAAATCCAATATAATTACAAGACAATTATGAAACTGGAGTGGTACCCATATGATAATGTATATTTGAGATTGTTTAGGGAAAATCTAGAGAAAATGTGTAAGGTGGATTATGATATGAAATCTCTTTCTCGAGCTAGTCGATGGTGCGCAAGTCGAATCTACAATAGAAAAGAGAGCATGCCAAGCTTGTTGAGTGGCCCTCAATTAAGGCACTTCAATGCTTCAATTAGATTGAGTAATAGAGGGTAAAGTAAGAGAATAAAAGGGCAACATGAGTAGTTGAGAATATACATGTAGCATTTATGAAAGAGGATACTTATAATAAATGATGAATCTTGAGAGTTGGATGTTGAAATGATCATTAGCCCCCAATAACAAAACACAACTTCTATTAGATTTTTAGGGTACTTGAGGTCTTTTATAAAGTAGCAGCCGACATGCTTTTGGCTGTTTGGAGGATATGGTGGCAGTCTAACGCATTAAATATGAAGGAGATTGGCAAACAGTAAATTAAATTTGGACAGAACAGGAAAATAATAATAATAAATATAATGGATGATGATTGACTGAAAATAAACAATTTATTAAATGTGGTCGCTGATGCCAGATTCAAGAGATTTTGACCTCATAAGATCGATATGAATGTCCCTAAACCCCTATTTGAATTCTATCTATAGCTTCATGACTGAATTTGATCATCCAAAAAGTTGACTTGGGAGCGATCGACCCCTCAATTTAATCTAGCTTGTAGGTGGGCAGCTTGATTATGGGGTCAACGGTCAGACTTCGAATTGAAGGGCCCAGAGAGTCTGCCTTCGTAATATGTTAGCCCTTGATGTGAGGTTTCGGGCAAGACAAAGTTGCCTTCTCTCATGAAATTGCCTGGTGTGGCTTGGAACGCAAACGCTGACTCGAGTTCACCTTTATCATTATACTTTTGCAGGACTTAAAAGCCAAAGGGCCTGTTGGTTTCATTTTCGAAGTTCGTTTTTATATTTTTTATTATTTTAAAAAGAAAATATATTATTTTTTTATATATTTTCATTCAATATTATTTTTATTTTTATTTTCAAAACACATTATTCAATAATATATATATATATTTTTTCTATTTCTATTCAATTATTTCTATCTCTCTTCACCTACAATTTATTAAAACCAATATAGTCATTATTTTTCCAACAATTTATTCAAATACAAACTCATTTTCAATTTATTTCCGCTAACTAATTTTTTAAATTTTAAAAATGATGAAAATGAAAATAAAACCAAACGGGTCCTAAGATTTGTAGAGTTTTATAGTGACATTTAAACAGTACCTTATAACCAAAATTATTGTTTTCAGTTCTTATAATAAAAATTTTAAATTGTTTCTACGTATTTGCTACATGGTATATTTTTTGAGCACTGCTCAAAGTCAGCAAACATTGTTTAAACCATTTAATTCTAATCGCAATGATGCAACCTTTAATCACGTTAAAATCTCAATATTAACTAGTAATAAATTCTTAAATATCTTTTAAAAAGATATTTAATATATTATACATATATGTTTAAAAATTATAAAATATTTATTAAAATAGATGATATGAGCTGCACGTTACGACTTCACTTGCCGGTTACTAATAATTAGATAGGAGAATGTGAATACTGAATTGGCCAAGGATGGATCTGATGCTCAACTTTTCCGACAAGATCGATGGCCATCCCATTCTACCACTATCCTCCAATTTCAGGCATATATTCATACTGAGCCGCATTAGTATCTGATATTATTTATTTATTTTTTAATTTTAATTACGTATTAAGCAAATCTATATAATTATTAAAAAATAAATACGAATTACGGAATGACATTAAATTTGGACAAAAACGAGCTCAATTAGACTACTAACTGAGAAACTATAAAAAAAAAAGAAAAAAGGTTCGGATGACTCAACTGAGTATTTGAGTAAAGTTTGACTTCATTCAATAAATCGAAGGGTGAATTTTACTAATTGAAAAAAATAATTTTCGTTTAATTAATTTATTTAATATCTAATTCTTATAAATAATCATTAAATAATTAACACTTATGCGGCCAATGAAAGAAACTACTATATTTAGGGGTGTTCATTCGATTAAAACCGATCGAATCGAACCGAAAATTTCAATTTTTAAAAAACCATAACCAAACCAATCACAATTGATTTTTTCATTTTCGTTTTCGTTTTCGTTTTCGTTTTCGGTTTCGGTTTCGGTTAGCCGAAACCGAACCGAAAAAAAAAAAGGAAAAAAAAAACTTATTTTTTGTACAAAAAAAGTGTTATAAAAATTTGTTTAATAAAAGTAAGTTTCTTTAATTAAAAATTTGAATTGGGTTACTTATTCTTTTAGTACCAAAAAATTTATTTGATAAAAATATTAGTTTTTAGGTGAAAATATTGATTAGATTACTTTGTTTTTATATTGAAAATATTTGTTTTGATAAAATTGTAATTTATCTATTCTAAGCAAATACGTTTAAAATATTATAAGTTTAAGAATGTAAATAAATATTTTAATTATTTTATGTTATAAAAATTTTAGTATACACATTGAGTGTGCTAAAATTGCTAGCTTATAATCACCAAGGTAGATGCACGCAATTTTTGCATATTCAAATATTAAGTATTAAGATCAAATAGCGAATTAAATTTTAAACTCAATAAACTAAAGTTAAATAGTTAATTGATCCAATTACATCATAATATAGATTGCAGATTTGTAAATATTGTAAAAAAATACAATTATAACCTTATTAAATCATTATTTCTAAAGGATAATCATGAAAGTTTGATAAAATTTGTATCCAAATTATATTTTTTATGTTGAATTATCCAATTTATCCTTCAAACTATATTAACGAATTTTGTTGTTGAAATAATTAAAAGAACAAACTATATTGTTTAAATAGGTCTTTGTTTTTATAATAACATAGATAAAATCTTTATTGGCTAACATATGTAATATACTACTAGTAATACCACAGGAATAGCCGAATAGAATTCAATCCCTTATCTCTTAGTTTGCAATTTAAGTTGAAATTTCAATTTTGCTCATCAACACATCATATAATTAATTTTATTTTAATATAACATTTTTTACTATTTAAATCATAATTATCTATTTTTTTATATGTAATGCATATTAGTTCGTATAGTAAAAAAATTATGCAATTGTAGCGTTTGAGTTTAGAAAAAATATCATTTTTTTTTCTTATTTGTATCATAACTATTCGTGTTTTATATGCCATGTATTATTATCTATATTCTTTATCAAACATAGGATTTTTAATAACTATTTTGATATATTATTTACTTCTTTTTTTCTCAATTATTTAACCTTATCAAAAATTTCCTTTTATTTATTCAAAAAATTTAAAAATACATTAACATTTACATTATTTGAAAATTTATATTTATTTATCTCAGACTTAAAAAAATTAATTAAAAATGTGAAATAAAACTAAAACTAGTAGCGATTGAATGATAAAATCACTACAAAAAATATAATATTAGCGACAAAATAATAAGTGACGAAAGAAAAGTTGTCACTAATAATATGTATTATGTGACAATAACTTTTGTCTTGTCACTAATGATAATTTTTAAGTGACAAGAATCTTTATCTTGTCATAATAGGACTCAATGGTGATAAAAATTAATGTTTTAAGTTGTCACAATTAATAATTAGTAACACCCGTATAGTGACAACCTAGTGACAATTTTTATTGTCACTGTAATTTGTAATAAGATTTTCATTGTCACCATAGGTGTGTCACAAATTATCAATGGTGACAACTTAAAACACTATTTTTATCACTATTTAGTTTGTAAAAATCATTAAAGTGACAAAACTAAATCTTTTGTCACATAATATACATAATTAGTGACAACTTTTGCATTGTCATTTATTGTTTTGCCACCAATTTATCTTTTTCTTGTAGTGATTTTATATATAAAAAAATAAAGAAGGTTTCGATTTTTTCAGTTCGATTAACAAAATCAAATCGATTTTTTTTTATTTTTCGGTTAATCGAATAAAAAATAAAACCTAATCGAAAATTAATTTTTTTAAAAATGAAAAACTGAACCGAAGCTTGGTAGGTTCGGTCGGTTTTGATTTTTTTTTTTTTTTTACTGCCCCTAACAATATTGTATGAAAAGAATTATTTTTGTTAAATTCAAATAAAATTGAAGTTTTAAATTTCAATATTTTTCTAAATATTTTGAAAGAAAGATAAAATATTTTTCTTAATTAAAGAGAGCAAAATATATATTGTCCTAAAAGGGGAAGTGAAAATTCATCTTAAAAGGGATTATTTCTATTAATAGTCCCGTTAAATTTAAATTTGTGATGTTACACTTTAAAAACCAGACACGAAAGGGATTTAAGCATGGTACAGTGAAGGTGGAACCCTATTCCCAATAAAAACAAGGAAAAAGAGAAAGTAAAAAGCCCATGTGATCGGCCACTGGGCAGGAAATAGGACAATATCCACTGCTGCACTGATGGGCCCCACTCACTGTAACGTGGCAGCCTCATCAAATCAATTACTCATAACCCTACACCATAGCCCGCGTAGCTGACATGCCTCCCTACATCAAATCCCAGCTGTCCTATTTTCTATGTTTTTTTCGCTTTTTTTTTTGGGTGGTAATTTCATCAAAGCTCATGTGCCTGTTTGGAGTGGGTTTGGTTATGTTTTCATTTTTATTTTCTATATATATATATATATTTAAAAGTAATTAGAAAAAATAATTAAAAATAAATTTGTATTTAGACATGTATTTGAAAAGTAATAATTATATAAAATTTAGTAAATTGTAGATAGAAAAAAATAAAATAAAAATAAAAATAGAATTTTGAAACAAATAAATTATCCAAATGTAATGGTTGTATTTTTCATTTTCACTATCTAAAACATTAAAAAAATTATCCAAAATATCATCCTCAAAATATTATATATATACATATTTTTTTTTATTTTAATTAGTTTTTAACAAACGCATCAATTATTAAAGCTATAGTTATTATTATAAAAAATTAATTTTCACCTCAGTAACCTAAAGAAAAATAATTATTACCCTAAAATTTTGTTCAATAATTCTTCAAAATAAAAAAAAAACAAACAGCGTATTCCCTCATCCAAATACCCGAAACACATCTTCTCTATACGTCTTTCATACCTTATCCAAAGTACAAACAAAATAGCCATTCTTTTTCCATTTTTTGTTAAAGTATTTTTCAGAAAAATGGAAGCGGCCATTCACGGCCTTCTTTTCTCCACGTTGTCACGACGAAATTCATGGATGGATCTGATCGGATCTTTGGTCAGTAGTCCTGAAAATTATTTAATTTTGTAGATGATGTCTCGGAATGCGTCAAGAAATTTAAGGGTTTGTTCACTAGTATTTTGACTATTTTCTAAATTTTTTTTGGGGGGAATAAATTTTGGGATAAAATTTTAAAAAATGTTAATTATTTATTTATATTTTAGAAAAATAGAGAAAATGAATTGAGAATGAATTGTTTGTTTGTTAATGTTTTGGTGAGGGGATAAATTTTACTGTAAATGTCAAATCAATTACTTTTTTATTGGGTTTATAGGAAAAAAATTATTTTTTTATATAATATGTATATATATTACTTTGATGATGTGTGTGTATATATATAATACTTGAGTGTTGTTAGGTAGGACTAGGGTAGTGTGTAAGGTCTTTTTGAAATTGAATTCTGAAGATTTTTTGGGTATAAATTTTTTGTGTTTTGGGAAAATGATTGAAAAATATGTATATATATTTTTGAGATTGTTTTGGGAATTGGGAAATTTTTTCCAAAAATGTTAGTGAACATAGTCTAAGTTGTTTAATATTTTATAAACAAAGCATAATAGTTTTGTTATGTTTATTAATATTTTAACTATATTTATTATAATTATTTGTTATTGTATATCGGGTATTTGCATGGTATCATATGTTTCAAAAAATTAAGACCACCTTTTGATTCTAACTAAATATATTTTTAATAGTACTATTCTTTCAGGGGCATTGTCCTGCAGAAAAATGAAACCATAAGCACTAATGAAAAGACCAACAAAATGTATTTAAAATAACTTTAATTTTATTTTTAAATAGAAATAATTATTATATATATATATATTTATAATTCAATTGAAAAACTTGGTAGGTGTTTGGTTTCATTTTCGGGACCCATTTTCATTTCCATTCAAAAATAAATATTGAAAACTATCACTTATTTCTTACTTTCACTCAAAATATTTTTATTTTTATTTTTAAATTATTTGTAAATCATACCCTATCATTCTATTATTATATCAATAAAATTTAAATTTGATTTGATATAAATTATCCGTTATTATTTTAAAATTAATAAGACATATATTTTAAAAAAATATATTTTTTTAAATATTAAAAATTATAAATCAACTATTTTTTTAACCACATACTTGCTCTAATTATTATTTAACAACAAATCATCCAAATATATTTTTATTTTATTTTTATTTTAAAACTGTAATTATTTTTCCAACTTTTGAAAATGACTATAAATTGAAAAAAATTGGAAATAAAAACAAACGCCCGTTGATCTTTTCGAAACATTTCCTGAAAAACACAACACACAATAAACTAAAGCTTCACTTTGGCTGTCTGTACAAGGAAGAACCCCATCCTTATTTTACCAGAGGAAGATTAAGGAAACGAATATAGCCACCCTGACTCAAAAGTTCCATGCTCATATCCCCGTGTCGCGTGCCAAAGCCGGCCATAACCTCAGACCCAACGATACCACTCTCCTCATGTGCGGTCTTTCCCGGCACGTGACATGCTGACATGGTTTGTACCGACACGTGGCTAGTTCCGAGACGACCTGAGCTCGCGAGGTGTGTCACCGTGAAGTCGGCTAGGCCCCTTGTGTATTATGTTTTGTGCCTAAAAACGTAGAGTTTCGGAGAGACTCCGGTTTTTGTTTCAGGTAGTAAGTCGGTAAAGAATGGAATGCGGGGAAGTTAGCCTGGAGGAGCGTCCGGTGGCTGAGCAGGAGGAGGATGATCTAATGGCGGCGTGTGAGATGGGAGAAGAAGAGGGTGGTCAGATGGTGGCGTCTGAGCTGGAAGCAGCGGAAGCTCTGGCGGGGTTGGCTCAGTGTTCCTCCTCGTGCGGCGGTGCTTTGGTTTCCGGCGAGTTTGAACGGCAACTCGCCACAGAAGCGGCGGTCACTTCCACCTGCCCCTCTCAGGTTTCCTACTATCCTCCTCACATGGCTAAATATATATATATATATATATATATATTATTAAGCCAAATCCTTTTGCTAGAAACAGCAGCACTTTCGCAGTTTTGTCCGTGTTTTTCTGCATGGTTACTAAGTGTCTAATTCAAGTTCTCGTACGGAGATTTGTTTTTGGTACAGTGATTCTTGTTTCCATCCTTTACTAGTTCAAGGATTTTAATTGGGAACGAAAAAGAAAATATTAAGAAAAATATTTTTGATTGTTTGATTAATTAAAAGAATGCTTAAAAAAACTCAAGAAAAAATATAATGTGTTTTAGAAAAATGAATTTTTCTTAAAATGATGAGAAAAATGATGAGGAAAATCTCGGTTTCCTTATTCAACATATTTGTCCTTTCATTTATTTGTTCGTTATTTTTTTTTTACAATCAAACAAGTTTAAGATTTAAGATTTTATGTTTCGTTACTCTTATTTTCCTTTTTTTTAATATTTTTCTTTTATTGTCAATTTTCTTAAACCAAACATAGTGATAATGCTTTATGGTAAAGGATAAAGAGAAATCTTGATTTTCAAACATGCTCATGCTTGCACAAGGAAGGAAGGAAGGAAAAGAAAAAAGGAAAATGATAGATACCATAGTTTTAAACCTGAAAGGCGGTGCAATACAACAAAGCACTCCACACTTAAATTTTTCATGTGGTTTTTATTGCAATAGCTAGCTTGAAAACTGCAGTCAGCTGGGGTTTGGAGATACAGTTCATTTCAAGAGTTGGATTACTTTTTTGGATCAACATTGAAGAAAGTTGCTGTGGGCTATTGCTAATCCGCTGGAAACGGTGATATTGTCTTTCTGAACATATTGGCCTTGGCTTAGCTATGGAATAATCGCAGTTTTCTCTGAAAAGACTTTATGATATTGATCTTGGTATAGTAATTGCCTAGCCATCCGTTGCTTGGAATCCTCGGGCTCCCTCTTTCTAGTGTAGGGAAAATGACCTTCAAAAGAAGATGGACCACGATATTTGCTTTTGAACTAGAAAAGGACATGAAAAAGCAGGGCGAATATGCAGTTAGCCCTTTTGAAGTAGATAAGAATCTGTAAAAGTTTGTGAAAATATCTATCGCAGGAATACTTCTTATTCTTCTTTCTTCTCCGCCTAACTGTTATTCTTGGCTGTGGTGGAGTTTGGGGTACAAGTTATGCTCTACAATAACATTTTGCTTTTCCCCCAAACTTCCCTTGTTCATTCCTGCATATGAGAGAGCATGATTTTCTTGGAAAGAAAAAGAGATGGGATGAATTGGTTATGCACATACATAGTGACAGAACCCTGAAAGGAGCATCAGCCTTCCTCCTTGCCTCTTTGTACCAAATGAGATATAGGAGCTGATCAAGAATTTTATGGGCCCTTCAGAACAAATAGTGATTATTTCCTACTAAAAGTTAACTTATATAAAGCCGAAGTATGCTTAGTAAGTCTGTTGGTGCTTCGAGATCATGTCCTATGTGTGTGGGACAAATTATAAGTACTTCAACAACATGCAAAACAAATACGGCTTTTGCCTATTTGATAATCCATAGCACCCCTAAATTGCTTTATGACATTCTTTGCTGTGAATCATTCAATGCGCTCTTCAGTTTCTGGTTGATGACCTCAGTATTCTTATAAGACTTACATTACAAATTGCATCCTATTTTTGTCATTGAGGTTACATCTCATTTTGCAGGAATTCAGTAACGTTTTTGTATGTGTCAGGATCAACCAATAGCCAGGCAACTGTTTTGTGATTATGCATCTATTAAGATTACAAGTCCTGAAAAGACTCAGAAAGTTGTTCAAAATACTCCCAGCCGGTTGTGCAGTACAAGTTGTCAACCAAATTCAGTGGGCAAGTTAAGGCGGAAACTGTCGGAGGTACACATACTTGGTTCTCTTTTTGATTTATCAAGGTTATGCTATATATATATATATAATTTCAACAACGGCCCGAACTTAATTGGTTGTATTCAACTCAGGCTGAGAAGGAAGCACAAAAGCTTCGTCGCGTCTTGGCAAATAGAGAGTCTGCCAGGCAGACAATTCGTCGCAGACAGGTAAGCTTCATTTGCTTGTATAATTATGGTGATCACTGTGGCTGCATGCACAATGTTATGATGCATTTGAGGTTGATTGAGAAGCAAAAACATGTTGCTGCATGTGCCTTTCCTGGACTTGATGCTGTTCTAATTATTTTATTTGATGACAATTAGAAAGAAATGAAATGAATTTTATTCTGCTTGGAGTGGTCTAGAGTGAAGAAAGGATGTATTTTATGTTATATTTACTGGTCGTAGTGATAACTTTTTGGTTGATCTTCGACCAGGCTATGTATCTGGAGTTGACCCGAAAAGCAGCTGACTTGTTGGAAGAGAATGAGAATTTGAAGAAGGTATGTGGCATTTCTTCCCTTTTTCTTTTGTAACTTTGACTGATAATAGAGCCGAATAATGCATGAAGTGTTTGTGTCTTTTTTTTTTTTTTTTTTTTCCCATCTTATTCTTGTTTATATGAAAGAAGTTACTGAACTTGTCCTTTTGTTCTTGATCGACAAATTCGGGTGAAAAGAAAAAGGAGCTGGCAGTGGAGGAGCATAATTCTTTGAAAGGTGGAAATGAACTTCTCAAGGCACAGGTAAGATACATCCGAATGGATAGCTAATTTGTACTCGGAAGTATATTCGGCATCATCCATTCTTCTGCATTTGCAGTTGGCTAAACTAAAGAAGGCTGAACCAGGAGAAATGCCAGAAGAGCCTAGAATATCCGAGGCAGAGAAATCTTGTTCTGCTACTACGAGCACTCCATATCTTTTGCTTGATCAACCCTCTATGGTTCCTTGCTTTTGGCCCTCTATTCCTCCGTACTTAGATGTTCTCCAGCTGCAATGTGGCTCTCCTTCTAATGCTCCAAGTTCATCACAGTTTCCCGTGCCGCATAGGGATATATGCTCTTCCTGTCAAGGACAAGATAACTCTACTAGACCAGGAGCTCCCTTATTTGTTTACCCAGTACCTTGGTTGCTTTCCTTTCTCGCTCATAGTAGCGCACTTCCATCCCATTCTGGTACTAACAACAGACAAAACGCTCGCCAATGCAGTACGTGTTCACGTTCGGAGACTTTGCTGCGTGCAGATAACAATCAGTTGTCATCAGACCAAAACATGAGGACTGAGGTATCTAATTCCCAGAAAAAAATGTCTGAGGGCAGTGTTCATGGAGCTGGATTTAACTTTCCACCAGAGAGTGGTGGTCAGTACACAGCATGCTGTCCCAAAGGTACTATCCTTAAGCCCGAGCTGTTCGGCTGTGCCAGTCCTCTGGAGGGTCTGGCGTGTACTAGAAATTGCCAGGTAGATGATACTTCTGATGTCAATGTTGTTTCTGCCCCCAAGAGTATGAGATGTGGGCAGAAGAATCAAGAGCCAATCATATGCCACCATAAAAATTCAGAGGATGTCTTTGCTGCAACAGTGGCCAGGAGGAGGAGGAAGGAATTGATGAAAATGAAAAATATCCACTACCATCCAGTTCAGACACAATAATGAGCCTATGGTTAAGGTGCATTAGCGATGAATTCTCATATATTTGTTTAACCAATCCTGGATTGGATGAAGAGTTGAGAGTTTTGAAAGTAAATGCTAAAAATAAATCAGGATTGCAGGAGGTTCTGAAGGTGAAATCTTTAAATTGGAACCATCGTTAGTTGATCTGGAACTTCTTTTGTTCTCTAAATTCCAGTGTGGCTGGCAAGTAAATATCAGTAAGTTGTGCCTCAACTCCTCAGTTAAGTTGACAGAAGCTTCGATCTTGCTCTTTCTGGAGCTGTGTTTTGTCTGGCAACCTAATGATCTCTACATTCATAAGCTGTAGAGAAGCAGCAAGTTCAGAAATAGTGTCTTTAAGTTTTATGGTTCAGCTGGAAGGCGTTCTGGCCCCGAGATGCAGGGTGTATATATATATATATATATATATTTTTTTTTTGTCTCTGTAAATCTTGATTTGAGTTATTTCAGTGCAATTTTGATCTTTTCCATGCTATTTTCTTCTGTTTTCTTTAAGTTTCCCTTTTAAGAAAGTTCTAACCTTTATAAGTATGGTGGAATTGTTTTCTTGTTAATTTGCATATCATCTATGTCGTATTGGCACCGTTTTTTCTTTTCCATGATAAAGGTTGAAATATTGGCAATGTATTTACCTTTAATAATCATCAATTTACAATGTGCTAAACTGATGGGCTATAAACAAGAACAGGGCTCCTAACATGATACTTGGAGTTGCTCCAGACTAGTGATCCCGAGAGGTATGACGAACTTTGTTCTTGGAAGGTGCCCTTCAGAGTCACTTTAAATGACTTCTTCTGGGAATGCCCATGAAATCTCAAAATTTTGGGAGTGACTGCAATTGAAAGACCTTTAGATGACCTCACTTTTGCCTTGTAAACTGATTTACTGTTCCCAACGTTAGTCACAGTGCGATAAAATACTGCTGAAACTTCAGATTCGTCATTCTTGAGCTGCAGGTGTATTGAAGGATAGTTGAGGCCATCCGCTCCTTTTGCAGGCCGAATACTGGAGCAATTGTACTTCTTACTGCCTGCTACTAGCGCAATTTCTTTGTTGTTGTAGCCCTCTTTGCAGAGGAAACTAATGTAGGAGTCTACGCCAATGTCATAAACCAGGCCAGGTCTCAATGCTTTTCTAGGATGGATTTGCCCGGCTCCGGATGCTAATTCAGCCTCCACTGGCTTTATTTTCATTGCTTTTGCTGCAGAAAGAGGGTGTAAGTTGCAAATCTGGCACAAAACATCATTTTATTTGGGGTGTTTGTGTGAAAGTATCTGGAGATTTGAAAACAAGTAGCCTACCAGTGGTCATTAGAGCAGATTTGATAGCAGCAGGTGACCATTTGGGGTGAAAGGATTTGACATAGGCAGCAGCCCCTGAAACATGAGGGCAAGACATTGAAGTTCCAGAATCTATGTTGTATTTTACCACTCGATCATCCCCATATTCTCCGGTAACTGTTGAGAATCTTGAGAAAGCTGCCAATATGTCGACCCCAGGTGCACTTATGTCCGGCTGTACGAGGAACAAAAAAGAAAAACTTAGTTACGAAAGAATGTAATTGAAAGAGAAGAATTAACAGCAAGAGAACCCTTCTTACCTTGAGTATATTAGGATGCACCTGCTGGGGTCCCCTAGATGAAAAGGAAGCCACCAAGGGTGCTGCGGATCTGCCGATGACAGTTCTTGTTTTGTATATAACAGCTTTAGCTGACCTATTAAGTGATGTTAGGACAATAAGACTCAGTATCCCGCATGAGCTCAACCGGTAATAATTCATATAATTGCAATATTGTGAATCATAATACATACTTGGTGGTATTTATGTACTTATCGATCTTTTGACCATCCCGAATTGGGACATAAGCTCCTGGTCCGACTGTAGCAAATGCAGTGTCGCTGAAATCATCATCGGACATTATGGTGCCAACTCCGCCTAGATCTTGAATCACAACATCTCCACTAGCTCCCTGGCAATATACGATCTTCCCTCTTACTTTCTCCTCGATTAATGTTCCATAGTCACAGGCACTATAACAAAGGCGCGCACTTAGTATGGTTGTTAATTTTGTTTACTTTTCCAATCTATTGTTTAAAATTTTCATGTGATATATAAGAACTACTCCAATTACTACTGACTATCCCCAACGATCAAATAGTTTCAAACATACGTTTAAGACAGTTGCACTCAGTCTATTTAAGAATTTCACCTTAGGTGGACAATCATAAAATACCTGACGTTCCCATATGGATCTCCACTAAAATTTTGTGCAATTGCTCCATTTATTAAAGGGTAGAACTTCTTTCTGGGTTCATATGTATTGATTCCAATACCCTGCCAAGAACCAAAGAAAGCAATATATTCATTTACTCCCGAAGAAGGGACAGCAGGGAAAAGAGAAGAGATCATGCAAAATATTTTCATACAGATATCTTCTTTCCATTGCCCAATTTGACATCAGCCAGAAACTTCCTGTCTATGGTATTGGCAGCTACAGTGACGATCCACGGTGCAACATTTTGAACCGTCGACAGATCGGGCCCACTATTCCCTCCTGCACAAACCGTCAGGATTCCCTTCTTCAACCCATGGAATGCTCCAATTGCTACTGGATCTTGCAAGAGTTTTCGGGCCGGTGACCCCAAGGATACGGATATGACGTCCACTCCATCGGCAATGGCTGCATCAAATGCCGCTAGAATGTTGATGTCCTCACAGCCTTCTCCCCAGCACACTTTGTAACTAGCTATGCGCGCCGACGGCACCCCGCCGCGGGCAGTGCCTTTCCCGATGCCGTATAAACTTGCACCTTTTACGTATACGCCGGCGGCAGTCGAGGCCGTGTGCGTCCCGTGCCCGTCGATGTCGGCCGGAGTGGTCTCGTTCCGTGGCACCTCCTTTGCAATATCGAAGTACTGCGCGCCGATGACTTTGCTGCCAAGGCCAAACAATATAACGAGCAATTATATTAACCATGGTTGACCGCTGCAGTAATTGACTAATTACCATAGTAAAAATAGAAATTTGAGAAAAATAACTATAAATATGGAATTTATGCTCGACTTCAATTGAATAATCTACCTCAATAGTGTGAAAATACAAAAATTTCATTAAAATTTGATTGAAAACTTTTTTTTATTACAATTTCAATCTTACTACACTTCATTTTTTTTTCATGTGCTTTTACTCAAATCCAATCTTTATTGCATTTGAAAAGCATATTCATTGCTTAAAATTGATTCTGACAAGAACTAAGGTAAAAAATTTAGAATTTTTGAAAAAAATTAATATAAATTTAAAACTCATATATATATTTTATCGCCCAATGTAGCTGTCCTAAAGCTATAATTTTAATTTTCTCTCGTCCTGATGTTTCAATCTAATCCAATTTAAAAATGAAAAGAATCTTAAAAGTAACTAAAAGTATTATAATAAGAAATTACTTGTTGCAACCAGGGAAGTATACACCCTTGGCGCATTTTCCCTTCCACTTGGGAGGGGGAGGTCCAAATCCCTTGTCATTGAAACTGGGAGATTCTCTTGATATTCCTGCCATAAAAGGAGTTTAGAACAATATAAGCAGAACTTCAATCATATATAAATTACATGGACATGGTAATTAAATAACAGTAACCTGTATCAATAACAGCTACTATGAGATCACTTTCAATATGATGATTTCTCTTCACTTTCTTCGGCACTCCAAGAAAATCCCATGACCTCGTTGTGAGAAGTTTCTGTACCTTATTTGGAAAGACCGATACCACATCTTCTTTCTCTGAAAAAAAAGAAAATAATAATAATAAAACATAAAAAAAAAAAGAAAGGCCGAAATGAAAGGTGCATAACATATTTATCTTTCTAATCACAAACTTGATAATAACTCGGCTTCATGTGGCAACAGACGTGCCGCAAACCCATTGAAGCTCCTCCCATAACTATGCAACCTGGAGTTCCTAGCTATTGTTTCACTGAGATTGCATCAAAAAGATAAGTTAATTAAACATAGTCTTATATATATATATATATATATTATTTCTACTTTCTACTTTCATATCATATTGATATAGTATAACAGAAGGAAGTCTTCATATAAAACAGTATTTCTTTTATATATATATATATATATATAAAGACAGTATTAGAGATGATATACTTACTCTCCAATTGCCTCTGAAAGAAGACTATGGTGTGCATCCATCAAGGATGTTGTCTCCTCCGGCAGTTCTCCCATGTAAACAATATATGTCTGTTTGAATAAGATCCCAAACATACGTATAATCTCAGTTCATAAGTCAAATGATTAACAACAAAGTCTCAAGATCTTCAAAAACAAGCAGAAGAATTGATATTGTAAGGTTTCAATCATAATATTTAATCAAGAAAATCCTTTTTAACTGCAATTGTAATACCAAAACATATGAGTATATATAAACCCCAGAAACATAAATTGTTACACAGATATCTATTACATAAATATGTTGCTGTCCATTTTCACGTTGGGTAGCAAAGCAAAAGTTAGAACTCATCCATAAAACCAACATTCTTAAGATCAAAAAGTCGGGTTTACTTTTTTTTTCTTTTCTTTTAAATATGCTTATTTCTATCAAGATTTTGATATTAACACTATAAAATAGAGTGTCACTATGTAAAAAAGAACTAAAATAAATGTGGGAAGAGTACCGTTCTCCCATCATCGTTGGATGCATAGCTCAGAATGGCAAAATGGAGAAGAAAAGCACTCAAGAATGTATGTAGTAGTAATTTCTTGGTCATATTCATTGCTGTGGTGTAGATTTTCTTGTGTGGTGCTTCTAATATATAGAGTGAAATGAGATGTATATATATTTGGTAGGTTGCTAGAATTACATGGCAGAATGGGAAAATGAGAGCCAAAGGGCATGGAATTGACAAGTCACCTTTAGAAAGAAAAGATTAGCAAGGTAAGTGAATGAAATGTTTTAATAAAATTTAATTACATCAGTCAAAAACAATTAATTTTCTTTCAAATTTAATCAATCCATCTATATAATGGAATGTGCATGATACATATGCACACAATATCAACATGAGATCTTCTTAATATGTATTCCAAATAGGCATAATTTATAGAATGTAATATGGAAATGGGGTCATTAACCAATTATAAATGTTTTGACCAAATTTTAATTTATGATGTTATTGAATTTATTTATTTTTTAGAAAAAGGTTTTATTAGTTTGTTTTTCACAGATGTACGTATTCAATTATTTTTCAAACTTAAAGTCCATCTAAGCAAACATATAAGGGAATGTTTAATTAAAATAAATAATTATCAATTAATGTCTTGAATTTACTCAATTTGATTAAGTATAAGTTATACTATTATATATGGGCATAAGATTTTGCCACAATTATATAATTTTGACCAATTCTTATTTTCAAAATTAATTTGATTGCTTAACATTATTGTTAAGATTCTTTGGGGGTGGGGTAGCAATTGTGAAAATTTTACCAAATTAATATAATTCATTAATTACTTAACATTAATTGTGAAATTCTTGATGCTCTCAATTATCAGGGTATGTGTCTCAACCAAATTTAATGATAATATAATACATTTTAAAACCATTTACACACATATAAATCTATGCTATAATATTATAAATACAATTTAATGATAATATAATACATTTTAAAACCATTTACACACATATAAATCTATGTTAGAATATTACAAATACACATACAAGTAATCTATACCATTATAAATAAAAATTAGGTCTTTAACCACAATCATACAATTTTTGACCAAATTCTTTGAATTATTAGAATTCGAAAATTTTGGTCAAAATATTGATATAACATATACATATTTAAGAAACGTTTCAAATAATATATTAAGTAATATAATTTTGACCAACATCTTTTACATTTTTATTTTTTTTTGGCTTTTTGGTTCACATTTGGACATTTTAACTCTTAATTGTTTCCTCAAGCCAGCTTAAATTTTTGTAACATAGGATGCTCACCCTAACCTCTTTCCTTGATTTACTTTTTATCTATTTATGATGAAATATAACCAAGTATATATTTCATCAGAAATTATTTTTTATTTTAAAATTTGAATATATATATATATATATATATATAACACCTTTAATGAAAAAATAAGCACTATAAAGGGAGATTCGATTATCATGTTAAAAAGCTACTGCACTAAAAAGTTAAAAGTTAATTAAAATAAAAAAATATAACAAAGGCCATTTTTAAATAACGTACAATAGTAACCTATTTACTGAAATATAATTTAGAACTGTTTATAGTTCCATAATAAATAATTTTAAAATATAAATACGACATGTAAACAATGCTTGAAGTTTTGGTATATAATTTTTATAAAAGTTTATAATGTACTATACTCCATTAAAAACTTGTTGACTTCTACCATACTTGATATTTCAATATTCATTTATAAATATATATAGATGAATAATGCATAAGAAGAAAAAAAACTATGCAATTATAATATTATCATAATTTCAGTATATTGGTGTTTCTCATTTATAAAGAGGAATTAAGAATGCCAAAATAGTAAATAAAAGAAGTTATACATTTTAAAATTTGTGAATTTTCTTATGTCCACATTTTGTTCTCATTATAGGTTATACCTATTCATTTTAAGTTTTAAGATATATATTTCTAATAATTTCTTGATATCAAAGTTGGTCTATTAAGATATGTAAGTTACCATGACTACTTATAACGGTATGTTTATAACGTAGAACCCAAATATAATACTAATAAATAAGATATAAATGTAAAATTAAATGGGAACATCCTTTTAGATATCTAAAGTAAATTATATTTTTAAAATTGAAATTTGAAATTATGAATAATAAGATGCTTGAAAAACACTGCACACAACCCAAATGTAAACACTAGTTGAACACATCATATAGAGTAATGTGAATGTTTTAATATTACCAAATATAATAAAATATATAATGGATTTATTTTTGTAGATTCAATAGTAATTCATGAGATTATTAGATGTAGGATACTTAATTAGAATTTTAAGAGATTCAAAAATAACATGGGAAAAAATGTGTTTCAACTTATAAGCTCTATAAAACGTTTTATAAAATTTTCAAAAGTGTTCAACAAAGCGTCTTAATAAAAGCTTATAATTTACAAACTAAAAAACCAAGATATTAACAAACTAAAAACGTGTAACATATCACCAAATCATTTTTTTAACTATCCTCATAAAATACCGCCACATCACTTTTCACTGCCCCTAAAACATATACGCAAAAAATAGAGTGCATCGGCATAACCACTTGCGAAAACTTATTAGAGGTTTTCACTGATAAACCTGAAAATTGGCTTTGCCTTGTTTCTAACCTAAGAGGGCCAGATTCTTTTTTATTTTTACATGTATACGCATATTAAGTGTACGTTAGAATTCGAACCTCAAACTTTATACATATAAATGTGATGGCAATGCTACTAGAACAACTAAACTTACATTTATGGACTATAACTTTATAATAATACATCCAGTCAATTTTGATATCTTAACTTATTGCTGCATAGATACAAAGTTTTCTCTTTAACTTATTTCAACATAGAAACCCCTAATTTTCGAGGGACTAAAGGCTATAATACAACAAATGCATGATTATGTGACTACTGGAAAACAGAAAGATCAACCTCCTGACAGCGTACTAAGCCAGCAGCACCCCCATAGCACAGCCACTTCTCGCTGCCTTTGTTCACACTCCATCTCACCCTATGCAAAGCCACAATCTTTGGAGGAAAAACTTCAATTTCCTCTCCCGCCTCTCCTTTACTAGTTCTTTCTACATCTTCACTCCTACATGACTCAGTTTCTTGATCAACTTTTAACCGGATCTTGCTGCTTTGTTTTGATTTTGGTGCTTGTTTCTTTGGCACTGTGGGTGAGTTGTCAGATCCATGTTTTTCGACTAGATCGCTTCCACCACATATTGCTGCAAAAAAGGACCAACTTGAGAGAGAAGGAAATTGCAGAATCGAATATGCAGTCAGTAAAGATAGACTTTTACCCATCTGTTGTTTTGCTTTTTTCTCTAGTTCTTTAGCTGCTCCAGACCGTTTCATGTTTGGGGATCTTTCTGGGAACTTAGTCGTTGGAGAGGCTACAATAAGAGCAGGTTCCTCTTCCAATAGTGATCCACAAAGATAATGAATCAGACGATTTCGTGAAGGATCCTTAACTGATCTACTTGTCGGCTGTTTAAGATGGAATTCAAGATGTTCATTTAGCATTTAGAGGGAAAAACAAACATGTGCCATGCAGTAATGGAAACATATATACGGCCAGAAGTTCACCTGGAAGCAAAGGGTAGTTCCGTCCTCGCCACAATATGCAACCATGCCTAAGTCAATAGTTGAAGCAAGAGAGAACAAAAAAGAGTAAGATGCCGTGGACTTTTATACTGAACATTTTGCTACAACAGTTACGTAGATGATTCCATAGACCTAATTTGAATATGTAATAAGGGACATATGTGTATTGTCTTCTTTATGTTTTTTTCTCTTTTTCTTTTTCCTTCTTGTGGGGTGGGGTTTGGGGAGATTAGGTAATTACATGTGCAAATTATTGAGTTTTTTTTATCCTACAATATAATGAACAAGAAAGAACCCTAGATGTATAATGTATAGTGAGTGCCCCTTCCAGCACATGTAAAGCCAGCGTCAGACTTTCACTGTAAAACTAAAGCCAACACTCTCAGCAGCTTATCCGGACCCATGATACTGAACTGGAGATTGATAGCAACAGGTCACTGCCATCATATCTAACTAGGGCTTGACTTTCCATTAAATTTTGGTTTATTAATTAGATGAATTCTGAGATAGCATAATACAGGCATGTTGGGGAAAGCAATGGCTATATAAAATGTGATCTCCAAACCATGTCCCTAGAGAAATCCTCTAGAGGTAGCAAATCCAGTAGACCATATGCATGACATAAAGAATCGCAACACAGACAAACTGACACAGAAAATCCTGACAATGTAGGACAAAGGACAAGATATACTGCTAAACGAAACCTTAATTACATGGTTGTCCATCAATGCAGTCATTTAGATTCCTCCTTTGTCTCCTCCCGTGCTCTAATCTTTGAAAAAACCAGACTTAATTTATGGATACTGGCACCTTGCTAATATTACTTTTTTCATTCACAATAGGTAACTGGCTGGAAAAAGACAACAGGTTACTCTAAATGCAAATCTATAGCCTCAGATACATTTAAACTTTGAACACACACAACTACCAGTAATTTCCAACTTTTCCTGTGCGGTTATGAATGTCTACAAATGTGGTTGATCAGTAATCAGTGCAGGAGGTCTCACTGGGGTAGAATTAGTAAATACTATGTCCCATGAAAAAGATAAGAAAAACATCCATTCCTCCCATATGTTCACACAATAGGGAAACTGATGTTAAGAATGGTAAGTTTTCAAACATCTGCTGGTCAAAGAAAAGAAATACATCTATATAAAGAAACCTGTCAGCTGTGAAGCTTGAAGACTCCATATTGAAAATGAGGAACAATCAAAACTGTGCCCTTGCTTTGGTGCCACAGTGGGACATTTTCGAACAACGGGTATATCGTGTGCTGTCTTCTCTAAGTTGAGCAACCACAGTGTTCCATCATCAATGGATCCAAAGACGCATCTACAAGAAAATGACAAGTTGAGTACACATGGAATGATCGGGGGGGTGGGGGTGGGGGGTGGAATTTATTCCATCAATGATTAACCTATACCTTGGGTCCGGCAGCCAATCCAAATAAGTGAACCCTGGAATAGGATGCTCCCACAATGGACGGAATGGATCACTGCCATAAATTGGAAATTTGAAAATTAAAAAAAAAAAGAAAAAAAAGAAAAAAGAAGAAGCAGCAAATATTAATAATGGATAGAGTGCAATGATTGTGTTTAATAATTTTCCTCGGTCTAAATTGCATGTCGCTTTAGGTTAATGGATGTCCATTTTTACTATCCATGCACGTGTGACAAAAACTAATTGCTATTCTTCCTGTCTGGGATTTAGCTCCTGTGTTCCTTAGATAGTTGTCCAGATCAACAAGGATAAAAGCATGATTACCTAGTTCCAGCCAACACACAATTAAATTGTGCACTGTTTCAAATGATTTTCGGTCCCTCATTATCCAAACAACCAAGTTCTGTCAGGTTGATCCACTTCTAAAGTCAATGCACATATATAAGGCTTTTATAGTATATTTGTTGAATTAGAATCTTGTATCAGATAAAAGCCTCTCTACAGGTCATTAGTGTTAATAAACCATGGTGTATATAATTTCAGCCGGAAAATGCTGTAAAGAAACATCAAAACTGGGTCACAACACATAGCTCCTTTCTTCAGCAAGATAAACCTATAGGTGATCAAGGATAAAATATGCATGCCAAAATCATGCATACCGTATGTCCCAAAACTTAGCGCCTTTATGACCCGCAGCGACAATTATATTTGCACTCTCAAGATCACTGCAAATTTTATGTAAAAATGAATTAGCAATGATAATAGAAATAATAAAACATCTATTAGCCAAAAACTGAATTGATGGGAAAAAATTAAAGCTATTTGCTCATGTTTGACACTTATATGACACAATAACATTCACAGCACAGAAGAAAGATGTTTGCCATTGATTGACAAAAATTAACAGACTAAGAAAGAAAGCTTGCAGACCTGCTTTACCAATGTCATTCCCAAGGAACTTTATGATCAAATCATATACACTACCTTGGTGAGGTGCAAGGTTTCCTAATTTCATTGTGGGAAAGCCGCTTTGCAATACCCTTCCCCGAATACAGTGGGTTGCGTGTTCGGAGCGTCACTTATACTGACAGGATTGACACATTTGGTTTTAGTACTAATAAATCTCTCAGGGGATTTTTTAAATTTCTGCACAGCTACAGTCATGAGGCTGTTTTTTGATTGATTGTCTCAGATGCCTACAGGCATACATGCATGCATTTCTCTCAAAGACAGTTTGTAGACTGATTTCAACACCTCATATTGTGCAGGTGCAGTCTGAGTGACGTGAACCTAGCCAGAGAAGTTCATGCCAAAAGTTCAGGCTACTATCAACTAAGTGCCTCACAAGGATGAAACTTCAGTGAACTCTATTTATGCACATCCCTAGCATATTATAGTTTGAATAGAAGAAGACAAGTATATGTTGGTCAGAAATAAATATGAATAACTAAGGGAAACCATAAATCAGAGAAAACATGTGGTAATTTGTCAAATTCTAACGGCAACCAACTGCAGGTGACAGGAAAAGAATGAAATTTCGTTTTGACTTGACTGGAAAGATATATAGGGAAATTAATTTGTGTAGTACCAACACTAACCTTTGAATCGGTGCCCATGCCAGTGTCCTAATAGGACCTGTATCTGCACTGAAGGAAAGCAAAGGTCTGGTTTCTGAAGCAAAATAAGGCATCAGAACTCATCACTTTCCATGGAAAATACATTTTGCAAGGAAGTACAAGTTTTCATATCCAATATGGATGGAAACACTACCTGTTAATGAATCAGTAACTGAAAACTTCCACAAAGCAACCTGCAATTAAAGATGTAAGAAATGGGTTTCAAGCCTAAGAACTTGATAGAGAAAAGGTTAAAACAGATCCAAGCAAACCATTCAGGGGATTTTTCACAAGTAGAATTAAGAATTTCTTTATCTTCTGTATTTTTAATAATGGTGGACCAAAGCAAGCATAGAACCCTGCTATTCATCAATATGAGCTTTACAAGAAAGTAAAGGAAAAGCGGATAAAGTAAACGTTACCACTCCATCATGACATCCAGCCAAAAGCATATCATGGGGAGATGACACAGACCACTCCACGGTTAGAGGAATACTGTAATCAAAAGATGGGCAAGATACAAGTCAGACATAAAAAGCAATTCCACCAGACTCTCAACCACTACTTTTGAGGAATATTCTGGAGATGCAGAAAAAATTTAAATTTTCAATCTTATCTAGAACTCCACACCAAGTGAAAATATACTCATGATAATGGGACAGAGTGAGCACTGTAGATCATGGTATCCCATAGTAAGCACAAGGGAAAATAATGTAGAAATCAGTAAGAATATGTCAATCATGCAAGAGCGAATATTTGATAGAAAACTTGTTTGAACAATGATTTTCAGTAATATCACCGGTGAGGTACTTCTGACTGAAGCATGGTTCTTTTGTGCAGAAAAACAAATGTGTGAGTTACAGTAGCTAATCCAGTTTAGGACTTGAATATCAACTCAAAAAGAGTCCCCCTTCCCACTCTACAGATTCAAGTGTCAAATCATTTACCTAACCCCCCAACTCCGCCCCCCCCCCCCCCCCCCCACCCCACACACACAAAAAAAAAAGAAGGCGAAAACAAAAACAAAAACAAAAACAACAACAACAACAACAAAGAAACAGAATGAGTGAGGAAAGGCCTCCACTTGTCCAGTGCATCAAACATATGAAAAGGGAAAAACTCATGTGAAAGACCAATTATGATAAGAGTTTGAGACAATGATCATCTTAACCAGAGGCAGATCAGGACATGAACTTGGGAAAAACTTTGTACCGGACCAGGGAACTACCAATACTTGCATCAAGATGATGTCTTGGCTGGACATGAATGCAATAAGAATATCTAGTGCTAAACTACCTTTGCCTATCGCCACATTTCAGAATCGAACATCTGAATACTGGTTGCAATTTGATGAAGCGAGGATCAATACGCTCCTGGCAAGCAGGATATACAAGTTTCACTGTATGAGGAAGTGGGACCTCCCACCTGCATGTCATATTACTATCATGATAACAGAAGGCAAGAAAAACACCATAATAGATGATCACAATATTAATTTGGGTTACAATACTAACAGAAGAGCCACTTCTAATTTGTGCTATCACAATAGCTAGTACCGTAGCCTGGCAGTGATTCTCATATCTTTACAATGGCCTAACCAGGCCTGGATAAAGGAGAAAGGTTCTTTTATGTTAATCTAAAAGCCTTCATAAAACCATTTTTTTTTTTTTTATGGATATGTCATTAGGCTTTTCATGAAGGTACTAGGGGTTGTCCAGGCCAAGCAATGTGTTCTACATGAATTAGGCTGTTTCAAAAAGTCATATAATGTGTTTCTTCTACCTCATTGCACCTCTTAAAATGTTGAAAATTGCCATGGTATTAGGTATGAGCGGTCATGCCCTAGGTAAAGGGATGATGGATTGAAGGGAAAATCTAGGGGAAGAAAAAGTTTGAAATCACATGTTAGAAATTAATTAAGCAATTGAGTGAAATTATGAGATAGCCCTTAATAGAGCAGGGAGGAAGAAGAGGATCCATGCAATCAATCCCAGATAAGTACGCCATAATATTTTGATCCTTTTGATTTACTAAGTATATAAAACCTATATTCAAACATTGCATGCTCCAGCTCATAGCCTCATATCTTTAGAAGACAAGAAACAAAAATTTTCACTGTGTGGATATTTAAAAGAAGATTCAAATAATAATATTTGATCTCTGAGAGGCAAATTTCTAACATAATGTATGAATGTCACACATATAGCACATTTCACATCTGGAGAAAGCATATCAACAGTATAACAGATAGTTTAGTCCATTATATCCATATGGATTGTTTTGTACTGAGTTATGCAATCTTCCTTGCCTAGTGATTAGTGACATCAATAGTATGTTCTGAGACATAATTATGATAATTATTATTTGAGGTTTCATAACTAATGATTCTCGAGGGTATTACTAAAAAGCAAGAAAAAGAAAAAGATTAAAGCTAAGTAAAATGTTCAAAACTTGGATCCAGTAAATGCATCAAAAGAAAAAGAAAATGTAACTTTAAGGTGGAACCTTACACTTCTAGGGCTCCATTTCCTAGTAAGACGGCAAGATAACCCATTCTATTCATGGATTCAGGTTCAGAATCACTGACTGGCCGCCACTTTACATCCCACGCAACCTTTCCATTGTGAGCTAAACATAGCATCATTCTAGGCAATGGAACATCCATGGGAATGGAATTCTTAGAAGTATTAGCATCACAAGAACTAATGCAAGTTATATTCTTGTTGGAGCTCATGGAATCTGAACTTAAGCTTGCAGATGCCAGTGGATTCACAAAGGCAGATTCTCCATGTTCACATCGTCTGAGAATATGCAAACTGTTATTGTGAACCTGGTCTCCTTTCCTTGTCTTTGCTTGATTTCCTGTGTCTTTAGGAGCAGTCAACAATGATTCAATTGCATGTTCTGTTTGGTTGGACTCTTTATGTGTTCCTATAGATTCTTCACCAGAAACATGTTTACTGGCATTTCCAGAAGTCCTATCTGCCGAACGCAATCTGGGGGAGCACATATGATCGTCAACATAAAGAGGTTGTGGATATTGGCTATCAGTATCCATCTTCTCCACAGAGTCCATAAGAGGTTTCTTTCTTGGTCTTCCCCTTGGCCTTGGTGGTATAGTCGGGTCGTTAGACTTAAGTGTTCCCTTTTTCTGGTAATTTTGTCTTGACTTTTTATTCCCCTGAGAAGGTACATCTTCTTTCACACAAACAGTTAACAAACACCATATCTGGACAGCACCTCTGCCAGCTAAAGGGGCACCAATCTTGTGATATGAAGATTCAGGAGGATGAGCAGCAACAGCAACAAACTAATAAGTCAATTTTCAAAAGTAAAACATAGTGTCAGTTTTTTAGTTTCATGTAAAGAAGTAGTAAATATGCATCAAAATAAAAATAAAATAAAATAAAATATACATTTTTTAATGTGTGTGCTTGAAGTGGAACTGTAATTTAGTTGATCGCTGGAAAATGAGGGATTTTGAAATAAAGACAACTGGGTTGCCGTATACTTGCATTTATAAGACTATATAGAAGACAACTAGGTACAGAATTGGTTTATATTGTTTCAATAGAAATGTCACATATTCCATGTCAAGGAAAATCTTGAAACAATCAGAAGGCCTTAAAATTTTAAAAAGAAACACCAGCCTTTAAAAAAGTGTTAGTCTAGTGACTTCAAGAACCCTGAGTGAGTTCTACCTTTTAAACTGTCAGCCAAAAAGCTGCAGGAAAGTAGACGTAGTCACTGAAAGGAATTAAGATCACACCAACTCTGAAGCATTCATGATATAGGCTGGGTCCTTATTGAAGACAGCAAAATAAGAAAATGTAGATCCTAGAATGAAAGATTCTTTAGATGAAACTTAGTTTCCCTGATGGTACCTTACAAATAATACCACTAATTTGACTAAAATCACATATATTATCTAGAATTTTCCTCCATTGTTAATTCTCTTTACTTGATTTTATCAATCCTTTTGTCCTTTGTCGGTCACACAAACTTTGAAAAGAAAAGGCACCTTTTGACATCTAAAATTGGAACAAATAACACTATAACATTGAAAGCAAAAATCATTCACCTAGAATGGTTCACAATTTCAGTAAGTGCTCTTGAGATGATAGCTAGAACACGTAAAAAACAAGAGATGAAATCGGCAGAAGATCCCCTATAAAGTCTCAAACTAGCTATTTAGAGGAAAGCAGCTTTTGTGCGGGCCTGCCACTCAATGAATCAGAACAAAAGATAAAACAATTTTAGAGAACCATTTCCTCCCATTCTAGATTAACATGTGTTCGTCAAAACTTAACTAAATCAGTGTTATTTTGTTTTGAGGCACACCCAATTTCATTCCAAAAGTTTTGTTCACTAAGACCTTTGTTCTTTTCTTTTTTTTTCCCTTTTTCTTTTTCTAATTACCTATTCATCATCCATCATTACAACTTGGTCAAATTTCCGACTGGGACAGCCCTTAGAAAAGGGTAAAAACAAACAAGAGAGGAATATAAATTAAAAGTTGTACTCTGTGAAATACCTCGCACTTAATGTGATTCTCAGAATTGCGATCAACTCTAGGACACCAGTCCAATGCCCAAACTGCACCCCCAGCATACATTACAAAGTCTTTGCTGAAACAAGATTAAAATCAATAATGGCTAACAGATATCTCATACGCATATTTCAAGAATGAAATCTACCTATATTCCATACCAGCTTCACTCCCGTTTTGCATCTCCTTCTGCGGTTTCCAAGACAGTCAATTAGATTAGAAAAGTTTACTCCACAAACTTCTGAAATAATCATTCCTTTTCAGAAGAATTAAAGTGAAAAATACCTTGGGAACAGATGCAGCTGAAAATTGAGATAATGTAACCCCACCTATTACATCTTTCTCCTTGGAATTATGTTGACTAGCAAACTTCACAACTCGTGGCGCATATTTAAAATCCTTCCACTCTCTGCGGCCAATATTTCACACATATAAATTAATATATACAAGAATGTGGCATTCCATATAAGGAAAAAAGAAAAATTACTATTACTAGACTACCTCAAGAAAATTATAGAATTGGAGAATCGTTTTATCTCCTCTTGATTAGCATCGAGCGTTGTGGGGCATCCACAGAGTTTGGCAATCATATCAACGGCTTTGAAGTGATTCTCGACGGAATAATCGAATTCGGAAACTGCGATTCCTGGCGAAGTGTCGGTAACGTGATATTCAGCACCGGCAGGCGATTGGCCAGGCTCAGGATCGTGTGCTGCCCGGGATGGTTTTCCGGGCCGGGCCTGGCGTTCTTTCTTCTTGGGGATCGCCTTCCTCTTTCGCTTGAATGCTTGGGCGAGTGGAACGTCTGCGTCAAATTCCATTGCTCCTTCTTCTTCTTCCATGGAAGGGGTTTAGCTTACGAGGGTTTTTGACGAGCGAAAATTCTCAAATTTAACGACCTTTTAAAGGGAGGAAATCAGATGTTATTGGATAGGGCCGTCAGAAATTGAGTAGGATTCGAACTCTGATACGTACTAAACAGCGTTTGTAATAAATTTAGAGCAAAATAAATTTTTTAATTTGTCGTACGTATATTAATATAAAAAGTATTTTATAGGGAAACGGACTCTTGAGCTGTGGTCGATGTGTGATTAAGGTAACTAATCTTAAATTTTTACAATTTTAAGGAACCCTTTTTTCCATAACTTGAGAAAATTTAATGTTAAAATTATTATTATTATTATTTTTAAAAGACACACTTAAATTAATTGTTCTAGATTATATTATTTTAATATTATATTATTTTATGAAAGTTTAAGCTTACAAAATTTGAATCTCTAATTGAAATACTAAAATATTTCATAAATAACTGCGTACTTTTTAAATAAATTGGAAATGTATTTTAATCAACAGGTGCCCATATGAGTGAAATAATGCAAATGACCACTACTGAATTTCTATCAACATTTAGTGTCATGTAATTTGAGTATAAGTATGGGAAGTTTCGTTCTGAATTTGAACTTTTGCATATTAAAATACTAAGCAGAACTCAATTCTAAAATAAGTAATAAACGGTTAGATTGGTTTATGTGTTCTCTAAAAAAACTCTACGATGATCACGTCAAGATTTGTAAAAGAGGCTAATATAATGGTGCAAATGAGTTGAGTTGGTTCACGAGCCACACAAGTCAAGCACGAGCTAGTTCGAGTTCTAATTTGAGCCGATCTCGATTCAGTTGTATTTAGACTCGCGGTTCGTGAGTCAATATATAATAAAAATTTATTTTTTATTTTATTATAAATATATATTATATTAATATTTTTTTATTTTGAGTTCGAGCCTGTAGTTTTTTACAATTCATTTATCAATTCGAGTCGAACTCAAGCCTAAAATATATATTTTGAGTTCGAGCTCAAAAATTTAGCCCAAATTCGACTCAATTGTACCCCTAGGCTAATTACGTAGAAAAAATGTCGAAGAAAGTAAAGAATTACGTGTGTATTTATAATGATAGCTTTTACTCAACTGGGCCCAAGTAACTGCTCTTCTTAGCCCAACCCCTTGGGCTTCATTTTTTTATTTGACTTGGGCTGTCACCCAAACATCCAGTCCCTATTGGGCCGAGCTGGTCGTCTTGGCCTTCATCATCATGAATTGAGTATTGCTGTTTTTTGGTTAATCATTTATAGTCTCAACATGAAAGTAAACATAGGAGATATTAATAATAGCAATTTTGACTTGATAAAATACTAACTTTATTTGGTATTTAATTACGGATTCTATCAATATTACGTAAGCATTCTTCCTTCTATTAAGATTTGTGTGAGATTTATTCACTATTTGACCAATAAATCATAATTATTTTTGTTACTTTCAAGTTTACTAGACGAACTTTTAATTATACACTTGAATAAAGACTCACTGCACATATTTTACACTAATACATATTTATTTATTTTTAATTTTTGAAAGTGCATTGCTACAATAATTAAAAACATCTAAAATTACATTTAAAATTCTAACTATATCTTCAAATTTTATAATTTTTAATCAAATTTTTTGTAAATTTAATATTTTTTAATCAAAATTTTAAGATTTTAAAAAAATATTTTTAATTGTAATTCTAATAAAATAACAGTAATAGGATAGGACAATGACGACGAAGAGAAGAAAGTAAATCTGCTTAAACAAATTAAATTCTCATAATGGAAAATAGTTGCTAGAGCAAGAAAGTTTTAGAATCTTAATAAAAATGAATAGTTATAATTATAAATTATTGTAGCTTTGTGTTAATTTTGTGATAAATATATAATTATATAGTAAATACGTACATAGAACCAAATTAACAAACAATTATTAGTGATTGGTGATTAATTAAAGGATTTTCAAATGTTAATGTGAATAAGTTCATCGAGTGGCTCCAACGACAACCCTTCAGTATTTAAATAAGATAAAGTTAAGAGGTCGAATGATAATGGATAAAGTGCAATAAGATAACTAAAAATGATATACCATTGTTATTATTTAATTAGGGATATTGATATAATTCTACTGATATGAACATGTATGACCCATTCTAAATGGAATATTAAAATATTGCAACGTGCATTAGTTTAAGGTGGTGATTGGTATGTAGGAATAGAATTAGGTGGGAATGGAATGAAGTTGGGAATGAAATGATGTTGTTATAGTTTATCTTATAATTGGTATGTATAAAGAATGAGAAAGGAATGGAATCGTCATTCCCTCTTTAATTCCATTCTAATAATTGATAAATAGGAATGACAAGTAAGAAGGAAATAAATTTTTTAAATGACCAAATTATCTTCTTTTTTTTTTTAAAATTCTTAAAATAAAAGTATTTATTAGTAAAATATTTTTTACATATTACCGTAGATATTTTTTTAGTAAGTCTATAATTATGCAGTTTATTACTTTTAATGTTATTCGAATTACATCTGTAAATATATGCATTTTATATGTTATCAACAAGTTATATATGTTTACACAAAAAAGTAGAAACACAATTTCTTTAAAATTATTATTTTTAAATATAATTTAGTAAGCTAAGCTCTTTTGAATTTTTTGATAAAATATAATTAAAAAATTATAAAATACTTTATAACTAAAGTGCTTAACTTTTTCGTGATAAGGTTAGAATGATTTATTATACTTTTTTATAAGTTTAATTTGAAGAATTGTTGATAGAATGGACAACTTTTCATTTATTAATTTTGTATATATTTTTTAGTCATTTGAAGATATATGGATATAAATAATATTTTAATCTATATATATTTCATTAGCATGGACGAAGTCGATGATACTTCTACTTTTTTGTAATTATAAAAATTGAGATGCGCATAATTATTCTTATTGTTTATCATTTTTTTATTTTTTAATTTTGATAATAATTTAATAATTTTTATAATATTACTAAAAAATATATAATTAAATAAAAACATATAGCAATCAAATAAGTTGGAATATAATATCAAATATTTACAAAGTGCATATTTCTTTTCTTAAATATAAAAGTATTTTGTTAAATTATAGAGTGTAATTTTGTTAAAAAAGAAAAAATATAGGTTCATTCTTGATGGATTGAGAATAGCTAAACTTATGGGAGAGGGAGGGAATGGCTAAACTCATCCTTTTGGGAATGGGAATTCTAACGGGAATTGGCATTTCCATCTCTAAATTATACTAATCATGAGTTTAGGAATAGACTTAAGAATATCCATTTCATTCTCATCTCATTTCTATGTACGAATCATACCATAACAGTGGGGATGGGAATAGGCTAAGCCGCTTGTCATGGGCCTATGATCTGGCCGGCCTATTTGAAGCCTAGCCTGGCTAGTCTATTTAATCAAAAGACCAAGTTTAGGCTTTTAAAAAAACCTATTTAGTTAAAAAGACTAGGTATGGGCTTTTAAAAAAGTCTATAAAGCCTATAAAGTCGGCCTGTATAATTTAATTATATTATAATATATATTTAATTATAATAATATTTGGTCATGTTTTTCTCTTTTTTTTAGATGAATATGTTATAATTGCCAATTATTTTTGCTTAATATAATTTATAAAATTTTTAGGCTTATTAAAGCCTATCAAAGTCTTAAGCCTATTATGGCCTGAGCCTCATAATAGTTTGAACTTATATAAAATTTAAGCCTAATTAGAATCTTAACTAAAGTAGACTTTTTCATGTCAGGCATTAAAAAAAGCCTAAAAGCCTATATCAAGTAATATGCTAGCTAGGCTTAGCCTTACAATTTACACAATAAACTTGGCCTATTAAAAGCAAAGTGTAACCTAGCCTAGTCTATTCCCAACCCTACGTAACAATTCTTATTTGAGATCAAGTGTTAATAGGTTAAACCCAACTCTATTAAAAGATGCGGATCTTAGAGCATTTTAACATTTTTCGTGTTATGTGTCGGCACTTTTGGCATTACCGATCGACTTTTTCTAATTTTTTCAATATCAACCCCATCTAGTAAGAATAATCCTCAAAACAACCAAATAGCAACTAAATCAAAAAGCTCAATCACAAAAGATTATGGATTCGAATTTGTGCAGTCCATCCTTAGTTAAAATGAAGTTTTGTGAAATTTATTGGAGGTCCGAACCAACTTATACTGAAAAATCAATAACTTAGTTCTCTTTGAAATATAAAAGCCACTACAACAAAATTAAGCATGAAAAACACTAAAAAATGTCACTTAAATAATGATATAGTTGCAATTTTATATTTATTGATATTTTTTAGAAGTGACACTTGTAGTAGTGTAGCTAAAGGTATAAACGTGACTAACTTATCTTTGTTTTGGCATTAATAAAATGCAGCAAAAATTGCATCAAATGATACGTTAAAATGTCATGAAAATGTATTAAATAACATGTTAAAATGCTATTAACTTTAAACGACATGCTAATATGCCACTAAAAATTGCATTTAGTGGTAGGTTAAAACGCTACAAAAGTTCATTTAAATGAACTGGTAATATATTATAAAAAATACAACAAATAACATGTTAAAATGTCACAAAAATATTTTTAAATGATATACTAATATGGCACAAAAAATGCATACTGTGGTGTTAAGATGTCGCAAAAGATTCCTTTAGATGACATACTAGCATGCCATAAAATTAATTAAATAACATGCTAAATTAAATGACAAAAATGTTATTTTGAGTGGCATCTTAATTTGCCTCTAGCACCCCATTATGAGACTACAACACGATCCATGCAATTACTTTGTATAAGACTCGAACTTACAATATCTTACTTGGAAATATATGAATTTACTATCACGCTACCTACCACATGTTTATTATAAATTTTCAAAAATATTATTATATTTTTATACTTTAAAAGCATATTTTATCAATTATTTAAATATATGCAATATATGCTCGGAATTATTTTATTAAATAATATATATGAAAATGTGTGAACATTAAATTTAGAGAGAAAATATTCAAAAAAAAATAATGTATAGGCGAGGAGAAAAAAATGGGCAAAAACTTAAATTTCTTATACATCTTGAAAAATATGGTTAATTTTAGTTAATACATTAAAATTATATTAAGTAGTTAGTTTAATCAATACATTATCATAAGATATAAATTTATAAATTTTACAATTATTAATAACTAAATATACTTTATCTATTTTTGTGATATTTATTTCATGTTACACATAACTAAATGACGAGTGCTTTTCTTTTTAAGAAAAAAGAAATGATGCTTGTTAAATGCTTTTAACATATAGTTATGTTAGTAATTTCAATAAAATCATATTTTTATAATATTTATTAATTAATTACCACTAAGTATTATCTTATACTGACATTTTTATTACCACCACTATATTATAATGTGCTTCTATACTATAAAATTGCGTTAAATTAGCGCCACTAAATAATTTTCGGTACTTTTTATGAATGACACCATGAACAAATATGAGTGGCGTTTTTTAAGAAAAAATTAGTGGCACTACTCAAATGCCTTGCAAATATATTTATGTTGGCATTTTCAATTAAATATTACTATTTTTTCTCACTTATTAATCAAATACCACTAATATATTGTATTACAGTGATTTTTACAACAATTATCACCATATTACTCTTGTGTGTCATTATACTATCAAATGTCACTAAGTTAGTGTCACTAAATATTTTGTGGCAGTTTTTCAAATGACACCATAAATAAATATGAGCGACACTTTTTAAGAAAAACTAGTGGCACTAGTTAAATGCCTTCAAATTATATTTTTGTTCACATTTTTAATCAAATGTCACTATTTTATATGTCATTTAATAATCAAATGCCACTAAATATTTTATTATAATAACATTTTTTCTGACAATCACCATATTACTTTTGTGTGTTGCTACACTATAAATGCCACTAAGTTAGTGTCACTGAATACTTTATGACATTTTTCTTCAAATGACACTATAACTTCATATTAGTGGCATTTTTCTAAAAAAATTAGTGACACTAGTTAAATATCTTTGAAATACATTTATCTTGGCATTTTCAATTAAATGTCATTATTTTGTCTGTTATTTAATAATCAGATGCTACCAAATATTAAATTATGGTAGCATTCTTTTACAACTATCATCATAACACTTTTTTGTGTCATTATATAGTAAAATATCACCAAATTCGTGCCACTAAATGTCAATTTTCTTGTAGTGAGCGTAACAATTGATTTGACATCCCAAGACGCTTAGGGCCCATCTGAATTTATTTTCTGGAGGCATTTTCATTTTCTAGTGAAAATAAATAGTAAAAAGTTAGTTATAAATTTGAATTTGAAAATGAAATGTTGTTTGGAGGTTTTGTTTAAAATATAATGATTATGTATAGTTGAAAATGAGTTGTATTTGGAAAATGTAGTATTTTTATATTAAAAGTCGTACAAATATATGAGTAATAGAAAATAAAAAGTGAAGATAGAGAGAGAGTGTAATAGTGTGTTTTGGAGAATATTTTGAGGATAAAAATATTTGTGAAAATAGGAGAGAAATTGATAGTTTTCTGTTTTCATTTTCAGCATAAAATGAAAAGGATGTTTGAAAACAAAATCAAACTGTCACTTATATTACAAATAGAGTTATGACTGAAAATGATTTAACTGGTTGTTTTGATATCCGACAACCTATGAAATATACACTTTGTCCTTAGTGATATAAGATATTTTCAGTGTTTCAAAAATTTCAAACTTCAAACTATGAGTGAATGCATTTAATTTTGAATTTTCAAGTTCTCAGATATTATCTCATCTATTCAGCACGAATCCCTTGGGCACACACGCATGACCATAACCAGTTTTGTACATAATATATATACGGCAATCGATGGAGTTTGCTTTATCCTTATTAAACTGACTAATAAATAACTAACTTTCTTGTATTATACTTGATGCAGCATAATCAACACGAATGTTAAATTATAAATTCCAATTTGCATTATTCAATTATATTTTTTGCCTTAGATGCATGCATTAGGACTGCAGTTCTTTAATTTATTGTTTAGTAAACCCCTTCTTTTACTTGAAATAGTTTTAATTATTATTGAATCAGCCGGCAATTGAGTAACAACAAACTTTTCTCCAAGAAATGAATCTATTAAAATTGCTATATAAATATTTTCCTTAAGTAGGACCGCGAGTTATGGACTATGATGATGTAATTTTGTAATAATATAATATTTTGGAGCATGTTTATTTTATATGACATATTTAAATCTTATACAATTATACGTAGCCTAATCCTTGCTCGGCCTCAAATTGTTAGATGGGAGGAACCAGTTGGCGGAAGCTTCAAATTAAACACCGATGGGTCAGCTTTTGGCAGTTTGGGGCGCGCTGGAGTGGCTGGGATACTTAGAAATGATGAGGGCAGGGCAGGGTGATTTTTGCTTATCTTATACCCCTCGGTTATGTGAACAGCCTATATGCGGAGCTTCATGCTATCAAAACCGGCTTGGATCTTTGACTTAACAGGGGCATCATCAACATCTTGGTGGAATGTGATGTTAAATTTGCTATTCATGTCATTGAAAATGCCATCCACCACCATTGGTCACTCGCTCACATTATTGGAGGTATTAGAAGTTTGATTCCTTGCCTCAGAGTGTCTTTCACTCACACTCTCAGAGAAGGCAACTCGATGGCAAATTTATTGGCAAAACAGGCATCTTCCCTTCAACAAGAGATTACTGTGAATTTTCAAGACCTTCATTTGAAAGCCAAACAGCTAGTTCGCCTTGAGGAACTTGGCATCCCTTACATCCGCACAAAGTGATCACCATGGCTTGCACCATCTTCTTTTGTATATTTTGTCTTTTGTATAGAATGCACCTATGTTGGCTATAGGCTTTATCTTGCTTTTTGCTCAAAGATTGTATAGCATAGGTATTTACGGAGTTGTTGTTCCCTTGATTTAATTTATGATTTCAAGATGTAATCTGGTTGACTTTCATTTGGTAATTTAGGGTTCAACACCTTAAACCCCCTTGCATCTTGCGGCTTCATTTCAAAAAAAAAAAAAAAAAAAAGTACTCTTTTGTAGTAATAAAGGCTCGTTTGAAGTAGTTCAAATCATTTATTCTAATTGATATTTTATTTTGTATTCCACTATATCTATACTATATATATAAAACATGTGAGATTATTTTTAGTATGTGTTTTATAATATTCCTAAAATATTCTGGCTATTTTAACTAATTGCAATTATCTATTGAGTAACTAGTACTATATTGATTTCAATTACTACCTACTACTACATTGTACTCCCATTATTCCACTTTATTGTTGCCAATTTTAAAAAACTCAATCCGCGATTTGCGGTTTTCCACACCTAATGTTTTCTCCATTTCGATAATGTTGCATCTACCTAAAGCTTTTGAGACACACTCGATTTAGCTTACTCATATTCTTTAATATACTTGATTTCTACTATAACTTACTCTGTATTGTAATATATCATTATAATGATAATGAAATTAAGGATGCTTTTGAGCTGTAACGTAGTTAAGTATTATCTGCTTTTTTTGGTGCTTGCATAAGTTTAAATTTATTGTTTTTTCTTTCTTTTTTTAATATAATAGTTCTAATTAGATGTTATTTATTTAATTTCGGGTGGATGGTATGTGAACTTTTTGATAAAATTACATCAAAAATTTATTGTTGTTAATAAATATTTCATTTTTGTGTTTTATGTATGCATATAGATTGTGCACGACTTTTATGGTATGAGTGGTATACAAGAATGAGATGGGAATGGAATGGATATTCCCAAGTCTATTCCTAAACCTATGATTGGTATAATTTAGAGATGGGAATACCCATTCCTGTCGGAATCTCTATTCCCAAAATGATGGGTTTAGCCATTCCTTTCCTTTCCCATGGGTTTAGCTATTCTCAATTCATTGGAAATGAACCTATGTTTCTTTTAACAAAGTTACACTATAAAATTTAACCAAATATTTTAATATTTAAGAAAAAAATCTTCACTTTTGTAAACATTTGAAATTACATTCCAACTTATTTGATTGCTAAGTGTTTTTATTTAAATATATATTTTATTCATATATTTTTTAGTAATATTATAAAAATTATCAAATCATTAAAAATTATTATAAAAATAAAAACATTTTATAATAAAAAAGTAAGAATAATTATGCGCATCTCAATTTTTATAATAAAAGTAAAGGTATCATCAACTTGGTCCATGCGAATGAAATATATATCGTTTAAAATATTATTTATATCCGCATATTTTCGAATGATTAAAAAACATATACAAAACTAATAAATGAAGAATTGTCCATTCTATCAACAACTCTTCAAATTATTATTATACAAAAGTACAATAACATTAAAAGTGATATTAAAACTGTATAATTATAAACTTACTCAAAAAAAATTATCTACAATAGTGTATAAAAAATATTTTACTAATAAATACTTTTAGTTTAATAATTTTTTACAAAAGAGTAATTTAGTCATTTAAAAAATTCATTCCATTCTTACTGGTCATTCCTATTTAATATTTTTTTCACAAAAGAGTAATTTGATCATTTAAAAAATTCATTCCATTCCTACTGATTATTCATATTTATCAATCATTAAAATTGAATCAAGAATGGAATGGCGATTCCATTCCTTTTTTATTCCTTGTGCATACCAATCATATATAGGATAAACTATACTGACATCATTCCTTTTCCAGTTTCATTCCATTCCCACTTAATTCCAGTCTTGCATAACAATCACCACCTTAGTTATTAATAAATTTAAAGGGCCTTTGTAATTAATTTGGTGTGTTATTTAATGAGTTGGCAAAATTAACCTCATTTTAAAATGACAAATTACATATTTGTTCCTTTTCTTTTCTTTTTTTTCTCTATTATTTTAATTTTTGAATTCGAATATTTACTTTCTTGCTTTTATTATTTTGTTTCAATTTTTTCTTTTACTTCTACAAATTCAAATAGATGCATAGAAATTGTTAAAATAATAATAGTAACATACAAAAAAGTAAATAATTTTTTTCTTTATCTTATAAAATAGATATTTTGGTACACGTAATAAATGTACCAAAATTATTAGTATTAAATATTTTCTTAAAGAAACACTTTATTGTAAATTATACACACTTGATATGTATCCATGTAGTGAAATAAAATGAAAACTAATAAATAAAAAATCTAAAATGAAAGATATTCTGATGATATTGTAAAAAATTGGATAAGGAATTCAAAACAATAGTTGTAATACTATTGAGTTTTTTATATTTTGTTAGAAAGACCATTTTATTCTTAAATTGTTAATTAATAAAGATATCCTTATTTATTATGTAAAATTTACATATATTAAATTATTTTATTAAATATAATCGACAATAATCAATTAATCAATCAAAATAATATATTTTTTTATTTTTTAAATGATTACTTAGTTTCATCATATCAAATAAACCAAATATGCTCAGTGGCTTGAAACACAAGTGGCATCCGTCTCTCCTATTAAATTGGAGATCTTGTGTTCAATCCGTAATGGACGCGCTGTGTACTTTATATGCTTTGTGTAATCTATATTTTGATTATTTATTTTGAGAATAGAAATATATTATTTTATTGAAATAATAATATTTTGTGATTTGTAATGTTGTCTAAAAATAAAAAATAAAGCAAACATGAGTGTAGGTACTAACTCAACTAACTAAATAGTAGGTAAACGAAGGACATGAAATTTTCTCGCTTTTGCATTAATTGTAGAAGACCATGGAAAACCCTCATGAATCACATGTGCCTAATTAATGGCCGATAAGAAATCTTTTGACAGGGTAGAAAATAATATCCACCCGATTGGGCCTCTCTAGCAACTATCCATTTCAACGTGCAGTTTCTACCACAGCATTTGCCCTTATGTTCTGTCCAACCAAATCGGACAATTTGCATCACAATAGGTACCTAACATGAAAATCAATGTCTCTCAATAAAACTAAACATATTTTAAAGTACAAAGTGATTTTAGATATACCCATTCTGCCATGTTACTTATACGTACATAATTTCTTTACGCATTACTTTTTGAGTCTTTTTGAGTGGATTGAGCATGACTTGCTCAAAACTTGACCATAACTAACCATTTGAACCATTTGAACCATTTATTGTGTGCACATATATGGCGCCATCCTAATGAACTAACATGACTGAATCGCCTCATTAGTACTCCAGAAAAAGTATTCTGATCATTAATTTGTCATTAAAAGCACGCATTCATTTTATTTTATATTTGACTATGATCTTTTGATTCGAATAACTGATTTAAATATCAGAGACGATTTTTGAGAATAATCAAGTGACCTTGACTTTTTTGTGCTTTTAGTTTAAGATATCAAGTTCAACAACCGTTAAATGATAAACAGACTTATTTGGATACAACAGTTGGACGACCCAAATCATTACGTATATAAACTTTGGTGCAAGAATCGACCCTACTTGTGGACAAAAATGGCTGCAATCAAATCCAGGCACTCAGATAAAACCAATACATACCTCAAAAATCCGATCTCTGTGTTGTCACTTTCAGTGTATACAGGCATGTTCTGTTCCACATATCTTGTTCATGTACTACAACGTTGACGACGATGGAGCAAACTACAAGTACTTTTATTGGCACGTGGTTGGTTTATGAGTTTTGCCGTGTTTATAGTATGACATAGCATTTTGACCTTTGCTTTTAAGGTAGGGCAGAGTTCAAACAACTATATTTTGGGTTCATTTCATGCATGCTATACTTTTGCGAAAAAGATTAAGGTTGCTAAGAACAATTTAACTATAAATGATCATCAAGACACCTGAGAATAGATGCAACTGGGGAAGTGGTGCAGCTGCTCCGACCCAAGGAGGCATATTATTTGTTAGTGTCCCACATAATTGAAATAAATAAATTGTGGTTTTTGTGTACGGTTCTAGACAATCCTCATATTTTAAGATAGTTTTTGGGGTTGAGTTAGACCCAAAATTTATTCTATAGCACTATGAAAATCAACCCAAGAATTCAAGGCAAAGATCTAGAGCCACTGACAATATATATGATAATCACTGGATAATCTTTTGAAGTTCATCTAGCACCCAAAATATGCCATCTTTAATTTCCAGGCCTTTTAATTTCTTGGTACAGAAATCCTATCTTTCTACCAACAAGAAAGAAACAAAAGGCCATAGATACGAAGGTGCTGGTACTAATTAATAAGCCTATATCCACATATTGCTTACAATAATTAACAGTTCACACATTTGCAATACATATACAATGAAACAGCAATACTGGCCAGCCAAAATCTATACATATGTAAAACCAAACGGCAACTGGACATACCAGTGAGCAGAAAGAATATGGCCCCATTTAGGCATTAATTTAAAGATCAAGAATTAATTTGTTTATTGTGCATTTATGTGTTGTTGGAATCTTGTTGGCAAGCTGAAATAATGTTTGGAGCTCGAACTCGAGCTCGAACTCGTAGCCCGTCTCGAAAAGTGGCGGTTAGCCCAGGAGAGAAACGGGGAGCGTCCTCCGTTTGGACTAATTCGAGACAGAATCGTCGCAAGAGTGAAATTGTAACACTTTTGAGCTCCACAAGTGCGAGTTCTTTCCCCAAACAGACCCTAATCCCAGCTTGAAAAACTGGGTACTTAAAAGGGTTTTCATGGAAGAAAACTCCATCCCTGAGCCATCTTTCCGGTTTGAACTCCAAGCAATCGGAGCCCCATATCTCTTCCATCCTGCCCATTGCGTAGGGGTGGTAAGTAACCCTAGTGCCCCTCTTCACAAAAGTCCCATCTGGCAAAAGATCATCCTCCAAGCAAAACTTTGAATCGAATTGGATTGGCGGATACAATCTCATGCTCTCATGTATCGCTGCATGCAAATAATGAAGCTCTCGTATTTGTTCATAGCTTGTGGGCTCCTGGTTAGGCCCGATCATCTTATCCGCCTCAAGAAGAATGGCCGCCTCCACTTCCGGGTGGCGCGCCACCAGCCAGAAGAAACTTGTTAGGGCGGAAGCCACCGTGTCGCGGCCGGCCAAGAGGAAGCTAATGATGATGTCCCTCAGATAAGTTTCATCGCTGACGCTGCTCATGAATTTCGACAGAAGATCTTTCTGACCCGAAAACCCGAATTTTCGTCTTTGCCTGATGACTTCCCGGGCTAACATGTGGATGATATTGATTGACTGCTGGAGCTTTTTCTCGCTGCCTATATTGAGCAGTCTTTTGATCTTCCAAACCATTGGGGACGCAATCATGGCTCTCTCAGCTGAAAGCCTTGACGCCAAATCGAAGGAGACAGCGAATTTCGACAAGGGTAAGGAAAGTTCCAAACATTTCGGGTCTATCCCGAATGAGAATCTGCAAATACTGTCGAATGAAAATCTCCGGAAAACATCTTGCAAATCGAGGACTTCATTTCTGGCGGAAACCGATTCCATAAGGGGTAGCAAACGGCGATCAATTTCTTGATTCACGACTTCAAATGAGTAAGCCCGGATAGAGATCCGCCCCAGTTCAAGACTGGCCATTTTTCTCTGAAACCTCCATAAATCTCCATCGACGTTGAAGATTCCCCGGCCCAAGAAGTCGCCCAAGATTGCAGAAAAGGGCTTGCCTTTCGGGAAATTATCAAACCTGGTTTTGAGCATATATTCAACGTTATCCGGATTAGCAGTGATTGTGTTGTTGAGGACGTGGATATGAATAGTTCGAGTGGGGGAATTCTTTAGCAGATGAGTGTACCAATCACAAAGATTGGAAAACTGCGTAGTCCAGCGATATTCAATGTATGTTTGACAGATTTCACAGCTGCACCAAACCCTCACTCTCACTGAGCGGCGGATGAAAAATATTAGCAATATAATTATAGGTAAAGATAAGAACAAAAGAAAGAACATGGAGTCATGAAAAGACTGAAGCCAAGAAGATGCAGACTCCATGGACAAAACAGGAAAATAATTGATCGAATAAAGATAAAACAAGAAAAAGAAAAATGGAAACGAAATGATTAAGACCAAAGGAAAGAATACTGGAAGACCAATGGACAGATATGCCTAATATAAAGGAAAAAAATCCGGCCTTTTAGTTTTTCTTTTCTTTTCTTTTCTTTTATTTTTTGCCCCTTTTTAAAGTTGAAGAGAGTGCATGTTAGCAACTACCAAAACACACGAAAAAAACTTTAGTGGAATTAAATAAGGTCCACTTAATAGATAATTGAATCAAGAAAAATAATTAAGGGAACAAACTGAAAAAAAAATAAAGGACACAGATAATATAATCTCTTTCTCGATGTGGTTGACTTAATTATGTATAAGGATACAATGTGATTAAATCTAGATGCTTAAAGCTCCAAATCAAAGAAAGAGTTAAAGCTCAAAAGTCGTTCTATGGTTAATTTTGAATGCTCCAAAATGAATAAAAAGGGGTATTAATATGTATCAATTTTTAAAATTTTAATCGCAATTTGCATTTCTTAAGGTGCTCTCAATGTTGATCGATATGCTATTGAGGTCGTGAGTTTGTCCGGTGTAAGCATAACAATTTAGAATATCTATTTGATTTCATGTTTGATCTCCTTTTAATTTCATAAATATATGTTAAATTAATTTATTAAATATTTTTTTATAAGAATAATTGATTGAAAATTAGATATTTTTAATCATCTCATTACTTTTCTCAAGAAAATTATCACTTTGAATTCTCATGTGGTCGCAGTTGATGGAACAGTTATTTGAACAACCTTAGAACCTATTTGGTTTCATTTTCAAAGCTCATTTTCACATTTTCTACTATTTTAAAAATAAAACACATTACTTTTTACACATTTTCACCCAACATCATTTTTATTTTCATTTTCAAAATATATTTTTTAATAACCTATATATCTTCTCTCTTTCTCTCTCTATTCCATTATTTCTATCTTTTTTCACCTACAACCTATTAAAACTAATATAATTATTACTTTTCCAACAATCTATCTAAATACAAACTCATTTCTACTAACTAACTTTTTAAATTTTAGAAATAATGGAAATAAAAATTGAAAATAAAAATAAAACCAAACGGGCAGTGATTTAATTAATAACCCTTTAATCGACAATTATGCTTCAATCCACACAATTTACAACAAAGTTTTACAGTCACGTTTAAAGAGCATTATTATAAATACTGTCATATATAATGATGATAATAATAAAATAATAATAATAATAATAACTCACGCATGGTTGAGCTGAGCATTACCTAATTATGGAAGTTTTTTTAGACATTCCTCCACGTGCGATTATTCTTTCTATTGTACCACCTAATTTCTATAAAATAGGCTAAACTCACTAAGCTGCGTGGCCATGGTGAGACAATTTATCATGCTTCCAAGACTTTTAGTTTTATTAATGCTTTTCGATTTGAAATATAGCCAAATATTTTAATCCCTACCATTTGTCCTTTCTTAACCGAAAATATTGGCGTTATTATTCATGATTTATCAGCATTACTAATATTATATATATATATATGTATATATTAAATGACAATCAAGAAATAGTTAAGAAGGCCATTGCATGCAATAATGGTATACTGTTGCAGAAATTATTGCACAAAATGGGCAAAGTCGACGGCTGTCTGCCGATGTTTCAAGGGCGCACAACGTTTGGGATCATAACTGGCAGCTGGTTATAACATATGATGACATTATCCGCATTTTAGCTTTTTGCCCGATAATTACATAAACATATATTACATTTTGACCTTAAATCTACCCTGAATAATTCTCCTTTTGTCGGAATCGAATTGATTCAAATGGATCCAACTGAAATAACACTTAAATCTTGTAAACAACGTAACTCTGAAAATAATTAAAGCATATTGTCAAAATCGTAAAGAAAAAATAATGAAAGAAAAGAGAAACCATGACTTCCGAGAGTGGTATGGAATAATTTTAGATTGTTCTCATAATTAAAGTTATTTTTTTTTTCAACGGACAACCTGAAACGTTCAACGAGATAATTGCGTGAAGAAGCATAATCTGACGTTGGATGCATCAAATTGCTAACATTTGTTTATTAAATATTAGTTGATGGGTACTAAATTTAACCCTCAATTGAGAATTAAATTATTAATTTTCTCAATAAGTCAAGCTAGATAATATAATATGTTAATTGACATACACACATGCGCATATGCCACCATTATAGGGATTAGAAAAAATAAATAGAGAAGGCACTAATGATGGAATCTTTTTAATTCTTTAATCCTCTACCTTGGACCACACGAGTTGAAATTCTTCCCTTTAATCAAGTTTAGTTTAAGGTTACTATTATTACTAGTACTAATATTATTATTCTATAATTAATATGTAGTCTAGTTTAAGTTATTGGATTCCATCTTTTTGTTAAGGGGCTTTACAATTAATTTAACTTGGCTAAATTTATTTAGAAAGTTTACAAATTTTTACTTGTTATAAGTTCAAAACTTATAAGTTAATATCAAAAAAATTATCAAATTCTTTAAATATTTAATGAACTATCAAATATCTAACAATTCACCGAGCCCAATTGCAGGCCTGTGATCCTAGCGAGAGAGACGCTGGGGGTGGGGGGGGGGCGAAGCAACCTCAATTGTACCAATTATAACCTTAAATCGATGGTGGGTTCGAGACCACAGGAAATACTCAAATCAGATTGAGGATGGTTCCTTACCCAAATTTAAAAAAAAAATATGGAGTAAATTTTTACGCCGGCCCCCAACTCCCCAAAAAAATATGGGGATAATTTGACTGAAAATTGTAAATTTTATGCAATTTTATATTATTGTCCTTAAATTTGATCTGGTGATAGTGGGTCACTTTCAGATGATATTGGGGGAAAAAAATAGTTTTACTTTATAGAAAAAATAGAACGTTATTGTAATATTTAAAATATAAATATCTTTAAAGTATGTAATTCTTCATTTTGTAATTACTAACTTGATTCATCTGTTAGTTAACGATTTTATAAAATTAACGCCATTTTAAGACATACTAACAAGATAGTCTCATTTTACCTTCTCTAACATTTTATTTATTTTTATCTTATTATCAAATTTTATCTTTTTCTTTTCTAAAATTATTTTAATTTGTCATAATTTTTCTGATGATTTATCTTAAATAATATAAATAAATATATTAAAATTATCTAAAAATTAAATATTTTTATTTATCTTATACTATAGATATCAAAATAATGAGTTTAAATTTATTTTCTCTTCTGGGGGATTGGACACTAAAGTTGATTAATACCCATATTAATCAATAATCGAGTGGAGTGGCATGAAGCGAATTGACCTATAGCAAATCATAGCTCTGAGCTCTGTACCGTAATTTAAGGGGACAATATGTGTGGAAGCATTCGCATGCAACATTTCATTATCTCACTGTGATTGCTGCTTTTTTAAAACTTTTTCCATTCCTCTTTAAATAAAAACAAAGGAAATGATTTGCACACATGTGTGCACTGTTACTCAACGAATAATATTTTAATTTGATAAATATTTACAGAATACCATATATAAAAAAGAGGGTTAATTACATGAACCTCCCTTGAGGTTTGGGCTAAATACAGAAATTATCCCTAAGATTTGCGAAATTAGAATTACCTCCCCTGGAGTTTGTCTTTGTCTAACAAATAGACTCAACCGTTAGTCAAACTAATGATTTTTGTTGATGTCAGGGTTGATATTTTCTAAAAATCCAATTTTGTCCTTAGTTTGACTGGACTTGATCGTTTACCATGTAATTGGAACAAAATATCCTTATGCGTGTCATGCATGTGTGGATCTACTTGTAATATTGAAAGCACTAAAGGGGATTATTATAAGAAACTAAACCAATGGTTAATGTAACGGCTGGAAATTAATTAAGTAAAATAGTTAATTTGAATAATTAATTAATTATTATATTAACTAAAAGTAATAAATGTCAACTTTTATTTGTTTATTTTAATATAATTTTAAGTGGCTGAATTTTATTTGTAAAATTTGAAGTTATATATAACACCCTGACATGAATGATTAGTTACATAGAGCCCCCTTGAACAAATCCTTCATTACATTAATTAACTCTCCCTTCTTAATTTTATAACTTGCAATATCGTACCTTGAAACAAAAACATAACAATCCAATAAACTTCTTCACATTTAACTATCAATTAGATATTCAAATGTGATGAACTACACAAATTTTCTTCAAATAATAAAGCCATGTACAATTCTAAAGGACTATACAAAAAAATCATTTGACTACAAAAAACATCAAGCAAAAGTTGTGTACTCAAAAGCAAGGTGATCTCTAACTGCAGCACCCACAATGTTCTCTTCAACAGCAACATGGCCCTCTCCAACAATAGCAAAACCATCTCCAGCACCTATATTTCCAAAAATAGCAATAGTTCCATCTCCAGCTGCTACATTTCCAAAAACAACAGAGGTCCATTAGGGACAACAGTAGACCTTTGTGAACAGGGAATAGTAGAACTTCCAACTTCTGACTTGTGCTTCTTCTTCCTTATACTAAATATTTGAGCCAAAGGAATGTCTTCCTGAAATAGAAAAAAAAAAAAGAGTACAATTCGTTGATTATCTCCACAAGACTCTAGATTATAATAAAGAGCAATATACAATATCAGAAAATCAACTAAGAAACCTTATAAATAACACCTCAATCAATATTAAAACTTACAAGTAGCACCCTTAAAATGTTTAAAACATTACAAACAGCACCCTCCCAAGTTTTGACACATTACAATCAACACCTTAATCAGATTCTAGTACTGATTATATGAAACAGAGTTGAAGGTGAATACCCTTACAATTTAATCACATTCTAGTAAAATATAACAAGTAACATCCTCACAAGGCTACAACACAACATTTAATACCCTTATAATTTTTTTCACATTACACTTAACACACTTGGAACTGATACACATTTCAAAATAAACCATACCAAATTCTCCAGTGACAGAAAGTGAAAAGCGAAAAAAAGGAAGATAGCAATACCCTTTGTCTATTTGTCATGAATGTCCATGGTCTGTCTGGAGTAAAGCCACCAAGAAACTCTTCTAGGCATGTGGAAAAAAAAGCTCCAAAACTCTTTAAATTCAACCTCCACGACTGCAAATGCGACAGGAAATAGCCCGTTGTTTCCATCCAAACCTACATCAGCTAATAAAACACCTCCATAAGGCCCTTCGAGGTGGCACCCATCAAATCCTAAAAAAGGATTACAGCCACTCAAGAAACCTCATAGTGAACAACAATATCAATTGTTTTTTTCGAACCTATCAAGTGAAACAACAAAAGAAAACAACTTTTTCTTAAGCATAAAAAAGAACACGACAAAATGCCATCAAAATCCAAAGGCAGGGTTTTTATTTGGATGGCAGCAATGAAAAATTAGGGTTTTTACAAATCACATCAAATCATGCAAAATATAACTATATACATTCATCAATAAACATTCCAACACATAATATTATGTCAAAAAAACACAAAATCATATTTTTGGAAACAAAAATAGAGCACCCACCACTTTAAAATCACAAAATAATAACATCCAACATAAAACACAACTAAAACTAATTTGATCTAACATAAAAATACAGGAAAGAAAGTTGCAAAAAAGCTTGCCCATACCTTTAGGAGCCATTTTTGCTTGAAAATGGGAAATGCCACCAAAACTTCACGATGGAGGGAGTTGGTATGCACGATCAAGAAGAATCCACAGGTTTTTAGGAGAGTTTTGTCGGTGGAAAACGAGCGTGCACCACCAGTGAAGAGACAAGCGTAGGAGAGTTTGAGGGGGAGAGATGAACGATGCAGGGAAAAGAAATTTGCTAGTCAGTGTTCTTCATACATAGAGGGGCAAAAAAGACTTTTATTTTGTCAATTTTTTTGTTTTTTGTTTTTGGGAATAAGTAAGGATATAACGGTCATTCACACCTTCCATCATGGTTTTTAAATAGTTGTTAACCCCATGATAGGTAATTGTAATTTCGCAAACTTTAGGGGTTGTTTTTATATTTAGCCCAAACATCAGGAAAGGTCCCTGTAATTAACCCTAAAAAATATGGCAATATATTAGATTTGTAGATAAATATTACTTTGAGTTCTGTCGGTGTTATACATTACATATTAAGTAATTTTACATATATAATCAAAAAATATATACAATTTACAAGCATAAGTATTATTTTTTTTGCTCATGAAAAATTCTTCTTTGACATTCATATTTCCATTTATATCTACAAATCCATATATTAGTTATTCATTTTTATATTTTTTGAGTCAATTTTTCATAGTAACTCAAATTTTCACAATAACTCAATTTTTCACAGTAACTCTAAGTTAAAATTATATATATTGGTCAAAAATATACCCATCACATATTTTTTTCCACATAAACGGATATTAGGAATTTGTTAGGATTTGAATATCAAATCCTACACATATAAAATATAAAGATAGTATCATTAAATTAATTAATCACTCGATATGATCATCATATATAATATAATGCACCCGATTGAATTAGAATCGTTGAATTGTACAAATTGGATGATAAAGTCATTGTCTCCTTTCAATCCAACGTTGCACAGTCAACTTATTGCACATATGCACTCAATCCCCGTTCATTGTATAGGGGTAGACCCCATCTCTAACTGCCATTAGAACACGTCACAAAGAAGAATTAAAAAAAAGGGAAGACCTTTGTGGCGCCACAATTAGGTGGAAATATTTTATTTATCAATCATGCACACTTAGTATATCACATGCCAAACTTTCTCACTTTACGAATCTTAGTTTTCACAGAAGTAGAAAAAGAAGATATAAATCGGACATAAACATATACATATTTTAGTACTTCATTTTAATCGATAGATTCGCTGTTAGATTCGCGAATGCTTTCATAAAAAAAATTAATTAAATATTTTTGCAAGCAGACAACCTTGCGTCGGTATTGATTTAGTAATTTACAAGTGGACAACAGATAAAATGATGAATAATATATTTAAATATTATTTCTTTCACCTTTATTTATTCGGGCAAAAATTCATAAAATTTTATAGTAAATTTGTTTGTTATACCCAATCTATGATTAATCAACCCTTGAATTATTTATAAAAGCGACAATTTTTATTTTGCCACTTGATTAGAATAATGATGAATTAATTGAGCATATAATAAAAATTTTGGTGGTGGAAAGGAATTCCGTAGAACTGCGACTTTCTTATGCAGACCATGCGATGGTTCCCATGAGATAGTTGGCCATCAAATCAGATACATTTACTGATATTATCTCCGCACCATAGGAGTAAGGAAAAGACACCGGACACCTTGAAGTTGACATTCTAAATATTCACTCCAAAGTAACATTTAACGTACAAACGAGTCGAATTGAACTGAATTAAATAAAATTATCAGAGAAAAATTCAAAACAAATAAAAGTTTACTTTAAAACTTACCATAATTTTATGTTACGTTATAAGATATCTAAAATAGTTTATTGTACCAAACAAATTAATTTTTGCAGCAATTTTAAATTAAGTTTAATTTTTGAATTAAATTAAATTTTTATTTGAATTTAATTAAAAATGTAAATGAATCAAGCTGAAGTAAAGTTTACTGAATCATACTTTGCATCTTATCAAACAAAGAAGAGAAAATAATAATAATAATTAATCGTTCATTGTTAAGTTCAATGAATCAAATTCAATAAACTTTTTAAATTGCTAGCATCAAGACCATAATATTTTACTTTATCTTTTTTCCAAAATTAATTACCTTCAAAATAAATGAATATTGACATAAGTTTCTGAAATTTAAAATGCATATTCTTATTTTAAATACACTTTTCACATTTTTTTTCCCACTTTGCTAATTTTATACTACCTGATCTGGTCTTCATTTGAAGAAAGCTCAATCCGCATCTTCTTGAAAATCGAACAGAAACTCCATTCATTGGAGTAAGAGGCCGTTTGATTTTATTTTCTTGGGGTATTTTTATTTTTTAGTAAAAATGAATAATAACAGGTTAATAAAAAAGGAATAGGCATTTTGTTTTGAAAACAAAATCAAACGAGCACTAAGAGTAGCAAATAAGTGGATTTGATAAATTCTATAATAAGAAATTTTCATTGTTTGCATGAACTAACTGATTTAGATTTTATTTAAGCTCAACAAATTAAAGTTTGAAATAAGTGGGCTGAATATGAATTTTAAGTAGGTGGATTGAATATATATTAATTTTAAAATTAGTAGAATTTGACTCAAAATGGCTCAATACAATAAATAAATAAATAAATAAATAAATTATTTTACTTATTCAAAAAAATTAATTTGAGAGACAATAGTAAAATTAAAATATCACTTATGCTTTATCCACTGTATAATTTTATAACATAATGAGATAATTTATTAAATTACATATTTTTTTATTAATTTTTTCATAACATATAATTATATTAATAATTAATTATAATTACGGCATTTATTTTGTAATAAAATTGATAATTTTGAAGGATATTTTAATACTCTCAGGGCTTGTTTGCTTCATTGGATAAAGCTTGATAGATTCATTTTTAACATTTATCTCTTGTTTGCTTCACGTTTTTATGGCATATGATACATTTGCAGCCCGACATGGTATCATGGGCTAGGCTGGTTTATAGATCAAGTCATTTTGGCTTGATCCATTTTTCATCCTTTCAAATTTGATCTGATAAAGAATGAAAATGACATTCTTACTCTCAATGCATTATGCCAAATTTGGAAATTTTAGCTTTTTAAAAGTTAGAACATTTTGGACATTACAAAATATAACCACATTGAGCAATATTGCCAACCAAACATTAGATAGTATTAAACATGAGATATTACTTATTTTTTAAAATTCAAACAAATAATAGATTATATGGTTTTGAATACCATTTTTAGCTTATGCATCACTAGCATATTAATCCCTCACAATCTTATATGCCCAAGCAAACAATCTCTCGTGAACTTTCAACTTTAGCTAAAGCAAATAATGCATCCTTTTAGTTTTTGTTTGGCTTAAAAAGATCAAATTGGCCAAGACGGACAGCATCCCCAAAAGTACTTTTCCTAGCTTTTTGGATTTTTGTAATAATTTTTTAGTTGTTCGCGAATTTTTACCCTTCTAGAGTTTCTAAAATGGCACATTTAATTTACTCTCAGTTAAATCGGATTAAAACTTGCCTTATTTCCAGGTCTCGAATTTGAACTAAAAATACTGACTCCAAGCTTATTTAATCAAAAAAATATTAAATTCATTCAAATTAATCTGATTAATATTATTACTGTCAATTTTTTTTCACTATCCTTGTCATCATTATTATTATATCTTATCAATTAAATCGTCATATATTTTTCTTGCAAAAAACCACCACTTTTTCTGTTTCTATTCTCCTTCTACAATAAACTTGCAAATTAAATAAAATTTATCTTATTTGAGGTTTTGCCTCGTGTGAGATTACTTATTTTTGTAAAAAATTACTAAAAGCTCTTTAAAATAAATATTTATATCTAAAAATCTAAAAATCTATTTTTAATCATAAAAAATCCATTTCACAAACTTTTTACTCTGGAAAGTCCGATCATTAACTTTCACTTTAAGTTTGGACGAAATTAACATTAAGAAAAAATTTATTTATTAATATTTAATTTTTTAAATATATTCATTTTTATTAGATAACCCGCGGTTCTAGCGCTTTCTCTTGATTCTATTTTTGTTTTGAAAATCCTTGCTCTGAGGATTGCCCGGTTTAACCAGAATCATCTCGTTAGCTTTTAGAGTCATCCCGGGATCTTTGGCTTATGCCATGTGCTCCAACCTGATATAACATAACCCAACCCAACCTGATCCAAATGTTTAAAAAAGGGGGAAAAGAGTATATATGTATGCATATTTTTTATGAATTAATACTTATATGTACTTATTCTTTGCACCAAACCTCAATTGGGAGAAGAGAGTAGAAATGAAGAAACATGGTTGAAATTAAAAGCTGAGTATACTATGCTTTTTGAATTTTTAATTAATGATTTTATGTTAATCTTGAACAATTTAACTCTATGAATTAAAGATTATCATTTATTACTTAATACTGGACTACTTAGTGTTGTTAATTTGGATGAGTTTGGTAATGATTGAATGGGAGGAATTATATTTCTTTGTTGGAATTCAATTTCATGGTTATTAAAATTGAGTTGTCTTGAACTTTTGTTTAATTTAGCATTGAAATTTCTATATTGTTGATGTTGTCTGCGAAAATTACATCAAGTCTCTTTATCAAATTGTTTCATGATACAAGATATGTCTGCCAGAGTATAATGTTGATTTTTTTTCTAAATTTTGTATAAATTAATTTTTCCCAAAGTCATGATATAAGTTGCTTCCTTTATTGAAATTCTAATTGAATATAAAATTTTGTAGGTTTTGTAGATGAATTATTAATGAAAAGTAATCACAAGTTGAAATGGGTTGGATTCGGGCAGATACGAAAAATTTTATGTTGGATTTGGATTTATGCTTATTGGGTTGAGTAATTTTTGAGTTGGGCTCAAGTTGGAATTTTTTTTATAATATTCTCATATCAACTTGACACGAAATAATCCAAGATGACACGATTGCCACCTGCTATATAAAGTTGCCAAAGTTTGACTAACCTTTGGATTTGAAATCACTCCTTATACCCAGTATTAGCCATAATTCACAAGAACATTATTCAATAATTTCAATCTTAGTAAGAGGGGGATAGTGCCTTAGTAGGCTACGGGGTGATATTTTTTTTTAGATCTTACATTGAAAATTCTCATTTTATTTATTTATTGTAGTACATAAAAATAATGCAAATATTATCACATTTCTATATAGTTAAGGCAACAAAATGCTATTTTGTTAGTTGATTAATTGATCATATTTTATCTACAAATGACTTGAATTGATATTAATTTGGATGTGATAAAATCATTCCATTAGATTGAGTACGTAAGCACATTCGATCAAGGAACTACTCTTACATTTTTTAATAGAAATATGAGATATTCCAATCATTGATAATTTTATCATCATCCAATTATTTTTGAATGGATCCATTCAACAATATAAAATAGCAATAACTATTTAGTTAATATATACAAAATATCTAATAATAAAAAATTAAATTAATTAATACAATAATTATTTAATTAACATATTGATATAAGATGACCCAAAATGGCCCAAATCGATGAGGCCCAACACCCAATCAACGGCCCAGGACCCAAGTGACTCGTCGACCCTGTTCGACCAATCCACAAGGCGCTCCATGGCCCTCGGAGCCGCTCGACCATTATCGACCCCTATTCTCGTCGATTCTCAAGTCGAGCCCTGCACAGTACTCTGCCACCGCATTAAATGTATTGACTGACAGCACGCCTCCGTATTAATGGCGCATGCCCTCCCCTCACCGTCTGACACAGCAGACGCCGCAACAGTGTACCATCTTGTCCTACAGCATAAAAGGACATCCAGCTAGCAATATTCAAACGGGGGAATTGACCAATTACCCCCGGTAGGAGGCTGGAGGTCCCTGGGGTGAGCTAAGGGCTTCCTTGACATTTCCTACAAGGGTGAGAATATAAAAACCCCTCAACCTTGCCTCTCACAGGTATGCACTCATACACTCTAAAGCTCATACATTCCGCTGCTCGATTAAAGAGGTCGAATATATATACTGACTTGAGCGTCGGAGGGCCTAAGCCGAGGGCCACTCGGCTAGCCTAACGTTACTGTGATTGCAGGATTCCAATCCCAAATCAATCCAGAAGATCAATACAGCGGATCATGATTCATACCCAGATCCATATCCGTCATCGAAATCGAACCCTCATCATTTGGCGCCGTCTTGTGGGAAACAGGAATCCTCTATCGAAAATGGTGAACACTAGGCGAGTCCCATCGGGGAGGGAGGAGAACCGGAGATCTAGCTCTCCCGCCCCCCGCCAGAACTAAGGACAAGACGAGCAAGCACCCAGTATGCAGCCGGAACCTATGGTCACTCTCACAATGCCTCAACTGATGCAACTCATCAGCGAGCAAATCTCAGCGCAGATTTCTGCCCAGCTCTCGGCCGCACTAAATAGATATGCTGTGCAACCGGGGCCGGCGGCCAGTACCACACCTCAGCCAGCAGGCTCGGAAAGGGCATGACCAGAAGAGTACACACAGATACCGGAGTCTTCTAGACGTCCATCCCGGAGAGAAGGAAGCCCGGGCCGTTTTCCAAGGGAGGCAGCCCGCCCACCGCCAAGGGAGGAGGTAGCAGACTCCGTAGACCACAACGTTCGGCCCCTTCGAGCCCCACAGCGCGATAGGGCCGGGCGTTCCAGAGGCAGACAAAACCAGGACCAGCAAGAGTGGGAAGAAGTCTCTCACCAGGTGCAACAACTGAATAAGCGCCTGGAGGAACTTTCGAAGAGGAATGATGACAGGACCATGCAACCGGAGATGCCTTCAAGATTCCGGAGGGAACACGACTCCCCTTTTGTCCAGGAAATCATCGATGAGCGCATTGCCATTAATGCGAAGATTCCCATCGGGCTCCCGAGGTATGACAGTTCCACGGACCCGAATGAGCATCTGATGCAGTTTGAGCATATGATGCAGTTGCATGGGCACAACGAGTATATACATGCAAAGATGCTCGTGACCACTTTCCAAGGCGTGGCCCTAGACTGGTTCGTGAAGTTGGAACCGGCATCTATCTTCTCATACGACCAGTTATGTGACAAGTTTCTGCACCAGTTCGCCAGCAGGAGGAAGGCGAAGCTACTGCACACCCACCTGCACACAGTAAAATAGGTTGAGGGCGAGCCTTTACGGGACTTCTTCACCAGGTTCAACACCGAGGTGTTGAAGATAGACAGGCCCAGGATAGAATTTTTGATCGATGTACTATTTCTGGGACTAAGGCACAAGGAGTGCGCCAATGCTTTGGTCCGCGCACAGCCAAGAACGATGGAGGAGCTCCTCGACCTCGCCGAGAGGTACATGACCCAGGAGGAGATGAACAAAATGAAATATGGCAGCATGGAGGCCGATAAGAGAAAAGGCAAGGAGAAAGAGGAGAAGAAGAACAGGGAGGGGCGCCGCTCCCCAATCAAACGTTTCCATGACTACACCCCACTCTCCATGCCGAGGAAGGAAGTACTCTTTGCCATACAACATGATAACTTGCTTAAAAAGCTTCGAAAAATCACAGAAACTGAGGTTATGAAGAAGTCCGAAAAGTACTGCCATTTTCACAAGCAAAAAGGGCATGACACCGAGGACTGCTTCAATTTGAAGGATGAGATAGAAAGGCTGATTAGGCAGGGGCATTTGAAAAATTTTGTCGAGGAGAGAGCTCAACGTGAAGAGGGGGCGATCGACCGGACTCCCCGTAGAGAAAGGTCGGTCAGCCCGCAACGGAAGGACAAGGGAAAAAAGCCAGCCCGTGAAACCCACCCGCCCATTAGAGGTGTCATCGACACGATTTCCGGGAGCCCTGCAGGAGGAGACTCCCGAAACGCAAGGAAGCAAACCTAGAGGCAACTTGACTCGACCAAACCTTCGAGGGTCGAAACAGTGTTCCAGTTGACAACTAGTACCGAGCCGATCTCTTTTACCGATGCAGATTTAGACCACCTCGAGGGTCAGGCCGCGGACCGGCAGCCCGATTGCCCAATGGTGGTCGCCATCGAGATCGCTAACTTCGAGGTGAGAAAGGTGTTGGTCGATAATGGCAGCTCGGCAAACATCATATTCATGTTGACCTTAAACAGAATGAACATGGGAAAACTGAAATTTGATCCAGTCAGGACTCCCCTAGTTGGATTTGGAGGATAAGAGATTATACCAAAAGGGTCGATTAGCCTATCCACTACATTCGGGCAGGGACATCGCAACCGAACTTTGATGATCAACTACTTAGTGGTCGATGCCCCTTTTCTTACAATGCCATTGTTGGTCGACCAGCCCTGAATGACTTCAGAGCCATCGCATTCACATACCACATGAAAATAAAGTTCCCAATCCCCGCGGGAGTTGGTGAGCTTTTATGCAACATCAAAGATGCCTGGCGTTGTTACACAATCTCCGTGGATTCTAGCGGGCAGAAAAAGAGACCAGAATTGAAGGCCTCGGGGGACGCCCTTGTAGCGAAACCCGAGGAGCGACTTTCATCGAAAAAGAGGAAGTTGGAGGACACCAGGGTCGAGCCAACGGGAGAAGAGCTCGAGCCAGGGAACCTCGACAAGACAATAAGGATCAGAGCTGATATGGAGGATCGACTGGAATGCCTCATGGTCGACTTCCTGCGACGCAATATCGACGTCTTCGCATGGAAAGCTGCCGATCTGCAGGGCATCGACCCCGACATCATCATCCACAGGCTCAACTTGGACCCTGCCCACAAGCCAATCCGACAGAAGAAGAGAACTTTCAATGCTGAGCGGACGCAGATCATCGAGGAAGAGGTTAGCAAGCTTCTAGAGGCTGGTTATATTGTAGAAATCCAATATCCTTCTTGGCTTTGTAATGTAGTCCTTGTTCCCAAGAACGAGGGAAAATGGAGGATGTGTAATGATTTCACATAGTTGAATAAAGCATGTCCTAAGGATCCTTACCCCTTGCCTCATATTGATTTACTTGTTGACTCCACGGCTGGTTGCGAATTGCTTAGCATGATGGATGCATTTCAAGGTTACTACCAAATATTCATGGCACCTGAGGACAGGGATAAAACTGCTTTTGTCGTCCCCAATGGGGTATATTGCTTTCTGGTCATGCCGTTTGGACTTAAGAATGCTGGCGCAATTTACCAAAGATTAGTTAACTTCATGTTCAATAATGAAATTGGGAAATCAATGGAGGTTTACGTCGATGACATGATTGTGAAAACAAAGAAAGCAGAAAGCCACTTGGTCGACCTGAGCCACACATTTTCCATTCTGAGAGCTTTCGGTATGAAGCTCAATCCTAACAAATGCACATTCGGGGTTTGAGGAGGAAAATTCCTGGGATATATGGTCAGTCAGAGAGGTATCGAGGCCAACCCACAGAAAATTCAAGCAGTCCTAGACATTGTTCCACCGCGCACCGTTCGGGAAGTTCAAAACGCCTTGCGGGCAGAATTATTGCTTTGGGCAGGTTTATAGCTAGGCTGGCAGACAAGAGTCTACCCTTCTTCAAAATCTTGAGAAACACAAAGAAATCGTGATTTAAATGGGACGAACAGTGTGACCAAGCTCTGATCGACCTCAAGCAGCACCTCTCTTCGCCACCTCTCCTCGCCAAGCCTGAGCTCGGGGAAATCCTACAGATATATCTGGCAGTCTCTTCCGCTTCAATCAGTTCAGTGTTAACAACGATGAGAGCTGGGAACCCTTGTCCAGTTTACTATTGTAGCAAGGCCCTTCAGGGGCCCGAACATAACTATTTGGAGATCGAGAAGTTTGCCTTGGCCCTAGTCACATCGGCAAGAAAACTGCAGCCCTATTTTCAATCCCATACAGTTGTGGTACTAACGAACCAGCCGCTAAAACAGGTATTGTCGAAACCAGACACTTCGGGTCGACTAACGAAATGGGCCATCGAACTGGGGGAATTCGACATCCAATTCCAACCCCGAACAACAATAAAAGCGCAGGTGCTAGCGGACTTCATCCTTGAGAGAGTCGACCTCCCGGCTCAAGAGATGGAAGACTCACCTTGGTGGACCCTACATGTTGACGGGTCCGCGACATCTACTGGAGGAGGAATAGGCGGCGTATCCCTTCGATCCCCGCTGCCCGAAGGCTACGATTTTGCAGTAAAACTCGACTTCCCAGTCACTAATAATGAAGCTGAATATGAGGCACTCATTGCAGGAATGCGCATGGCCATAGACCGTGGGGTCGAAAGGATAGCGGCCTTTACTGATTCACAATTGGTCGCGGAGCAGGTCGAGGGAAACTTCGACGCGAGAGAAAATAAAATGGCACAATATCTCGCGGAAGTCCGGCAGCTACGGTAGAGGTTCCGAGATTTTTCATTAAGCCAAGTTCCCCGATCAGAAAACGCGCGAGCAGACGCGCTTTCCAAGCTGGCAAGCTCGACGAAAGGCACAAGAGAAAGGACCATAACATTTCTTGTCGCCGAACAGCCCTGCATCTCGGCCCCCGGCCCGGGTTTGATCGGGTGCCTCGAAGACGCAACACATTCTTGGCAGCACCCGATCAAGCTTTATTTGAGCTATGGTACCTTACCCGATGATGAGAAGCAGACTCGTAAACTAAAGAGCTTGGCGCCCAAATATGCACTGGACGATCACAGACAGTTGTACAGAAGATCAATCGCAGGACCGCCGCTGAGATGTTTAAATCCCGAACAGGCGAAGGAAGTGCTGCAGGAAATACATGCAGGCATCTGCGGAAACCACTCGGGAGGCCGGTCCCTGGCACATAAGATCACACGATATGGGTATTTCTGGCCCACTTTGTTGAAGGATTCTGTTGACTTTGCTAGGAAATGCCCATCTTGCCAGGTACATTCGAACATCCAACACCAACTAGCTGCACTAATGACAAATGTTGATATCGCTTGGCCATTCGACCAGTGGGGCATCGACATAGTCAGCGCGCTCCCAAAGACAACCGGCCAGCGGAAGTTTATCATAGTGGCCGTTGAGTACTTCACAAAATGGGTGGAAGCTGAAGCAGTCCCGAAGATCACTGATGCGGCCATCAAGAGTTTCATATGGAAGAATATTATTTGCCGTTTCGGGCTACCTAAAGTCCTCATCTCAGATAACGGCACCCAATTCCAAAGCAAAAATACAAGAAGATGGTGCGAGACCTTAGGCATTGCGCAACATTTTACTTCAGTGGGAAATCCGCAAGCCAATGGACAGACCGAAGTGACCAACAAGACTGTTCTCGATCACATTAAGAGTTGAATAGCGAGGACGGGAACCAGCTGGGTGGACGACCTCCCGGGAGTCCTTTGGGCCTACAGCACCACCCCTCGAACAGCTACAGGTCAAAGCCCTTACAGCCTAGTTTATGGATCCGAAGCAGTGGTCCCGTCAGAACTAATCCAGCACACCGCTAGAGTGATCCACTACAATCCAACAGCAAATACATCGGAGAGGGCACTGGATCTAATAACTATAGACGAGAAGCGCCTAGCGGCTTACAACAGAATGCAGAGGTACCGCTCAAAGATGGTGGACCGCTATAACAAATCGGTACATCCGCGAAATTTCAAGGTGGGTGATCTCGTCTTAAAGAAAATGGAAGTGTCAAGGCCCGTCAGCAAGCTTGACCCGAAGTGGGAAGGGCCGTACTCAGTCATCAAAGTGTCTAAACACAATGCTTATCGCTTAGCGGATGCTGCAGGTCGTGAGTTGCCTCGACTATGGAATGCGGTAAATCTAAAAAAGTTCTTTATATGAGCTGTTCATTGGCATCTTTTGTATTGAGTAAAGAACAATCAAGTTCCATTATGATTAAAAGGCACGTGACGATCGTAGCAAAACCTTAGTCGACCCCGTAGTCAACGAAAGGCTTAATCTCAACAAGTCAAGGCGAAGAGCCGCGACCACCTTAGTTGACCCCATAGTCGACGAAAGGCTTAAACGCATCAAGTCAAGGCGAAGAGCCGCGACCACCTTAGTCGACCCCGTAGTCGACGAAAGGCTTAAACTCAACAAGTCAAGGCGAAGAGCCGCGACCACCTTAGTCGACCCTGTAGTCGACGAAAGGCTTAATCTCAACAAGTCAAGGCGAAGAGCCGCGACCACCTTAGTCGACCCCGTAGTCGACGAGAGGCTTAATCTCAATAAGTCAAGGCCAAGAGCCGCGACCACCTTAGTCGACCCCGTAGTCGACGAAAGGCTTAAACTCATCAAGTCAAGGCGAAGAGCCGCGACCACCTTAGTCGACCCCGTAGTCGACGAAAGGCTTAAACTCAACAAGTCAAGGCGAAGAACCGCGACCACCTTAGTCGACCCCGTAGTCGACGAAAGGCTTAAACTCAACAAGTCAAGGCGAAGAGCCGCGACCACCTTAGTCGACCCCGTAGTCGACGAAAGGCTTAACTCAACAAGTCAAGGCGAAGAGCTGCGACCACCTTAGTCGACCCCGTAGTCGACGAAAGGCTTAAACTCAACAAGTCAAGGCGAAGAGCCGCGACCACCTTAGTTGACCCCGTAGTCGACGAAAGGCTTAATCTCAACAAGTCAAGGCGAAGAGCCCCGACCACCTTAGTCGACCCTGTAGTCGACGAAAGGCTTAAACTCATCAAGTCAAGGCGAAGAGCCGCGACCACTTTAGTCGACCCCGTAGTCGATGAAAGGCTTAAACGCATCAAGTCAAGGCGAAGAGCCAGGACCACTTTAGTCGACCCCGTAGTCGACGAAAGGCTTAAACGCATCAAGTTAAGGCGAAGAGCCGCGACCACCTTAGTCGACCCCGTAGTCGATGAAAGGCTTAAACGCATCAAGTCAAGGCGAAGAGCCGCGATCACCTTAGTCGACCCCGTAGTCGACGAAAATTCTCAACAAACTAGCGTCGAAGCCCCTGAGGCAAGGTAGCAAAATCGACGTCACACTTGCAGAAAAGCCGCTAAGGCTCGAAGTCGAGCCCCATCGACAAATTCATTTACACTTTACTAATCATAAATGGCGATAAAGTTCAAGTTATCTTGCAATGGAGAAAAATAGTGCTCGAAATTGAACAGCTGGCAAATGAAGGGCAACAAATTTTATTTCACCTTCAAGAAGCCTCAACGAGGCATGTACATCAAAACAAAAACAAGTATTACAAGTCCAAGCTAGAACTGCCAGACCCTTCGAGGGGTAAGGCGGGAGCAGGAGCAGACCGGGGCTCAGGCGGTGCCATGGCAACGGGCATTGCCGCGGTGACTGGGCCAGAGGGACAGGCGGAAAAAGACATAAACAGCAGCTCGACGGCTGGGAAGAAAGAGGCAATGTCGGCCTGGCCTTCGGAGATTTCATAGGTGAGATCACCGGCGAACTCGAACTCTCGACCCACAGCCTTCACTTTCTTTTCGAGCTTCGCCTTTTGCCTCTCCTCAGGAGTCATGTCGATCTCCTTCGTTGCCTCTACCTTGGCTTCGGCCTCGTCGACATCTTCATCACCAATTGGGCGCAACTGCTCGTCGAAAGCAAGGCCCATCTTCGAGCGATCTTCGTCGCTAACTGCATAGCCCAGGTACCGCATTTGTGCAATAACCTTATTAAAGGCACTTCGGGCATCGTCCAGGTCCAGCACCACGCTCGCATCCTGAAAGGCAGGGCTCACCATGAACTGTTGTACCGCCTCATTGCGAATCTCCGGCACCACCACTTGAACTCTGTCCTGGCCTCGACCAGGCACTCGCCTCGACCGGCTGCCCGACCAGAATTGTAGGCGACATGGATGTCCAGTTCAAGTTTTTTCAGCTTCGCCTCCATCTTTGTCTGCTCCGTCACCACTAGCAGGACTTGCCTATCTTTCGCCTCCATTATTTCAACGTATTTGGCATTCTCCTTCTGCACTTCCTCGAGCCGCAGTTGGGATGACTCCAGCTGGGCCTTCAATGTTTTGGCATCGCCGCCAGCGTCCAACTGTTCTCGATCAATGAGCGCCAGCTTGGAACGGCGGTAAAAATTGTAGGCGATTTACACGACCTGAAACATAAAAATCAGTACTATCCATGCAGGGAAAATCGATTACACAAGTTCACAGCTTAGGGGATCTCACCATGTTCGTGTGATATGCAACCTCGCACAGCGCCCCGGGCTGACTCAGGCCCATTATCCTCCTCTGGTCAGCCAGGAACTGACCAGCCAACAACCATTTCAAGGGGTCGACCTTGCTTGGCCCAGATCCATGCATTTAGGATGAGTCGTCCACAAGTAGGCTGGGGTCCGACCCGAAACAAGGAGACGGGAACTTCCTCAGGCCGAATAAGGTCTCCGCACCTCGATCCCCGAAGAGATCGTTTCCCGTCAGCATCCCCGACCCGACGCCCTTCGATTTTCCTTTCCCCTTTCCAGCAGCAGCAATCTTTTTGGGCGAGGGCCCACTCTATTCGCCAATGGGACTTTTTCCTCGACCCGCGTCCCTCTCGACCGCTACTACTCGACCAGCCGAGGGGGTCGGGGATGGCGCACGGGCCGCAGCTTGTTGGCGTGGCTCGTCGGCTCCAGTCGACTCTTGTCGAGATGCAGCGCCTTGTTTACACTGTCAGTTCCTTTCAGCGCGAGCCACTGCATCACTCCTTGCGCGGTTCATGATTTCGTCCCGGTCTGCAAGGAACAAACACAGCAGATGTCAAATACAGAAATGAACGTAGCTAAACAACAAAGCATGGCACACATTTCATCTACCTATCTCATAGTCATCTGCAAAATTTAGAGGGGCTGGCGACAACCCAGCCAGCACTAACTGCTGTTCCTCGAGGAATACAGTGGCCTCCACGGGACCAAACCCGACCAGATCCCTCACGAAGGTGTTTGGCCAAGTAGGGGTGCGATTCCCTGGTACCTCAACCTGCCCCCCCAACCACTCTCGAGGAATGTCAAACCCCCCATTCACCCGAACGAAGAAGTAACGCTTCTTCCATTCCTGCTCGTACGAAGAGGAGGGAGCCACGAGAAACTTGCGGCGAGGTCGAGCAGTCAAATAATAAAATCCCGACTCGTCGGCACTACCGGATTTTCGTGACATGCACAGATAGAAAAGGTTGGAAAAATTGTCGAAACTGGGGGCTTGATCGAACAGATGCATCAACACTAAGAAACTGCAGAGGGTGGCAAAGCAATTGGGTAATAGCTGAGTTATGCACACTCGAAGACCCCTGAGCAGGCCTATCATACTATCACCTAAGGGGAACCTCAACCCACATTTCAGTGCATCCTCAAACACTGTTATGCAATCGGCGAGAGCATGGTGCATTCGACCAGGAGGCCCGGGGGTTAATAGTTGGTATTCGGGAGGAATATGGTAAAGCTCTCTCAGACGCACCAAATCCGTAGGGGTCATTACGGAAACTATCTCACTATAATGGCCCGGGGTGAATAATCGCCCACGAGACGAGGGTACCTGGCTAGGCCCAGCTTCCCCGCCACGCGCGCCGCTCAAGCTGCCGGAGCTCGAGCTACTCGAACCGGAACCACTGCTGGACAACCCACCAGAAGGAGCAGGCAACTCCCTACGCCCCTCAGACAGGGTGGCCTCACTGTCCCCCCCTCCCCCCGCTACCCTCAGAACTGAATAACCCAAGCATCTTCTTCAAAAGAAAAATAAAGAGAAAGGATTCGGAGAAACGAAGAGGTGGATGAGCACTTACTGGATATGAAGGTTAAGCCCACAAAATCTGCGAAGCGAATGCAAAGTCTAGGGAGTCTTGCAGCGAAAGATATCTCCTAAAGGCTCTCGAAAATTCTGAAGCGGTAAAAGTGAAAACGGGTAGAATCACATTAAGCATTTATAGGAAGGCGGACACGGTTTTCCAAGCGTCCAGGCGCGGTTACCCAAACGTCCGCATTAATGGACGGAGACGTTACGCCGCCCCACGCGCGCCATGATGTAACCACTCAGCAAGTGCGTAATAATCTGAGAGATTTTCAAAAACCCTGGTCGATGGTAGCTAATGTTCGTTACTTCCCAACACCGCTCGTCGATTCTCTGTTCGGCCTTGCGAAGTAGGGGGACTCATGATATAGGATGGCCCAAAATGGCCCAAATCGGCGAGGCCCAACACCCAATCAACGGCCCAGGACCCAAGTGACTCGTCGACCCTGTTCGACCAATCCACAAGGCGCTCCATGGCCCTCGGAGCCACTCGACCATTATCGACCCCTATTCTCGTCGATTCTCAAGTCGAGCCCTGCACGGTACTTTGCCACCGCATTAAATGCGTTGACTGGCAGCACGCCTTCGCATTAATGGCGCATGCCCTCCCCTCACCATCTGACATAGCAGACACCGCAACAGTGTACCATCTGGTCCTACAGCATAAAAGGACATCTAGTTGGCAATATTCAAATGGGGGAATTGACTAATTACCCCCGGTAGGAGGCTGGAGGTCCCTGGGGTGAGCCAAGGGCTTCCCTGACATTTCCTACAAGGGGGAGAATATAAAAACCCCTCAATATTGCCTCTCACAGGTATGCACTCATACACTCTAAAGCCCATACATTCTGCTGCTTGATTAAAGAGGTCGAATATATATACTGACTTGAGCGTCGGAGGGTCTAAGCCGAGGGCCACTCGGCTAGCCTAACGTTACTGTGATTGTAGGATTCCAATCCCAAATCAATCCAGAAGATCAATACACCGGATCGTGACTCATACCCGGATCCATATCCGTCATCGAAATCGAACCCTCATCACATATAAAAATATTTTTTTTAAAAAGCTCACAAATCAAATAATTAAATTAGTACTCAAAGTTAATCCATTAAAAAATCAAAATTTAAAAAACTCACTCAAATTCAAATTAAATTATAATTAAACCGACAGATAAAACTGCAGATTCAACTCATCTTACACCTGTATTCGTGCATGGTTATCATTGGAGCTCACATTCAGCGAATCTTGACCATATTGAGGCACGGTGGCATTAATCTTGAAACAATCAATTCTTCCAATAATTACTAGCTTAAAACAAACAGATCCTTACACCAATGGCGAACACAATTATCAATGGTGGTCAGTTTGCAGACATTGTTGGCCACTGCAAATATGGTATTTGGTTCATACATAGTTTCGCACTAACAAATCTGTCAGTCTTTCAAAATGGTTGGGCAGCCACATCAATATGAAATCGAAAGCAAAATGGATATACTTTTTACCAAAAATTGACAACTTAACATTCACCTATGTACCTCCTTTTTTCCCCCCCAACATTTCATGTCACTATGATATATGTACCTAAATTCAGGTTAAGGTTTCATGTCTGCCACAAAAGTAAATATTCTACGACCAATAAGTCGAGTTCAAATAATAAAAATTAAGGTTTTTCCCAACTTCCAGATCCTCTAGAGTCTTCATTGGATCTATATATGCAAATAAATAGGTTAATACCCACACGTTATACTATGTTCTTCTTCTATTTTTTTTATTTTTTTTTTTCCCTTTCAAATTGAACACACAAAAGTCTATATAACTAGAAATTAGAAACAAAGTGATATATTAATCAGCCACTACCTTTTGTTCCCTGAATGCGAATTTCATTAATCTCTGTTAATATTATTTTAATCCAAAAGTATTTTTTCTTGAGCAATAGTACAAAACACTAATATATAACACAAGCAAAATGTCTACAACAAATAATATCATGCGATGTGAAGAATATTCCAAATACACACACACATACACACACATATGTATATATATATACATATGGAAATCTAATTTGGACTTGTTTATCAATTTGTCACCTTTCATTCAAGAAATGTTTTGCTCTAAATTTTTACAATGCCATAATTTCTCTTCTTTTATGTAATTCAATATATAATTTAAAATCTAAAATAGTAAGTAATCTGCTCTACCATAATATACGTCATGTCATGCAGAAAATTTCATACTATATCCACTTGATACTATTTACATATATGCATATATAAGATGATATCATAGACCAAAACTTGGATAGCATTTTTCTAAAAGTATTTAGAAATTGCAAGTGTGTAGAGTTCTTCAAAAACATCTATGCAATATCTGTTTTTAGACACACACAAGTAATTCATTCTTGTTTATATAGTATTTATACTAAAAAATAAAAATAAAAATTAGAATTCACGATGTTGATCAATCTATCTCATTAACGTGTTTGCTTTAAATGAAAGATGTAATATATATAGGGTCTAATCCATCTTAAGATTGGATTAGTATTGAAATGGGGTTCATGACTATGAGTAGAGCAACTACCATATCAATCATTGATATGGACATAGGAATCAAGTTCCATGGGCAACACGTAAGAGAGGCGAAATGTCTTAATTTCAAGTTCATCCTTAAAATACCAAAAATTAAATTAAAATCAATCAGACAGGTTTTGATTGGATATAATACAATTATTACACTTCCACAGAGCACGACAAGAAACTGACACACAAATGCTACATAATGCGACAATTAGGACCCTGGAGAGTTGTAAAGACTAAAGAAGCAGCAGTATATAACAAAATATAAGTCGGCCCCTACCTATATATATCCAATGGTTTCATGGCAGATATGTTGATCACCTTACTAATTAATATCTAGTTGATCCAATAATATCCCCAGGTGTGACTCCCTCTTCTGAATCATCCTTACAAGATGATGACTAGGAATAAAAATATACTAAGTCTGAGATGGTTTAACAACTTAAGACAAGTACCTAATTTGATCACCTTAAGATTGCTGCCAACCCTCTTTCGTCCGAGGGAAATCTAGACATGATACTGGATCAAAAAAGGCAAGTGTCCGAATTCCAAGTTCATTGATGATTTGAATTGGGGTTGATCCTTTGCAAGGTAGGTCTGCTAAGTTTAGGTCAATTTGAGGACATCAGCACCTCATGAATCGACCTTAAGCTGCAGTAAAATCGTTATGGTTGATCGAAGAGGTCCCAATAAAATTTTTTTAACAATTAAGTTAGTTCGCGAGGTGATGTAAGAATACAGAAAGTAACAGGAAAAAATAAGGTGAGGATATAAAGAGATTTTGAGAGTAAATATGTTGGATACTAGATACCAAAAAAGATTAGGTACAGGGGATATATTTATAGCAGTTGGGATGACTTGGCCAACACTTCTTGGTTGATGTGATGGAATCCTGTTCGTACACATGGAGTTCAATCAAATGGTGTCAAGTGATCCGAGTCGAATTCGAGATCGAACAGATCAAATCCAATGCGTTTTCAAAATGCACTAATTTTACCAAATTGAGAGGTTTTTGACCATTTTAACCTTCCCCTAACAATTGGGAAGGATTTGACAAGAACACAGCTAGCAGAATTGTCAAAATAAGGGCAAGGGAAAGGTAATCAAATAACATGGAAAGCATACCAAAAAAATAATATACACATTCAAGTAGATAGGATGGCCATATTTCAATTCAACATACTATCAGAATAATATATATATATATATATATATATAGTAAACTGCACGTGGTGGCATTTTAGTACTTTTAATTCACTAAAAGCTTGTTTTACTAGTATGAACATCAGCAAGAAAAGAAAGCACATGGCGTTTGAATGTTTGCCAAGTGATTATGAGTCACTTTGACTCTTAGATATACACACACATCTAATCCAATTTCAGGTAGTGGTTGCAATCTTTAGTTGTTGTTGATGTCTAATCAACTTTGTAAAAACATTAATTTAGAGAAAACGTGTCCAAATTATTCAAGTGAATGATTGCAATTAATGGGTAATCCTGAGTATCCTGGCTTAATCATTAATCAGTTATCCAACATATATAATCTTCGAGTAGGAGGATAAAAAGTCAAACGGCCACAATTAATGTAATGACAGAAGGCGAGACTTAAAGTTGGCTTGAGTCTTGCCTGAAGAGCTGGCAAATGTCATGTCTTTCAAAAAATACAGTTAAAAATATAGCGATTACAATAATTTTCAGGAACAAAGACATAGTTGAAACAGGTACAAATGTTCAAATTCTCTTCATTTTTTTAGTTCATCACATAATTTTCCGATATTTCAATTTAATTTCAATTGCCGGAGGCTGAACCAGGTCCGTATGAATTAATTAGTAGTGATAAATGGGTGGGTTGGATTGGTTGTGGGTTAGGTCTTTATGGTTGGGTTTAAAATGGGTTGAGCTCAAAATGAATTGGGTTGAAAACGGATTGGGTCGGATTTAGACGAGTCCAATACAAAAATAAAAATAAAAATAAATTTTTTGCTAAATATATTATTATATTATTTTATTAAACTATAATCTTTTTATCTTTATTTGACATATGTTAATTAATTATTGTTAAATCTTTGTTAATCACATAAAATCAAATCAAATTATATAAACATATAATTTACTTATTATTTTATAATATTTATATATATTTTTTAATACAAAATAACAATCTTGCTCAATGAATAAAACATAATTATATAAAATAAATTTCTTGTGTTTACATATTAATATTTTGGTAGTTTGTAAAAATTATAAAAAGAAAAAATAAAAATAATTTTTTATTTATTTTCATATTGCAAAGTTGAAAAAAATCTAGGAGCTATAAAATTAACTGGCTAAATTTTTTTATAAAAAATTGGAGTTTATAAACCAAATAATGATATAATCAATTTTTAGATCATAATCTCAAGTAGAACGTTACTTGATTAATTCATTCGAATTAAGTTAATAAATTAATATTTTAAAATTAAATGATGTGGAGAAATGGTAAATGATTAATCGGTGATATATAATTTATCTAATTTTCAATTCATTATTTTTTTCATTTTTAAAGTATTATAGAAATAAAAATAAAGTAGCGTATGATCTTGAGAGAATGAGAAAATGAAAAGATAATTTTGGGATTGAAATTGGGTTGAGTTATTGGTTTAACCCATTTTCAACTCATTTACATTCAAAACCCATTTCAACCCACTAAAACCCAACCCATATTTAATCCACTAAAACCCAACTGGAACCATGGGTTGAGACACAATTCTTCCCCCCCCCCTCCCCCCCGAATTAATCATAGGTAGCAGGTCTAAGAATTCAAATGAACAGAAACTTTGAGACAAATCTTGGACTTGGCTTTGATGCCAAAGACTTGACCGTACTAGGTCTCAAAACTCATTAGGCAACACACGAATTACATCTTTATAGTAAAAAAACCACCAAAAATATGGTGAGGGGCATGAAGCCCACATACCTACATATATATATATTAAAAAAATGCCTGTATGTCCATCTGGACCTTTCAATTGTTTGGGGGTTTCTATGGTTTGGTAGGGTTGTATCTACCGGATGAATTCTAATTAATGAGATCTTATCATTTTTGTTTGATATGATTGTCTTCATGATGTTGACAATACATAAATAAATGTAATGATTATATTATCCCCCTTCAAAATCCAAGTAATAAATGTTTCTTCTGACCAATTTAGAAATCATCATAAATCTATAAGCAAATAAAGTAGAACAAAATATTAATATAATAATATACATATACATACATGGTTTATATACATATATTATTAAGAATTAAGGTGTTGCTATCCCAAATAGTGACACCTTTTCTTTTACAAATTTAATTCTATTTTTGAATTTTAAAAAATTAATTGTAAATTTTAAAATTATAAAATTAAAAATATAATTTTTTAAAGTTGGACTAAATTCCAAACTTTTCAAAAATTACTTAACAACATAAAATTAAAATATAAACAAAATAAAATATTATTAAAAAAGTTTTAAAGAAAACAAAAAATAAAAAAAAGGAAGGTGTCGCTAATCAAATTGGCAACATTTTCAAAAGTAATAGATAAATCCCACCATTAATCTTGCCTCCCACGGCTCCCCAAACTCTTGTTGACCCTCCTGTGTGTGTGCGTGTATATATATATAATATATTTATATATATAAATACATTATAAATAAACCTACTCCTTAATATATATATATATTATAAATAATAAATATTTCATTTATAAATAATAATTTTTCAATATATACAAAAGTGAAGTAGCGACACCCTTGTATTTTTATATTAAAAAAAGTGACACATTTTACATATATTATTTTTAAATAATAAATTTATAATAGCTACAAAGGTATCACCACTTGAGGTAGCAGTATCTTTGTATTTTATAATAGTCTGACACGTTTCTGTTCAATAAAGTACTAGGGTTAAATTCGTTCTTTAAGTTTAATTGGTTCGTACCTCTTGTACGATTGTGATTTAATTTTACATAATTGATGGTCTAAATTGGTCTGATAGATGCGACTCTAGCCGGACCGTAGAAAGCCCTCGGTTGTTCTTCATTTGTGCTTGAGTTTTGAGAAGAACACTTCTATACTTGGACTCGGGGCTGTTTGGTCTTATTTTTCTTTTCAATTTTCATTTCCATAATTTTTAAAATTTGAAAAATTAGTTAGTGGAAATGAGTTAAAAATGAATTTATATTTAGATGAAATATTAGAAATGTAATGATTATGTTGGTTTTAATAGTTTGTAGGTGGAGAAAGATAGAAATAATGGAATAGAGAGAAAGAAGATATATAGGTTATTGAGAAAAAATATATAATTTATTGGAGAATGTGTTTTGAAAATGAAAATGAAAATGACATTGTGTGAAAATTTCTAAAAATTGATGGTTTTCATTTTTGGAATAGTAGAAAATGAAAAAGTGGCTATAAAAATAAAACCAAATGGGCCCTTATAACCCATTTGGTTTTATTTTCACAACCCCTTTTCATTTTCATCCGAAAATAAAAATTAAAAACTATCATTTTCTCTCTATTTTCACTCAAACTATTCATATTTTCAATTTCAAACTCTTTCTAAACCTATCATATTATCCTATTATCACATCAATCAAATTTAAATTTGATTTGACATAAATATCAATTATCATTTTAAAATTAATAAAATATTCATATATTTTTAAAAAATAAATCTTCTTAAACATAAAATAATATAAATCAACTATCTTTTAAATTCTATACATATTTTAATCATTACTTCCCAACAAATCATCCAAACGCATTTTCATTTTCAAATCTATAACTGACTTTTAAATTTTTAGAAATGGCTAAAAACTGCAAATAACTCTGGAAATAAAACCAGATGGGCCCTTACAGCCTGTTTGGTTTTATTTCCACAAACCCTTTTCATTTTCATCCGGAAATAAAAATTGAAAACTATCGCTTTTTCCCTATTTTCACTCAAACTATTTCTATTTTCAATTTCAAACCTTTCTAAACCTATTATATCATCATATTATCACATTAATCAAATTCAAATTTGATTTGACATAAAGTATCAACTATCATTTTAAAATTAATAAAATATACATATATTTTTAAAAAATAAGTCTTTTTAAACATAAAAAAATATAAATCAACTATATTTTCAATTCTATACATATTTTGATCATTACTTTCCAACAAATCATCCAAACGCATTTTCATTTCCATTTCAAATCTATAACTGATTTTTTAACTTTTAAAAATGATTAAAAACTGCAAATAGCTCTGAAAATAAAACCAGACAGGCTCTAAGTTTTCTCCGACAGCACATTTTAATTCAAGACGAATTCCCGGGATGAAAGAATATTTAGGTTTGCCGTGGCTTCAACTTCAAGCAACAATTCAACAAAAAAGACCAAAACACATTAAAAATCCCGAAAAGAAAATGACACATGGAATTGGTCATATAAAATTCATAAAAAGAGAAAGGAAAATGAAAATCTGAATAAAGAAAAAAAAAATTATAACAAAAAAGGGACAATAAGAATTCATCGTTTGAAAAACAAAAGGAAAGAATCCCGGCGAAACAAAAAAAAAAGAACTGAAATGAAGAACCACAAGGCGAAATTCTACTCAAAATCCAAATGGGCTATAAAGATTTCGGGAAAAAATTAAGAGTAGTTACTTGGGGGCTGCGGCGAAGGAAATATTAATAAATTGAGGCGGATCCCACCCAAATCTGCCCATTACACAGAGCAGTACGCTGTCGTTTTTTTGTTGGTATATCACCAGAGGGTCAAAGATAACCGTTTTAACGACGCCGTTTTTTCTGCGGATGATAGGATCTTACAACTATGGCCATTAACAGTGAATACCTTTCATGAATTTCTACATTTTAGAACAACAGTACTGCCATAACGAACCAACTTTTGAACTCACAACGACTTAATTGAATACTGTTATAACTAATTTGGAAGGGAGGAGGGAGGGAAAAAAAAAAAAAAAACATAAAAGGTAACATTGGCAACACATAAGAGAAGCAAAAATACTAAAAAGTAGCTAAAACAAGAGAAGTAGTCTAGTAAAATTTAAAGAATTTTTCAAGACTCAAGCTCGTATAGACCGCACGCCATCCAGCCTCGGTTGGGTGCGATGAGTCCCAGAAGAATGCAGATTTTGGATCACTGCAAACTGTATACATTTTGACACCCTTATTGTCCACACTCCCACATGAATATCCACTGCTTATGCCCATGCAACACGGCTTCAGTGGAGTCTCAAACTTCAAATTCCCTGCTTTGGATTAATCGATTCATTACTATATGTAAGAATGAGACAACATAAACCAGATTAATAAGGTGGGATTAGGGATGATATTACCTTGACAGTCTCCTTTTTGCGTGAGCACAGTCGTGAAAGAATTGTAGAGATCAAGAATGAAGAATGTGGAGGATTTTGTCTCGTTGTTCAATTTGGCCAGAGTTTGCTGCAGTAGGAGGTTGTGGTAACTGACTGCTAAGTTCTGAGTTGCGTTGCACTGTTGGAATGAAGACATTTGTGTCATCCGAGGAAGGCACCCCAGTGGCTCCAAGGCTGTCACGGCAACTTTAGTTGCTCCCAGACTGCGAATTCGTTTTAAGTTCAGGGCTAGTTGATTGATCACAAGAGGGATGAAACTCTTTAGATCCTGAGAATGGATCACAGATTCCAGAAAATTATTTAGAGTTGTCTTGTTCTGGAAATTATGACTGATGTAATGAGTGAAAATTCAGAATGTCATCAGCTAAGCTAAGACAACTAAAGAATACGATAGAAAGATTTTGCATGTTGATGGGCCATGGCCTCGAAATACCCCTTTTACCCTCAATTTGTCAAGTTAATACCATAACACTCTACGACCCCATGTCTTTTTTATGGGTTTAGATTCAAGTCGGATACCACCCTACTTGGGCCTGCGCTCGCCGTGTCAAAAGCCTACCATAAAAAGTCCTATTTATGACTAGTTAAAGGTATGACGCTTTAAAATATTAACTCATTCATTTGCTTTAAGCTACTGACTAATTCTCTAGTATTTGAACATGATGTATATATATTAGAGGATTTTTGTTGGATCTTCTCCGTGTCGTAGATTTCAAGTTCCTAAATTGAGTATCGACTACCAAAATTAGACCCAAAGAAAATTAAGTAGACAAATCTGGGAAAGACTCGGTGTATGATCTAAATCACATGTTTTGTAAAAGATCAGGAATTTAAGGCCATTAATAAGACACTTGAATGGCTTAGATGTGTTGTTGATTTCAAGTTCCTGTTTGTTAATGGGTTTTCCTATTCTATAGAAACAAGTTGTTACCATTGAAATCTCATATTAATTGGCCTTCCATCATGGGTATGAAAGAAAAACAGGACAAAAGTGTTGACAACAATTGGAAGACAAAAATTAATGGCATTTATGTTCTTTGTTTAATAATTGACAAAAGGAAAACGTGCATTTACGCTGCTCTGTCCAATCGATATTTCTGTTCATAGTTCCCACAACATAAACATCTTATCTTCAACTCATAATGATTCATCCCCTACCTCTTCTTTCCATGGTGCAGCTAAATTCAATTCAATTTTCTGAAAAGGTCAAACAAATTTATTGCACCCCAGTGTTTTAGCTAGGAAACTGACGTGGGTGCATATACATCAAATTTCCATATGAGATCATAGAAAAGAAGCGTATTTGGACTTACTTCCTATCTTCTCCAAATTTAGTAAATTGAAGAACCCAAACAAAAAATCCCAATCGACCAGTTTCCCTCCAATTACAACATTAAAAATTGTTAAATTATCAATATATTGAATAGTAATTGATTTTACTTCAAATAAATTACCTGGAAAGCTCCACCTTTGGCCAAGTAAGCAGCATAATCATTCCCAGAAAGAGTAACAAGAACCACTGAGGACTCCAAATCCCGTTTGGTGTAAACCGATTCCCCGATGAGTTTCTCAAAGAAGCCGATTTGAGCGGTCATGTTTGGCAACAAAATGCCCAAAGTGTCGAACACACCACTCCCTCCATACGCAAAGTTCATCCCATTTCGCAACTTTTTCCCTCCCAATTTCATCCATGTGTACGCTAATGGAGACTTGAGTCCCAAGAACTTGGCTGTTGATGTCATTCATTTGACCACCATATAAAAAAGTAATTAGAAGAAATTCATTTCAATTCTATTAAAAGTTTTACTAAGTATGTTTGGCACATAATTTAATCGAGCTTATATTAAGAATTTAGTCATTTAAAAAATCATCATATATCTTTTTGAAAAGCAAAACGAAACTATTAAGAGACGCTCATGGCCCAATCCTATGCCTATATGTTGGCCTATTAATTGACGGGACCATGATTAGATGTTGCTCTATTTAGGCTTTGTTTGGTTATGTTTTTCCGGAACAACATTGTTTTGGGGAAATATAACTAAACACATTTTTATTTTTTTTTTCAAAACGTATCTTCTCTAATATATATATATACATCATATATATTTTATTATTATTCTAACATTAAAATAATCACTCAATTCCATTTTCACCCCAAAAAATCAACAAAAAAATATTGATTTAACTGTTACAATAAAAAATATTTTCCCAAAAACATAAGCAAACATACCAAATAACAACTTTCACATTCTCTGATGATTTATTTTCTCAAAACATATAATAAACATATAATAAAATCAAACAGAAAATATAACCAAACATAACCTTATTTCTTTTTTAAATTTCGTTATGGTTAACAATTTAAGATAAACATGATGGATGGACAATCATACATCGTAGATGACATAAAGAGTTAATTTGGGAAAAAAGCGGTCAATAGTAATTGTATGGAGAGTGATCACATCAACAGCGACGCGGAGATAACATTAAGTATGTGCGGAACAAGGATACTTGGAATCATGCTAGTGGGTGCAAAAGTGACCCACCAATTGAAATGATTTACGTAACAACTAGCAAAGCAAGTTTAACTATTGATCAACTAAATTTATATATATTTTTTAATTTATATGTTCATCAGAAATTGAACTCTGAATCTTATAAGCATAAATATAATGTTATGTTATTAGATCAATTAATCACTACCCAACTAATAAATTAAATCTGTGCGCGCACACACATACACACACACATATATATATTATCTTACTATATTTTCCCCCCAAAAGATAGAAAAAAATATGTAAAGACTAAATGCATACATAAATTAAAAAACAATTCAGATGCTCTATTCATTTTTTATTTTATTATATATATATAATATGTGTATTAAATATTTTTTTATAAAAATAATTAATTAAAAATTAAATATATCTGACGTGGAGACGTCAAGTTGAAATAGGCTATAAATTCCATAGGATCCAAACCGGTAAAAAAGCAGCGCATGAGTGTAACACTACTAGTGTATAAGATGACAGACAGGAACAAATTATGGCAAAGAGAAATTAAAAAGAAGATAATCAGGGTGTGGTGTAAGGATTAAATAATGCAAATCTTTACATGCAAAAAGGGCAAAAACTCGCACTTAACACATCCCACCCCACCAAACGCAAAAGAAGAAAAAGGCAGGTCCAAGTTTTAAACCCAGGAAAAGAGAAAGCAGAAAAAGATAAAGTAGCCAAATGAAATGATGAGGTAAAATGTCATATATAATGGTGGCAACTGGCAGCCAGACCTGACACCACAAAAAGAAAAGAGAAAAGGCAGCGTGGGACGGAGTTTTTAATTAATTACCAAGGTAATCAGTGAGGACGCGGCCATCAGAGAAGCGGCCGGCGGGCTTCCCCGGAAACGTGCTGCCGTAGGGTTCTTTCCAGGAATTCCCTAAAGATTTTCTGGTGTTGCCCGTATCAGCGTACGAGTCTCCAAATACAAATAGCTTTGTGGGTCTGAAAGGATGATCGGATATCTCGTGCTTCTCCCCATGGTGGTGGTGGTGGTGGTGGTGGTGGAGAGGTGAACCATGGATGCCTAAAAATCCTGTGAAGTTGTATATATAGCAAAATGATGATCTTATTAATGGATCATTGAATCAATTAGAATTTGAGAATTTGAATACTTATTCATCAAAATTCAAACATCAAGAGTGCAATTTCAAATGTATCTAAGGGGTGGAGGAAGAAGAATTGTGTACCTGAAGTAAGGAGGAGGCAGCAGAAGAAGAAAGAGGTGAAGAGAATGTTGGGTTCCATTGGAGAGAATGTAGAGATGAGATGTAGAGAAAAGGACTGTTGGAAGAAAAGGGCATATGTTCCGTGCAATATATGGGCTTTTTGTATTTGAATTATTTTTTCAGGTCATGCAAGGCAATAATGATGAGAGGTTTGTTTGAATGAGAACTTCTCAACTCACAAGGGCTATTTTAGTCAAAATTTGGGGTTGCTTTCTCACTTGAGTGCGTCCTCCATATTGACCTCTTAATGGGGAAAGTCTCCGAGTTGGCAATACAAAATTTATGAGTCCACAAGAATAAGCTTTCCTTTGACTGGGAAAAAGAGTCATGTGGATTTTTTGGAACAAGTTGATAAATGTTAAAAAAAAAAATGCATATAATATACTAGCAGTCGTTTACATATAGTTTCGGCACGTATAAATATTTTTGAGTAAAAATATTTTTACATTCATTATATTAAAAATTGGTATGCATCACAAAAATATATTTATAATTTGCATAATTATAAAAATAACACTTACTTAAAGTAAAATTTTTATAATTCATTATTAAATTAAAAAAAAATTCAAAACTAATTAAAATAGGTACATAGTGGAAGTTTTTGAATAATTGATGGTTATTTGTACATATAAATTTTTATTGAATATTGAATAAGTAAAATGGCAAATTTGGTATATTAAAATTTAGTGTCATAACTTCCATTTTAGACACAAAAATAGACTTCCTTTTTAGAATAGTATAGATATATATAAAAATGTATATAGTCAAATAATTAGAAAAAATTAGATTAAGAGTTAGTTTCTAAAGTTTAGGGATTGGTTTTTTGAATTGTAATCCTATTATTATTTTGTTTATTTTTTTAATAGAGATAAGAATATGTATGATATCTCTAATATTTATTAATTTATATCTATCATTTAGAATAGTGGATTTTGTATTGCTAGAATTATGGGATTCAATAATAGATTTGTTGCCATGCCTTTTTCATATATCTTAACGTTTTTCTGTTAGTAAAATAAAAGGAATTTATTCATATTATTTCTTCCAAACTTAAATATAGATATGTATGTATATGTATTATATTAATTAGTAATAAAATAATGTAATCTTAAGATTATCAGTGAGTATATATATTAACAAAAACATTTATTTGGCAACAATAATAAAATACGCAAGTTTAAGAGTGGTAAAAGTTATATCCTAGTGGTCGCTGTAGTAATTAGCAACACGTGTATAATATAATTTAGCGATTAAGAAAATTTGTGACAATAGCTATGGCCACATTTCTGCTGTCGCTATACACCTATACATTTGCGCATTAACTCTTTTTTGGGCACGTCATTAATTTTCAAAAGTGATCACTTATATACAATTTGTATCATTTTTAAATTTGTAAAACTCGTGAAAAATAAATGTTACTGTTACTTGTTTCATTAATGACAACATTAAGAGCTTGTTTGCTTGGATATATAAGATTATGATGAATTAATATGTTAATAATACATAAGTTAGAAATAGTATTCAAAATCATGTAATCTATTATTTGCTTGTAATTTAGAAATTAGTAATATTACATGCTCAATACTATCTAATATTTGGTTGGCAAGATTGCTCAACGTGATTATACTTTGCAATGTCTAAAATGTCCTAACTTTTAAGAAGATAAATTTTTAAAATTTGGTAGAATGCGTTGATAATAGGGTTTTTATTAGGGAAAAAATATCGTTTTCATTCTTTATCACATCAAATTTAAAAGGATGGAAAATGAATCAAGCCATGAACCAGCTTGGCCCATGATACCATGTCGGGTCGCAAAAGTATTATAGACTATAAAAATGTGAAGCAAACAAAATATAAAACTTGAAAATGGATCTATCAAGTTTTATCCAATAAAATAAACAAGCCCTAATATTATGATATGATAATTTGTCGGTGATATTATCTTTTCGTGGAGTGGAGTAATAGCACCCAAATAAACTCCAAGCATCATTGTTAATGCAAGAGATACAACAACAAAATGTTAATGCAAGTTTTAGCATGCTTTACATTATGAAACATGAAAAAGTGGAGACCATGTGGTACAATGTAATTCATTTATATTTTCTTTTCTTGAATCCTAGTGAGACATGAAATAAGTAAAAATGTAGAGAGGAATTCTCCTAATAATCACCTTGTTTACTTTGAAGGTCTAAAACAACCCACTATCCATATATCCATAGAAATCAAATACCTTGCGTGGTTAAAGGTGTAGATGACAAAGTCTTTCAAGTTGCCCATCATAACAAGCACAAGAGAATGTTTAAAGTATACCTCATCTATTTTTACGCACGTGGATCTGCACCTTGAAAGTTCTACCAACTTTTAAAAGTTTGAATACTGTTTGGTTTTATTTTAATTATTTTGGGAAACTGTTTTGAAGAAAATATTTTGAGGAGTGGGTTGGGAAGAAAATATGATGTATGTTTGTTTTTATTTTGAAAATTATGTAAAAATTATTTTGAAGCAGAATAGCTTGTTTGATTTTATTTTAAAGGGGAACAAATTAAAAGTATCAAATCAGTATATTTTTATCTGTGGAGTTCGATGGCGAGGCTATGAGAACCAATACAAAACCTGGCTCTCAATCTTCATTCATTGGCTATTTCTTGGGCTTTGGGCATTATGTTTAGTGTAATGCTTGATCCATCTAGAATTCTGGTGGTACTATGAAACAACAAATGACTAGCAATTGTGCATCACTTTCTCACCAATCAAGTCGACTCTCCTATGTAATAAGTAAATTTTCTTTTCTATTCATTCTTAGGGATAGGATCGCGAACAACAATACTTGAATGAGATCAGAGATGAATTTAAAGGGAAATTTTTATTAATTCATCTTTGATTTTTTATTAAGGGAATGAATCTTTTTCCCCCCCTTAATGCTCGACAAAAATGGGTTCAAATCCTATCAAAAAAGAAAATAGTAACTATTCTCTACTTGAGTTTTTCTTTTATTTATTTATTTACACATAGTACATAATATTAAGGTTTTGAAACCTAAAGCTCATAAATATTTAAGCACGAGAGCGATATTAATAAATCAATCGATAACTTAACCAATTTTCTACTTGAGTTGAACTAAGTAATGATATAAAGAAAAGATGCTGGGCGGCTAATTGGCCCAATAGTCTAACAAACTCTTAATATACGTATATATAATTTATCATTTTTTTTAGAGGGGGGTGGAGAGGGAGGGGGGGGGGGGGGGGGGGGGGGAGGAAGCAGAAAAAGTTAACGGTAAATAAGCTACTTTCAGAATGAATAACCCAAACTTCTTGGTATTATTTTATACACATTTGTATGCAGTGGTTCAAGTATGGCCCAACGTGTGGAATTACATTCGTGTTTTAGACGAAAGCGGACCCAATGCGTAATGGAAAACCACGTAAGCAATCACACGTGTGAGCTGAATTGCTATGGGCCTGAAAATTGCAATAAAAACTCAATTTTGAGTTCAAATTTAGCCCATAAGGTTTCGGCTGATGGTCCGAACTAGGGTTGTCAAAAGATCGGATTTGGATCGAATCTCTCATATTCAAATTTGAATCCTATTATCAAAATTCATATTCAAATCCGACCCAAAAGCCTATAATATCTTTATTAGTTAGTACCATATCCAAATTCGATGGATATTCAATATCTGATTAAAAACTCCAACCCAATTTATTTTTTTCTTTTTTTCTTTTGAATTTTATTAAAATATTGTATTTATAAAGTAAATATATGTGATATTTGAATTTTTAACATTTTTTATTATATATTAGTCCAAAAGTTAAATATTTGAATACTAAATTCTTATTTCCATTATATTAATGCATATATGAACTATTATATCTTATTATATTTGACATTTTATCAATATCTCTCTTATTTTTTAGGTTAAAAACTCAATATTAATAGTATATAATATAGACGTTAATATAAATATTATGTCAATATAATATAGATTTTATTTTAAAATATTTATTAATATTATATATAAAGATATTAATTTAATAAAAAAATATTAAAATTCGGATTCGCATTTTTAACGAATTGGATTGCTTAATTTCATATTCGATCCACTTATTTCAGATTACAAATATTTAAAATCGAATTTGATTTATCAAATATTTTAATCAAATAAAAATTCTAAAATTCGAATCGAATTTTAATTAAAATCCGATCCATTCCCTCGTCTGAACAGTACAACCTTTTTAACTTTTTGTTGGTGTTTCATCTTTGTCTAAGTGGAATTTGTGTTAACAAAAAGGTGGCGTACAAATGCTAAATTAGTGAAATAAAAACAAATTCTATTTTATGTTCCATATTATAAATGTACACTTGTAGTGTACAAAATTCACACTCGATAATATATATATATATATATATTTATAAAACATTTACACTACTAATAAATTTTTAGTCACTTTTGATATATTTTTAAGTAATATATCGAAATGTCCTCATTTTTATGTTTTGATATTACAGTTATATTTTATGCAATAACTACTATTATATTATACTATTACCATATTATTATTTTTTATTTTTATTAATATAAAAATTAAATAACTATCTCAATAAATAAAATATTGAAAAACTAGTATTATATGACAAAAAATAAACAAATATTTCCTTAAATATGACAAAATAATTAATTTTATATAATCTTTTTTTATTACACAATATAAAATAAATAATATATTGAAATAGAATATTTGAATTACATATATCAATATACTCCATATCATACGATCAATTCTGGCAAGCTTCTACACTCTATAACTTGATTTTTGAGAGGTTACAAGAAAAAAAAGATCACTGGCTCTAAAAAAAGAGAAAAAGAGACAAAGCAAATACACTGCAGCTAGCACATGGTGATTCACACGTAGAGGTGGAAAGCAAAAGAAAAAAGAAAAACGAAGAAAAAAAAAATGGAAGAAGAAGAAGGAGAAAATTGTCTCGTCAAGAATTGAAAACACACACACACGCACGAGCCCGTGCTAAAGGGAAAACAGAGCAAGCTGCAAAGCCCAACATATTGAAGAAGGCGACTCTACCTATTCTTGAAAGGTGTAATCTTGATAACCAAACCCGGGAAAACATCATCCGGGTCATGAATATGCGGGTTCTCCTCAACAATATACGGATCGCCACACTTCTCACTTATCGTGTGCAGCGTCTCCCCTTCCCGGACAACGTAAATTTCATCGCACGGCCTGTCGGAAAGCGAATTCTCCATGTTGTTCATCTCCACCTCCGTAAATTCTCCTCCGTCGCCGGGCTCGCAGCAGCTCAAAACCATCATCAACGCCAACAACAAGGCGGAGTACCATGAAACCGCTTCCGCCAACTCTGTCAATGAGTTAACTCGGGACATGGTGGCTGCGAAATTCTGACAAGATGAATTTTGTTGGTTCCTCGTTTTGGAATTGTAAGAGGATGTTTGTTTCTGGAGGGGTATTTGTAGGAAGGAGGAGGAGGAGGAGTGAAATTAAATTTCTATGATGACTTGGTTGAGAGGGAGAAGATATATAATGGCTTTGGTTTGTTTCTACTGGTTGTTGGAGTGGGTGTAATATTATACTGTGAGTAGTTTCTCTTCTCTTGGGGGAGTTGAAACGGTTCTTTCTCAAGGGTTTGGTAACTGTCAGCAAGCGGAGGCGTTCACGTTGAAATATAATGAGAGGGAAATGAATTCTATATGTCACAATGGAATTAGTAGAAAAATTATTTTTAATCAGATTTTAAAATCTTTTTCAAGAAGCTCGATAAAGATAGTTTAAGTAGTTTTAGGAGAAGGAGTTAGGAGAAGCCACGGTGAGCAGGGTCGGGTGATTGTTGACTAAAAACACAGGTTTCGATAAAATTATAAAATTATGTATAACAGTGATCGGGATAGTAGGCAACCTAATGATAATAGAACTGACGATTGAAATAGCTAGCGGCAGATAATAATTCTAAATTATTTTAAATTTGATCATGAACATCATCTTATACTTGTTTTCTTAAAGGTAGAAGAAAAGGGGTCAATAGTGTGAGCAGACATATTGTTTTGGGGTAGCCTTTTATTAGTTTGGTGGGTTTAAGATAATAGTTAGATGACTAAGCAAAAGTTGGTTTAACTGCTTCATTAAATGGTCCGTCGAAAAAATCTCGACATTTGACTTGTTTTTCTTCCATGTACGAAAAGTTGGAAATTTGTCCCAACTCTTGGAATCCTTTTCCTCCTCGTCCTTTACCTCTTCAACTCTTTAAATTTGATTTTGACTTAATTGGTGTCAGTTATGGACACTACACACACTGTTTTGTGAAATAGAAACGGACGCCGTCAAAGATGGTTTGGTACTTTTATTGATGTATATGGATGGACAAATAATTGGTGTAGGTATATTATTAATGAAGACTAGCAATTCTTCTTTCCAACGAAATTATATGGCTGACTTATGATAAACTTTTTATTAGAATAAAGTTGGAATTTGTCAACTGATATAGTCATCGGTGGAGGGAAGAATTAAATGACACCTTATTAGGGGTTCCTAGAAAGAGAAGACTAAGTAATGCTTTTATCATAGGAACGTGAATTTTACGCTGAAAATAAATTAAAATTAATATTTTTCTTAGTTCAAATTCCAATGTACTTTTTAACAGGTATTTTTAGAGTAAGTAAAAATTGAGTTGTAATTACAAATAAGCATAGGTTTTGAACTTAGAGTAAATTAAGATTAATTGGATTGAGGTGGGAAGCTCAATAACTGATTTATTTTGGGACAACTAATAATACGAAAGGATATGTCTATTACAAAAATGGTGCAATCAAAATAAGTCTATGATAGTTTGCAAAGAATAGGTCTAATGTTAGAAACCGTTTTACTTTTCAAAGCTTTCATGTATAGAATTGTTATAACACCTTTTTCAAGTCATGAAAGACTTTATTTATAGTGGAGAGAATTTTGGTCTTTTAAAATGGCAAGTCTATTCGAGTTTTGTAAATTAATTTTATGTATGAAGATCCATGGTATTTGTATGTTAAGTTTGTATTTTATTTTATCAATTTATCCTTAAAATATTATTTTACCACATCAAAAAATAAAAATATTTAAATAAAAAGATGTGTTATTTATGCAGATAATACTACTAGTCATAGACATGTCTATGGAGTCTATACATTAGTATTTATCATATGCTATAGTCATTTTTTGTATTTTTTAATAAGATAATATATATTCAATTTATTTGTTGCAACATGCAATAGGCTTGATAAACCAACCATAATCCTAATAAATGCAAGAAAGCTTTACCCAATCAAACCAATATGACAGATATGCAAGTCTTGCTCATTGGGCCCTTAATGATTTTAATTTATCTAACAACCAATTGACAAACTTTTCCAAGTTAACCATATTGATTCATTTCAGGTTTACAAGAAAGTGTTGGATGATATGTTAATAAATTCACCAAATAGTTCTTGCTATTTTATTCAGGGGCTCCAAGGCTCTATTATTAGTAATTTACTTGGCGATTCAAACTTCAAACCCAATTTTTATTCAAAATCATTAATTGTGTTTAATTAGATTTTAATAATTATATTTAATGCCCATAATTTCAAGCATGATCATATCAATTTTTATAGCCAACCTCCTTGAGAGGCACATTTGAGAATAACAAACAAAGATTCCGATCATAATAAAATTTGTCATATATTTTGAGATATTGTTTCATCAATATGCATTTAATGAAAAATTTTGTTTTGAAAAACTATCTCAACTTGTAGTATAAATTATTTTAGACATCTCAATTCCTCCAATATAAGATAAGATTAACTATCATAAGATAGAATCACTAAAATGTAAAAACAAAAAATGGTCAAGCCAAATATTCCAACAACTTATTTGATTTCATGGAGGATCGTGTATACAAATACAGATAAAACCGAATGAAGTTCCAGCTATAGGAAATTACACCCTGAATTTCACAGTTTCTCAAATGATAGATCAGAACAATATACAGCACACACAGTGTTGAAAATGAAGATCAGGGCCTCATTAAAATTTCATTGACATAGTTAAGGACTTCTTCCACATTAACTGTCCACGCCACAGAAACGGGCGAAACGCCCGACCATGGGTTGCTTGAATTCCATCTGCATCAAACCATTTTCAAAAACAAGATCACTTTAAGCAAAAATGCAAAATGAATATATATTTTTTAATGGAGGACGTAAAAAAAAACTGTACTTCTTTAATCCTTGATCCATGAGAGTATGCCCGACACAAATGCCCTGTGTCTCGACCCTGACAACCCCCTTTTTGAAGCTAAAAAGATCAGGACGCGCCAGTACCAGAAAACTGACGGGATCGTGAAGGAAAATCCCTGAATGAAGTAAATACAAAGTGTTTTAAGTTCTTGAAAGAAGAACTGGGAAGAAAAGAATGAATATGGTAAGAAAATTATGGATATGGACTGCAGCGTGTTTATTTCTTTAAGATTACCATAGACGCCATCAGATTTGACATGCCAGTCACGATAAAATTTGCAAATATCGCATATAAATTTCGCGTGCCTTCCATTTGACTTCCTCAGCTCATCTAGGTGTGTGTCTGAAGACAAGATGTTCAAATTAGAGATTATTTTTACATGAGAAAGTTTGATCAAGGGAAACCGAAAGTACATGGAATTGGAGAGAGGATTAACCTGTCATTTTGACTTGTGTTGTGATGTTTATGCCTACAACATCAATATTTGCCCCAGAAGTGAATACAATATCTGCAGCTTCTGGGTCACCATAGATCTGCAAGTCATATAAGTTCAAGTTAATGGCCTAGTCTAATGGAAATTCTGATCAAGAGCAAGCAAAAGAGAAATGAGATGACTATAGATATGGACAGTGGAAAAAAGAAGTTCAGTTCTCATGATTTTGAAGGTGTTAGGAAAAATTCTAATGATTTTGTCTACTTGCGACTACATTGACAGCTAAGAGCTACGATGCAGACAAGAAATCAATTGTATATTCTAGTTCTAGAGAGCAAAGTAGACGTATGTTGTTGTATTGAGGAATGGAACTATACAGTTATAGACGACATACATTTGCTTCGGCAGCAGGATTAACATTTCCCAATGCAAAGAAAGCTCCACCAAGTACCACCACTCTCTTCACCTTGCTTGCAAAGGATGAGTCTCTCTTTATAGCCTAAATCAAGAAACAAAGATATATCTTGAACTAGTACAACACATTCAACCTGAAAAAATTAGAAATTGCAAGGTGAAAAATCAATAACAAATGGGGCAACTTACTAGGGCGAGATTTGTCAGAGGTCCCAATGCAAGTATAGAAACTTCACCAGGATATTCAGAAACTTTATCAACCAAAAATTCAGATGCAGATTTCTCAGATTTCTTGGACTTGGGAGGGGGGAGAAAGATGTTCCCCATTCCATTTGAACCATGAATAAAGTCGGCAATACATGGTGCTCCTCCCTGTGTAAATTTTTTAGTATGGTTATGCTTCAGATAGTACAAGATGGGTAACTTGATATATCAAAAAGAACGCATGTGCATGCATTTCAATATCACATTGAATTGCGGCCAAATTTTGTCCAGCTTGTTTATGTAACATAACAAGTTAGTTGTCTAATTGAGGCTAACACTCCTCTTTGCCGCAAAGTGAGCTGAAAAACAGATGACTTTTATAAGAGTTCTACTCTAATTAATTCATCCATGGAAGGAGTCCTATTCCTTAAGAGATTTTCTTGCTAAAATTAACATGCATATCAAAGTATATGGCATTGAATCTAGTTCATCCTTCTGATTTTCAGGCTACTTTGGATGTTTTAGTCCAGAATTAGAAAAGCATGCTCAGTTTTAACTCTCAGAACCCACATAAGGAAACTCCTTCTCAAGTCGGCAAAAATACTACAAGATGCATAAAAATAAAAATAAAAAAATAATAAAAAGATAGACTCCAAAAACTAAAATCAATTAGCACATGCAAAACCATAGCTATTCCTAGATATAAATACAAAAGAAATCTCGTGCCATGAGGCATATAATTGGATCATTACGATGAAATGATGGTTAAACATGGAATTATTTCTTTTTACCTTTAATGGTTCAGGACTACCCTCTGCCACAGGAACATCTGGATATCCAGCAATCTCACACTGTCCTTTTGCATTAAAATAGTGATTGATCATGAACATGTCCCCAGGAAAATGAACCTGAAGCACATATATACTAGCAAGACAATGTAATTGACTAAATTAAAAAACATACCAGAAGCAATGCATTGCGTGTGGCGTCTTCTGTAGCGACATTGCCAAATATTGTTGTCAATCCTAATATCTCTAGCTCTGGTGACTGAAACGCCATTAATATTGCCACGCTGTCATCTGCATACCAACAGAAGGTCGCCCCTTGTTTCAAAATTGAGATAAATCTAATATCCAGTGAACAGTCTACTTCTGTTAACAATTTTAGATAAACACATACAGCAGCAGGTCCTTTAAGCACCCAAAATATAGAATACTATGCAATCTTCTGAAGTCTTAAACTACGAAATTAAGTATGAACTCTTCATGTTCTCCCCAGTATTTCCTAGTCATAGTGGAGCCACTTTGAACATTCTACTTATTTAACCAGAAGAGGCATCCCCTTTGTAAGAACTAAAAACAAAATCCTTATTGCCATATACATCTGCATGCATTCAAGTCTTATATGTCGATATCCAAATCCAACTTGTCATCATTTGAAAAGTCATTAGAAGTCAAAATGAACCCAATCAGGTTTCCCAAGCAAATATTTTATGGTTGATCAGGAAATTTGTGTTAGCAAGAGACGGATTCTATTTTCCTTTCAATGGGAGAATTGAGACCAAAAATAACACCTGACTTTGGGATAATCAGTTTGCATATGATCATGGCAAGTAAAGAAAAATTCAAACTTATCTGATTAACATCTCATTGTGACAGAATTTCCTCCATGAAGAAATCATCCATTCCCAGTTCCATATAGATTTCTATCCGGCATATCTTTAAGTTCATCTTTGATATTTTTCATAAACATCGACTCTTTTACCATTCCAGGCTCAAAGGAAACTGAAACCTCGCCAAATTCCCAACTCATTAACCGAATCAATCTTATCAATGGAATTACAATCTCTAATTTCTAATAGTTTCTTCTACCATCACTTTTTTCGAAACCCTGAAAAATCTGAAGCCAAGAAAGCTATCAAAAGAAAACAGTAACAAATTTTCGGCCCAATCTCAAGAAGTTAAATATGTCTACTCTTTTTAAATTCATTGTTCAGTCAAAACAAAAGAAGATCAACTAAGAAGTCCTCAAAAGTGCCACATTTCTTGATTTTTATAGGTATAAGATGCCACATTTCAAATTCAGTAGTACAGAACAATAGAACAAAAATAGCACAAGCCAAGAGTAAACCCAAAATTACAAAGCAGCAAAATCAATTCACGATTAACAAAATTAAAGATAAGTAAATTCATCTCCTTACCAATACCAGGATCGGTATCAATAATGATCTTTTCACGTATCTTCGAAGAACAATTGTCTGAAACCACCAACCCATCAATCCCACCTCCCTCAAGAATCGACATCACCACTTTTCCTTTGACAGAGATTGCAGCAAAAAAGCAAACACTTCAAAGGGTCCCAGAAATTGAAACCAAATCTTACAATGGCCTTGCAGCTATATACATACAGAATATATGCAAACCAACAATTTGTAGTGGAGAATTTCTTATGGAAAACAAACAAGATGTGAGTTGCGCTGTCAGCTATGACTTTGAGTCTGGCGATGAGCTGCCCACTTGATCATTAAAGTCTAAGAGACTACAGAAAAAGACAATTAAAATATTAACATTATTCGCATCACCTTTTAGTTTACCAAACCATATCAAGAACTGTCTTTCTTTGTGTGGTGCATCATAGTTCATATATACACTATACAGAAAAGTTCACTATTTTTTTTCCCCTATATGTTGAGGGCAAATGGCATTCTCTAATTGGATTTTCTAAATATTCTAGATTTTATTCCTCTTGTAGTACAACTAAGAAAATATTGATTAATCGCCTCGAAATTTATGTTTCGATTCTTATGGATAATGCTGTCCACCAATTATTGTTCGATCAGAACAACTTTTAATAATCAATTTAATAATTATTTCACAATAATAAGTAATTTTATGTTTTATTATTTCTATGATACTTAGTTAATACTTGTAAATGAACTTTTTATAACTTTTTCAATTTCAAATAAATACTATAAATGTTTGTTAAAATAGAGAATTCTTTGTAGAGTACAATATAGATCCGCCAAATGTAGAATATTATTTGTTAATTAAGAATGTGAAGAAAATAAAATTATTTTTAATTATAAGTATTTGGGTGTATTATCAATACAATATGAATTTTTATAAAGAGTTATTCAATTTACTTTAGTTGATAGATAAGCCGTAAGCCCGTAACAGGGGGGTATGAGATTAGGGGTAGAAAGACCTTCTTTTTTTTTCTTTTTTTTCTTTTTTTTTTTTAAGGAGTAGAAAGACTTTTTGAAGCGTGCCTTCACCTTTGGGTAATGGAAAATTCAAAATTGGAAATATCCACAAGTCACGAAATCAATTCAACTGCTTAATTTTTGTGGAAAATTAAAGAAATTGAATTCATTTTTAAAAGTCCCGTGTATGTAGTCCAATGGTATTAGTCTCCCCTATTTTGTGGGAGGTCTTAAGTTGAAACCTGAATGGATTCTTTTGTAAACCTTGTGTATATTTGATTGTGTTGTTTATACTTTAATTTACTTGATTTAAAAATGTGATTATATTGATTTATTAAAATGATAAAAAAAAATTATTATTTGTAATGTTCTCTTATAAAGAAAAATAATTAGGCATCTAATGAGGCATCCGCATATTTTAACTATTGTTGAAATGATAAAAAAATTGATTTGTTTAAAACGCAACCTTTAAAAAGCATACTACTTTCCTTTATAATTGTCGAATATGTCGTATGCGTAATTAAAAAATAATTAGGCATCTAATGAGGCATCTGCATATTTTGACTTTAAAATTGCTTTAATTACAGGAAACCCACAGAGAGAGGCCACTAAATTTCCTTCAAATGTAAGAAAGCCACAATAACAACATTATCTTGTCTGATAAACCTAGGTTTGGCATCGCTATTATGCAAGCAGACAAACTAATCCTGGTTGCTCTCACAATAATCATCCTCATTATGACACTCAAGGGCTGCCTAATTTTAATTTTTGAATAATGTCAAACAAAAATTGTAAGAACACATCGGATAGCATTTGCAAGAATTAGACAAAAACGAAGAAACATTCTTCGGATCTTTCTTGTAGAAGACAACTATTTAATTTTCAGGTCAAGTTGATATGTTGCAGCAAAATCTTGTCACAAATAATAGTGAAACAAGACAAAGCTTCCACAGCGCCCAATGCCCTATGTGTTTTTGTACCTCAGGACGGCGGAATTATACCAACTAAAAGAAATGTACAAGAAAAAAACTGCGTTTTATGCTTCCTCTGAGAATTGTCAACCAACTGATCATAGCAATTTACAAAATGGTGATGATAGACCATTAATGAGAAATCAGGAGTCAACAAATCCATCACAGGCCTTTTTAGCAGGCAATTTTGTTTGCCTCAACTGCTGTCCAAAACTGACCTGCATCTGGAAAAAGAATAGATTGTAAAAAAGAATTGCATTTTCAAATTGCAAACAGCAAGAAATAGAATCCACTTTGCAGTTCATCAATGGCGATGCACAAATCTCTATTCTCACTATTCAACTGCCATGCACATGTAACTTGGAAATCTATGAGTAGAAATGGAATCAAATGATGCCAACTTCAACAGAGAATTGTACTAGCTTGAAATAACATAGTTCTCCACAAAAATTCACTGCTAGATATGAATCGAAGTAGCAGTCACTATTCTCCAACACACTTGCTCCTTATACAGAGATATATTTGCTTTGGTTATTTGAAGGTTTATTTCATTCTACAGCTATAAATATAGACAATGCAGGAAAGGGGGAGAAAATACCGGAAAAGAGAAACTCTGGCTCTATTTGGTGTCTCATGCAGCTTCACGTATTTTGGGATTTGGGGGGGAACCAATGATACTAGCAGGTCCTTTTGCTAGATGGCCTTTGGCATTCCCACCAGAGGGGCCGCTTGAGGTTTTACTTGCCATATCAGTGGCTACAACTGATTTCTTTATCTGCCAAGAGAAGAAGCAATTGACAAAAACTAAGTTTGAACAAATACCGTGAATACTATGATCCTGAAATTAACCTCCTAAAAAATTCACAATTGACATTTTACTATTTCCCATTAATCTAATAACTGTGGTACTCTTTATGCAATGAAATGATGATTTCAGGCAAAAGAAGGGGAAACGAAGAAGCAAAACTTACAGCAGCAAGCCGCTCCCTGTGAATCTCACTTACAATCTGGAATAAGAAACATGTGAGAGAAAAGATGAGAAATTTGCAAGGGATGAAGATATTTACAAGGAGGACCAGAGACCTGTACAAGGAAATTAAGACTATTGTGCTGCAGTCACTCTCACGGAAAAAATAATCCATGAAAATCTTACCGGTTTTTTGTAAGTCCTAATCTCATCTCCACCAAACCCAGGAAGAGTCACGTTCCAGTTTCTTTCTGATTCAAGGTAAAAGTAGAAGGTTAAGTTCTATATATTTGCATGACTAACAAAGGAAACTCATAGGAACTAACCAAGATGTAGAAGTATGTCCTTTGATTCTAAAGTGGTAGATTTTCGATGCTTGGCCAAGGAACATCCAAATGTTGTAATCTGATGGGATAAAATTTAGAGCAAAATCTAATGAGCTTACCACAAATATGTTTGAGACAAATGACTAAAAGATTAACCACTCAAAGGAATTGTAGCAAATCTACACTAACAAATGCACAGCATCAAGCAACAAAAGAACCATATATAAAATTGTGCAATTTCATTGACCAAATTTGTTATATGATGTATGCGACATATTTCCTAAGCATTGAAAAGCTAGAGCACCCTAAAAAGGGACAAAACCCTTTTTTCTTGAGACAAAAGGGAGGCAAAACTATCCTTCCCAGCCAAAGTCAATTTCTTATAATGATTCTGTATGCAATAAAAGATCTTTTCAGTTTCATCTTTCAACCAACAACAAAACAAACATATGCTTATACTGGCAAGATCTGAGTGTATGCATGCGAAATCAACAAGGGATGATTGAGAATGGAGAATGAGTTGGTTTGCGAGATTCACAAAAGATATGCATGATGCAACTTTCTGGTTGATATATTAAGAGTTCCATTTCTTTAGTTACACCAAAAATCAACATATTAAGATAGCCAGAAAATAAATTGTGATACATATATATACTCATCAACAATTTCCAACTTACTGATTCCACAAAATCCTCAGCAATGTCGACAAGAATGTCTTCAACCTCAGGATCTAATTTTTCGGATGGATCAATCTGGTAAAATGAAGAAGGGCAAACACATTACTCACGAATGTTGCATATATACTCTTAAGATCACAAACAGGCTAACAGCAAAGGACACAGCAATGCCCCTCATATCCACCAAAACCAGGCACTTGGAAAACAAAATGGCCAACAGTTAACTATTGCTTTAATTGTTGCAAAAGCAATAGGAATGTAGAAATGGAGGCGAAGGATGCATATCACCACAATTTAGAGGGGTAAAAGAGAAAAGTGGTCAAATTGAATGACACAAAATACTGCCCAGTTTTCTTTTGCTCCACATCAATTTAGAGGGGCGAAAAAAGAATGGTGGTCAAATTGAATGACACCAAATACCTCCCAGTTCCCTTTCGCTCCACAATTGAGTACTAGTATGCTATGGAAGAAAGACACACGAAAGACTAAAGTGATGCCAACCAAAACATTTGTGCTAAATCCCCAGTATTTCTCCTTGTTCTCTTCCGCCACAGCCATATATTCTAATGCAAATTAAGATAAAGATGAAATGAACTTCTTCCATCAGGGAAGTCCCAGAAAGTGTGCCTTCCACTATTAATCCCTACCTTTCTGTCCATGAATAAAGGTATGTAGAAGCACAAATTCCTACCTTGCTGAAACTTGCCCAAAATGTCATCAAAAGTAGGACTTGAGAGTCTGGTATGCAGAAGCTTAATTTCAAATACCATAGAGTTCAACAATAAAAACCTGAAGAATGAAATAAAATCTAGGATAGGCTACAACTTCAGGTAAACTTGTATGTCAGGTGTTACTAGATAGCTTCTGCTACTGTGATGGTTATAATGATCCCTCTCTCTCTCTCTCTCTCTCTCTCTCTCCTTCCTGACACCATGAGTTCAGATAATTATACAATAACAATCAACTGTAAACAAATATGAGAACCTCAGAATCACTCAAACACAATATTAGATAACTCTCACAAGTTGATTATCAAATCCTTGATTTTCTAATCTGAATTACAAGGTTCACATTTGAATTAAGACCATCTAAATTAATAACAATCCACTAGTATTCCAAAGCCACCACAAAGACTTCCTTCAGGATGAGTAGCTTCTGCAGATTTAAACACAATGGTGCAAAAGGTTATTTTAAAATTTTAGTCACTTCCACCTGCACGGGAAATATAAAAAAACTGGCAGCGACTGACAACACAAGTAGCACCTACAAATCCAACATAAGAAGCCTAATAAATGTAGTGCTGACTCTTACATGGAAAGAGCCAAAGCACATCAAATACCAATTCCAGATGAATCACAGACAATGAACAAAAAAGGAAAATGGGACAGACATCTTCACCTGGTTTACAAGCTCCTGAATGCTTCGCTTGCTTATAATTCTATTAGAAGATTCTTCAGTGTCTGCGGTGCCAGTTTTACTGAAAGCTCCATGTTGTGACGCACCAGATTGTGCCATGCCAAGAGATGGTCTTTGGCTTCCCAATCCTGGCCCCCTTGTAATCTGTTGTTGATGAGATAAAGACTGTTGAATCCTAGGAGGTGGAAATTGTTGGGCATAATGCTCCTGTGGCTGGCCTGAGGCTGAGGATTGGGGTGACTGTTGGCTGGAACCAGTTGGCTGTTGCGGTGGGGTGTTAGGCATGTTTTGATGATGTTGCTGAGGAATATGGGATCTTTGCTGAAATGATTGAGGGCTTGTTTGAGGTCGAAGTGCAGGGGTAGGCAGAGGAGGTTTTCCTTGGGTTCCAGAAGACAACCATGGCTGATTCTGGGGCTGTGGACTTTGAGAACTACTAGGTGATGGTGACCCAGGAGATCCCAATGAGGAAACTCTTAGCATGCCATGTCCTTGAAAATTCTGAGTAAAATAGAGATCAACGCATGTAAGCCAAATCTACTGCTAATCAGAAAGCTTGGATTAATTCAATTTACACAAAAGCCAATTTTATCACCAATCAGAAATTTTAGGCATGACAAGACTTGGGGAAACTTTCAGAGACATCTGCAATGGTCAAATATATTCCGAATACACACAAATGATACAACAAATTGACCTAAAATCAGTAACCAACAAATTCTTCAAATTAAACAAAGGAAACATAAAAGCAAGGCAGAGCACACACAGGTCATTCAATTGCCACTGAGTAGCTTTAGCCCTCACATGAGTCAGTCTAGCTTCCAAAGCCATCTGCTTTGATCAAATTGCGTCAACAATATATGCAAAACATAATCAATATAAAAAGGTCGCTTATAATTTGCAGACAAATACCGATGCAAATTATACAAAGGACCATGTGAACACATTAGTAAAGCTAAAGCTGATGTAAAAGCTGCAAAAAACATGTTTCCATAAAATTATAGCAGCATTTAAGTGCAGAGATTCACAAAAGTAACACTTCCCAGAAAAGTTGTCCAGGGTCTTATAAGAAAGTTTCTCTAGGTTGTATTGATGCATCAGGAAAACAAGTTACACGCACAAGACCAATAATTCTCAAGAAAGCAGGAAATGACACTTAAGGGCACAAATTAAAGAACAGATTAAAACATTCAAGTTTGGCACATCATGAGAAACCTCATGAGTCAATATACAATAACTCTCCCTAATGCGCATGAAAGAATATGCAACATGTGATCACAATAGATGCAGTTAAAGTATTACTTACAAGTTTAAGAGTTGAATGGACCATTATTATCTTGGTGGATAGTAGAAATGAATGTGAATCTCGAAAACTAGTAACCCTGAACCCACTAAGACATCACACTCTAAATGGCACTGAAGTTCATACAGGAGGAAAAATACTTTAATAGCCCTGGTGGTTTATTTTAGACTGCCAAACTAACAGGTACACCATACCATAAAGAATTAAAAAGTACTCATTACAATTGAATCATCTCATTTGCTTGAGGATTTCAGCTTACCATATACATTACGGAGCATTAAACTAAATTTTAACTTAAAAGTTGCCTGTCAACTGTCAGTTGTGTCTCAACACTTCTCAGATGCTTTTGTACCTGTTCAAGTCTCGAAGTATGGCACATTAAATAACATCATGAAATGCACAGAAGTCAGAACATTCAAAAGCTCATCATCAAAAATGTCCATAGAAACAGAAGCTCACAAACATCCTAAACTATGGGGCAGAATTTCAAACTTCTCCTCATCAAAGATGCCTTACTCTCTGAATACTTAAAGGCACTACTGAATTATCTATTCAAATTTCAATGATATACAACATGAGCAGTCTATTAAGTTCTTTTCTATTTTGTTACAAATTTAAGAATCCAATAAGTTAGCAACCTGTGCAGCCGGAGACAGGCTACTTGAGCTGGTCTGTGGTCTGAGAGATGACTGGGAAGGCCTCAACTGATGGGAAGGGACTCCTGCCGGCCTCATTGAAGATGTTGTACCGAGTGTACCCGTCATCCCCATTCCTTGAATAGGTTGCCTTATCTATAATAAATATAACAACTCAGACAAACACCCAACTCCACAAGTGCATAATCAAAATAGCAAAATCATAAAAGTTACTGAAATACTCCCACAACCTATCAACATATTCCAGACAAGCCAGATTCAGAATTGTATTTAAAACGACAAAAGAAATACGCGAAGAGAAGGGTATACATATTTCTCACGAACAAGGGCATAGCTATTTAAAGAAAATGCAGAAATTCCCCCGAAACCCTTATTTTTGTCAACCTAAGCTGGTTATTACATATAAGTTCTTACACTGCGTCTCCTCCCCCCCCCCCCCCCTCCTCCTTCCACCTGCAATCTTGGCTCCATCCCTAAACATGAATACGTATAAAGTAAATGCGGCCTCGAACATGGAAGAAAAGAAGTAGGAATTAACCTGGGATTGTTGACCGTAAGATGGGGGAGTGAGTGAAGAAAATGATGCAGGCGGAGGAGTAGGAGTGGAGGGGTTATGGGCAGGGACTCCAATGGCCACTCCGCCGCGCGGCGGAGCGGAAATCGAAGAGGACGTTGAAGCCGAAGAAGCAGGAAGGGGAGGTGGTGGGAGAGAGAAATGTGAATAGGGTTGTTGCTGCCATGGTCGAGTATTAAATGAGGGCCTTGTTTGGGAAGCAGTAGATTGCTGGGGTTGTGGCGTAGTTGGAGGTCTAGGGGTGGGCGTGGGATTTGAATTTGGGAATGAACTGGTGGTTGTTGGCTGTGGGAGGGAAGAAGAGGCGGTTGAAACTGCGGTGGAGGCGGTTGCGGGCTGTGATTGTGGGGTCTGCGGGGGTGGCTGCTGGTCGCTGGATTGTGGAGCAGGGGAGTTTTGTTCCATCGGATCGGGCAGATTGTCGTGAATGGGAGGAGAATTTGCGATCTTATGCGAATTATAAATAGAAGTGAGCAACCGACCGAGCAACAATTATTTATCTTAATTCTTATCAGAAAAAAAAAAAAAGGGGTAACAATTATTAATCTTAATGATTAATAGTTCATAAGAAAGTATGGAAAAATGTTTGAATAAAAATAGAGGTAAAAACGAGTCAACTCAGATTAAACTTAATAAATATTATAGGTGTGGGATTAAATTTGAGTTTGACATTTTGAATTCGAGCTCGATGAACTTTTTTTATTAATTCAACCTCAAGCTCGAGACAAGGAAAAAGAGATCGACCTCACAAGTTTGGTATTAATCGAGTTTGAATTCAACTTGATCAATAAATCACCCAAGTAACTCTATGATTGAATAAATATTAAATTATTAATATGTAATAATTATTAGTTTATATATAATTCAAAAGAAAATAAAAATAAATGATTAATATATAAAAATATTTAGAAATAGGAAAAGCTTGCAAGTTGCCAAAACAATTAATTAAGCTCGAGATAAGATTTTACAACGTTTGTGAGTTAATTCAACTCATCTGGTGCCCTAAATAAAAGGATAAAAATGAGAGGGAAAAAAATGATATATGATTTAATAAAAATTAAAATAAGATTAAAAATGAAAAACTAGAGGACGAACGGAAAAATTGGGTTAGAGAGACAAAACATAAATCAATAATACCTTTTATACAACAATACTTCTTCCATTTTTAATTCTATAATAATGGCACGTTTATTACTATGTATTTATTTAAGTCAATTAAATAAAAGGATGAAAATGACTGTGTAATTTTGATTTAAATCCATGTCCTAGCCGAAAATTAAAATGAGAAAGACCATTTTAGACAACATTCCATTTCATCTAATCAAACATTTTTTATATGATCGATCATTGTACCAAATATAGCCTAATAAAATACAAATAAAGATCATGATAGAAAGAAATTATCTCCTAATTAGTCTATCTCCCTTTTGTTTATCCTTTTAAGTTGTTTAATTTATTTTTTCAAAAAAAAATTCATGAAAAAAGAAAAAAATAAAATTCTTTGAACGTAATGTATTTCCTGGCATATTTCCAACTTCATGCATAATATATATATATATATCTCCTGTTTGTATTGTCTCAAATTTAGAACAATTGAAACAATCAAATGAATTAGTCTTTTATAATTGTAAAAAATTATTTGAATTTCAATTAATTTAGAGAAATTAATTTTGTCAAAAGTATTTCTAATTACATATTAAAGACAAATGCTCTAAACCTTGCATTTTAATTAAGCCAAAATGAATTTTCAAAACTTTATTTTTGTTAACCGGTGGATTATCTACATTTAATGGAATATGAATTGATCATTAGATCAATATTTAATTTTTCATATTAATCTAGATTTTTCTTGCGCTTCTAATTATTCATGTTAATATTCTATTTAATAAAACAAAATACTATAAATAAACAGTTATATTTGTTGAGTGATCACTCAATCGAATGGCATCGACTTTACATTAATAGTGTGAGGTCTTATATAATTCATTAATACGTATGTACATGGGTGAATAAAAATATTATTTATTTATTTAAATCTGGAGCTGTTATTTCCGTATGTAATGTGCTCAGTCAAATTTTACAATAAAATGCCAAAAAATTGTTATTCAATAACTACCAACTTTTTATTTAATAAATTTATATAATTATCTTATTTTATATCCAACCAGCATTACCACTGTCATATATTATTGCTAGTTGAGTGAATTAGTACTCATATCTCTCTCAATTTATTTCTGCTAATGACAATCCAAAAGGAATACAGACAGAAGAAGGCCCTGGAGAGATCAGGTTACTAATTTCCAGGATTAGTGGAATTTTCTTCATCAATGAGACAGTATTCTGGACTGAGATCTTCATCCTCAATGGCCGGAGCTCTGTCTGGATCCTTCTCTCTGTAAAATTTTCAAATATCAGTAGGTAGAAACTGTTGATTTTTATCAACTTGAAAAAAGAAAAATATCCTATCCGGCTATCCCGTCCAAGATGCAGAAAACTAAGATAAGTCTTACGTTTTTGAGTATATAAACAGTCCAACTACAACGAGTAAAAAAGCCACATAGAATAACCAATCAACCTGCGCAATTCAAAATTACGTTAAAAATAAGCTCGTTTTCGCTTCCAAATTTGAATAAAAATCTCGATGAGGGATGTAAAGATAAATGGGAAAAGGCTACCTTCTGTTTATAGAAGAATATTCTAACTGCAACGGTCCACATATCGCATGTCAGAAGTGAAAGATTGAACAGTGTCGCTCCACTCCTCTACAAGGAAAAAAGAAAAAGAAAATTCCGAATTTCCATCTTTTTCATTTAAATCCAGGAAATTTTCATTAATAGATGAAGAAATATGGTAGGAGAGGGGTAAGGAAATAATCTCATGGATATTAAGATGGGTTTTGATGAATAAAAGAAATTTGATAGACATTATCAGCTGACCTTGAGAACAAAAGGAGTAAGTGTATAGAACAGAAAGCTTGAGATTGCATAAACAGCATAGACTGATATCTGAGAACAAGAGAAAGTACCATCTTAGAATCATACATAAAACAATAAATGTTCCCCAAAATTCTGACAGAACTGCTTGTGTCAGTCAACTTACAAGTCCAGCAGACCACTTCATCGATTCGAGGGTCTTCCTCTCCACCACAGCACTAAGAGAAGGTAAAGGAAATAGCATTGATAAAACTCAAGCTCTTTCGGTATACACAACGATGGACTGCCTAATCGGCGGGCCAGAGCGATTAGGTATCAAAAAGCTTTAGTAGGTTACTAGACAGTTTTGAGCAAATAGGTGGTAGAGAGCCTTAGCAGGTCCCACCAGAGCCATCCAGAAAGCGTGAGGGATGGGTTCATGCTAAAAGCAGTGGAGGGCTCGACTAAAACTTGAAGGATCATAGAGAAATTAAGCCACTCGATGTTTTTGAATTATTATTATTTTTTTAAATAAATAAGGATACACCTCAGCTGCACTCACAAGCATACCAAATATACCAAGCATTGCTATTATTACTTCAATACGATCCTTCCTCTTAACACAAAACTCCTGTATTATGAAATTTTTTTTGCTGCATAAGTATTGACAATAAAATACCAATTTTGGATCACTTCACACTATATGTCATTTACTAGGAAAAAGGGAAATATAAAAGGAAAGGACAAATTTACCAACCTCACAAACATTGCTCGCTGAGTAGAAAAATGAGCCAGCAATGACAAGAAAATCACCGAAAAGAGGTTTTGATCCACCTGAAAGTCAAATAGTTAAGAAAAGTTACAAACAAATATGAATCTAACCCAGCAAAACTGGCCCTTAGCACCAGCAAATTTTTTTTCCGAAAAATATCCCTCATTAATTATTATCTTTTAATTCTTATAGTTTATACGGAGTAACTATGATTTACAACCAACTATTGCACTCTATACCTCCACCAATACCACTTTATAGTCCCACCCATATTGACTGATTTATTGGCAGATTTTAAAATTTTTAAATAAATAAAAATTATAGAAACATATAAAAAATTAAATAAATATTTTATTTATTTTATATAAAACCTTTAATATATATCGAATGTGTCAAAATTATTAACATAAAATAAAGGCCGAATCGCTAATTTAGAACCAAGGGTGAGAAAAAGATTTATATATGTGGTTGAATCAAAGAGTGGAAAATGTCACCTCCACCGCCCACCCCAGCATCAGAAAGGAGCACCAAACCCAGGCCTCCCACACAAATTGCTGCACCGAAAAACTGCCACAGGGAATATTTTGTGCCCAAGAAAATCCATGTAAGAAGAATCGCCCATGCTACCGTCCAGCAATCCAATATTGTCACACTGGTAATTGATGTGAACTGGAATGCTTTATTAACTGCACCAAATTTATTCGGAATGTTCATGAACTAATTGGAAACAGAAAAACATTTCCTTCTTATCTTCCAAGGAATATGCAGATCTTTCGTGTCTATTTTTTTTTTTTTTTTTACCGAGATAATTGCCATGGAGGTCGACAAATCCCAGGAGAAGATACCAATACCAAGGAACCTGCAATTTTTAGATTATGTAAATATCAATATATTTTTGCTAGCTCCACACCTTTTACTGAATGAAGGAGATGAAAACAGAGGTTCTCACCAATGATTTCTGGCGGCGATACAGTATGATACTTCCATACACCACAGCCAGAAGCAAATAGGTAAAGAATGACAGAAAAAGTGGTGCATCCACTGCATACAAATTTAGAGCTAGCTTAGAAACTTCAATTTAATAACAAAGAAATTCTGAAATATTCGTGTCTCCATAAATACAGCTCAAGCCCATATATATAGTTTATCCAAAACAAATATCAAGAAAAAAACATATTAGGGAGGGTTTTTTTTTTTTTTTTTAAATTTTTAAAAAATAAGAACTACCTTGAGTGGCTATTAAAGAAGCAGCAAAAGTGACTATTGCCAGGTCGAAAGAAACCAACTGGCCTAAACCCAAATCGATCAATGCCTTGAGCATCCCCTCATTCTTTCTCCACCAGCTGCTGCTCATGGCTATCAGACAGCAAGTTACTTAGAAAATTGATTTTTTTCAAAAAAAAATAAAATAATGCTATCAGAATGTAAGTATTTCCCAGAAATTAATGTTGGAAAGGAAGCCTTGGGACGACTGATCAATACGACAAAAGCTTCTATATATAGTTGCTTAGACTTTGAGAGATTATTGCACGTTTTTATGCCTATTGGCTAATTAATAGTTTCTTTTTTGTTATGATCTATTTAAAATAATAATTATTGTTCAAAAATAATTTCATTCTATAGTTTAAATAAAATACTTATTTAATTATTTTTTTCATTATAAAAATATTTGACTCGCGCATGAATTAGTTTGAAATCATAATTTTATTTTGTGAATAGTTATGAATAATTAATTAACCCATCATTTTAATGGTGTAATTGTTTGAGTTAGTTAGTTGAGTTTAAAAGGGGGTTAGCACGTGTTGTCTTTTTGTGAATTAAATGGCCAAACCTCGAAAAGTTAGTTTGGCAGTTGGAGCTGAATGGTGGGTCGATTGGATCTGTAGTTGTCTACGGAAATAGATATTATGAGCGAATTTCTGATATAAAAATTATAAGATATGTACAGTAGAAAATACGTCCACAATATATTTAAATAATTTGTTTTTTGTTTATAAGTAATTGGTTTCACTTATATATTAATAATATATTTGGTAGGTTGCATAGAAAACAATATTAGTAATAGTATTGATAGAAGGTTTTGAGCGGGTGAAATTTGGGTGGGGGTTGAGGGGAGTGTTACCAGCCCAGATCGAGCCCATTAGATCCAGCCCAAGCCCAGCTTGTGACGGATACCAACAAAGGAGGCCTGGGTCCAAACCAACCGAAGGAAGCATGGCAGCCAAGTTGGGGTCCAGTGATTAGCTAAACAGTAAACACCCGAGATGGTTCCGTGACAAAAGCTGAGCTGGGGCCGCTGACAGCCCGTTTGTTTTCATTTCCAAGCCCCATTTTTATTTTTATTTGGGATGAAAATTAAAGACAAACAATTTTTTACAATTTTTTTAGAAAAAATATTTTATTTTTCTCAAAACTCTTTCTAAATATAGTAATATACCATATCATTTTATTACACATCAATCAAATTTAAATTTGATTTGACATAAAGTACCCACTATTATTTTTAAATTAATAAAATATACATATTCTTAAAAAAATAAATCTTTTTAAACATAAAAAAAATATAAATTAACCTACTTTTCAATCTAATAACATATTCTAATAATTAGTTTTCAACATTTCATCCAAATACATATCAATTTTTATCTTTATTTCATAATTAAATTTTCAACTTTTAGAAATTGATGCAAACTGGAGATGCCTTTGGAAATAAAACCAAACAGGCTGTCGATGTCTAAGTTGGAAGAAATTAGGGCCAAGCACTAAAGGTCCCCCCCCCCCCCCACACACACACACAAAAGCTGATGTTTAAGAATAAAAATTTCATTAAATACATGTTGATGGGACAATAATTTAATTTGGGTAGACCTCCATATCGATGTCAAATCGATTTAATCATTACCAAATAATGTTATCCTAAGAAAGAAAATAAATTGACGTCCAAATATATAAAAATATCTAAAGCTTACCTAGACTCCCCCCCCCCCCAGCCCCATTTATATTAGTACATTTTAATACAAATTTAAATAAATAAAACTCGATATTTATTATGTGATAGAAATTATATTTCTTAATATGTATAGCTTTTATATTACATCGTGTTTTTCTAGCGTTGGATAAGCATACTATAGATGTTAAAATTACTAACACATGTATCTAGTTAGTTTTATTTGTTGTTAATTTCCAACACGTTGACATGGGGTCGGAATCAGTCTCAAACATAATAATGCTATTCCGCTCAAGCAAGCCTTTTGAAGACACTCTGACTATGGAGTATTCTTAAATCTTACCACTATCATTTTCTCTATTTTATCTGATTTGTCTACAGGTTAATTTTCTTGATTAAGGAGAGAGTACTCCGGATCAGTTTTTGCTCCTTCAACTTGTTGTCTGCTGTCAGGATCCTTTTCCCTGCACAAGCAGCAGTTGGGAAAATTTTAACACGGTTTAAAGTCTGCATCTGTGAGATAAATAAATGATGTAGAAAAGCTGTAGCAAGACATACGCTTTCGTGTAAATGAATATCCCAAGGGCAACGATTGCAAAGGCGGGATAGTATAACCACTTAACCTGCAATTCGTATTCAGGAACTGAGATCAGCTTGTAAAGGGGCGGTTCTATTCAGAATCAGGTAAAAAAGAGTGAAAAGAATCAGGGGAAAAAGAAACCTGCTGCTTATAGATTAATATTCTTATTGCAACTGCCCACATATCAGATGTAAGAAGGGAGAGATTGAACAGTGTGGCTCCACTCATCTGTATAAATATAAATAAATATTGAATTATGGATGTTGATCAAATTTTCTGAAAAATCGAGTAGCATATCATAAAGCTGACCTTTAGGACAAAAGGGCCGAGTGTGTAGAACATAAAGCTCACTATCGTGCAACCAACATAGGCGAATACCTGAATGGGAAAATTTGACAAACGTCTGATTTTAATTTCCACAACTCCAAGTTGAAAAAGATTTCAAGGAAAAAGGAAAAAAGAAGAATTTCAAATGAATATTTCTGACAACTTACTAGTTGAGGAGACCAACTGATTGACTCAAGGCTCTTTCTCTCCAATGTAGCCCTAAAAGAAGTGAAGGAAATAAAACATCCACACTACTTCAAAGTAATTTTCCCATTGGAAACACCATATGCATTTCTGTAAGGATACATCCCAAAGGCACTCACAAGCATGCCAAAAATGCCAACCATGGCCATTACTTCGATACGGTCTTTCTTCTTAACACAAAATTCCTGTAAAAAGATACGGCTCTTAATATGTAACAATCACGAGAAAAGGACAAGACAGTTTGACTAACCATGCCAACATTGCTCATTGAGAGAAATACAGTTCCTGCAATGACAAGAGTATCGCCAAAAAGAGGTTTTGAGCCACCTGAGAAGCAAATTGGTTGAGGTATTATTGATTTAGAACTAAAACGGGAACGAGATTTGGATATTTTGAGGATACAACAGATAATGTCACCTCCAACACTTGGCTTAGAATCAGACAGAAGCACCACACCAAGGCCTCCTAGACAGACTCCTGCCCCAAAGAATTGCCAAAGGGAATATTTTGTGCCCAAGACAAGCCATGTGAGAACTATTGCCCACGCAATCGTCCAACAGTCTAATATTGTCACACTGGTAATTGATGTGTACTCATAAGCTTTAGTAACTGCAATAGACAGCAAGTGGAATTAAAACTTCGCAATTGAGAAATTGAAAGAAGCATTTGGAAACTCTCAGCCAGTAATCAGATCAGGAGATTTTATGCAGTTGGTACAAGAATAGCTACGAGTTGTAATATTCCGACAACAATCTTAGAATTTTATGATAAAGGCAAATCCAATAAAGATTCTTCAAATCATCAGATGCTCAGACGGATTGAAATCCATTTTGATTTATGAACAGAGATAGGGGAAAGTGCAAATCAACCGCGCATTACCAAGATAATTGCCCTGGACATCAACAAGGCCCAGAAGTATATACCAGTACCAAGGGACCTGCATTTTTTGATACTCAACTGAGTCAATTACCGAATTTGGCATCCGTATCTAATATTCAAGTGAGATTTTTACATATTTTTCTAATGGAATTGAAGTTGAGATACATACGAAAGAAGAAAATCCCATAAACAATAAGAATTACTAAAGAACTGTCATTTCAGACAAAAAACACTTCTATTAAAACCATTATGTGAAGTCCTGAAACAGAGAAAACGGCAAATAATTCAGTAAGAAATAATTGAGATGCCGCAGTGGATGGAAGACAGCCCTGCAGATGATTATGGATTTCTTCAAAATGATTTTGAAATTTTCGGCCAAATTGCAATATTTTCAAGAGATGTGACTCTGTATTTTAGATTCGAAAATGGCCAACTTATTTACCAACAGTTTCTGTCGGCGGTATAGCATTATAGCTCCATACACGAGAGCCAGAGCAATGTATGTAAAGAATGACACAGTAAGCGGTGCATCCACACCTACACAAGCCCAGAAGGAAACTATCATAAATATAATGCATCTAGCTCCAAATTTTGAATCTTTCATTTTGAAAACACATCATTAAGCCCAGAAAACTATCACAAGAATATAATGTATCTAGCTTCAAAAATTGAATCTTTCAACTTGAAAACACATGATTTACCCCAGAAAACTATAATAAGAATATATTGTGTCTAGCTCCAAATTTGGAATCTTTCATTCTGAAAACACATGGTTAAGCCCAGAAAACTATCATAAAAGTAATGTAACTAGCTACAAAGTGCGAATCTTTCATCTTGAAGACACGTGATTGAACCCAGAAAACTATCATAAACGTAATATATTTTCCACAATTTGAATCTTTCATCTTTGAAAACACATGATTAAGCCCAGAAAACTATCATAATGTATTTTCCAAAATTTGAATCTTTCATCTGAAAACACATGAATAAGCCCAGATAACTATCATAAACATAATGTTTTTACCCTGATTGGTGATCAAAGAAATAGTGAAGCTGGAGATGGCCTGACTAAAAGAAACCGCCTGGCCTAAAAACAACACGAACAATGTTCGGTCCATGCCCTGTTTGTTGGTCCACAGGCAGCTGCAGCTAATGGCTTCTTCAACAGAAAAGAGATGTGCAGAAAATGAGGCAAGAAATGATTATTTAATCTAACAAGGAAGCCAACTAGCGAGAAATTACTAGTATTATTTTACTAGTAATATATTATTGAAGAACATGTTTGACTAAAACAATGAGTTGAGGAAAAACTGCCCGTTTGGTTTTATTTTCATTTCCAATTTTCATTTTCCTCATTTTTAAAAAGGGTAAATGCCCTCCACCCTCTCAAATTTAATTGTTTTGATATATTATCTATAAAATAACTAAAAATGCACTTCATCCCCTCAATTTAGAGTTATTGGAACACTTTGCCCCTCAAATACAATTTCTGGCAAATTATGTGGTTGAATAAAAATGTTGTTTTTGTCATTTTCACTTTTTCTTATCTTACTCAACATATTTGTGTGACACTTTACTCAATGTATTGTATATATATTCTCTTAAGAGGGCTATTAGTTTATAAAGTGCATTTCTTGCTAAACTAATTAATTATATTTGGAATCAAAAGATTGAGTTAACTGTTAACCTATATATATATATATGTATGCAGTATCGAGCACTTCTTTCTCTTTCTTTCCTAATTAGTTTGACCATAGTTTAGAGGAATGATAAAATTAATGATTCTAATTCTTTAAATATGGATTAGATAATCTTATAATTACTAAAATAAAGCATGAGCTTTACTATTTCCTAAAAATATTTGTTATAAAGTAAGAAAAATTTGTTTTAGAGTAATAATAAGGTTTGTGATTTTGCTTCTTTAATGTGGTTGGCAGAGCAATGTTACTAGATAACAAAATGAATTAATCATTTGAAAATGAATTACAACACAGCCATATGAATGAAAAACTAAAAATACTTCTAATTAAAATACATGTATTAAAACTCATCAGTTGTATTTCAATCAATAATTAATTCCCTAAACAATAGGAGAAGGCAAACGAGCTAATTGAATGTAAGAAAAAAAGAATAAGAAGCCCAGTATCCTATTATTCTTGGTATATGAGTTTCTTTATTTTTGAACTGAAAAATGTAGAAATGACAAGAGTAGTTGGGTTCCTTTTTTTTTTAGCGGAAAAATGTAGGGAAAAGTGAAAATGACAAGAATAGCCTTTTTTCGAACCATATAATCTACCAGAAATTGTATTTGGGGGGCAAAGTATTCTAGTAACTCTAAATTGAGAGGGGTGAAGTGCCTTTTAGTTGTTTTGGGGGGGGTGTTGCCATTTGCCCTTTCTAAAATTTGAAAAATTAGTTAGTGGAAATGAGTCGTAAATAAATTTGTATTTTGATAGATTATTAGAAAAGTAATAATTATATTGATTTTAATAGGTTGTAGGTGAAGAGAGATAAAAATAATGGGATAGAAAAAGAAGATATATATGTTAATGGGAGAAGATATACAGGTCATCGAAAAATATATTTTAAAATTAAAAATAAAAATAAAAATAAAAATAATATTGAGTAAAAATGTATAAAAAAATAATGTATTTTATTTTTAAAATAATAAAAAATATGAAAATGTATTTTGAAAATGAAATCAAATAGGCCTAAGATACACTTTAGAGTTGAGATATACAGTGGAGAAATGTTGAGCGCATGCTGATGTCAATTTCATGCTATTTTCCACATTTTCCTTCCAGTTTCCGATGCTTCCAAATCTAGCACATTATTATAGTAATATATGCACTGAATGCAACTCATAATATTCAATGTATATTTTCGGTGCTGACACAGATACATGGTTAAAAAGATTATTCTATCCCTCTACTAAAATAAACCTAAAGATCCGTGCAGGGGGGGGGGGGGGGGGGGCGGGTTGGGTGCATGGGATTATTGGTCCTTATCCTCATTCCTATTTCTCAAATCAATTTCCATTCCCGCCTTCATGTCAATGAGGAGGATAACTTTTTACCTATTTTCGCATCTTATGGGTATTCTCCATTCCCCCATTTATCATTTTATTTTTTAAAATATATTAAATATAAATTACAATTAATTCAAAAGTCCACAAATTATGAATTCGCTTAAATTAAATGTAATCTAAGCTCACCACGAATAAAATAGGATTAATCAAATTAAATATAATTCAAATCATAAAGAATTATATCAATCATTTTGTTATTCTCTTTGATCTTCAATTTTTCACATTATTAAATTAAATAGCACAAGTCTGAATCAACCACCTTTTTTGCAAACGGCTGACTGTTGTGGCATGTGAAAGGTTTTCCGCACAATAAATATCAAAATCCTACTAGGAAAAATTACAAACAACACTTTGTTATAAAAATATATATTATTTTTATTGCCATTGATTAGTGATTACAATTGAAATTGAAACTTAATATTGTTTATTATATTATTTTGATTTAAATTCAATAATGCACACATCATTATTTTGACAAAAGAAATAAAATATAACATTAAGAGTTAAATATTTATTTAGTATAAATTATAAAATTGATTAAATCAGCATAAATTTATACACATATATATATATATGTATATAATCTCCAAATCCCGATTGGATATTTATTCAGATGGATTTTGGTGGAAAAAGAGTTATACCATACCACCTCCACCTCTTTATGATCAAAGCAAGTATTTCCCATACTTGCCCACATGTATGAGCAACAACTAAAATGCCTAAACCCATTGGTTCAAAACAAGTGGATACCCACTATAATCATCCCTAGATCCGTGCTTCTTAATTCGGATGGACCCAAATTGATATTCAGCTTAATTAAGATCCGATCCTCTAACTGTCGATATAATATATGTGTCACCACCCCCATCAACCTCATAAAAATCAATATGACGTGTTCATACGACCCCAATTCTCATGTCAAAAAAGACTCTTGAAGAATAAAACAATCTAATTTGCATTTGCTCCACTATCTATGAATTCATCTGAATATTGAATTTCCTATCCTAAAACCTAATGAATTAATCTAATATTGAATTAATTTCCTCTCCTAAAACCCTTTTTTTTTACCTGTTATTAGAATTGAATGAATATAATAGTTTGTCTCGATTGACTTTTTTGTTATCCAAGATCAGGTATGACCTTGAAAAAGGCGTGCGAGTCAAGATTGCAAAACGAATCACATTTATAAGCGAAAATATAGATCTCCAATTTATGGACGAAAAGATTCTCAAAATTTATATTAAAAATGATGTGAATTAAACAAAAAGAGAGCAATTTGCACAAAAGTTAAAATGAGTTGGGCTAAAACACAAAATTAATGACAATATTACATAATACCAAAGTTTTTGTTTTGTGTTTTTTCCCCTATCAAAGAGGACTATGATTGGTTTCTCAATCACTCCTTATGAGATTTAAACTTACAATATATCTGTACACAGAAATGTAAACTTGTTGACAATATAAAAGTTGTTACTAAATACACACATATATATATATATATTAAGCGATATATATTTTTTACTGGAAGAATGATTTTTGCGTGCTTAATAGTGGCTAACATTATGTTCGTTATCAATAGATGCAATTATAGTGATAATAAAATATTGTCAAAAATTATGGTAATTTTTTTTTATTATCATTATATTGTTATCATACATGTTGCTAATTGTCAATAATGAGAATTTAAAATACTATTTCTTATCACTTATTAAATGATAAAATAAAAACTACTTGATGAGGGTGAAATCCGTTTTAAGCTGGATCAGATGATAAATTTGGAAGTGTCGACTTTGGTGGTCGATATGTAAAGGTAATTGGGTTGAGTCCTGCAATCACGAGCAAACGTCAGGCTAGCCGAGGTATCCTCGACTAAGGCATTCCGACGCTTGAGTTAGTATAGAGTCGACTAGATATAACGAGCAGCGGAGTGAGGGCTTTTTGGTATAGAATGACATATATTTGAGAGGCTGGAGTGGGGGTATTTACAGCCTTCTCCCAGTGGGAATTTGTCTGAGATGCCTTTAACATGTAGGAAGGATCATTGTCATTGCATAAGGGACATTAGGTCATCTCTCATTCCTATACTATTCCAAATGGCTGCCTTTCTAGGTTTCATGGGCAGGTTAGTACATTGTAGATGTGCATCATGTCCAGTGCGGCAGCATGGGTGGTACTGAGTGGCATGCGTCATTAATGCGGAGGCATGCTGCATGTTAGGGCATTTAATGCAGCAAAGTTGATTTTGCGCTGAGTCGACCTCCATGGTCGGTGGTAGGGTCAACCTTATGATGGGTTGGCGCACGGCGTGAGAGGTGGACGAGCGTCGTGGTCGATGGGTCCACCAGCAACCTTGTCTGTGACCCAGTCGAGTGCCCGCCCGCCAAAGTACGACGTCGATCTATATGGTCGAGATGGGTCACTTGACGTCGGTAGCACCATTAGGCCCTGGGTATGAGATGAGTTTGGCGCTACATCCTTGGGTCTACGGTCTTTGGGCTGAGCCCATTGAGCTATCCCATATCACTACTATTACTTAAAATGTATCATTAGTGACCAAAAAAAAAAAAAAAATCACTAATGCGTGAAATAGTGACAATTTTGATTCTATCAATTAGATTTTATCATGTGCTTAACAATGTCGAAACTTGTCTTTAATCATTATTATTGATAATTAATAATGCATCGATAGTAACAATAAAAATCTTATCATAAAAGTATTTATTGTTAGTTATCATTATATATGCGTTGTTGATTATTAATAGTGAGAGTTTATTGATATTATTAATTAAGTGATAAAATAAAAATTAATAATTTTAATATTGTCAGCTAATATTTTACAACTAATTTTATATTTGTTGTAGTGAAAATAACGACTTGACTTATATGAATTTTTGTTGTCAATAGTTTTAACTCAATCAATTGAATATTATAAAAAAATAATTAATTATAATTCCTTTTTATGTTATTGACAGTCTAAGACAAGTAACTAATCAACATGATTAAAAACTCATGAGGTGGTTAATAGAGTTTTACCCAACTAAAACACGAATTTTCCCAATCGGACACCCCAAGAGTCAAATCACCGTGCAATATAAGCACCTGAATAATGCATGCAACTTTGAATTATACATTTAATAATAAACCAAGTTGGAAAAAAAGAATTCCAATTTCCACATAGTATTAAAATGAGCGTTAATCCATTGACCCTTTCCTTGTAAGGGTGGCTGGTAACTGGTAAGTGTCTTTTTTCGTATATTATTTATTATTATCCCGGACAAATAGATTATTAATTGTGACGGCAGTATAATAATTAATTTTAATAATTTAATATTTTATTTTTTTTGTTAGAAAGAGTATTATAAATGATGAATTTTTTAAATAAATATTATTTTATTATTAAATGAAATAAATGAAGCATAAACTACAAACAATCATATTAGGTGCACAACATGTCTATTTTGAATCGAACGCAAGACTTCATACATAATAGGAAAGACTGATATCATTGGGCTATAAGCCACTGGACAATAATTTAATAACTAATATCTAATTAATGAATTAATTATACTATTCTCCTCATCCATAATTGACGCGCATAAAATAAGAAAAAGGAAAATATTTACACCGAAGCGAACACGCACAAGAATCCCGTATTGCATCCACCTAACTTTCCCTAAATTTATAAAATTGTTCCGCGTATACCACCACCTGGACCACTCACTTTTGACCACGCGTCCTTTGCCCTAAAATCGCTGTATAATTTTATGAGACGCTGATTTTTAATTATTCTATGATATTATAGTATAAAGCAAGAAAGGGATTTTCCAAAGTAATTTTCTTAGCGTAATTATAATAACATAGTTACATTAGTTCATAATTATTGTCTTAAAAAATAAATTTATTACCACAATTTTACTGAAATGTCAATTATGAAATATTACTATAAATTCTTAATACTTGATTCATTATTGCGAGTGGATTTGGATCTATGATTAATAATTCTTTTTACCATATTAGTGGTCGCTAAATGTGGTTTTGTGTGCATATGTATTTTTTTTATTACTCAAAATTAATATATGAAATAATTTAAATTATAAAATAAATTTAAGGCTCTGTTAAATGTTTGACATGTCAAGAAAAGTATTGGAGGATGGAGTTTTGATAATTGAATTAGTGAGTTATGTTTAACGTACAATTAAAATTTTATTGAATCATTTGTAAAGAATAATTTAGATAATAAATTTAGAATATTAGTAAAATGATACCCCGAACCTCTTTTTATATGTTGAAATATCAATTTTATCCTTAAAACTGTATTATTCATTTGATTTGCTAGAATAATTAAAGGAATATCAATGTAAAAAATAAAATTAACTTTCATTAAATATAAAACAACAATTTTTTTAATAAGAATATAGATTTCCTTTGTGTTGAATATTCATTTATAATAATTGCCATATTAAAATCTTATTGGTGGTCCATACATAATAGCGTCGGTCCACCCGGACCACCCCCAACTAAATATCCTTCTCCGGCTGAAAAAAAAAAGGGGAAAAAAAAAAAAAGAGGAAAAGAGAAATAAGGAAAAGTCTCCTTTTTGGGTCATACAGCCTGTCCTCCCTCTGTATGATTGATTAGATTATTATATTACTGATTCATTTCATTGTTATCATTCTCAATATTAAATTCCCTTTTGGTTTTTGTCCTTTTTCTTTGATCCTTCCCCGCAATATCATTATTCTTTCTCCAAACTCCCTTCTATAGATAATATAGATTCCATCTTCCCCTGCCCCACAAGGCCCAATCCCTCCGCATAAAAATCTCTAAATCCCATCATATAATCATCACAATTTCTCGTAATTTCTGGTATTTTCTCTGCAACCCTTTTGAGAATTTGAATATCCAAGTCTTATTTCGTGTTGAAGAAGGACCATGGCGGAAGAGCACGGATTTCAGGCTCCCGAAGGCCACCGCTTGTGCGTCAATAATTGCGGGTTTTTCGGCAGCCCCGCCACGCAGAATATGTGTTCCAAATGCTACAGGGATCTTCACCCCAAAAAATCAGGCGATGCTCCCTTATTTTCTACCCCGTTGACTGCGGCGCCATCGTCATCCCAGGCTGCGGAGCAGCCGAGCGTGGCGGTGATTTCGTCGCCTGAGAAGGCTGAATCCTCGGCGGCGGTGGCTCAGCCGCTGCAACAGCAGCAGCCGGCGACGAGCAGGTGCTCCACGTGCAAGAAGAAGGTGGGATTGACTGGGTTCAGGTGCAGGTGTGGGATCACCTTCTGTGGCACCCACAGGTATCCCGAAAAGCACGGCTGCACCTTTGATTTCAAGGCCATGGGAAGGGAGGCCATCGCCAAGGCTAATCCAATGATCAAAGCCGATAAGCTGGAGAAAATATGATCCGAGCCGTGAGTTTGTTAGACTTTTCTGGATGATGAGTGGTCTAGATCGTTCGACGGCGATGACCGCGGTGGTTATATAAGAAAAGGGTTCTTCGGCGGCGGCTATCCTGTAGAGAACGTGTGAATTTGATGTGTATAATTTTTACGTTTTCTTAAAAAATTATATTTTAAATTTTATTATTTAGTACCTACTATATATAATTTATATGGTCTTTGTCGTAGCACAGCTTGCAGGTATTGGTAATTTGTATTAGCCCCCCAAAAAAAAGAATAGGAAAAAGACATTAGTGTTTGAGAATTTGCATTGGCTCCATAGTAAAATTTCATTGAAAATTTGACGTAGCTTTTTGTTACTGGACATCCGAGTTTGATATAATTTATTTAATTTAAAAATTAAATTAATTAATTAATAAACAACTGCATTATTTAATGCATAATGCTAGTTGAGGTATAATATTTTTATAAAATTACTTATTTGTTCTTATTCTTGAATTTTTTTATTAAAATTTAAGTTTATCAAAAAAGGAGAGAAGATAAAGTAGGCATGAGGCAAATCATGAGTAGAACTTTGATTTGTTTGTAAGAAATTCGTGATTTCATTAGAGGGTCACCATTCAATGAACCAAGAGGGGTTGCTTAAGATAAGAGCAAGACTAAATTATTGATGAGGACATCCCCCATACCGAACCAATGGTCTCGCGACGGATGCCATCCATCCATTGGCCGTAAAAACTTTTCACGGTTCGGCAAATGACGTGATGGGAGCATGGGTTGTGTGTCATCCAACATATTTTGTGCACGGGGGGACGGGTGTGGGTGTGGGTGTGGGTGTGGGTGTGGGTGTAATCTTTTCGTCGGGGTATAAGCGAAAAGTATTATCTCTTTTTGGTATAAGGAAAAATGTAGATATAAAGCCACTCGTCTCTTTAAAAATTGACTGCCTAAGTCCAGATTCAAGTGACCGTGTATTTGTATACTTTTCATGTACGGTATATTATATAGAGGGTATTGGATTTGAGTGGTTTGTAGTTTAATGACATAAGTCTTTTACATAATATAAAAAGTTAGAATTTTGAGCTTAAACGAACTTCTAATGTGCGTGTGTGTATAAATAAAAAAATACACATAGAGAAAGTATTGAATGAAGAAAAAGTATTCTGAATTTAATCAAGAATATTAATTTTGTGTTCAAGTTTTAAGATTGTTAAATCAATCTTTTTCTTTAGATGTTACTTGTGTTTTGCGGTTTGAAATTACTTACAAATTAAAGCAATACAAAATTTATACAATTTAAACACAATTTTTGTAGGTTCAACCTGTATCTTTAGAAAATAGAATTTTCAAATTCTGCCTATGCATGTATTTTGGAAGATATCTTTATGATAGTTTCCCTCTCTTATCCTGACATCTAATGTGCAGGCATATGATTTTTATATCTATATTTAGAGAACCTTCTATAGATTATATGAACCAGTAATTTTGGTACATTCGATATATGAACTAAATTTTTTATAACATATAGTAAATAAACTGAATATTTATTTTTTGGCATAATATTAGTTTTTTAAGTCAATTTGATATTATTTAATTTTTTAGTATAATGACACAAAAATTATGATAGATACTAATTATAAGTATAGAATGTGTGGGTTATAAAAATGATAGTTATGAAAATTAAAGAAAAAAGTAAGCATTTTCGTTACATCGCTTGAACTTAATCGGGAAACTGCTCCCTCTCCATCCAACTCCCAAATATGTTCATTTGTTGAGATGGATTAGAAAATGGGTCAAGTCATCCAAATGGACAATCTATTTTCCAACAAAGGATACGTAGAAAATATTTATTATCCATGGATTTTTAATTGTGAATAAAGATTATTTCACGTATTGAAATAACTTTCATAATTCTTGGTATTAATTATCAGACCAAGAATGATTCAGACATACCAAAATTTTTTAATAGACAATAAGGCGAAAAAGAGAACTTTAATTTCATTAATTTACTTTTTCCTCTATCAGCTAGTTATATGAGATTTGGTTGCTATATTCTACATTCTTTTCGTTCTAAAATATTGTACCTCAATGGGAGTAATCCAAAATTTCAACTCCATTGTTATCGGACTAAAATTGACATCATCAAAAATTATTTTATTTTCTGCATCAATGCCACTTACTAAAAACCAACTACATATAGCGGTTGTTGCATGCGATTTTACATGCATAAATATTTTTTAAATATTTAAATGATATGATTATTCTAATATTTGAATGGAGGATGAAATTGTGTGGAGTTGGGAGGTAAAGTAGTTGTAAGTATGGGTTTTCTAGGGTCCCGTACCCATAGTTCTGACTTGTCATTACGTACCCATTTTTCAATCTTTCATATCAGTTTGATTTAATTATCACATTCGAATCATCATAAAGTGAAGAACCATGGTTCTTTCATGGAACCATCTTCTTTTAAAATTAAATTGTGAAAAATAAAATAAAAATCATTATCCTTCCCATACTCAATTACCAAATTAACCTTATTAATTTTAATAAATTAAAAACTCTCATTTTCTAACATTAAACCCTAATTCAATTAGAAAAAAATAAAGGAAAATAAACCCTAAGAGATGAATTTAATCAAAAGAAAATCAAGAAAAAATTATACATTTATATTTATATACATATAAATATAACCCAACACCCGCCCCCACCCCCACCCCCACCCCCACCAATCAACTCAACCGTCAACTCCCCCACTCTCTCTCTCAAAAAAAAAAAAAAAAAGTCTCAACCATCCCCCACCACACGAGCGGCGGCCATGGCTGCCCTGTGAGCAGTGACAAGAATGCGAGCTGCCATGGCCGCCTGCCACCGCTCACAGGGACGGCCTCCACGGCTGCATTTGCAGGCGGCCATGGCTGCCATTCATGGGCAGGTAAGATGGGGTGGGGGTAGGGTTTATTATATAAAATATAATATAAAATATTTATTTATTAATATATATTATGTATAAATATATGCAAAAATATATTTATGTATTTATAATGTATTATATTATATATTTATGTTTATTATATTACATATTATATATTTATATTTGTATATATAATGTATATATATAAATAAAAAAAGAATAAATTAAAAAGATGAATAAAAAATTAAAAATAATTTTTAAATTTAAAAATAAAAAATTGGTATAAATGAGATGAAAAAAGATATATAAAAATATATTTCAAAAGAGTAAATAAATAAAATTAAAAATATATGAAATAATTAGAAACAATATAGTCTTCATAATTGAAATTAGGGCTAAATTGTGACAAGTTATGAAGGGTTTTATTTTCTTTGATTTTCTTAGAGTTTATTTTCTTTGATTTTTTTTTTCTAATTGAATTAGGGTTTAATATTAGAAAATGAGAGTTTTTAATTTATTAAAATTAATAAGGTTAATTTGGTAATTGAGTATGGGAAGGGTAATAATTTTTATTTTATTTTTCAAAATTTAATTTTAAAAGAAGATGGTTCCATGGAAGAACCATGGTTCTTCACTTTATGATGATTCGAAAGTGATGATTAAATCAAACTGATATGAACGGTTAAAAAATGTGTACATGATAACAAGTCAGAACTATGAGTACGGAACCCTAGAAAACCCGTTGTAAGTATTTGTGTGAGTTGTTGTGTGGTTTTTGTAAATATGTAGTGGGTTAGTGGATTTTATTATTATTAGAATATTTTTAAAGTAGAATTCAAATAATAAATTTGGAATATTAATAAAATTAGTATCCAAACTACTCTCATGTCTCGAATTCTTTGTTTTACCCTTCAAATTGAATTAGTTGTTGAAATAAGTTAAGGATATTATTAGTAAAATTTCAAAAATAATTTCCACTTGTGAGACAAAAATGCCTTCTCTTTTATTATTGTACGGATAGATATACATACATACGGTTCTTCTAGGTACTACAAATTTTATTAAATATAATTAAATCATCTAAGGATTTGAACCAACCCAAGCAAACTATTCGACATCCTGTGGTCACAATAGTTCATCAACGTATCATGTGCAACATTTACTACAAATCTACAATTCATCATTTCGAGGTTCTGATGACACGTAAGTTTGCCTGCAGACTGCAGAGGAGCTCAAGCTTTCCAACCATATCTCGTCCGCCACAACTGAGTCAGTCTCATTATTCCGGTGCCACGACCAGTGCGCATGGGTGCTATTCAACACCCTCAACCGCCCATGTCCGAAGCTTGCTTCTTGGTAAACTGAGATCGAAGGACTAGGATTCTCGAACCTTAACAAAATCGAATTAAACACAAATTAAATATAACAATTTGTCAGAAAGAAAATATAGGAACATTAATTCACAATAATTAAGTTTGTAGATGTTTTGATAAATCATAGGTACTTACGACAAAGCAAGCCCTTCTCTGTTTCCTCCATCGCCAATAGTCACATGGACAGGGCCACACTGATCAGCCTTGTTATCATAAACTCTAGTCTAAAATCCAACAAAGTCCAATCAATTCTTCTCAACATTATTATTCTTCAATTATTAATAAATTTATGTAAGTTAAGAATGAATTTGACTTACGAATCTTTCATATGCATGAACATGTCCCGCGAAGACCACATCGACTCTTGCCTCGTACAACAATTGTTCCATGGCTTGCCTCATGCTTTCTCCCTCCCCTCTATGAGCAAGATTAGAATTGTACCACGGTGCGTGGATCAATACTAAAATCCAAGGCGACTTGGCCCTATCAATGCTTGCCAAGTCAGCTTGGAGCCACTTGTACTGATTTGAGTCTGAATCAAAATCCGTGTAAGATCCAAGCATGATAATGTGTGACCCAGCCACGTCGAACGAATAGTATAAGTTTGACGTGGACAAACTTTCTTGGTATGGCATTAGCCATCTAGCATTGTAAGCCTTGAAACCATGAGGATAAATGATCGGGAAGGTTTCAACCTCGTGGTTTCCTTCAGTCACCATCCAAGGCCTAGTGCTTGCATAGGGCTCGACGAGGCGGCCGAACGAGTCCCATAATGGCTGATGAGTATCGGCGTAGGATAGATCACCGGGTAGAAGAAATACATCATAGTCCCTACCACCAACATGGGCTAAGGTTGATTCCGTCCATTCCGTTTGTCCTAGATCTCCTATATGGTCCAACGTATCAAATGAAGAGAGCGTAGATGAGCAAACACCAAATCTATGTATGTAATCTATAAAATGTGCTCATCAATATATTACAAGATGATTGATCACTCTACAATCGTTAGATCATTTATGATGATATATAAATTTAATTACAATATTATCATATTCTAATTCAATAATTTATAATTCATTTATATAATTTGCATACTAAAATAAAAAATATGAAATTCTCTTATTTGACGGGCATTATAGGATATATTTATTTATATAGGCCCAATATATAGCAAGTTAGGTGTCATAGTGGACCAGAATGAAACACATGTTGTATTCTCATACTTAAAGCTTAATGAATTGGACCCGCTTGGTGGCCCCCAAGGCCTACGGGCATGTCGATCTCAATTAATTCGGCCTCATTCTCTTGTTCAAGTGTTCGGCATATTCTCTCTACAAACATAGGGAATATTTGGTTATGTTTTTGTATTGGGGAAGACATAATCAAATATATTCTTTTTTTTTTTTTTAAATACATATTTTTTATATATATATATATTATATTATTATTTAACATTAAAAAAATCACTCAATTTTATTTTCACATCTAAAATCTAACAAAAAAACATTTATTTGACTACTATAGTAAAACATGTATCTACCAAAATATAAACAAACGTATCAAAAAACAACTTTTACATTCTCCAATAATTTATTCTTCCAAAATACATAATAAAATTACACAAAAAAACATGACCAAGCATTCCCATAGCAAGTTGGATATTTCAAAAATTATGTGAAAATCAATTTTTGAACGAGGACAAGATGAATTGAAAATAATTTTTTATTAATTCGACCTCAATTTTTTTATGAAGAGAGAACAATTTCTTTTTGCATGTAAAATATTTTCTATGAGAATGATTTGAAAGATCCAAAATGAAAAACAGTAGTATTTGTAACAACATAAAGTAGACATTCAAACAACAATTTCAAGAGATTTAAAGCCAAAAGTTAAAAGACAATAAAAAAGAAAAAGTTGCAGAGAGGTTTTGCTTGCAAGTTTTCCACTCAACTGATAATGGCCCCATTGAGCTGATGCAACTAACTCAAAAACGAGTGCAGAAGGCACGCAACAGATTAATGGAAGCAAAATTTCAAAGGAATAGGCCGCCGGAGGCCGCCACTTACCAGCAACAACAAACTCGACCGGAAAACCCGACGGCGGCGTCCGGAAGCTGAACTCCGGGCCATGACCACCGCATCTGTAGTAGTAAGTTGTGCTTGTCTCCAATGGCCCGATTTTCACATGGTGGATTTTTCCGGAACTGTAGAAGAAGTAATGGTAGGAAGTAGTCTCTCCAGTGGCCGAGGAATCGTATTTTCCTGGCGTCCTTCCGTATTCAACTATTGATTGAACCTTTTCATCTGAAGTAATCCATGAAACCCTCATATACTCGTTCCCTGCCAATGAAATATGCACCTGAAAATTTGAGGGAAAAAAAACTATTAAAATCAATTGTTACGTATTGCGTTGAAGAAGTAAGAAACTAGCGGTACAAAAATGTGGGAAAGTTTAAGTACCTGTTGAGGGTCTGAATCCGACCGGTTATGCTTCCGGAAAATGAGCCGCCGCGGATCTGGACGGGTATATTCCGGCGAAACCAGGGTTGTAATAAGCAAGAGGAAGAAGAGAAGAAGATGTGGAAACGATGATTCCATTTTGAAAATCATAAGTAATATGATTATAGTTGGGAGTAAGTTCTACGAGGACGTCGTATGTGTGCATAACTGTTGTACTTATATTATAGGATACGGGGTTTGAAGAATTTATAAAAAGAATTAAAAAAAATGAAGTAATGGCATAGGATTGGAATAGCGTGAGGAAATACAGTTAGGACAAATTTTGGATATGCTTACAACAATTATAACCACACACAAAATGTGTCCATGTTTGGTTTCAACGTCCATTTTGTCCTTGTCAAGAAGTTAAAAAGTCATTTCTTTCTATGTTAGAAATAGGAATGGAACGTGTGATTGCACAAAGAAAGTAAAAATCTTTGTGAATGTTTATATTAGAAGTGGTAATCAATATATTTGTCCAGCACTTTTTTTAGTGTATATATTTTGCCTAGTCGATGTTTGCCAGAATTTGAATTCAAAATATTTTTGAAAACTGTGAAGTTATGGATTTTTGCTTTAAGAATGCAATTACTATGAGAGAGTGCTTGAGTTAATTAAAAAAATATCATTCATAATTTTTTTCTGATTATAATTGTTGATATTTATACTGACTGATTCTGAGTGAATCTAACTTATTAAGCTCAACGGCTCGTCTTAGTGGGCTCAGTATAATTAACCCATTTGAGCAGATTATGTTTGTCTTTTATCATAATTTTATTTATATGTCTCTAAGACATGTATACAGTATATCACTAGTGAATCAATTAATACGTCGTATCCATGTAGACGTAATCTTTCAATAACTATAAATTGATCTATTGAAATTTGTTTTAATTTATTTAGAAAATTAATTTCATTTTTTTTATTTAGTTGATTTATATAGTTTGTTATTCATCTTTCATTTTCATCCTTCGTTTACTAATCCAAGGGAGTTTATAAAATTGATATGGTTTATTGTTCTTGAAATTTGCAGTACAATAATTTTAAAAAAGAAATTATTATATTTTGCGAGACGATTACTGTAAAATTATTTATGATTAGTGTAGCATAATATCATCTGAAGCAAAAAGAGTCTGAATTTTATTTCAACATATCTTTTCTAGTTGTTACTCTATTGAAACATTTTCAATTATTCTCAACCTATTTGTGCACATTTTAGATGTTCTCTATTCAAAAACTTTCTAGTTGTTTAATTCGTTAGCCATTTTCCCAATTCTAACTTTCCTGGAAATTTCACTCTACTAATGTCATACTAGTCGCCTAATAAGTCACATGACAAGATATAATTTACTAATCATGTTATTCGTTTCAATTCAGCTAAACTTGATATGTTTGTTATGTCATAGTTTTTTTTTTTCTTTTTTTTTATGTCATAGGTTTAAGATTTAGAGTTTGCATACTAAATTAAACACTGAACAATTAATTACTTTTACTGAACCATTTTGTATAAAATGATATTATCCACACAATTTCCAATCAACTTTTCAAATTATTTGGTATTGTCCTAATCTGGGCCACAAATAATCTAGAGATGCCGTTTTTAAATTATGAACTACTAAAGGTAAAAATTTTCAGAAAAAAAAAAAAAGAAAAAAGAAGAGGATTTACCATAAGACAGGATACGTACTATATATCAACCTTTATAATAAAATCTTCGTATTATTATTATTATTTTGAAAGTCTTTGAACCACGTGGGAAGGGATAAATATTCAAGTTGTGCTAAGTAATGGGAATGGGACATAACTAAATCTATTCACATGCATCAATGAAATCAGGAAGTTTAGATAATTGCTTGAAAATATTCCATTTAAATGGAAATCCTAAAGAAATTAAAAATAGGGTTACCACACTTTTATCTCATCTTTCTCAATAATATGATTGTAAGACAAATCGAGTTGGTTCTGATGAGGTCAATTTAAACTCTATTAATTTGAGTTCGAACTTTTTATAAATTAAGTGTTGAAAAATTTATTTTTAATATCTTCTTAACTTTTTTATATTTGAAATTTTATTATAATTTAATTAATAATGATAGTATCAATATTGTTTCGCAATTGTAGTAGTGATAATAATAAATGAATATTAAGCATAGTGTTCTATATTATAATAAACATATTTATGATTTTAAATTAATTATTATTTAGTATACTATGATAAAATCATTAAATAATATAATTCATATTAATTTAAGTAATATAGATTGGTCTCAGGTTCAGGCCGAACTTACATGGGATTGGACCCAAATTTTAATCTAGCTTGAATTTGAGCCAAAGTTACAAATTCGAACTTACATGGATGAATCCTAAGGCCCCCGTTTGTTTATGTTCTCAAACCTAATTTTTATTTTTATTATCATTTAAAAATTATCAACTTCTATATATTTTCACTGAAAATACCTATTATTTTTATTTTTAATTTTTTCAAAATATACCCTATCATTTCATGTTGCACATCAATTAAGTTTAAATTTGATTGACATAAAGTACCCATTATCATTTCAAAATAATTATATATATTGAAAAAATACGTTTTTTTAGTCATAAAAAATATATCACTTAAATTTGTATCCCTATGCCTACTATAATAATGATTTTCAAACAAAACATTCAAATACAATATTATTTTATTTTCAAAATCATGATTATAAAAGTTAAAAGTGAAAATAAAAATGAAACAATCAATCCTTAAGTTTGTCTATGATTGGATAATTCAAATCTCATGTCTTTCACACAAGATATCTTATCATTCTGCCAACTGTGACTAAGTGCATATACAAGTAATAGGTATCGTGATCCCATTTTCATGGAGGAGTTGGCAGACGTGAAATAAATAACTTTTTTTTTTTGAAGAAATCAGAATAATTGAAACAATAATAATTAATTCCAAACCTAGAATCCGCATAGCATATTCATGGAATGTACCATAATATCATAAGAATTGTATGATTACAAAGTCGTGTCTGTCAATATTCTTCTTGAATCGCCATCAATCAAAGTCTCGCAACACTTTAAACTATTTCTTGTTGAATACAAATTGGACATTACGTGACCAACTCGAACTGTCGAAGGATTAAGGAAGAAGCTTCACGTTGTAGGTAATGGGCGTGGTCGGCAAATTAACAGGCATGCCTCCTTCGTTGATCACATGCCTTATTGCCTTAGCAGTTGATCTAATAACTTCATCTTCATTTTTATATTCTATTTGACAAATGGATTTCAACTCTATTTTTTTAAAATTTTGGTAAACAATTAGGATAATTTTCCATATTTCGAGGTTGTCAGATTGGAATATGCTTGAGATGCTCCCATCAACAAACCAAAAAAAAAAAAGAAAAAAGAAAGGACAAAGAGAAGAAAAAAAAAAGAAAAGAAAGTGGTAAACCAGATTGGAATATCGGTAGTGGGGGTAGCTATTTAATGTGATGAGATGAAAAAATATTTTTTCAATGTTTTTTTAAATTAATAAAAATCAGGATCCAAAAATAATGTTTGATTATTAATTTTTATATGAGTACGTTCGAAATGTTTCGTATTTTATTTTGATGATTAACAATGATGTTGTCATAATTCTTTCAATTTATTTCTTCATCAGTTTTTGGATGATTTACTAACCTGTTACAGCTCCTTTACATGCCTTAATCATGCAAAAAGATCAGTGACTAATTTTTTTTAAGGCTTTGAAGAATTTTCATTTTCAAGAACAAATTTAATTGTAACTAATCAAGATGGTTACAAAGGCCATTATTTAAATCCAAGGAGATACACTCATCTGATTCCAAGATTTTGAAGAATTTTTATTTTTAAGAACAAAATTATGCCAAATTACCGTTGGAAACAATCATGGGGATTAACAAAACCAGTATTTAAGTTTAAGGAGATACATATATAAATTGTTCAAGCATATGCTCACATCATAGTCAATTTATATGACTTGGCTTTCCTGAGGTACAGTTGGTAGAAAAGAGAAAATAATATGCTGATTTATTCTGATTGCGACAACTGTCAATATGCAATTTCGACTGTTGGAGTGTTAAGAACGTTTTATTAATTATCTTCCCTCATCTGTGTATCGATTTATTTAGTGTAGTCATCATAATAATCTTATTTGCATGTTTAATTTATTGAAATATTTTTGAAATTTTTAGTGAATCTAACAATTTAAAATCCTAAATGAAAATTTATAAAGCAGACAAAGACATTTGTCTAAATTTGGTGTCTCTTTTATTTTGTTTGTACGACTTTGAGACTTTCAATGCAATTCTGTCACAATACTGATAAATTTTCTTTTAGAAAAGAAGCCCACATTTAACATAATTCACCACTTTTTGGGTTCACTTTTCTTACATTCTAAATATTGTGATTTAGAATGAATTGGAGTGTTGTGCCATATCGATCTACGTCTCTAGCACTCGTCCAGATGAATATACAATAATTGTGGTATGAATGAAAAATAGCTTTTCATTTCAAATTTTCTTTTACATTATGTTTGGTTTAAGAAATTTGATAAGGAAAAAAAAAATACTAAGGAAAAAGAATAAAAGTAAAAAAATATAAAATTTCTAACTTGTTTGGTTGTAAAAGAAAAGAATGGAAAATGAATGTGTTGAAAAAGGAAAAAGAGTTCAAATGGACTTTTCTCTTATTTTTCTCAAATCCATTATATTTTTTCTTAAATTTTTCTTTCTTTAACATTTTCCTTACTAACCAAACAATCAAAAATATTTTTTTTAATATTTTTTTTCTTTTTCCCATCAAAATTCTTGAACCAAACGGAGTGGTTAGGCGCCGCCCTTGTTTTCGTCATGACATTTCATTTGTTGCAACTTTCATTTATCAACTTTTGTAACACTTTCTTTGTTGGTTATTTGGCAAAGATTCTGTTGTATCAAATTGACAAAGTAGCTCGATTAGGATACACACGCCAACTTGGTTTTCAAAATAAAGTTTAAATAACAACACATTTTAGATAAAAAGGAAAGTTAAGAACTGACATTTAATATTTACATAAATGCTAATATAAACTTTTATGCACAACTCTATTACTGTGGAAGTATCTAATAAATGACAATGCTTTTATTATTTATATAGTGTAGTGCTTTTTTACATACATTATTTTTCTATTTTTCTTTAAAGTTTTTGTTAATGGATCGAGTGGATGAGTGGTACTATGCTTATACCTTTTATATATAACTCTTTGAGTTCGAATTCGTTCATCTCAAGTGTATATATATATATATATATATATCTCTGTGTTAATAAAAAAAATTCTTGGCCCTATTATTTTCATTTAAAATTAACTAAAAGAATTCTGAGCAAATAGTATTTTCACTTAAAACTTGTTAGGACAATAAGGTCATAAAAAATGTAAATTCGAGAAAAGGGGCCTCATATATTTTTAATACGAAAAATATTTGAAGGCATAATTTATTAAGAACAATATTCCCAATAAAAATATTTATAATCCGAGTCCAATTTAAACTCCTTTTCTTTTGAATTTGAACTGCAAATTTGAACATAAAGGAAAAGGAGATACTTTTAGAAAAGGAGATGAGTACCATTAAAGGCAAAACAAATTAACACAGAAAATCATGCCAATCTTTACTGCAAATATGACAAAAATAATTAACTCATGCATGCTTATAACAAGATTTAGTACTGGAAAAGAAATTTCTTTTTCCCCCTCAAAAAGAACAAAATTTCCCAGGCAATTCTGCAGGTCTTTCCAACCATGGGGCGAATGATTTACATTCTATTTTCAGTGATGGCGATGGCCTTATATTTTCCTGGAGTCATCAGCCGTGCATTCACATATCCAGTGGCTGGAGCCCGCACGCCGCTGTTCTTGATGACACCACAACAGGTAATATTCACTTAATGTTGTAGTCAATATTTCATTTCAAAGATACCAAAATAGAAGAAAAAAAACGACGATATTCGTCATCCATTACGTACAAAACATCCTCTTAGTGGATATGTGGAAGTAAAAATATTATGGTTTAGAGAAAATGTGTGGTTTTGAAATTTCTTAATGTGGCTTCCTCGGCATTTTAATGTCTACAGTGGGCCTAAGAATTTTTTTCTCTAGACCTATTATAAGGAGGACATGCATGTTTAATGGATGGTGGGCATCGGTTGGTTCTCCCTGTGCTGTAATGGCACCAAGCGAGCAACTCCTTGAGGGCAATGGGGAGCCTTCAAAGACCGGCTTTAAACATCTTGTAGGAGTGTTCAGAGTTTCCGAACTAATTGGGAACCGAATGGACGATGTGGAGCCAGAAGGGCCCACGTTGGGTTTGGACATGCTAAGAATTTTGCTATTTAAATTATGCTAGTTTTTCATTAGAACAATATGTAAAATGATTGATTTTGAAATTAGAATACAAAATATATTCAATTTAAGAGATAAATCAACAGAAAATACTATAAGCGTGAGGATGAATACTTGCCTTCAACGTACTTACGAAGACTAAAATATCCTCTTTAAAGAGTCAATTCAAACCATTCATTAAAAGAAAAATAAAAGCTACATTTGAAACGGCTTAATTCCATAAAGTTCTAGGGCGAATTTGAAGATTATAAATGGGAAAGTTTGCATTTTTATATAAATTAACATAATATCATTTTCAGCCTCACTCCCTCTTATAGCAACGTGATTTCTTTTTGCTTCTTAAAGAGTTTAATTTGGATTAGCATTGTTTGCTTTGAATAATGTGATTAGAAGTGATGTATAAGCAAATGAATACATTTTAAGGCAATTACGATAGAATATTTTAATTTTATATTTGGTTGATAAAATTAATATATAAATAAATTAAAATATAATATATAAATTTACTATTATATTCTTTATACTTTTTAATAAATTTTTCACAATTTCCTCATTCTTTCCCATTCTTAGGAACAAGGTTTAATTGAAAATAAGATTTTAAAAAAAAAAAAAAAGGCCCTATTTGATCTTGGTAATTCTTATCACACCAAATCAAGCATTCCCCCATTTTATCTATTTTTTAAAAGCAACAATAAATATTGTTGGGCTTAGGATTTATAAAGGACTTTTATCAATCGAAATAAATATTAAAAAATGTTTGATTAGATATGTATCACACTAAATCAAGCCAAGCAAATAAGGCCTTGAGATGCATTCTACACCCATTAACATGTGATTTGTTGGGTTTGTTGTTGGCAAATCCAACACACACACAAATGATATATCTTAGTTTTTGGTTAAACCCAATAATTTCAGTTCTTACTTGATTTGATATTCACCATAATATTCTTGTTTCCATCATCTGAAGCAACGAAAAATGATGGCAGGTCCGCATATCATTGAGTGGCAAGAACTACATGAGAATATCATGGACAACTTCATTTCCTACCCCAGCAACCGTCTACTATGGTACATCTCCAGGGAACTATACTTTTTCAGCAAAGGGGAGTGCCAATATGTATCACTTTCTTAATTACAAGTCAGGGGAAATACACGATGTAGTCATCGGCCCATTGAAGCCAAACACGTCCTATTACTATCGCTGTGGCATCAAGTCTTCTCGGGAGTTCACACTCAAAACTCCACCTGCACAATTTCCTATGAAATTTGCAATCGCAGGTAACTCAAAAAAGTCTTTGTTTGTTTGTCATTTGTTGTCCAAGACTCCTCCGAGGTTAGCTCAATTATGCCCCCTTCAATCTTCCAATAGTTCAATGATCAATATATTATCAAAAGAATTAGATATCCATCATGGAAAAGCTGTTACAAGATTAATTTCATAGTTATAATTATAAATTTTTATAGTAAATGTAATTTTTTAAAATTACAATCAATAAAAATTAGCAAACATCAATTCTTGGCCTTGTTTATTGCAATCGCAATAGAACAATCAAGTATCCTCAATCAGTGGTTGATGCGAGGTCTGATTTTTGAATGAGTTGAATGTGAAGATCCTAAAATATGAGGAAATTACCTTTTAATCGCTTTGAATTCTTTATTTCATCACCTAATTTAATTTGTTGTATTTATGCTAATTAAATGTATCTATTTCTCAATTAACTAATTTAATAAAAAAATATTTAATACAAATGTTATTTATTCATGAAATGGAACAGAAGATGGAATAGGAAATGAAATATAGGATTTAGACCGTTTTTTCATAACTAGGGCGGAAGGGACCTTTACTTTTCCATATCATTTGATTTCTGCATTAACAATAGCTAGCTAGTGCAGGTGATCTCGGACAAACAGAGTGGACGAGTTCTACCCTCGACCACATTGCCAAATCAAACTACGATGTCCTGATATTGCCGGGCGACTTGTCTTACGCAGACCTGTACCAGCCGAGCTGGGACAATTTCGGGCTCTTGGTACAACCGCTGGCCAGCAAGCGGCCCTGGATGGTGACAGAAGGCAACCATGAGATCGAGAAAATCAAGGGAATTCATCGGAAGCGCTTCACATCTTATAATGCAAGATGGGTTATGCCTTATGAGGAGAGTAGCTCGCCTTCCAACTTGTTTTACTCGTTTGAAGTCGCCGGCGTCCATGTCCTGATGCTCGGTTCTTATGCCGATTTTGGACCCAAATCGAAGCAGTACCGTTGGCTGCAGGCGGATTTGCGGAAGGTTGACCGGAAGAAAACACCATGGCTTATTGCTGTTGTGCACGCGCCATGGTACAATTCTAATGAAGCTCATCAATTGGAGTACGAGTCCGCAGGGATGAAGAAGGTCATGGAAGATTTGCTCTATAGAGCTCGTGTTGATGTGGTTTTTGCAGGCCATGTTCATGCCTATGAACGCTTTGTAAGCCCATCTTTTAATTCATTGTTATTTTCTCCATCATTTCTTTCATGACTCATTTAATTTATGGCTTAAGCCTTGCCTGAACATAAATAAGACTGTCGACCAAATCTGTTATTGAATATGAAGTCCAATCGCATCGAAGTATCATTCTACTAATACCCTATTTGGTGAAAGATTTTATTCTAAAAAGACGAGATAGAAAGAATAAACTATTTTCAAACGGGCCATTATCATAGCCTTGGTCTAGGAGTTTGGGAAGAGGCATAAGACGTGTTTTACAAACATTATCAATTATCAAACTTTCCGCTAAATACGTATTGGAAGAACAATATTTCTATGCATATAAACTTTCATATTTGAAGATAAATTTAAATTTTATCACTTGGCTATACAAATAATAGGATAATTATTATTTGTTACAAAAATTGCATTTCAACTTATTTCTTGATCAAAACATTAGGTACGGGTGTACCAGGATCGGGCTGACGAATGTGGCCCCGTGCACATCACCATAGGAACCGGAGGCAACCATGAAGGCCTCGCTCTGAGGTAATTTACTCAGCTTAGAATTTAGAAACTAAACATAATTAATTAAGATAATCTTAATTAATTAGTCGTTTAAGCATTAGAGATTGTCGTTAACAGGTTTCTGGATCCAAAGCCGAAAATATCTGCTTTCAGAGAGGCAAATTTTGGGCACGGGCAATTTTCGATAGTAAATGGAACCCATGCTGTGTGGACGTGGCATAGAAACATGGACGATGTGGCTGTTTCATCTGATAAACTCCTGTTAAGAAGCCTTGCATCTGTTCCAGCTTGTTGCATTGTCTGAACTGAATTTCTTAATGGAAACAGAGATACTAATCTCACATTGTATCTGCAGAATTACTACATGAAAATCAAATGTACTTTGAGTTTGCAATATTTTTATTTTTATTTTTTATTTTTTTTTTTCTTTTAAGTGAAGGGATCAATTTTGTCTACATCATGATTCATTTTTATCTTTCCCTAGAACAGGGTAAAAACTGGGATAGGCAGAACGGAGACTAATGGACAAGGCAAAGCCCAATTAAAAACTGTAGAAAAATCAAGTGTTAAGAGAAAGCGTATAAACTTTTCCAATTATATGTATGCTAGCGTACGTATTGAATTATTCCTATCTTCTCGTCCTTGTTTATTGGACTAGATTCATTATTTACAAAGGCAAAAAATATTGAAACTTGATTTTTTATATTAAAATTTTTAAAATATTATAATTTTGTCATCCTCAAATTATAAAATTGTCCTTCATTTTATTAAAAATATGCCCTATTTTTATCGTATTGATTATTCTAAAACTATAGATTTTGAATGATTAGTGTATATGATGAAATAAATATATATATATATCATATTTTTTGTAATTCAGAATTTTACCTCATAATGAAAAATTCTAGTTCTGCCCTTGCGTAAAAAAAATTATTTACATTGTAATTAACTATTATGACTTAATTAAGAACTAATCATAAAATAAATATGAATACAATTAACTTATAAATACGTCTTTCGTTCAATTTCTTGAGATACAGAAATATTTAAGTGCAGATAGAAGCAGATAATGGATGCATGGAAAACAGACAAAACAGATATGATGCCAAATACATGCACTTACTTATACGCGAAGCCGTGTTGACAGCAACACCTGCAGTTTGCCCCAAAAACATCTTCACTTTTTTTTGTTTTAACTGATGTTTTATATATTTTAATAGTTAATAATTTATTTGATTTATATATAATTTTTTTGTAATATAAAATAAAGAGCAATCACCGAATAGAAAACAGAATCTGAACGCTTGGAAGACTTTAAGGAGGGGATTGGTCTGTGACGTGGGTTGGTGTCTCTAATTCGGCCTAAGTTTTTCTACATAGACCCGCAAAATTCACGCCCCTGGGCCCCTTTTAAAGCCAGGAGTTCCCCCTTCGTTCTCACCTTGAGAACCTTTATTTCTTCTTCTGCAATGGGCACGAAATCCTTAATTTTGGTATTGGTATTGGCAGTTGCCGTAGCGGCCATTGCTTCCGCCGCCGAATACCGCCGCCCGCGGCCGAGGGAGTCCCTCTCACGGCCACTCTTTAGAGAACTTGGTGACGTCGATTCTACTTCTCCCCAGCAGGTAAACTATGATTTATTCTAGTGCTTGTTTTTCCTTCGACATTTTCATACCATTACAGATTCTCTTTATTGTCTGTCTGTTTATGTGTATGTGTATGTATGTATATGTTGTCTTATTACATGGAAAATGATTTTTGCTGCATTTTATAATTCAAAGCAAGCCACCTACTAGGGGAGGTTGAACTAAACAAAAACAATCCTAGGCTTCCTCAATTAGTACTATAGGCTTAAATATGGGTATCAATTTGGGTTATAACCCATGGGTTCAAACTTCAATGGGTTGGTTCAATATTTTAGAAATAAGTTTGAGCGGGTTGGATTTTGAATGGGTTATATTAAATCTGATTCAAAATGGCAAATGGGTCCCTCAAAAAATTTAGTTAATTTAATAAATCATATTATTATGTTGTAAAATTGTATATTAAATAAAGTGTAAAATGTATAATAATATTACTATGATCCTTTGAATTATTTTTTTGAAATAGGTAAATTAAATTAATTTTTTTGTTTTTTATTGGAACCATTTCAAACTCAATCCAACCCACAACTTAACTCGTTTTGAACCCAACTTATTTTCAATCCATCTATCTGAACCCTATAGAACCCAACTTATATAAATCCAAACCAAACCCAATTCAGCCCACCCATTTTGTCACTGTCAGTTTTAAAGATATGCTAGCACACACTCTTGCTACCTTCAAACATGGCACTTATGTTTTTTCTCAATTAAATGAGCTAATTTAAGATTGTTTTCTTAGAGTAATTCTTGGAAACAGTTTTTACTCTTAGCTATGGCTCAATTTTGTGTTTAATTTGTTTTATGGTACTCAAATTGCATTAGCGATCGATTTTGATTTATAGATTTGATCATAGTTGATTATTTTCAATTATGTAAATCAATAGTTGAAACTGGATATTCCTATTTTTGTCGAAAGTCTATTTCTACCCTAGAAACAATGGTATCTTCAATTATAGCCTAAATTATGATTTCAAAAATTCCATCTTTAATTAAAAAATCTTTACATTTTGATGGTTTCATAATTTTGAGTAATGACAAGCATTGTTGGTGATCCAGGTGCACATATCTTTGAGTGGTGAGAGCCACATGAGAATATCATGGATTACTTCAGATCCAACTCCAGCAGTTGTGTACTATGGTACATCTCCTGGAGCTAATACTTTCTCCTCAAATGGAACTACCAATGTCTACCATTACATAACCTATACCTCAGGACAAATACATGATGTCATCATTGGCCCGTTGAACCCAAACACGGTGTATTACTACCGTTGCGGTGTGACTTCTTCTCCGGAGTTCACCTTCAAAACTCCACCATCCCTGTTTCCTATCAAATTTGCAATAGTAGGTAGATATCAATGATCTTTGGTGAGACTAATGTTGTAATTTGTTAGTGTCTGTCAGCATAATGTTAATTGCTTGTGAACATCCATGATATTTGGTAGGACTGATGTAGATTTTATTGCAGGTGACCTCGGGCAAACAGAGTGGACAAGTTCGACCCTCCAACACATTGCAAAATCAGACTATGACGTATTGCTATTGCCGGGAGATTTGTCATATGCAGACAGCTCCCAGCCATCATGGGATACCTTCGGCCAGTTGGTGCAGCAGCTGGCCAGCAAGCGGCCTTGGATGGCAACACAGGGCAACCACGAGATTGAGAAAATAACCGTGATTCATCCTGAGAGCTTTACATCTTACAATGCAAGATGGGTTATGCCTTATGAGGAGAGCGGCTCCGTTTCTAACTTATACTACTCTTTTGAAGTGGCTGGCGTTCATGTTATCATGCTGGGCTCATACACTGAATTTGAGCCGGACTCAGATCAGTACCGTTGGCTGCAGGCCGATCTGAAGAAGGTTGACCGGAGGAAAACACCATGGCTAATTGCTCTTATTCATGCACCATGGTACAATTCCAACGAAGCACATCAAGGTGAATATGAATCTATTGGCATGAAGAAGGCCATAGAGGATTTGCTCTATGGTGCTCGTGTGGATGCCGTTTTCGCAGGCCATGTCCATGCCTATGAGCGCTTTGTAAGCCCATATTCCTTTCACTTTTCACTCATATAATTTTCTATCATTGTCAACCAGGTATGTAACTATTTTCACTTAATTTATGATATTCATTAGGTGCGAGTGTATAAGGATGAAGCCGAGGAATGTGGCCCTGTGCACATTACCATTGGGGATGGAGGCAATCGGGAAGGCCTTGCTAAGAGGTAAATTTTCTTACAAGAAATGAAACATATGTCGAGACTTTAGTTTAATTTTCACAAGAAACAGAAAATATTCTGGTTATTGCATGTAATTGATGGATCACCATGGATTATTATTGACAGGTTTATCGATCCACAGCCAAAAATATCTGCTTTTAGAGAGCCAAGTTTTGGGCATGGGCAGCTTTGGGTAGTAAATGCAACCCATGCTGTCTGGACATGGCATAGAAATGACGACGATGTTGCTGTTGCATCTGATCAGATCTGGTTGAGAAGTCTTGTATCTGTTTCTACTTGCTCTTAAAAGTATCAAAATTTAGTTAAATAAATATTTGCAAATCGAGAATTTTTATGAAAATTTACCATTTGCTTCTCTTCGACAAAGGTTTGACTTCCTAGAATTTATCCTTAGTTTTGGTCTAAAATTTGACCTCTAATCAAAAAGATATATTTTGACTATAGTTCATTTCATCAACAAGTTTGTTAATAAGCATAATGGTTTTTATTGATTAGATGGAAAGAGAATCTATCTGTTAAATCTTAGTTGTTCAGTATGATCGCGACTAATTTAGGGCCGTTTGTTTTTATTCTAAAATTTCTTTTTTATTTTTGTTATTATTAAAAAATTATCAATTTATACACATTTTTACTAAAAATGTTTCTTATTTTCATTTTCAATTTCTCTTAGACATCCTATATCGTCATAGTATCACATCAATTAAATTCAAATTTAATTTGACATAAAATACTTAATATCATTTTTAAATTAATTATATATGTATATATTAAAAAATATATAATTATAAAAATAAATATAAAAAATATAAATCACCTAAATTTTCAATCATATATGTATCCTAATAATCATTTTCACACAAAACATTCGAATACAATCTCATTTTCATTTTCAAAATCATAACTAATATTTTAGCTTTTGAAAATATTGAAAACCAAAAATAAAAATTAACACATATCCAAGCAACCCGTTAGTTCTTTAAATAAGGAGAGATTTTAGGGAAATAGATCTTAACTTGTGTTAGAGTCCTTTCTTTCTTTACTTGGGTTGGGCCTTCTTTACTTGGGCTGGAATCTTAACCAGAATTGGGCTGGGCTCAGCATTCTTGCACAAAATATTTAGCCCTCTTAAGTCTCATCCATAGGGGTGTAAATGAGCCAAGCAGAACCCGAATTTAGCAAGTTCAAGCTTGGTTTGTTGAATATACGAAGGCTAGGGTGACCCTTATCAAACTCGATTCATATAAATTCTGATGAACTCGAGCTCATATAAATTTAAATCAGTTTAAGCTCATTTAAGTTCATAACAAAATCTATAATTATAAACTTTTTTAAAATTAACAAATAAAATATTAATATTATTATTTACTTATTTTTATGGACCTTATTATACATAACTATATATACAAAATATAAAAAAAATTGTTTAGGCTTATGAGCTTTTCAAGTTGAATATTATTGAAGTTGGCTTGGCTTGGCTTATTTGACTGACGAGCTCGAACTGTTCGAAAATCGTTTCATTTCATTTACACCCCTACTTATCCACCCAAGAAGAGAATTATTTCCACATTTGAAACATATATTCAGGAATTACATGAAACAAATTGAGTTTAAAAATAAAAGAAAGAAAGGTTGAGTTCTGGAAATGTATTGATTTTTTTGATTTAGTTGAAGAGGTGAAGTACAAAAACTACGGTTGTAATGAAGTATAGTCTATCTATATAATGATGAAACATGAAAGTTCACCATATTGAGAAACATAGTTGTGGTCCTCAAGGAACGAACACAAAGAGTGAAGGGGGGGGGGAAAGATTGGTCCCCCTATTAAATTTTGGTCAACAAGGAATTTACAGTTTTACCCTAGAAGGCTAGAACTAGAAGCAACAAAATAAATAATGTGACGAGTTCGCCGTAAAAAATAAACTCAATCTTGGCCTAACTTCTTAGGGCAACGAGTTTTAGTTCTACCCAAGTGTATGATATTTTTTGGATATTATAATGTTGGGCTTTGTCCTAATTGCCTCCTTATCGAGTCAAATTAAGTTAATTTGGTTGTCCATTTTGTAGTTGAGGAATTAAAATAGAATTTAAATTTTCTCAATTGAAAACTTTTAAATATTTATATTTTAGGCACTGCACGCATTATAATGACTAAGACCAAATATGGCAAAATGGACTTCACACCATGGTTTCAATCCAACCCCATTAGTTTGGGATTGGGTTGGGTTAGATTTAAAATATTTTGAGTTTATTGTGTCTGTTTGTATTAGACATAATATGGATGATTAAGATAATAATGGATTATTGTGTATCATATTTAATATTTTTTTGCAAATTTTAAATTATTTGATATCCATTTTAAATTATAGATGTTACAAAAATAATAAATAAACTACAAGTGACCTTGAATTAATTTGATTTTAAATGACAAATAATAATTTAATAATAATTAATTAATGTATGGTAAAATGAAAATGGAAGAATATATATTAACAAAATAGTATATCAATGTATTTAATAGAAAAAAATAAGATTTTTGAATTGAACATGTCCAAACCCAACATATTTTCAACCCATAAATATAAATTTATTTTAAACCCAACATCTACCAACTCAATCCACTCATTTACCACCCATAATTAAGGCAAAGGGTTAACATCCAACGAGAATAAACTAAAACTAACTTCAGAATTGCAAGCTACAATTTGTTTGTTCATTGGCCTCGAAATAATATAGGCCATCGGGCAAATCTCTACTCATTTGGCTTTTCAATACAATCAAATAGAAAACTTCAACAACAATTCAACTAGAGAATGTGGTTGCACTATGAGATTGCAATTAAATAATCGAGCAAACTTAAATTGACATAACATAAAATTTACCGGTCTAAATAATACTATTCAAAATAACAAAAGTAAATAAATTGCTTAATTGATTCTAACTTACAAAATCTCCTCATGCTTAGATCCCTTTAGTAGTATCTTTTTTTTTTTTTCTTTTTTTTTTTTAGAAAAAATATTATAAATGACGAAATGTATCATTTCAACAAGTCAAAGGTATCATATTACCAAATCAAACAAATAGAAGTACAAACTACACAATCAAATGCACATAAAGTGCACACACAAATGAGCCCATTCGAATTTGAACTCTAGACCTCCATATGTAATAGGGAAAATTGATGTCACTGGACTACAAGCTCTATATTAATATCTAGTAACAATAAAAATGTCCTAATTATAAAATTTGGAGTCACTAATAATTTCCTAATTTTTATATTAATATAAACCATTTATGCACTATTATTTACTAAACTACTTAAAGTTAGAGCTGTCATTAGTTCTCCAATATCCATCTAAACTAATTAAAATTTCTCGGACAAGAATTAGGGTACGTGTTCAATATTTACTTTTACCCTATGTACGACATGATTGTACTTACCGGGATTATTACATTAAAAAATATTCAAATAGAACTTCAATATTTTACTCATTTCCATGCATGTGCACTGTGATAATTTGGTTGTTGCCCAATTTTGCGGAATGTCATCCGACCTATCAAGTGGACGTGGTTGATTGATTTTAATTTTTTAATAAGTTCTTGTAATTATTTAACTATTATAAATAATTAATTACTAATAAATTTAAAACTCATTGTGTGTACTCAAATTAATTTTTTATATTATGGAACAAATAAAACATCCATTTATTTTTTTATATGTTAATGTAATTTTACATTTTCTCAATGCTTTTTGTTTGAACTTTTGATAAGTAAAAAAATGAAATGGTTGATAATTAGTTATGGGGATTAAAAAAAATAAAATAATTGTATTTTAGGTATTAATAATATTAATTCGAACATACGACTTTTACTCTCCAAGTTGCCGATAAGCGGGGGCCTTATTTTAACCTTTTGGGACTGATGAAACTGAGCGCAATTAAAATAAGCGGATTATGGGCTAATTAGTCACTTATTGGGTTTGAGTGATACCATTAATTATATTTATTAACTAACAGAAGGATTAATCATTAACAATTATGTATAACGGCAATATAATTTTATCACAAATTTTAGTGACAATTTTTATTATTGCTACACATAGTTTATTAATTATTAACAGAAATAATTTAAAATACTAAGGTTATGTTTTTTATTTGATTTTATTATGTATTTTGGGAGAATGAATTATTGGAGAATGTGAAAGTTGTTTTTTGATATGTTTTGAGGAAAATATTTTTTACTGTAGCAGTCAAATCAATACTTTTTTGTTGGATTTTTGGGGTGAAAATGGAATTGAATGATTATATATGATGTATATATATAAAATATATGTATGTATATATTAGAGATGTGTGTTTTGAAGGAAAAATTGGGATATGTTTGGTTATGTTTCTTCGAAACAATGTTGTTCTGAGGAACCAAAGAAAGCTAAGTTTTGTTATTGTTGAATCATTATTGTGGCAAAAAGTAATTACTATCACTTAATACAGATTATTTTTGACAAAATAAGTATTATTATATTTAATGTATATTATTAGTGACATCTCTCAAAGAATTATGTAATTTTTATATTGATGTTATTATTTTTTTAATAATGACTTTCACATAATAAATTTGTGCAAAATATTATATTTTGTGTGAATAATATTGATCCCAACAATCAAGCAGTAAAGCTTGACAGAGTGCTGCTATTGAACTGGGTTTTAGAGTATTTTAAGTTTATTTAAAAACTTAAAAAAGAGGTCCTGAGGAAAGATTTTGGACAACTTAAACTTTTGTGATTAAGGTTGGTGGGAGGATTCTTCTCAGTTTGGCCCCCACCCCCCAAAATACAAAATAAAATATCCTGCTGTTAAAATTAAATAATTAAGGCACTGATAATGTTGGAAGAAAGGTAGACATGACATACAAAAAGTTGATCACATTCAAATCTAGTATTATAAGGGTTTAAAACTAAAAACAAATATGTACTAGTGACAATTTTCAATCAAATCTATCATAGTGTTAGTTGTGATTCTATCTAAAAAAAATCTTATAGTAATTCATAATGTAAAGATGGGAGGATAATAAAAGGCTCATGCTATACTATTCAATTGAGTTATAATTTATTAAGTTACTTTTACTTTTTATATATTAGCATATGCATAAATAGTAACAAGCATAGATATTGAGACTAATATTTATAAAAATTCTTGGATTATAAAAATAAAGGTAAGCAATTGAGTCCCTGAAAGGGACTACTAACGAGATATTTTATGATACTATAATAATTTATTAAAATAATTCATAATTTGGCTAAACATCACCTACCAATTACTAGTTTGAGACGATTCTTTCTTTCATGAGTATGCATATTTCTCAAAATCTAACCAAATATACAAAAAAATTTCCTCCAAAATACCCAATTAAAATTTTCAAAATACCCTCTTCTATCTTTCATTATCTCCAAAAAAATTTCATTTTTCAATATATACATATATATATATTATATTATACATATTTTATTATTATTCTAACAATAAAAAAATCACTTAATTTCTTTTTCATTCGAAAAATTTAATAAAAAGGCATTGATTTGACTACTACAATAGAATTTGTCTCCTCCCAAAACATAAACAAACATATCAAAAATTTCCAAAATAATTTTACTTACTATTCTCAAAACATAAACAAATATGCATTATATTTCTCAACTCTACTCTCAAAATTCATTCACCCAAAACACATCATTTGTATCCAAACATTACCATAACTTTTTTGTTGAAATCTTTTAAATGTTTTCATAGTTATAGTTGACTGCACTACTCTTTACTTTCTAGTGTGAAACTTTACCTAACAACTCATCATTAATGAAAGGTTTTGGATTTGAAATCAACCACGAGAAATTTTTCCAAATCAAATCCAAGGATTGTTTGGAAGGTTTGGAGCAACACACCCAAAACACACAAAAACAGCTTTTCAATCAATCCAGTGCTGTCTTGACCGCGAGACTAAAAGTCCACTCACCACTTCAGAGGATCAAAATAGAAAAAGGAAGTGCAGAAAATTTCAGTCTTCGTGGGCCCGGTGGGATGGTGGTCCCCAACCATAAATTATAATCAGTGCCCCTCTTCCCCTCTCTATATGTGTTAATTTATTAGTAATTGTAAGCTCACGTGTAGGGTTCAATGCACCATCATGTAATTCCATCATTAGCCTTGCAGGGATTGTTATTATGTGAAATGATTAGAATTTTACCTCAGAAAAGTAGAGAGGACCGGAGGGCTTCCTTGAAGGGGCCGGGCGGGAGGGTCGCCTATGTTTGGTGAGCTCACTGCATGGCTTCCTACTGCTCCTAACCTAAAAGTGAAATGCACATTCAAGTCGTTCACATGTAACAATAATAATGCCCAATCTCCCTAATTACACACACGGTTCAACCCTTCAACTATGCCTAATAGTAAATGTGTTGCTTTTTTCTTTTTTTTTTTTTTTGGTGATTATATAATTAGCATCTTCTGCATATGATTGTTGTGTGGACACAAATAAGAGACAACTTGACGAATTAAAATACTTTTATAATTAAAAGAGAAAAAAATAAAAATAATTTCTGTAGGAGCAATCTAAACTATGAGAATAGGATTGTGGGAGAGTAATATTATAATTATCATGTTATTAGGCGAAGCAATTATTTAAATGTTACAATTTAAGTTGCACAAGTCTAATAACTGATGAGAAAATTTAGTTATCTGTTCATATCATAATATCATTTTCTACATTAATGTGTAATGGAGATATGTTGCAGATGAATTAAGTAGTTTGTTAAAAAAATATCACAGCATCTGTATCTGTATAAACTAATTATACTTTTTAAAGGAAAAAAAAAAAAAGGCAACAAAAGTTGGTTTTTGTGGTGCTGACGACGACTTAGCTATCAGCGATAATGGGTAGATTTATATAAGTAATTTAATGTAAAAAATCAAATATTTTTCTTACATAGATCAAAATCTTATTCTTCTGTCTCTAAAATCTAAATGAAGATTTGTCAAAGGGAGTTCTTGAGATTTGGTATGTGACAAGAAGTAAGAATATGAATTTCTTATAGGGGGCAAATGGTAAACCCAATGTTTTCAAAAAGGCAGCTGGGGGTAATGGGGTGGGTGAATAATTGTAGTAGTTTATAGGTAATGCAGAATTATGATGAGCACTCAATGGAGATGAATGAATGCTTGATGCTGCCTATAAATCGGATGGGCATCACCCAAAATCTTTTGATAACTGGCATACATTTATAGGAAAGAAAAAAGAAGCAAAAGCCCAAACAAGGTGAATCATGAAAGAAACCAACTTTTGGTTAAAGAGTGACTTAAAATGGCTGCGAAAAAGTGAAAATCAATTTAAGAGGGGTGGGGGTGGGGGTGGGGGTGGGGATGGGGTTGAAGAAAAATTAGAGAAGAGGGGCCATAATTAGTAGCCCTTTGCCATCATTTGGATTTTCAGACCAAATTTATAACAAAAGAAGAATCTCATCAACTTACCCAATTATAACTCTCTTCTTTCTTGCAAGAGGATCGATGGATTGCACTTTTGTTCAATGATTTTGGTTGGGACGGGACCAATTCTTGATATCATCACATTTTCTGTCAGAGGATATTTAAGTTGGCAATATTCACTAAAAAAATTTTACTGGTGATAAGAATTGAAATTACTATTAATTTAAAAAAAAAATTACTGATGATAAGAATTGAAATTACTATTAATTATATTTTTAATTTGTAAAATTTTTGCGTTGTTACATACTATAAAAAAAATTATGATATTAATGACAAAAAATTAAGTGACAAGATAAAAGTATGTACAAATATATTATGAATTAATTTTTGTTAAAATTATAGAGAAAAAATTGGTCCATAATTGCAGAAATGAATACTAATCGAATTCTGTAGACGTATGGGTATAATTTGAAAAATTATAAATTGTATGAATAGACGTACGAATACTAATCATACCAAGGTATATATGATATTTAAATTGTTTTGTCGTTAAATTAATTATCAACATGCGTATGCTATAATTCTTAAATAGCAACGATTTAGGTACAATTCTCATATATATTATTGTACTTGGCATGTATCATTACTAATTTAATAAATTCTTAGATACTATTTTAACATTATCCTTTTTCCTAGCATATTGAAACATATTGTTTTCGTTCAAAAAACAAGGAAAGGGTTTGAAAATGTATAATAGAAATTCCTCAAGGAAATATATATACATGTATATGTACGTACATATAAATTTAACTAGAGATGATAATGGGACAGGTATGGAGCGGGTTTGGAAGGACCCAAAACTCATCCCGCCTACTTCTATTTGGACCGCAAACCGCCCCACCCCGCCTCACCCCGTTTCACTTTAGACTCTAAACTCGGCAAGTCCAATCCGCCAAATCCTTTTTTCTTTTCTTTTTCTTTTTTTATTAAAATATATAAATTTACAGCTCATATATTTTTAAAATTAATTAAGATAAGCATATACAAAAAAAAAAAGTATACATGTATAGAAAATTAAAATCCAATATACAATAAGTTTCTAACACTATTTTTTAAAATTTAAAACATAATATCCACATTAATTGATTTTAGTATATTCTCTATCATTTTTATGATGATTAAATGAGTACAAAAGTATTATTTATTTGATGAAATGTATATATATATACATGCTATTTTATATCCTAAGTTTTTATTATTTTATGTACATATATTGTATATAATATACTAAATATTTATTGTGCAGGACGGGTTCGGAACGTGTTTACTTAAACCCATAAGTGACCCAAAATCCAGCCAGGTCCATGAAATTAGGACCTGTAACCTGTTCCAAAACTCATTTAGTTGACTCCTAATTCGCCCCATTAGGGACAAATTCGAAACGAGAACTCGATCCATCTAGACCCATTGCCATGCCTAAATTTAACTAAAGAAAAGTTAAACATATAAAGGAAAAAATCCAAAAACAAAGAAATTAAGTGGAACCAAATTTAAACGAGGTCCACGAGGGCACCACCAGCTAGTTGACAAAATTTTACAGCCAAAATTACATGATGCACCATCCATCCATAAGTATAACTAACCTCTCAAGCTATGAATGTGTCACGTTAATTGCACTCATAACCCATGAGGTTACCCCAACTCACTCACAATTATTCCTAGCTAAACTTACTCTTAATATCCCCATAAAAAATGCTTACCTTATGATACTTTTGCCCAAATTATTACAATTATCATTATACACTACACAAAAGCCCATCATGGGGTGCCCACATCCACATAATTTAATTTAGGGGCTGAATTGTCATTTTGCTTTCATGAATCCCATACCCTTTTAACCCTCACTTGGGATTTTGCTCCAACTTATGTGGGTTGATTGGTAACTTCAAACTTTAGTAATTATTTTTTACGTACTTTATATATCTTACTGATATGTTTATTTATTTTGGCTCTTAACTTACCTATTCTTCAAATTATGGTATGTGAAATAGTTAATTTTTTTAATTCTGATAATTATATTAACTTAGTTGAAAGAATTTAGTAAAGAGCTAGTCGATATCAACTTATAATTAAAAAATTATTTTAATTATTACATAATTAAAATAAATCAATAGTGTGACTTACTATGTGCAAACATTTGCTAGTTTACATATAATAGCAACAATCTTATAAGTTATAAGAAACCGTAGTTACTTACCAATAAAAACATAAAAGTGAGAAGAAACAAAATTCTTATCCAAAGTCCATCAAATTATTACAATTTTTAACAACATAAATTCACATAAGTAGATTTTGGGCATGCACAAAGTGAAGATAAAGAGGATAAAGGTTAGAAACCCAAATGGGCAAATCAGTCATCATAACACAAAAATTAATGATGATTTGAATTAAAAGAGAAGAGAAAGATTGGATAGAAATTGGAAGGGCCAAAATTTTGGGATTGAGCACAAAAAAGAATTGGATGAGAATAGTGGGTTTTCTTCTCTTGCATTTAACACACATTGAAACACCAAAATAAAAACAAAAGAGAATCAATTGGGGGTGGGGGTGATGATGGGCTGCGTCGGTTCGGACCAATCCAAACCATCATTGCGAATCTTCGGACGGCCGAGCCCCTACCATCATTTTTTTCATTTTTCGACATAGTGAAATACCAAGAAAGCCCTTGCCCAATTTCCACACGGATTGAGTGTGAAATGGCAAGAATGCCCATGCCAACCCATCATTCACATGACGCCATCCTTTATAAAGAACTCATCATCATAATCATAGTAAAATGGAAGGAGAACATTAAAATCCTTGCCTTTAGAAGCCTCCTTCCATGCTTACACATGCATGATTGTTGTGTCAGAGACTCTTGTGGGGTACCCACCCCCCACGCCCCCCTCTCTCTCCCCTCTTCTGCTAGCCAAGATTTTCCCCATCTCTCTCTCTCTCTCTCTCTATCTATCTTTTTGCACTATATATATTCACCTGCTGTGCCTCTTTGTCACTCACTTCTACAAAAACAAAAATACTCTCCTCTGTTTTACTGCCAATTCAAGAAGAAAAAAAAAAAAACTCTTCTCGTCCAAGGACTCTTCTTCTTCTTCTTCCAAAAGGTGATCTTTTCAGAAAAGCTAGAAAAAGAGAGGCCCACCTCTCTCTATGTCTTTATATATTCTTTCACCAAGAAAGTTAGGCAAAAGCCATGTACAAGGCTGCGTTTTCCTAGTAAAGTTGGGAACTTTGGTTTGTTATTCTTGTTTTCTGCCAACAGACCAAAATCTCAACAACTCCTCTGCATGCAAGGGAGAGAGAAACCCCAGTTTTCTCTCTGTTTTTCTTATATTTCTTGTTGAAACTTTTGATGGGTACAAGAAAAAGAGATTTCCAACGTCATTTATTGGAGTTTCACTCTTTTTGGCTGTCACTTACTTGGATTCCCCCAACATTCTTCTACGTCTTAGGTACATAGGTTGTTATAAGAAAGAATGTGTCTCAAACATCAGTTTCTTTTTCTTTTTCTTTTCTTATTTTTTTTTTCCCAAAATGATTCACCATCCACATTTTTTCCCTTTTCCATTTTAATTTAATTTTTTCCGCTCTATGCTCAAAAACTACGTCTTTTTTTCCTTTTTGTGGCACACTAGTGTGAAGTTTGTCTTGTTTTGCCACTTTATTCTTGTCTTTGTAGCATTTGGACAAAAGAAAGAATCCATTTCTAATTGAGTGCAGATTTGGACAACCTTATATTCTTATGCCCTTTGCCTAATTTCTCTTGTACGTTAATCATCCCACATTAAAAAAAGATAATAATACAAAAAACTCACATTCTCATTTTTCCTCAACAGAAATGGAAAAGCTGAACTCAAAGCTGTACTTGGAGAACTACTACATCATGCAAGAGAATGAGAGGCTGAGGAAGAAGGCGGAGCTTCTGAACCAAGAGAATCAGGCCCTCCTCAATGAGCTGAAACAGAGGCTCGCCTCCGCCTCCGTCGCCGGAAATTCCATCCCTGATCTTAACATACCGGGTTCCTCCACCGCCTCCTCCAAAGCTTCCAAGCCCAGCAAGAAAGCCAAGAAGTGAAATTGGACAAATCGCTTGGACCCCACCTCTGTCCTTTTGCTCACCATTAGGAGTTGTCCAGAAATAGTGAAGGAAACTATTACTAGGAATTAAGTTTGTTAATCTGCAGTTCTCTTACATAGGACAATAGGTAGTTTTCCTCTGTTTCTATAAAATTTCTTTTTTCTTTTTTCTTTTTTTTTTCTCTATGTTTTTGTGGGGGTGTTAGGGTGCATTTCTTAACTTAAAAAATATGTTATCAGTTTTATCATCTAGAAAGAGATATATTATTATTATTATTATTATTATTATTATTATTATCCTCTGTCTCTTGTTTGCTCTGTTTCTACTTTGAAGCATGAAATCTGAACAAAATGGAATTCTTAAGGTACAGCCATAAATGTTAGCAGTGATATTTGGATTTGGTGGGGGATGGAAAATAATTCATACAGTGCTAATATTGTCTTTTTTTCATATTAATAGTGGAATTTATATGGGGTTAATAATTTAATATTGGTTTTTTTTTTATGTCAACATTTAAATTCATTTAATGCTAATGTTATTTTTACACTATGTTATAAAAATATGATGGCATGTAAGAATTTTTTTTGATATTGTAGGATTAAAGCATGGTGGGCCTTAGCTTGCAATTGTAACAGTGTAATATGTCTGCCCTTTATTTGTGTTTTTCTCTTTTTTTCTTTTATTGTTGTTTGTCTGTTCCTTAATTTCAAGAATTGATCAATTAATTGTGGAACTGGTCTCACATTCGAGATAATTAGTTACAGGCCCCCAAAAGTTCTGAATTAGCTCTCCTAGTCCTCCTCTTTATTTTTCTTATATATTTTATCATTTAATATTAGTTTCGTACTATTTAGTCAATTTTCATAATAATAATAATAATAACAACAACAATAATAAATACAAACTTACATAAGTATAAATTTATTATTGCGTTAAAGTTTAAAATTGGGCATTCTCTTCCTTAGAATCCCAAATATTAGTGTTACTATCAAACTCAAGTATTGATTTTTATATAATAATAATGATGAATACACGATTATATTGTCGCACTGAAATTTAAAATTAAATATTTTTTTCCTTTAAAACTCCAAATATTAGAATTATTATGAGTACATGATTGTATTACCTCATTAAAGTTTAAATTAACCATTTTCTCCTTTGATAGTGTTATTAAATTATAGGCATTCAGTTATTGCATTTATATTGGTTTTTTTAGGCATTAAGAATGAAATGGACAGCGATATGATATAAGTTACTTAGCAAAACTTCCTAAGTTAGAAATGAGTATCTCATTTTACTTTACATTATATCAATTACTCAATTTCACGCATCTTAACAACCTTAAAATAATTTCACCGAAAAATAAAATGAAATTTTAAAACAAAAAATTAAGCTCAAAATTATAACAAGAAAAATGTTAACATCACGTTGAACTCGTGACGTTCATTGAGATTAGATTTTCCATAGTAAAATACAACTTCATAATATTTTTGTGTTTGTATGAAAAAATATAAAATAACTCTGTTACAAGATTATCATATTTATCTGATTGTCAGATGATCAAATATTATCATCATACATATTTTCTTACGAATTAAGTAACTATATAGTGTAAGGTAAGTTGCAAATGGAGTCATAAAGCTACATAATTTCTTATGAATTAAGTAACTATAAATATAAGGTAAGTTGTTAATGTATGTATGATTGTAAAGCTAGCTAACAGAAGAAAAGATTAATGATATAAATCAAAGACCTTATCCTAAAATAGATTGCTTACATATATAAAAAACCAAAGGCCGTCCTATATTAATATACGTTGAAGCGCGGAGAAAAATAAAAAATAAAAAATGAAAATGATAAAACTCTCAATTAATTAGTTGTAATTACATAAAAATATGTGTTTATTGATATTTGAATATCAGCGTGAAATAGAAAATATGAATAACTCCTAAATTAAATGAATATATATATATATATCTCAAATTTAGTACTTTTGAACTCCATAAAACTTATTTTGCCTCAACTTCGCTCTACATTGATGAATGATACACTTCTTGGTTGAATTTAATATAAATTCATGCAAACCATATAAGTTTCAATTTTTTTTTTCCAATTATAAAATGAGATGTATGGGTTTGATTACGTACCAGGTTAAGGATTATTTCTTAAGAGTTTTTCCTTTTTCTTTTTATTATACTTTTCGATTTTTCTTTCCTAAAATAATATAAAAGGTACCAGGTTTGCAAGAATATTTAGGTAGAAACAGTCTACTTCTTATATCGATAAGAAATTAAGTAACTTGTAGCCCAAGTGACATCAGTTTCCTTTGTTAAGTGGGATGTCTTGTATTCGACCCATAATAGGCACATTGTGCTTTATATGCTCTGTCTATAGTTTATACTTTAATTATTTGACTTGAGAATATGAATTTATTGCTTTATTGAAATAATAATATTTCGTCATTTGTAATACTCTCTCTCAAAAAGAAAAGAAAAGAAAAGAAATCTGGTTATGAAATCAGAAATTTGATTATTAAAATAATGTACATAGAATTATAAACAAAATCTAGGCATTTAATCAGTGATGTATATATGTTGACTATAATTTGAAAATCAATTTAGTCATACATGAAATGATATCAATCCAAATCCTGAATTTTCAAACTCAAAAAAGATTAAAAATTCTCATTCACATTTTTTTCCATAAAAAATGTTTTCTATTTTTAATTTAAATTTTGAATATTTTATTTTCATGTCATTTACAGGACTGTTCTGAAAGCAGAATTTCTTATCAACTGAAAACTTTTAATGATTCACACATTGGAGAGTTGCAATGACTATATTTCAAATTGAATGCCCATATTTTCTTTCTTTCTTTTCTCGAATGATGACAAATAATTCCTATATTCTGTAATGACAAACTTTTTCTTTTTAAAAAAGTAATGCATCATATAGCTTAAAGCATAAAATAGTATCAACCACTAAAACTCATTATGTTTTAAAGTAAAAGAATGGATACATCAAAAATTCATTTGAACTTTAATTTAATATGAATCATCCAAATTAATAAGGATTTAGGAGTAATAGACACCCTCTTAAAGCATTTAAATATGATAACTCTTTTTTCATTTTGGTATTCGATAATCTTATTATCCCATTTATAACCGTCATTTATTATTCCAAACATTTGGAAATAAAGTCCTCTTTCTCTCAGTGAGAATATAATGTTACATTTTTTAACTTGGTATCACTTTTTCAAGAAAAATGCAAAATTAAGGGTTTGCTTGGTTATGTTTCCCCCAAATAATATTATTTTGGAAAAATATAACCAAACATGTCCCCATTTTTTCATTCAAAATGCATATTTTTCAATATATATATATATATATACATCATATATACTTTATTATTATTTTAATATTAAAAATAACCACTCAATTATATTTTCACCCTAAAAATTCAATAAAAAAGTATTAATTTGACTGCTACAATAACAAATATTTTCCCCAAAACATAAATTAGCATACCAAAAAATAATTTTCACATTTTTTAGTAATTCATTCTCCCAAAATACATAATAAAATCAAATAGAAAACATAACCAAATATAACCTAAAAAATATTTTTAATTGTAATTAAATACTCTATTTTAGATTAAATAAAAATCTTTAGGATTGGACAAAAGAAATAAAAGACAAAAGAAAAATCAGGTTAGAAAAGAAAAAGGGCTTTTCAATGAGATTCTATGATTGGGAGGGTGAGTGAAGGGAGGATCTAATAAGGGGAAAAACGTCATCAAATCTCATTGGACAAACAAAGTCAATGCTATGGGTTTGATTATGATTAAGTTCCATTTGATTTGACAAGTTTTGGAGCCCACAATATATGTATATAAGTATATCTCTTGTCAAAAATAAAATAAAATGTGCATATATATATGAAGACGAAGACCCTACATTATCATGTCATTGACATGACATGGATCACGTCATCGGCCACAGGTTGACCATCAAACCAAACGACCAATGGCTATACAATGATCATCTCAAAGACACCCATGTCTTTTAATTTAGGAACTTTTAGTAGTGGATTTGAAAATTATTATATTTGTTAGATTTATTTTGAAGGTTGTTGAAAAATACTTTAAAAGAAAATGATATATTTGGATGGGTTTTTGAAGGAGATAATTTTTGTTGTAAATTTGTTTGATTTCATATCAATCACACTAAAAAAAAAAATAATAATAATAATAAATTGGTGGCAAAATAGTAAGTGACAATATAAAAATTGTTACTAATTATATATATTAGATCACAAAAAATTTAATTTTATCACCTTAATAATTTTTACAAACTAAATAGTAATAAAAATAGTGTTAAAGTTGTCACCATAAATAATTAGTGATACAACTATGGTGATAATGAAAATCTTATCATAAATTATAGTGACAATTTTTATTATCAATAAGTTGTTACCATGGGGATGTAACTAATTGTTAATTGTGATAGTTTAAAACATTAATTTTTGTCACTATTGAGTCATTTTGTGAGAAGATAAAAATTCTTATTACTTAAAAATTGTCATTAATGACAAGATAAAAGTTATTATCACCCAATAGATGTTATTATATTGTCATTAATATTATATTTTTTTGTAGTGTCAGGTTTTGTTTGGGTTAGTGGTATAAAATTAAATTTTCTTCATTAATTATTTAATTATTTATGTAATAATATAGTTGTAATTATTGGTCTCTCTCTCTCTCTATATATATATATATAGTGTGTGTGTGTGTGTGTGTGTGTAGTTGTATATAATTTCTCGAAAAGGTATTTTGGAAAAAAGATATTGTATTGGTAGGGGCTGGAGCAATGTTAGAGAAACCAGACCGGAGATTGAACCAGTGGCCTTATTGGTTACTGGTTCAATCGGTTCAACCAGTTTAACCATTGGTTCAATCAGTGTGAAGTCATAATTATATTTAATATTATATAAGTATATTAGAAATATAAAAAATGTAAATATATATATATATGTAAAGAGAGAAAAAAAAATAAAAATTGCCTAATATTATGAAACTTTCTCTAAACTCCACTCCATTATAATATTCATACAGCAATTTAAAATATTAACTCATGAAATAAAACTTGCTAGAAAATATCCTTATAGAATCCATTACAACTTACAAAAACAATAAATACCAACTAAAATAACATGAAAGTTTCAAATATAAAAAAAAAAAAATTTATTTAATTAGTTTTTAATTTTTATTTTTTTTGAAAAAATAAATTTTTTTTTTTTTTTTTTATAAAAAAACCGGTTAACCGGTTGAATTGCTTTTTTACCGATTTTTTAACTTGTTGATTTTATACATCAAACCAAACCAAAACCTTGACCGATTCCCGGTCGAATCGGCCAGTCCGATCCGATTTTTTAATCATTGGGCTGGAGAGAACATATGAACTTGTTTATTCATGTTTTCAAACTTGGAGTTTATTTTAAGAAGATATAAACAAACAAACCTTAAAATTTGGCTATAACATTCTAGTATTCTCTTTTCAATCTCTCCCTCAAAGTTCAAAATTTAGCAAAACAAAATCCCTTTAATTAACAACCAATACTTATTATTTCTAGCTTGATCAATTCGTTTCACCAGTGTCTATTATAAGATTTTGTTTTCAAACTTGGGATAAAAGTTGATCCATGTCTTTTTGCGTAAGTTGGGTCCAATTTATTAGGATTTGATTTTAAGCTTTTTGGGGTAATTTTTAAATTCCAAAATTTATATTAACTAAGATTTAGAAGGGTTTTCAGTAAGACATTCCAAACAATCGTAACTCTATTTTAATTTCATGTTAAGATTTTGTATATCGAGTAAAATCACATTGATCCGAGCAGATGGACCCCAGATAAAATGATAGTAATGTGTTGATTGTCTTTGAATGTATATATATACATATAAATATATATATATATATGCACATGCGCACATATACATCACATATACGCTCAAGAAGTCAAATTAGATGGTAGGCTATGATGATTGGGTAGAAAAAAAACAGGGCTGGAAAAATTACGGCAAACATCAACAAGTCTTTGAATGAATCTATCAACATATAGAATTTGCCAATTTGCACAGAGATTATAATAGGATTCTCTGATAGCTCAATTTATTATACTATTATTATGATTTATTGTTTTTCTTGGTGAGAAGACACTCTTTTCCTTTGCTTGATTGAGTACCCTCAGCGGATCTTTGGTCATCAATACCTGTATCTTTCGACATCATTTCGTTCTTCTTCAAATTCCCCACTACAAATCGTTAAAAAACTCATCGTACACACAGACAAAATCAGATCATTTATAAAATTTGACCTTTAATAAGTTGCTCTGGAAGAAGGAAAGATTACCTGATGATTCCGACAAGACCCTCATCATAAATTTGTAATTTTTTGATATAATTTAAGTTGAATAGTCTTTATTCGAGGAGTATTTCCCCTACATTTTGTTCATATGTGTAATAATTTTTCACCAAGAACAAGCTCCATAATTCACTCTTGGGAAGTACAATAATTTCGAAAATTTGGTGCAGATTTCTGAAGGAGGGTTTATGATGCCTGTCTACCTACTAAATAGACACAATTGAACTACGAATCAGAAAGTGAATCATTTGAATTTGTATACAGCTATTTAAAATGTTGTATAGTCATCATATGTGTTGGATCATTCGACCCCTGCAAGGATGTTACAGCCGTCATTTCTTGACCTAAGTTTTTCTCTTGGTTTACTGACTTACCATTTTTTGAAGACATTATAAGCTGTGAGGAAAATGGGGCAACAAATATTATAGAGACACAGAGTGTATCCCATAAAATACAGTACTGGCAAACTTTGGACCGTTTTGGCTTCCTTGAATCATCTGTTATAGCAATGGTTAATTTAAGTCCGGGCAACCTCTTTCAAAACAAACTAAGTTAGCTCCAATCACAATATCTATGCCAACACCTGCAATTGTCTGTTCTGTTGTTGTATAGATGAGGAGTTGTCAATGGAAAAAGCATCCAGAAGAAACCCAGCATTCCCATTACAAACGCCACGCTTACCATCCCTGAAAATCATTGAGAAATGGATTTAGCTGTAAACTAGAAGAATACAGAAAATATATGAGGAAGCAATATTCTTAATGAAACAAAAAGAGCAACAGAAACCATGACTGAAAGCCAAAAACCTTAAGAATAATTTGGTCATACTAAATTGTTTTAGTACAAGGTCGAGTTAATAAACTTCATAAACACAATTTCACGTCTGTATTTTCATGGCTGCATAGTCCCTTTGCACATGCAAAACTAATTTGGCCATCCATCTGCCTCTCCTTTCTGGTTTCAGGAATGTGTGCATTTTTTCACAGAGAAATAGAATAAAAAGAAACACCTGTATACCATATATTTGGCTCCTACATTTTTTATTACTTTTTCTTTTGGGTTTATTGAACTTCAATCGCAATCAGGAAATGGGAGTCAAACAGACATGGGAACATCAACCCTATCACAAAGAACATCAGGGCCCAATGAACACAAGCTAACAGGCCTATTCTGTTGGTTGAATAGATTTCATTAGTGCATGCGATGACCCCATTTGTGCTAGATATACTCTCCATCTTTCATTTTGGCCACCTGGTCCATATGTTCCTGCTTATTCTCGTTCAGATTATTCATACAGCAGTGAAAGATCACCCAACAATAAAAAGAATAAAATAAAATAAAATAAAATTACAGTTGTAGTTAAAAAGCACACAAAAGTGAGCAGAAAATATCCTTAGCACGAGATGCATCCTTCTAGAAGAATTCAATCCATGACCTAACAGAAGCATAGGAAGACATTTCTGGAGTTTCTTTTATATTACTATTTTCTCTCATTTGTGTTTGCCTCTTTGGAAGTGTGTATAGGGCCCAGGTGGGGGGTTCCTTCAGTCATGTTTGATTATGGAAGCACAGAATTGATCAACTTTGAGATGTCAATTACATACCAGACCTATGAGAAAATATCACAGGCAAGCCCATAAAATTGCAAAATATATGAGCGACTAGTGGAGCAGCTAGATGTCCTGCAATTCGCAAATGTTATAATGTATTAATACGGGCAAAAAAAGTCAAAAGAAGAAAGGAAAATCCAGCAGACCATGTTACTTTATTACTGGAAGGAACACCCACCAGTACGAACAAGAAGAAATGATGCATATGCCCCAAAGATGACTGTGTATCCTAGCTGGAAACCTGAAGTACAAATGAAATATGTGTGGATAACCAGAGAATCATATTACTAAAATCCATCTTAATTCATCTTGAAGAATAAATTTGAACTCCAAATAGCACTGTCCCAATGATTAGCCACAAGAAACCACACCAAACATTGAAAATTCACCCACTGCTGAGAAATGAGCCACATATTTAGTGAAGCAACTGTATCACTCCGTTTAACGATTTAAGCAAATCTAGCAACCAATATAAATGTCTTCACTGATTTCTTATACCACATCATCTAAGGAGAGGGGGAAGAATATACCTACAACTGTACAAGCTTTGAGCAAGCTGCATTTTTGTTGGAGATAGAACTCCAATAAGTGGTTCAAATGAGCTGCAACCAAACAAATGAAGTGTTTTATCAAGCTTTAAACAACAAATAGCAATATCTTAAGTCTGGCCATGCGTATAACAAATGCTGGAGAGAGAGTGTTGCTGTTGCTGCTGCTGCTGTTGTTGTTGTTGTTTTTTTTTTTTTTTTTTTTTTTTTTGGGGGGAGGGGGAGGGAGAGTGGGCAAGTCATATCTAGGGAAAGAATATGAGCCTAAACTCCAATATGGTAGAGAAAATGTAAAATTTAAGCTTATAGTGACAGCATGCTCTATAATGGTGAACATATGTATATCTGAATTATGATTATGGACTCCCATTTTTTTGCCTCAGTTGCATAAATCAAAAGATACATGTTTATACAACACACACACTTACCTAAACTGAAAAATATAGGACAGAGAAATATAACAGTATAGGTACTTAATCCTCCACACAGTAGCAAAGGAATCATACAAGCTCTAAATACCAACTCTTCCGTAAGTGGTGCCTGTTCAAAAACAAGGAGAAACTCATTATAGATTCTCTTGAAAAATCAACTTTCGCATACAACCAGAATTGAGAAGAAGTCAGGAATTAATCATCAATGTCCTAAAACAGGAAAGTCCAGATATATATATATATGCCACAGGCTTTGGTTCGTTATGTTCAATTAATAGGTAAGTTCAACACATATAAAATGAGTCTCATGATAGTATATGTCTACTTTGGTATCTTGGTTTTATTAAAGAACATAAACTAAATAAAATGAAGAAGGAAGACGATGTGGAGACTATATTACCAAACTCAAGGTTGATTTGACAAAGATTGAGACAAACATAGGGGCTTTTGTGTGAAAGAAGCAAAGCTGTATGGGACCAAGTGCTCAGCTCTTAAGAAGCAAAAGTAAGAGTAGAGTGAGAAACAAAAATATTCATAAGTTGGTCAAAGAAGCACCTAGAGAAGATAAGCTGCAGGACTACATATAGACAAGGTCTGGGCATATAGGTGAAGCTGTGCTCCAGTGAGGAAGTGTGATAATGTTTGTGTTGATGGAAAATTGAAGAGAAGAGGTTTCCCTATAGTCACCTAACCAGATGTAATTTAAATGTAGATGGGGTATAGCGTTGAGCTGATGAAGAAAAGATTTCAAGGTCCTGACCCCAGATAACGATAGAATAAAATATTGTTGAGTTGGTTGAAGCAACCCACAACATATTTCTTGCATAACTGATTAAAGTAGAAAATAAACCCTACCAGACATGGAGTTCTGGTTTCTTATGCATAATGCCCATACATATATGCATATAATAATTGCGTGTCAAGTACCAATAAATGTTGCAATCCACTCACAGCATCACCCAATAGCTTGTTTTTAATTTATTCACAACACATTGGAGTAGATTGAATGATAAAGGCATATTTCATATGGTATTCTATATTCAACACAGGATGACCAATTTCAGCCCATACTTCACATACGTGGCCAATTGAAAATTAACAATATGGAAAAGATTTTCAGATAAAAACACATGTTTCCTCCTTTCTAGTTCTAATCATAATTCATAAACTTCTAGACTTAGCTGGCTTAACATTGCTTGATTTTTGTAACAATCACAATTCACATCAGCCATATGGACATAGACAACCAACAATTGTTCTTAAATTTTATTGAAATATCAAGCACTCAGCAAATGAGTCGTACTAATCGCCTTCAATTTAACCTAATAAAATAAGGGCAAACAAGAACACTAACCACAAAATAGTTTCGCCAGGCTGACACATTGGAAGTTATTGAAACTACCCAATCAATGATCTTTGAGAAAATGCTCGTTATACATACAACGGAGGTATTTCCACCACTATTAAAATGTTCATTGCTTGCTGGGAACATTGATAAAAGCTTCAGGGTAAAGGACCCAGTGTACATGAACGAAGTCAGTGAAAGAGGAAAGACCAGAGCTTGCCACTGTTAATACAGAAAATTGCATTGAGCAATCAGTCACCCTTTTCAATCTGCAAGTCATCAAAGAAAATAAATAGACAATAACACTACATCCGAATAAATTGGCTTGTGCTAACATCAAATACTTTTTTTAGATGGAGTACTCACAATGTGATCCAGTCTGATGCCGTAAACACCAAATAGATCTGATGCATCCCAACTTCTTATCTGGTCCCCCCCCAAAAAAAAGGGAAAAAGAGAGAAACAATTCAAGAAATTTCACCTATGGTAAGGTAAGATCAATACATTAACAACCAAGAAGTGGGTGGTTAATAAGCTGGCCTCTGCTTGTCTGGTGTAATGGCACCAGTAGTTACCTTCGCCCAGTGTCTAACAAATAGTATTGGCTTTGATTATTAACTAAACAGTGGTCAATGGAAGTGTAACAATTACTGAAAAATTAGGATTAGAATCGGTAATTAACGGGTTAAGTAGCCAGAGAAGTTTTACAATCCCAAAACAAGCAAAGATGAGGAAATGCAGTTAGTGTGTGTACATCAGATATAGAGTGGAATACATGAAATTTTCAACATGGAATCCTGATGGGGATTCTAACACAAATAGGTACATAAAATATACACCACAAAAGACCAAAATCATCTACAAATTCTTCTTGCAAACTTTTAGCTAACAGACTGTGGAATAAAATATTTATTCCATAAACAATATAGTTTATCATAAAAGAGATGTAGGAAATGCAGTGTGCAGTTTCGTGGTAAAACATAAGTACCATTGGCCGATTGTGGACGTTGAGGGTATTGAAGGCTAAGATAGCTATCACTGCTTCGTCTTCAAGACAGCATTGAAGATAATCATTTAATTAGCAATAGCCACTTTATTAGATCATCATTCACTTTGTTTTAGTTTTGAACTGTTCAAGTCGGTTTCCTACACAAACATAAACTCCAACCACTACATGGCAGGAGAGAATAACTAATCAAGCACATAAGTTTCAGGTCAAGGGAAGAAACACATTGTTACAAGCAAGAACAACCAGTTATTCCAGGATTCCCCCCTTTCCACCCGACTCTTTGGTCTTAAGAACACTGGTTTTTATAAATACGAAGAAATTACTCCTTTATTCCTCACTAATAATAGTGGAATCAACTTCATGTCTAATGCTTTGCATATCTGATATCATGAAAAACCCTTTTCGCTCCGCTTAGCCTTATCTCCCTCTAGGGGGATTTTAGTGATAGGTTCTATAAGAACTAGACGATCTTATTTGGTCAAATACCTAGCAACAAACTCTTATGTTCCTTTCGTTACGGTATTTTTGAACAAGTTCCTGGATGACAAGCCTAAAGGTTTTCTTATTGATGAGAAAAACCAAACAGCCATAAAAATAAAAAATAAAAAAATAAAAAGAGAGAAAGAAAAACCTGCTCCACCAAAATGATGCCGTTTTTGCTAATTAAAACAGCATTCTTCCAACTATGAAGTCATGGTGCAACTCTTTAAGTGACACACGCTTGGTTCAGACAGCACTGTGTTGGTTAAAGAAAGTGACATGGTCTTGTCAACTAATTTTTATTACTGTTAACAGATTTTAGGCTAATTTGGAAGTGCACTGTTAGCTTGTTAATCTTTCTCTTAGGGTTTGCACCAGAATTTTGTAAGTTCTAATCTGAGTTTCTATAAATATCCAAGTTGATTATGTATTTAGAGGTGTTTATCAAGTTAAATCAAAAAATTTCTCTTCTTTGTCTCGTCTACGCTGTTTCTCTTCCCTCTTCCCTCTCATTCTCCCTTTTCTTCTTCTTCATCTTCTTCAATTTGCTTCTAACAAATCCCCAAACACCGCAAAACAATCATGGTTTAGATCCTCCATTTCTTAGCTGTTCTTAGAGCTGACTAGTGAGTGTTACAGGCATGTAAAATTCAAGTCAAAGAAAGAAACACATCTAGTATTTATTCCACCACTTCTCTTACAATGAAAAGTTCTATCCTCCAACCAACAACTTTTTGTGTCAAATTTTTTGAGCATTGATAATATATATATATATATATATATATATGGAGGGGGGAAAAAAACACTCATTATACTTCCTGCATAGATGTCTATGAACTCAATTAGGGATTAAGGTTCTGGGATAAAAAAAATTATCTTGTCATCCTCTGGGATAACTAGACATTTGCAGTATGTTTTTACACAACAGCATTAAATATGAATAATTTCCAAGCTGGCAACCGTCTCAATACGTCAGGAAGCAATTTAACCACCACTTGAAACTTATAACAACAATTAGATATCTTTTTGTCAAATATTTATTAACTTCATTTCATAGATTCTGTCAAATATTTAATAACTTCACTTCTGTAGATTCTGATAATTTTTATTAACTTCAATTCCATGGACTCCATTCACTTCCCACGCCATACAGATGGCTAGTAAAACAGCCTCGGGCAGTAAACTCACCCAAAAAGAATTGACCGCATTTGGGTTGAAATTTTATGTAGCTTTACAAGTTAAATTGAGACCTTCCACACTAACTCAAAGCACACATATCAACAGGCAGAAATTCTAAAGAAAATTGAATATTTTAAGGGGTAAAAAATGGGCTTACAGGGAGGATGAGGGAGCAAACGATGAGGGAGACGACGGAGGATACAGCAGCGCATACGAATCGTCGTATCATGAAGGATTTAAAGGAATCCGGTGGCGGTAATCGAAGAATCAGTGTGGGAAAATATAGTATTGCAACGTAAAACACTGCCATGGAAGTGCACGCTGCCACCGCCGCCGACTTCGTCAGGCCGCCGCCGCCGCCGCCGCCGCCCTCTTGCTGTTCCATTGCGTCGAATTACAGTATTCAATCGGATCTGTCGGAGACTGTCGCTGGGTATTGACTTGGAACAGCGACTTGGCATCGGTTATTGGGCCACGCTCCTTCATATTGTGCATCTTATTGGGTCATCTTTGTCGAACTTCTTATCAGGAATTGGACCAAGCCCAAATGCGAACGTACTCGAACTAATGACTCCATTTCTACTGAAAAATCTAGAAAATATGACAAAATAAAGTATATAGGGAAAAAAACTGAATTTTGTGTACTCAATTGTTTTTTCCTTAAAAAGAATTAATTAAAAAGAAAGAAAAAATAAATCAAGTCTATCAAAGTATTTTTTTAATTTATACACATGCATACATAAAAAATTCAATAAGATTCGAATATCGAATTTCATATATATAAATACAGGGCGATGTCAGTAAATTAATATTGTTGATGTTTCCAACGTGATTCGAATGGAGATGAGGGCGTGTGATGCATTAATATTGAAGTACGAGGAAACAAAATTTTAAAGCTATTATTAAGGTAGTTCATAATATACATCAACCATATACTAAAATGTTGTCTTATTTTATAAGTTCTATTGGTGTCATATTCTTAACTACTGATATGGTTCGAGTTTGGATTTGAAGATTTATGAAATAATTGAATTAGAAGCAAGTATGAGGAAATGAAATTTTAATGCTATTATTAAGGTAGTCCATAAAATGAATAAACATATTCTCTGCCTATAATATTTTGTGAAGATGTACATATCCTTTAATTTAATTCATAATTTAGTTAATTAAGTGTTCATTTAATTTTTTATGCTACATTAATTCGTATGACTAATTAAATTTTATCAATATAAATACAATAGATATAAAGTTAAATAATAACAAACAACCATCTATATAAGTTATATCCTTTAATTTGGGTACATGTTCATTTAGAGAATTCGTTTTGTTAATCTAGAAGTAAATATTTGAGTTAAAAATGTGATTTTATTTTATTTTATTTTTTTGTTTAGTGAAATTATTTATAGTGTTAGGTTTATACGTTGCACAACTGTGAGCAAAAATTCATCCTAATATCTTGATCGTTTTTATTAAAATTTTATTGATATGTTGTCCTTAGAGTATATTGTTAATATATCAATTGTCTTTCCAAACATTATTTAATGACCTCTATTATTATATTTTCCCGTGGTGTAATAAATATGAAAAATATGATCTTCTATACAATAAAAACTATTGATTTCAATTCAATAGTAAATAGATTTATTAAGTATCGTTCAATTCAATATCTAATAAGCTTTTTGCTCCACTCTCTTTTATTTTTAGAAATATTATGCAATATTGCTTTTTCATATATCAAATCTTTCATATGATACCCAATACATTATTGGATGTTGTAATGATTTTAGTACCTACAAAATTATTCAAAATACCCTTTTCTTTAAGAATGAAATTAAATTCCCAATCCGCCCCTATCTCTTATTTCCCTAGTTATTTCAACCCCTTTAATTTCCATTTGAATCCCTAGTTTGTCTTGTATATTTAAAAAGAAAAAACTCCAGATATTCTTTTAAATAGAATATAAAAAATTATAAATTTTTCATTTTTTTCAACATATACTAATTAATATATATCTCCTGTGATTAATTGGAATAAAAAAGCTCATATCCCCACATAAGGATTAAGGAATATTATGGCATGTTCTCTTGTGTTTTGGCTATTTTCTAGAAAAAAAATTGGATAAATGAATTTTTGAGAGAAAAATTGGAGAATGTACCAAGCATTTCTTTTTGTTTTGGAAAAATATGAAAAATGATTTGAAAATGAGTTGTTTGTTTCTTTATGTTTTAGGGGAAACCAAATTTTACCGTTGATGTCAAATCAGTTGATTTTTTGTTGAATTTGTAGGGTGAAAGTGATTTTTTTATATAATATATTATATATGTATGTATATGTAATAATTGATATATTGTTGTAATAAAATAATGTGTAACTAATTCAATTGGTGCTTTATTTTAAAATTTATATTTTTATGAATTTATTAATAATTAATAATTATTTATGAATTTATAACCATATCTTAATTATAAAAATCGGCTAATATCATAATTATATCATAATTGTTGATATCAACTTATATAAAAAAAATTAATTACTGTACATTAATTATAAATTAATTATTATTTATTCTTAAAATATAATTATTTAACTATTTATTATTTACAATTTATGTATAAATAAAACTTAGTTATTTATTTAAATAAAATAATATATATAGAACTTAATAACGATTCATAAAATTAAAAAAAAAATTATATTATATGAAACTAAATCATCTTAAATTATTTATTAAACAAATAAGCATAATATTTAATTATACGTGAAGTATTAAACATAATTAATATAAGATAATAAGTTATTTAAATAATTAAATATATTAATTTAATAAGTTATTTATTTACTTTAACTCATTATTTCATCAATATATTATTTAATAAATAAATTACTTAGTAACAATAAAAAAAAATTACTTAATTTTAATTAATTTTCTTGATAATTATTTTAATTGTATTAATATTAATTTATTAAACTTAATAGATTATTAAATAAATACCACACTATCATTAATTTTTTACAATAATTTTAAATAAATTTGAATATTAATATCTAATGAAGATTAACTTTTTGAAGAAGATTAATTTATTTATTATATCAAATTAAAATATTTTAAATTATTTATTAAATGAATAAATATAATATTTAATTAATGTATTAAATATTAAATGGAACTAATACATTATTTAATTAATAAATAATTTAATTAATTTAATATAATATTTAGTAAATAAATTATTTGTTAAATTTAATTAATTTTCTCGATGATTATTTTAATTAATTTTGTAAACATAAGTTCTAAAAAAATTTAAGTAGTAAATTTTTAATATTTTCATATATATGTGTGTGTGTATGTGAAATAAGAGAGTGATAAATGAATGAATGATGTGAAAGATGGAGTGAGAAAATAAAGGAATATGTGTGCTTTTTAGGGTATATGATTTTTTTGAGTGAATTGTGAGGAGTTTTTCTGATAAAAAATTATAATATTTTGAAAGAAAGATTGAAAAATATATCTTTATTTTAAAAAAAAATTGAAATTAAAAAAAGTTTTCCTAAAACATAGAAGAACATGCCCTTAACTTTTCAAGCCACTATTATTTCTGACGAGAAATAATGATAAAGTTGTACTCTTGAGTCGCAAGCATGAATAATGTGATTATATACAGGAGCCACTCTAGGCTCAAGACCCAAGATTTACCTAAGAATTGAAAATTGAGGCTCCTTTTATTTAGGCTATGTTCACTTGCATTTTTGGTACTTTTTAGGAAAATTTTTGGAAGAATAAATTTTTGGAAAAAAAAATTAAAAAAAAAAGTCAATTGTTTGTTTTATTTTGGGAAAATAGAAAAAATGGTTTGAGAATAATTGTTTGTTTGTTAATATTTTGGTGAGGAGATAAATTTTACTGTAAATGTCAAATCAATTACTTTTTTGTTGGATTTGTGAGGAGAAATTGATTTTTTTTTATGTAATATATGCATGTATATTTATAATTTGATGATGTGTGCGTATATGTATATATATATGTTATGATTGATAGATAAAATATTTAGTAATGAACAAAATAAATATTTAAAAATTTATTATTATATTAAAATTTATATTTAATTGACTATTAAATTAAATATATTATTAGAATATTTAATTACATATATAATATTTATCTGTATAAAATATAATTTATATAAATATAATAATTCATTTATTTAATTAAAAAATTTAATTTTATTAATATAATATGTTATCTAACTAACTTGAAACATTAAATAATTAATACATTATTTGATAGATAAATTATTTATTAATAAACAAAAAATTATTTAAAATTAATTTACTAAATGAAATAGACTATTGTGTTAATATTAGAAGATATTAATAAGTTATTTAATTAATTAATTTAATATGTTATTTAATAAATAAATTATTTACTTATAATATAAAAACATTTAATTAAATTTTATTAATTTTTTCAAAAAATAAATTTGCAAATATAAATTTTAAAAATTTTTAACTACTAAAATTTTAATTTTTTCATATATATATATATATGAGTGAAGTGAGAAAGTGATGAATGAATGAGTGGTGTAAAAGGTGGAGTGAGAAAATGAGAGGGTAGGTATGATTTTTAGGGTGTAGGAATTTTTTGAGTATAAAATTTTGATACTTTGAGAAAAAATATTGGAAAATGTGCCTGCTTTTTGGGATTATTTTTGGAGCTGGAAAAAATTCCCTCAAAATGCAAGTGAACACATCCTTATATTTTTAAGATTATCTTTTTGTTCTTATAGTATTTTCAAAGCTTGAAAAAATTTTATTAAATTTTTTATAAGAATAAAAATGTGTTTAGGTTGGTTGTACAATAATATTGAATTGAAAATAAAAATATATATGGTCCATACATTTATATGCAATAAAAGGCAAAGTTTTTTGAAAATGTGCTAGGTTTTTTATGCTTTAAAAATAACATAATATTTTTATGTGAAAAAAATAATTTATAGGTCTAGGAATAATTTTATGTCCCATCAATTTAATTATATTGGGAGGATAACTATTATTTAATTGACATTGATTTCTTCTTTTATGTCGTATCAATATTATATGAAGAGAGAAAAAGTTTTATTAGTGATCAGATTTTCAATTATTTTCAAATATCATATCAAACATTAATGACGTGGGTCTTCTTTTTTTTTTTTAGACAAAAATAGGTATTGATAGATTGAAAAAAAGCATCATAGATTTAAAATTAGCTAGCATTTTTAATTTATAATTTAAATTGAAATTTTTAATTAAAAAACAAATATATTTTCAAATTTTAAAGTAATAAAAATAATGAAGAATTCTTTTCAAAATGTAAACGAACTCTGCCCTTTTCCTTAATTATGAAAAAAAAGGAAAACAAAAAAAAAAAACAGAGACATGAATATATTTTTTAGCTGTTATTAATTATGTTATTATTGACTTAACTTCTAAGAATCAACAAAATTTAGGGCTCTGTTTGGTTACATTTTGGGGAAATAATTTTGTTTTGCCAAAATGTAACCAAACATAGGGGTATTCAAATCCAATTCAATTCCAAAAAAAACTGATGAACTGATCCAAAAAATCAAAAATCAATCAAAATCGAACTTTTTTGGATTGAATTGGATTTGTTTTCTAAAAACCGATTGGATTGGATCGGTTTTCGGTTTTAATCTCAAAAATCGATCCAATTCAAATCGAACCAAAATTTATATAATAATAATATAAATATATATATATATTAATTGTAAAATACACAAATAAATTAAAATAAAATAAACCTATAATTTTTTCACTTTCAAAAATCAAATACATAGGAATAATTATTGTGAACTTATAACTTTATAATTACGTGTTCTTACATAATTTAACTTAATTCCACAAGAGTAGTGTGATATGATAGCTAAATGAAGAAATGTACAAATTGATTGATTAAATTAGTTTAATTATCAATAATAACTTATAAAATATTTTAATTAAAATTTTAAATTAAAAAACTGAATTAACCAATCCAATTCAAACCAATTTAAAATGGATTGGATTGGATTTACAATAAAAACTTAATCGATCCAAACCGATCCAATATATATTATATAGTTTGGATCGATAAGTTTTTTGTCCCAAAATCGATCCAAATCAAACCGCAAACACCCCTAACCAAACATACAAAAGTTTTCCTTCCAAAATGCTAAATTAAAATTTTTAAAATACCCTATTCTATCTTTCATTATCCCCAAAACTTCCTCATTTTCCAATATATACATACATATATTATATATACATCATATATATTTAATTATTATTTTAACAATAAAAAAACCACTCAATTCCGTTCTCATCCCAAAAATCCAACAAGAAGGCATTGATTTGACTGTTGCAGTAGAATTTGTCTCCTCCCAAAACATAAACAAATATACCAAATTTCTTCAAAATAATTTTTTTACTATTCCCAAAATATAAACAAACATGCATAACATTTTCCAACACAAATTTCATATTTCCCAACCCCACTCCTAAAATTCATTCTCCCAAAACACATAATTCATATCCAAACATTACCTAGATTATTTTTTGATTTTTGTAGTAATATCATATTAATTATAATTACAATTATGAAAGCTTTTACTCCTTAATCATGACAAGGGAGAATAATTTGGGATAGAAATTGATAATTATTTTTCTCTTTAATTTGAATTGCCCTATCAACCTTCAAATTCCTGCATCTGCAATTGTCTATCTCCACTTTATTTTATTGTTTCTCATCAAGCAAGACTTGTAATTGAATTAGTTTCATTATTTTTAAAAAATAAGAATATATGTTATTTAGACCAAAGTTAATTTGAGCATGTCAGGTAGCAAACGACAATTGAAAGAATATTTAGAAAAATCTCAATTTTACGACCAATAATAAAAATGAGAGGAAGTGTACTAGCTAGCTAGGATTAGGTTATGGGATTATAAATCCAAGCAGTATTAATTTGTATTGTTTGGCTATAAATCTTACGCTTTCGACTTGTTTCTGCACAAGCTGTAATTTTAATATATCTTAGAGCTTTTCTAACAAAAACTCTCCGATATTTGAACATAATCCAATTGTGTTTGATATATTGAAAAGAAAATGATGGATTTACAAGAAAATAAATATTATATTTGAATAAAAAATTAATTAACAATATTTATATTGTAAACTCCATTTTTAGAGTTCATGACTCAGTTGCCGAGCCTGTGACCCTAAAGGACTGGACAATGCCGCAGAAACAATTTTGATTGTACTAATTCTAGCCCTATATGAAAATGAATTCAAAAATATAGGAAGTACTCAAATAAGTTTAGAAACAATCCTCATTTTAAAAAAAAAAAAAAAAAGAAAGGGAGGGAGGGGGGGGGGAGGGGGATGAGCCCCTCAACACGATTTGAACTTTGGTGTGCTGCTCATTTTGGGCATCAATTATTTTAACTTCTCCTATTTGATCTTTTGATGTGGGCTCCATGACCATAAATCAGACATGTCGATCGCTTAATCTAATTTAACCTAACAATATGACTTATTTTGGGAGAGATTTTCATCATTATTAAATCCTAAATTTGATCTAATCTTAATTTTAATTTATTGCATTAGTCGTTCTTTATCAGGAACAAGAATAACCACTTTTCCTTGTGATGCAATTGGCACATATACTATCTTCAATTATCATTTTCCTTTTTTTCACATTTCAATTGTAATTTTCTAGAGATCTTAAAATTTAGTACAGAAAATTTTAAATTATTTTTTCCACAAATATAAATTAATTAAATACAATTTCTAAACCATAACACTTTTGTTCAACTTATTCGCAAAAACCACTAGTTCTTAGGGGCGTTTGGTTTTATTTCCATTTTCAATTTTTATTTCATCATTTCTAAAATGGTGAGAATTAGTTATGTGATGTGATGTTGAAATAAAAATGTATTTGGATGAAATGTTTGGAAATTAATGATTATGTTGATTTTAATAGGTTGTATGTGGAGAAAGATAGAAATAATGAAATAAAGAGAAAATATATATATAGGTTACTGAAAAAAGATATATAAGTTATTGGATGATGTGTTTTGAAAATGAAAATGAAAATTATATTGGGTGAAATTTTTTAAAAAATAGTGATTTTTATTTGTGGAATAATAGAAAATGAAAAAAGCTTGCTTGAAAATAAAATCAAGCGGGTGTACATGGTCCTCCTTGGCACAATGGCGTCAAATAAGTAAACCATTAATTAATCCATAGCAATTGAATTACATATATCTAAATATTCTCCATTATTACACTCCAAATGTTATTATTAGATGTTTTTTAGGGCATAAGTAGTGAGTTTAGCAAAGTTAGCATCATTGAGGATCTATATATGCTACTTATGGTAGAAGATAAGAATCCTCAACTGTCAAATCCTAGTTCCCTGATGAGACGTACCTACTTGGTACGGCGCAAGAGAAAACAGCCATTGAACATTATGGAACCTCTGAACATATAATGAAACCCAAAACCAATTTTCAGGAAATCAACCAATCAGATGTGCCCAAGATCTTTACTATGATTATCCCTTTGACAATCAATACTTTGATTATCTGTTTTTCTTCTTCTTCATTTTTTTTTTAAAGATAAAATAAAAATTACAGAAGTTCGGATAGAGAAGAAAAGACTTCTCTAAATTAGCTTTCAAATGGTGTTGTGACGCAGAAGTGGTGACTCTTTATTGATTATGGTGATATAAAGGCGCACGCCGGTGGGTTGCTAGCGCCTTCTGGCGGCGGTTTCCCGCTGTGCATTGAAGAAGACGGCGGCGACGGGGAGGCCCAGATCGTTGTCGACGGCGAAACGTCGGGTGTTGAAGTAGTCTCTGGAAGTAGGGAGGTTCTTTACTGTTTGTCTGCCTTTCTGCTTGAAGAGAACAAACACAAATCTATGGATTCCTATGTTGGGCTTTGGGATCTCATAGCTTACCAGCTCTTTTCCTGTTTTGGCCAGGGGGAAAAAAAAAAAAAAAAAAAAAGGAAGAAAAAAGAAATAGACATCCTATTACTTAACCCCAATTTTTATTGTGTTAATTTACCAAAAATAAGCCTGAAGTGTACCGATATATTCTTACCAAATGTGACATCTGTTGTCCCTGGAATGTCTGTCACTAGCCTGCAAATTAGTTTTATCAAATATAGTATCAGTGACAAGACCACCAATAATTCATACTATATAATTTTACAAGTATAGCATTCTTCATCTCTTTTGTTAAGAATTTGCACTCTTATCTCCCAATTTGAGTTAGGGTTAATTAGGGTTGTACTTTTGAATCGAAATTGTTGCATGCATGTTGATGATCATTTCAAATTTCATATATATATATATATATATATATATGCTTTTTCGGTGGGAATCCCACCAACTATGATGACGTGTTAAAAATGAACAAATATCAATAAACATATGACTTTATTTTTATTATTTCCTCGATAATCAATAATTTTATATATATCATCCATTTCGACATATTATTGATTTTCAGGCTAGTTGTGCCCATAAATATTCATGTTTAGTGTGTGTGTGTGTGTGTGTGTGTGTATCTTGAGACTGCAAAAATATATATAGCTTTAAGAAAAGAAACCACTATAGCTTTTATAATTTATTAAATAAATAGTAGCCTTTAAATTGATCAAAGTTTAATTATGACATATATATACCACTGGAGGTGTTCCCTCAGATATGGATCACTAGGGCCTGGTACATCAGGGTCAATCATAACCTGCAATAGTATTATTACATAAAAAAAACATGGACATTAATCAATTTCCACAGTTAGCAGCAGATCATAGATGATTAAGCATCTAGAACATCGTGAAAATTAAGAATAAGATTAATCCATAATGAAGAGTACTAGGGTAGGGTTGTCTGGTGCTGAATCAATTACGTACCAAAGTGAAAAAAGTCCTCATGTCATCTCCTCCAACCTCAACCCTTGGCTTTGTAATAACAGCAGAAGGATAGAACTCATGACCATTGTAGACTTGTTTATTGCCGTATGCCACAAACAATTTCGTAGTTGGAGTGAAAGAGTCAAGAACATCTCCTATCACTCTCCCAACTATGAGGGGTTCTGACATATTTCTTGCCATTGGATAGATAGATGTTAGAAGATATATAGAGAAATTAAGACAGAGAAAAATAGGTAAGAGAGAGATTGAAAAGGAAAAATATTATTCAGGAGTAAATTCCCATTTGACTGGGAAAGAGACGAGCCCCCGGCCATGTATATATATAGACTATAGTGTTAGGAAGCATATTCTTCCTATGCAAATTAAACTGGACCTCAACAAGGATAAGCTTGAAGAATGCCAGAGAGCAGAAAATTGGACATCAGGCGTGCCAGGGCATATACAGTACCAGAGATCTAAAACTGACCGGCCCCCACCACCTTTGCCCCTCCATTCTTTTCTTCTCTAACTTAGGCTTTTCATTTCTTTTCCAATAGTAGAAAAAGTTTTCATTTCTTTTCCAATAGTAGAAAAAGAATAAAGTGCACTTTGTCCAAGGGATAAACACACGTTTGTGAGTTGTGACCTAGGAGACTTCCCACTTGAGGGGAAGGGTCATTCTTCACTAGGGAGTATACGTGCGTGGCTGGGTGACAACCCGGTGAATCGCTACAATGGAAAAATGAACTGGCGAGAATGAGTAGTTTTCTTACTACTTTTATAATATGGATACTTTTTGTAGTGGTATTATCATCAAAATTATATAGTTGAAGCTTGATATGGTATATATGATATCATATTTAAACCCAAAAACAGGAATCATTTATATCTAGTTCTCATTCATAAAGAATTCATACATGTAGCTATCTTTAAGGTTAAATTAATTGGACAGATACATATGTCGCAGGCACAGTTTGCTCTAGACAAGAAAAATTAACACAAGATTTCCTATTCCAATACTGTCCAATTAGTTCCTATTCCCAGCCATGAGCAGTACTCTCACCTTGAGGGGCAGGCCCCATGCATGGTATTGGTTCTTGGTTAGCTAGGTTGGACAAGTACAACTGAATATGGTAAACATACTTTTCTTCTCGTGTCAGATTCTGGTGAATTTTCCATGTGGTCCCAACTCATCAACTTGTCATATTTTATGAATTAAAGGGACATAAAATAAAAAAAAGAAGAAGGGAATGTTTGGTTATGTTTCCCAAAACAACATCATTTTGTATTTTGGAGAAACATAACTAAATATATCATTATTTTTTTCAAAATACATATTTTTTAATATATACATACATATTATATATATACATCATATATATTTTATTATTATTCTAACATTAAAAAAATTACTTAATTTTATTTTCATCCCAAAAATCCAACAAAAAAATATTAATTTGATTGCTACAATAAAAAATATCTTGTCCAAAACATAAACAAACATATCAAAAACAACTTTCACATTTTTTAATAATTCATTATCCCAAAACACAAAATAAGCACATAATAAAATCACACAAAAACTTAATCAAATATTCCCAAAGTAAATCTAGGGTTTCCAGGTTGACCATTTCCCCAAATTGACATGGAGAATCCATCTTTTGCATTAATTAGGGTAATTAAGAAGAAAAAAAATTAAATTTTACAAGATGGGTTCTGTTGGGACCTTCTTTTTAATGCATTTTTTAACATAAAAAGATTTGGGTTTTGTCAATCTGAGAGATATGGGCACTCTGATAAGGGCATAAAGGAGCTCCACAAACACACATGGAACAGACATTGAGTGCTGAGTGCTGAGAGGTCATCTTGATGGAAATATACTTTCAGACATTCTTAATAACAAATATGGCAAATGTAGAAAGTGGATTTCTATAATCAGAAACCAACGGAAGTTGCCACTTTAAGTCTTCAAGCCCTCAATTTTTATATATATTCTTGGTGGCGTAGCAAGTTTTGGTATAACCTTTTGTGTGGGTGCACTTAAAAGGCTGCACCATTCTCAGGTTATTTAATTTGATTTAAACTCTTCTAGATGTACTTTGGTTAATTTGAGTGCTTATGCATGCAAGGAAGTCCATCCACCAAATCAACCATCAATATGCTCTGTCTCGTGCCAGATTTGGCCATATTAGTATAATTATATATGTGTACTTGACCTTTATTTATTAAATATTGTGCTGTGTTTCGAAAGTTATAAATTTTGAATTTTGAATGCTGATAGAAAGTATAGTTTAGCGGCACCAATTTTTTGGAGCTGGCACGAATAACATTAATTGTTGATGAAAATTTCTGTATTTGATGTCAAATATTAGAGCCCGTGACACTACCATTGGGAAATTGAACCGTTATCACTATAAATAATATTAATAAAAAAATAAGTGACAAAAATTATTACTGATAATAAAAATTGCCCAGGAGCCTAATTTTGAAAATTTTGTGACATTTGTCATTCAGCTCCACATCACTATCCTTATCATCCGCCACGTCAACCAAGTGGCTGAAACTAAACTAAAATTTTAAAAAAACAAAAAAAACTGAGGGAAAAATAAAAAATATATATATATTAAAAAATTATTATTGTTAAGATATGTATAGACATTTATAAACATATAATTGTTATAAATCCCACCCATCCAGCCCCCTCCAAGACCCGCCGCCAGATCTGGCGGCTGCCATGGCAACAGCCAGTGGCGGAGCCAGAAAATATTATCAATGGGGTCAAAATTTTTATTAAAGTAGATTACATTAACTAATTATGAAATCAAAATTTAATTATAGTTTAATTAGGGAAAATTCTAGGTTGTTACATAAAGTAATTTGATTTTTTTTAGCGTATATAATTTCAATTTTTGTGCATTTATATTTTAACACACAATTATTACTTTTTTTTAGCGTATATAATTTCAATTTTTGTGCATTTATATTTTAACACACAATTTAAAAAAGTAATGACCACTTAATCAATTAATCACTTCTTTCCTAATTGAATTATTTACCCCCATTAAAGAAAAAACCATTAAAGAATTTTTATTTTTTTCATTGGGGTCAATTGAAGGTAAAATTTATTTTTTTGAAAATATTACATATATATACATATATAAGGGAAAAAAAATTCAGTGGGGTCATTTGACCCCACTGAAGACTGAGTGGCTCCGCCACTGGCAACAGCGGCCATTGCTGCCGTGCGCTTCTGCCATTCTTGCCGGCGGGCGGGTGGAGGGAGAGGGAGGGAGGGGAAAGGAATATGTGTAGGGAAGGGGCTGTGAGGTGGGGAGGTATGGCGGCAGCCGCTGCTCATGGGCAGCATGAGCAGCGACTGCCCCTGGCTGCGGGGAGGGGTGGGTGGGGCTGGGGGGATGGGTTGCGTGGGATAAGGAAGATGATAACATTAATTATATTAATATTATTAAATTTAATTACTTTAATAAATTATTTATAAATATGCAATATTATTTTAATGTTTTGTTTTGAAATTGTTTATCTATTTTATTTTTAATTAATAAATAATTCATTCAAATTTATTTAAATTGTTTTAGAGATATTTGTTCTTTTAAAATTAATAAATATATTTAGTATTTAATATTATTAAATAAACTTATTTATTTGAATAAATTATTTTAGATATGTAATATTATTAAATATATTATTTTAGATATGTTTACTATTTGATACTACCAAATATGTGACATTATTTTAGATTCTTATTATTGTTAACTATTTATTATTTTTTATTAATTAGTAAGAGATTTATTAAATCTTAACAGATTATTTGAGACATATTTATTATTTTAATATTATTAAATATATAATAAAAAGTTATCAAATTTATATTATTATATTAAATTTTATTACTTAAATAAATTATCCATATATATTAAATATGAAATATTATTTTAATTTTTTATTTAAATTGTTTATTTATTTTATTTTTAATTACTAAATAAGTCACTTAAATTTATTTAAATTTTTTATATATGTTTATTAATTTAGAACTATGAAATAAGTAATTCAATTGATAAATTAATTTAGAATTTAATGTTATTAATAAATTTAATTATTTAAATAAATTATTTTAAATATGTAACATTATTAATTAAACTATTTTAAATATGTTTATTATCTAATATTATTGGATGAGTGACACTTATTTTAGATTTTTATTAATTTTAATTTATTTATTATTTTATTATTAATTAACAAAAAATACATGGCATTATACATGGCGGATGATTTGGCTTGCATGACAAATGGCAAAAAATCCCCAAATTTAAAAACCAATTAAAGCTGACTTGACACTGTGCGGGCTCAATTGAAAATTTTTCAACTTGATAGACCAAATTTGCAAAGAAATAGACAAATTAGATTAAATGTGCTAACCATATATCAAAATGAAGTGAAATCGAAACATGCAATAATTGAGGGACTAAAATTTTTTAAGTACACTGTCAAGCAAGAATATGGGAATTACATATACAGTGTTGGATTAATAATTAAAAGAAAAGACAAGACTGTGTGAAATGAACTGAAGAACCATGTGAATCTGGAAGTTGTTTATTAGTTTGGGTAGGATATCATATCAGTTTGCGCACTTGGTTCCATGGAATTCCTAGACTCCTCTTTCATAACAAGAATCTCCTCAAATGTCCACTTGAACAGTGAAACCCCAGATCCCCCACGCACAACGAATTCAAATTTTCTATTTGTTTCATGTAAAATTTTAAATATAATAATTAAATATGTGTTAAGCGTATTAATATTTGGGTATAAATAAATGCATTTAAAAGGTGTTTTGGATGAATTTATAAACTTTTAAAAATATCTTATATTATTGAATGTGCATTGGTAACATTAGAACATATAATAAATTAAAATATAATATATTAAAATGCAGACTTCAAAATGTATAGAATAACATTGTCTCACTTCCACCCAGAACGTAGCGTGATCATGACTAGATCATGTTGTTAAACATGGAGACTCAATTATATCAAACTATTGTCCCGTTGACATGCATTTGTTGGAGGATTTAACCTTTGAAGGCAAGAAATGAAAAACAACTTATAAATTGTTTCAAAACTCTTGACTCTTTCAATATGGGATAAGACTAGACATCATCATAGTCCCCATTGTCCGAAAGGCTTGGAAAAATATATATAATTGTATTTCCCACAAACAGCGTCAATAATAATAACTAAGGTTGTGCTTGGTTGTGGAAAATTTTCCCAAATTTTGTTTCTTTGAGTTCAAAAAATGGAGGAGTGGTGGTTGCTTGTGGGATAAATTTTCATTCTCCAAAAAATATTCCTCTTCCTTGTTCCATATTTGAAATTTCCCTAAAAAAATGAATTCCTCTCCTCTTAGAGAATTTCTTTGCTTTCTCTCAAGAAATGGATTCTCCTTCACAAGCAAACTTTTGAAAATCTTCTCTTGCTTTGTCATCCACCTATATACATAAGGTTTAATTCTACATAATTAATTCATAATATATAATTATATTTATTCATAATATTTTAGTATTTATTTAAAATTATTTTCCTAATATATAGTTATAATATTTACACATAATATTTTTATATTAAAATATTATTATTTTCTTAATAAAGTTATTTTGATTTATATTTAAACATTTGAAATAAAATTATTTTCATAGTACGTATATATCCATACGTAATATTTTTATATTTAAATATAATTATTTTGATAATATAATTATTCACTCGTATATTTTAATATTTCATAATATATAATTATATTTACACATCATATTTATAATTATTTACATGTATATTTTAATATTTACATAAAATTATTTTCCTAATACATAATTATATTTGCACATAATGTTTTATTATTTAAACAAAATTATTTATAATATAATTATTTTCATAATATATAATTATATGTACGCATTATATTGTATTATTTAAATAAAATTACTTCATAATATGTATTCATATTTACGTGTCTAATTTTTTATTTAAATAAAATTATTTTTTAATCATATAATTATTCGCACGTATATTTTAATACTTCATAATATTATTTTCTGCATATATAAGTATATACACATTTCTTTTAGTATAAACTTAAAATTTTTAAAATGTCAATTGATTAAATCATTGCATAAATTCATTATTATATTTTAGTATGTGTATTATAAGATATTCTAAAGGATATTTTATTTATTTTATTTTATTTTATTCTAATAAAAACCTATATATAAATATTATATAAGAAATATTACATACACAACATTTTAACTCAACTCACAATCAATCACCATCTCACAAGTTTTTCTTAAAAAAACTCATAACCAAACATTATCTCACAACTTTTTCTCACAAAAAATCTCACAATCAATTACCATTTCATAACTTTCACATGTCACGTCAACTATAATAATTGCACGTTCACCTATCACATCAATTGTAATCATTACATTTTCGCCTTACAAACAATTATTCCCTCATAAAAAAAATTCAATCTCATAAACAAAAAAATCTCACTATTTTCTCTAAAAAATAAAAAATAAGAAATAAGAGCACAAATAATCACAACCTAAACTCCCCATCATTCTTCAATACGCCTGAACCCCATATTTGCCGACAAACCTAATTGTCATTATGGGTAATATACACTTAATATGCATCAAATATTTGTGCTATGTGTTGCCACTACCTCAGCTAGCTATATGGCACCAACAGTTCTCAGTCTAAAATAGGCTCATTCCCCGGTTGATATCACGTGGCCATGCCATAGGCACCAAAATCTTAACAATTTCTACTGCATTAGTTAATTAATGAGATCAACTTGATTTTAAATATTTTAATAATTACGGATTTAGATTAGAAGGTGTTTGGCTAAACTTATTTAAAATATCTTATATGCTTCTACATTTTATAAGATGTTAGATCTTATTTTTAAAATAAATTGTTGAAGTGTTTGGATAAAATAAGATCTTAAAACTTATAAGACGTTAATAATGACAATTATTAAAATGGTTAAAAATGAAGAAGCTTGTTAAAATTTTAAAAATAAATTAGGGTATTCTTATTTTTTTAAAAAGAACTTATAAACTTCTAACATCTTATTTTAAGATGTTATAAGCACTCATTTGTCCAATCCGTCTGACTGTGGTAACATGAAACTTTTTGTAGAGCATATGAATTGTACAACTAATTAATGTCCTATTGTTAAATAGTATCGCGCAATGATCTGTAAAGTGAAGATGATGATGACATTGAATTAGATTTTTCGATAAATGTTTGAACATGTAATTTTCATGAACTCTAAGCTCGGGCCCCGGCCCCGGCCCGGGGGTGCATGCATTTGATAAACTGTATCAGGAAAAAAGAAATTAAAAAAAATAAAATAAAATACCATCACTTGTCGTATGAAAATTCAAACAGATGATGTAATCTAAAATTTGAAGCAATTAACTTGATCAGGTGTGAAAATGAAACTACCTTTCAACACGACAGGCTGAAAATTTCGAACTCTAAAATCAAAGGAAAAGTCAAAAATTGGGGGAATGTTTGGTTATGTTTTTTTGTGTGATTTTATTATGTATTTATAGGTCATTACTCGTTAGGATCTTAAAAAATATAAACCTGTGTGATAAGATATACATTTTAAAACATTGTTTTTAATTTTTGATTAGGCGAGGAGTTATTGAATTTAATTGGACTCAATTGACTTGTTGGCCTAAGTAAGCACATAAATGTATTATACTGGAATTGCTGTTAAAAGTTGGATAGGTTGGATATGTGTCTTGTTATGTTTTTTTTATATTAGATTTCATCTGATTTGTAATTTTAAATGAGATTCGCGTGATGTTAATCATGAAATTAATCATAGACTATAAAATTCAATAATAATTATGTAAGATAAATATAAAGAATGACGTTATTAATTAACAAAAAAATAATTATTTACAAATTAAAATTATGTGCACGCTTTGATTTTTAAAGAATTTAAAGTTGCAACATATTAGCAATTTTCATATATATTGAATGCATAAAATATTTATTAATTCTGTATTATCATTTTATGTTATTAGAATATCAAGATTAAGCTTTATACTTTTGTATAAGCATATTTGTTCATATATATAAATACATTGCAAAATATAAACACTATAAATAAAACATATACATACAATGTATTAATGGATTAAGGGGGTGTTTGGCTAAATTTATTTTAAACATCTTATAAACTCCTACATCTTATAAGATGTTTTTTGAGCTTATAAGATGTTACATCTTATTTTTAAAATAAGTTATTGAAATGTTTGGATAAAATAAGATTTTGGAGCTTATAAGATGTTAATAATGGTAATTTTATAATTAAAATGATTAAAAATGAATGAGCTTGTTAAGATCTTAAAAATAAGTTGGGGTTTCCTTACTTTTTTTAAAAGAGTTTATAAGTTCATAACATTTTATTTTAGGATCTTATAAGCTCTTTTTTAAAAAAAATTACCAAACACTTTTTATCAATTTATAAACTTTTAAACATCTTATAAGATGTTTTGAGGAGCTTATAAGCTCACCCAAATACCCTCTAAGTCTAAATTTACAATTAATAGTTGATATCCTCCAAAACTTGCTTGTAATTTCGAAATTTATCCCAAATAAAATGAGTTTAAGATAAAAAGTAGTCAAAGAAATATAAAAATAGGTTGCCTCGATGGGCTATTTGTTTGGGCCTGGAATGGCGTGGCCTATTTAAAGTTCTTAGAAGTATTGATTCGTCCATTGAATTGGATATATGAACTTTGCCCTCATCTTAATGGCATATTGGCATGCTGTCCCTATATGCATATTAATTTATCATATTATTGATATTAAATTATATTAATAAATAAAATATTTAATTTTTATAATGTATATTAGTAATAACATAATTTTAATAATAGTCATATTAATAGCATACAATAATAATTATTCATTAATATAAACTCATATTTAGCAAATTATTTCTACACCAAAAATTTAAAATTATTAAATATATCTACCTATACATTCTATAAATTTTTTCATTATATTTTCACTATATTATTTGTATTTTTAATGTTAAATTAAGTGATAAATTCACTTTTGAATTAAATTAAAATTTAAGGGTATAATTGATAAAGCAAATTTTGGTGTAGCATGGCGCAATCGCCACTTTTAGTGTGTTTTTTTTATATGGTACTAGTATATGCCCGTTGCGATGCTTCAAAAAAAAAATTGAAATAATTTATTTTATTATAATACTTATTTTACTTTATGTGATCAAAAATGAATCTAATTATTTTTTGCATTTAAAGAAATAAAATCTATTAGTAATTAAATAAAATAATATGAATATTCCAATTTAAAGATATTATGTTTGAAGATAATTTGTACTTAAATAAGTGGTGGAATATGAAAAATTACTAACTCTAATTTTGTATATTATACAAAAAATTTAAAATGATAAAGTTTGAAAAAAAAAATGAAAGCATTCAGAAAATAAAAGTAAAGAAAAATCTATTTTACAATGGCAAATTTTTATCTTGTTGGAAGAAGTCTTTTGCTTTGATATACATATACATATACTGGTGGGAAGAGCACCGCGCAAGGCGCGGTGTCGTGCATGGATTATTGAATAGATATTTCTATTTATATTATAAGTATTTATGAATAATATAATTTTGTAAATAATAGGATAAAAGGTTTTGATTCGATTGGGAGTACATTTTTTTATTAATGTGAGAAATTTTTTCGAATTCCCTAACTATAAGAATGTTAGCATGAAAATATTCTTTTGAAGATTACTGAATTGAAGAAGTAAACTTTTGCAGAATTCATATTAAGCAAAAGCTATCTATGTTTTACATAAAAAGAAGTTTTGCGAGATGTAATAAAACAATCTAAATTCAGTAGGTTGAACACAACAAAGAACATATACCAAATGTTTTTTTCAGCATCATTCAAATGTTTAAATATAAATAGAAAGAAGCTTTTTTCTTGATCAAAAAACTGATTGCAGATCTTGAATGGAGAAGGAAAAACGAGAGTTGCACTTTTGCTAGTCAACTAGCTACTCCATGTTTCAAACAACTACTATAGAGTACTTTTCTTTGATATCGGTGTTGCTGAGATGAAATATACGAACGCTAACCCAAAAAAATTTCTTAGCAGTCTTTCTGTGGACACCGTCAAAAACAAACTCCTAACTTTTTCCTCAAAAGCCAGTCATTAAATGGACTTTTAGTAGAGAAATTTTCTTGCCTGCAAGCAAAGCTAATTTGCAAGGAAGTTGAGAGATGATTTGATATTTTGTCTTCAATTAGAGGTCTGAAAGTTCATATTATGTTTTCGTTATTTTTCCTTTTTTAAGAAAACAAATGTAACAATGTTGATAATGAGTTATGCAAAGCACTTACTTTGTTCTAATGGTTGATCGTGTATTCTCCCTGGAAAAGCTTTACTATGTAAAACTCAAGTGCAATTCTTTGCTTGTTCCACATATGTCCACTAATGGCCTACATAAGTTGACTACAAGCAATTTTTTATAAATATTAAATGTAACGGAAGGTAGGAGATTTTTATTTAATTTTTTATAAGCTATTTTATTTACTTAGTAGATCAATGTTGGCATTGTCAATAGCTTCATTCAGACTAACCCCAAAAATTGTAGCTATCCTAGAATACTTTAGTTCTCTTTTTGATCAAATATTCTTCTGTTTACTATGTTTAGCCACCGAGAATTTAGTATCACATAATTGTTGTTTGTAAAGAAATTTGCTTTGAGGTTTGATTGATTGAGGTTCATAGAGACACTGGTCATATAGCTCAATAGATAAGAATAGTGCTTTCCTTTTTCTTATTTCTACCCCTCTTATTTTGGATGCCCAGTAAATTGGACAAAAAGAAAAAGAAAGAAAAAGAAAAGGAGAGATAGGCTTGAATTCTGATCATAGGTACCCAACCATTATCAAGCTAATTTAATGTTATTAGACTAATTTTATTGTCTCAAAAAAATGTAATGATGCTGATAAATAGAAAAATATTTTGACTAAAAAAAAGAAACCATACGCCTTGTTCTCCTATGTTTTGGCTATTTTTCTAAAAAAAAAGTTTGGGGGATTGAATTTTTGGGAGAAAATTTGGAAAATGTACCATGCGTTTCTTTTTATTTGGGAAACATATGAAAAATAATTTGAGATAAATTGTTTGGCTTTTTATATTGGGTATTATAATTTGCACTCCAAAATTATTATTCGCACTCCATTCTAAATTTTTGTATTAGGTTATTGACCAAAATATCTACTTAGTTTTCAAATTCATTTTTATTTGCAAGATAAATATACCCTTTAATATAATAGTTTTCTCTTTCAATTTTATTACTCATGAAACTATTGCACCTTGATTTGTCAAACTTAATATGAAATAGTAATAGACTTCGCAAATAGGTACCCGTGAGTAACTCAAGAAAGGATAATGACGGGTTGGATAAATTTATCCATAGGTAAAATAATCCATTTTTTATTGGATATGAGACAGTAGACTATTACTCATGGCTATGGGTGATGACAACCCATAGGTACTGGTATTTTTATTTTTTATTTTTATACTTAAGGGTAAATTAATATGTATTTTTTAATTTACATAATATTATTCAAATATTACTTAAATAAAACTAAAAAGAGAGGCTACAAATTTTAAATATTAAATTGAACAAATACTTAAATTATGTCAAGTATTTTAGTTTGAAAAATAAAACTTAAATGTTTAAACATCTATAGATTTTAAGTTATATTAAATTTTGAGGTTTAAATTTAAATCTCATTATATATCAAAAAAAATTTGAACTAAAAATTTAAATACCATTTAAACATTGTTGTTATCATAGAAAATGTGTTATATCCTCCAAATTATTTGTGAGAATTAGAGAAAAATTTAATATATATTTATGTATAGGGTTGTTCATGGGTTACCGGTGGGTACATAAAGGTTGGGTCAAAAAGTGACAGGTAATTAGGGGTGAGTAAAATTTTCTATATTTTATTAGATGGAGAAAATAAGGCCTATTTTCATATTTTTTTGGGTACCCACGATATGGATATTTTTTGCCAGGTATAAATAACAAGGCACATTGCTCTTTTTTTTTTTTTTTTTTTCACTTTTTTGATTGAAATAACTTTAGACAGTAGTCTTTATGAAATAAAATAAGACCCACATTTGAGGTGTGAAAATATAATATTTTATAATAATGTTGTCATTTTTCTATTAAAGTTCATAGTCATGTCTTTAGTGAGATGATTAAATTTAGAAATGAGATACTCTATTCATTTTTATGTACTCTATTAAGTTTGACATGGAATAAATCAAGGTTATGAATGAATTAAGATTATACTTAATAGGATAAAGAATAATATACTAAGAGCATAATTGCTCGACAATTTAAATTAAATGATATTTTGAAAATAAAGGGATATAATTGTCAATTCTTATAGACTAAAAATCAATTGGAATGCCAATAACAAACTCTAGAGTGCAAATAACAATACCCTTTTATATTTTGGGAGAGACAAACTTTACTATTAATGTCAAATTAGTTTTTTTATTGGATTTGTAAGATAAAAGTAATTTTTTCATGTATTATATATATATATATATATTATGTATGCATATTTATAGTTAGATGATGATGTGTGTGTGTATATATAATGATTGCTATATTATTGTAATAAAATAATGTATAATTAATTCAATTGATGCTTTATTTTGAAATTTATATTTTTATAAATTTAACAATAGTAAATAATGTATTATTTGAAGATAGTATTTATTGATAAATATTAATTATTTATAAAATTATAATTATCTCATATTATAAAAAATAAGCTAATATCATAATTATATAATAATTGTTGATATCGGCTTATATAAAAAATTTAATTATTGTACATTAATTATAAGCTAATTATTATTTATTAATTAAAATATAATTATTTAGCTATTTATTATTTATGATTCATGTATAGAAAAAAATTAATTATTTATTTAAATTAAATAAATATATGTATGAAACTTAATAATGATTCATCAAATTAAAAAAAATAAATAATTTTATATTATATGAAACTAAATCATCTTAAATTATTATTAAACAAATAAGCATAATATTTAATTATACGCAAAACATGAAAAATAATTAATATAAATAAAAATTTATTTAAATAATTAAATAAATTAATTTAATAAGTTATTTATTGAATTTAACTTGTTATTTAATTAATATATAAATATATTTTTTGAAGAAGATTAATTTATTTATTATATATATATATATCAAATTAAAACATCTTAAATTATTTATTAAATGAATAAATGTAATATTTAATTACTACATTAAATATTAAATATAACTAATATATTATTTAATTAATAAGTAATTTAATTAATTTAATACATTATTTAGTAAATAAATTGTTTTATTAAATTTAATTAATTTGTTTGACGATTAGTTTAATTAAATTTGTAAACACACATTTTAGAATTCCTTAGATAGTAAAATTTTAATATTTTTCATATATATAAATATGTATATAAATGTATATTATACTATATAGATATGAGTGAAGTAAAAGAGTGATAAATGAATGAGTAATGTAAAAGATGGAATGAGAAAATGAAGAAATAGGTGTGGTATTTAAGATATAGAGTTTTTGAGGTGAATTGTGAGAGATTATTTGAATATAAAATTATAGTGTTGCGAAAGAAAGATTAGAGAATATGTCTTTATTTTAAAATTATTTTAGGAATTGAAAAAATTTCACCATATCAGAGGAGAACAAGCCAATAATTGTTCCAGCCACCTATCGCCAATCCAGACGATAGCCACCAGTCAAAAAGTTGCATGTCAAACGACGCCGTTTTGTCTACGCAACTGTGGAAAAAGAAATAAAACAATAATACTAAAAAAAAAAAGTTGGCTGAAATTGCATTTTCTTCAACGGTTAATTAGAAAAAAATCCCCAATCCTACTTTCATTTTAGTGATCAGTCCCCATTTGAATTTTTACACACTAAACTCCCTACTTTTTCACAAAACTTAGAAATCACTCCCCATATCTTTTAGAAAGACACATATATCCTTGTAGTTAGAGAAAACAACAAAAATACCTGAGAAATGCGTTTTTCTCTTCAAGAAGAATGCTTTCATTTATTTTTTTTCTAAAATCGACGACTTCTCCAAGCGGCCAAACAAAAGGGCGTGAAATCGTTCCTCTGCCATTGATGGGAGAAAGAAAAAAAAAAAGACACCAAAATTTTTGCCATTTTTTTTGTGACAATGGAAGGAGAAACAATGGCAACAAGAAGCAAAATACAAAAAGAAGTGATAAAAAGAAACAAATGTATGTTTTCTGCATTTACAGTTTTAAATGTCTGTGATTTTTCAGTGTTATATTTATTTATTGTCTATTTTATCATGTTTAGGATTTTTATTTCCTATTTAATTGTTAAACACTTGAATCCAATTGATATATATAATTTTATTTGTGAGATGGGAAGTTTTTGATTTGTACTTGAAAGGCATGAAAGTTGTACTTCACTTTTTTGAGGTTTATACTTCCTTTTACCTGAAATTATACGGTGAAATTATCTGAAAGTGGTAGTATATTATTTGTGGTACAAAACATCCAAGCTTGCAGTACACATTAAGCAAAAGTGTAGTATATAATCTTTATAACTGTAGTATATTTTAGAAGCAAATGTAGTATAAATATTCAAACTTGCAGTACACATTAAGCAAAAGTGTAGTATGTAATCTGTATAACTGCAGTACATTTTAAAGGCATTTGTAGTACAAAATATTCAAAGCTGCAGATTAAATGAAATTATAGTATATAATTTGTGTGCATACAGTACATTTTAGAAGCACCTATAGTACAAAAGTATTCAAGCATGCAGTATACATTAACTGAAAATGTAGTATATAATTTGTGTATCTGTAGTACATTTTAGAAGCAACTGTAGTACAAAATATTTAAGCCTGTAGTATACATTAAATGAAAGTATAGTATATAATCTATGTAAAGATGAGCTAAATTCATACGGTGCAAAAAGAGATCAGAGTTGAGTTGGGGCACCGCATACACTTCAAGTCCTTATGTATATGTTGATAAGGACGTCAATGGATCGAGTGGAGGAGAATGTCATGTGTCGCTCATTGGAGAAGAATGGCGACCTTGACTTCAAGGGGCATTAAGAGCGACAAGGCGTTGTCGGCTCACTCGATAAGGCGAAAAAAGCCCATGAGTAGAGACTCTTACGAGGTTCGGTTTGAAAAACTGTTTCAATGGCATATTCCTTAAGTTATGAGGATGCTTCCCACCAAGTTTGAAGTCATTCCGTGTCCGTTTGGGCACCGAACATTGAGGGCGACCTGGAGTGGTCTTACTGCACGCAGGTAGTGCAAAGATGCATTGAGCAGAGTGGCTTGGAAAAGGAATTTTGTGAAACTGTTTCAGTGGGGTGTTCCTTGAGGTGTTGGCAACGTTCTCACCAAGTTCACCAGTAGACGATTCCGTTTGGATAGGAAACGGCGAAGATGTTTAGAATGCAGCAGTGCAGTGGCAATGCTGGAATTCCAGCTTATTGCGAGTGTAATTACTGTTTCATGGAGAATCGGACGGGGCTGGAACTTTGTGGAGTTAATGTATAAGCCGAGAGCTATCCAACGGTTCAAGCGGCAAGTGATTTGGACGCCAGGAGAGGAAGTTGCGAAAATATAGTACAAAACATTCAAGCCTATAAATTAAATGAAATTATAGTATATAATCTGTGTATATGCAGTATATTTTATAACCATCTATAGTACAAAAATATTCAAGTGTGCAGTATACATTACTGAAAATATAGTATATAATATGTGTATCTGTAGTACAGTTTAAAAGCAACTGTAGTACAAAATATTTAAGCCTGCAGTATACATTAAATGAAAGTGTAGTATATAATCTGTGTAACTGAGTACATTTTAGAAGCAAATATAGTATAAACATTTATGCTTGCAGTACACATCAGGCAAAAGTGTAGCATATAATCTATGTAACTGCAGTACATTTTAGAAGCATCTGTAGTACAAAATATTCAAGCATGTAGATTAAATTAAATTATAATTTAATATTTGTATATATGCAGTACATTTTAGGAGCATATGTAGTACAAAAATATTCAGGCATGTAGTATACATTAACTGAAAATGTAGTATATAACTTGTGTATCTATAGTATATTTTAGAAGCAATTGTAGTACAAAATATTTAAGCCTGTAGGGTTTGAATCATACTTTGTATGTACATACATATGTAAATTGAAGCATACTTTGTTTATAATATTATTTTGCATGTAAGTATAATTTTCCATCAAGTATTTATAATATTTTGATTTCAATACAATATGAGGGAAATGAAATACAAATGTAGAATGAACAAAGTATAAATGGTGTTATGTTGAAGTACATTTCAATTCAATTGAAATTGAATAGTGAATTTGAGTACAATATGATAGAAATGAATTACAAATATAGAAAAAATAAAGTATAAATGGTGTTATGTTGAAGTACACTTCAATTAAATTGAAATTATGTAGTGAATTTAAATACAATATGATGAAAATGAAGTATAAATATAGAACAAATAAAGTATAAATGATGTTATATTGAAATACAGTTCAATTAAATTGAAATCGAGCAGTGAATTTGAGTGCAATATGAGGAAAATGAAGTACAAACGTAGAACAAATAAAGTATAAATATTGTTATGTTGAAGTACAGTTCAATTAAATTGAAATCGGACAGTGAATTTGAGTATAATATGATGGAAATAAGTACAAACGTAGAACAAACAAAGTATAAATGGTGTTATGTTGAAGTACACTTCAATTAAATTGAAGTTGGACAGTGAATTTGAGTACAATATGATGTAAATGAAGTACAAATGTAGAACAAATAAAATATAAATGGTGTTATGTTGAAGTACACTTCAACTAAATTGAAATCGAATAGTGAATTTGAGTACAATATGATATAAATGAAGTAAAAATATGGAACAAACAAAGTATAAATGATGTTATGTTAAAGTACACTTCAATTAAATTAAAATCGGGCAGTGAATTTGAGTACAATATGATAAAAATAAAGTACAAATATAGAACAAATAAAGTATAAATGGTGTTATGTTAAAGTACACTTCAATTCAATTGAAATCGGATAGTGAATTTGAGTACAATATGATAAAAATATAGTACAAATGTAGAACAAATAAAGTATAAATGGTGTTATGTTGAAGTACACTTATTGCAATTGAATAATTAGTCTCCAATAATTGTAGTGATAGTCAAGTACAATATTTTGAGATTATCAGATCAGATGAAGTGCGTATTTGTACGGGTTATAGGGTAGATATTATTGCAAATGCTCATTTATTTACATCTTTGAAAACATAAGTATTCTTTACATTATTGCGATTGATAACATTCATTCGTTGAACATTAGTGGTTAACACTTTAAAACTTTAATATTATTTTATTCATATAATAAATATTACACATATTTTTAGAGTTTGATTATTAATTACTGAGGCTTAAAAAGCAAATCATGGAACAAATTTCAATTCAATAATATTAGTGAAAATATTAAGAAATGGAGTACATAATGGCCGAAATGAAATACAAATATCGTGAAATCAAATATAAATATTTCAGATTGAGGTACGAAACGCTGATACAATATCCATTTGCTAACTTCCATGCTAAACAATTACATTATTGCCAAAAAGAAGTACAAATGTCATGAAATCAAATACAATTCTACCAAATTGGGTTACAAAAAAACTGATATCCCGGACAACATGGAAAAATGTCAATTTCACGCTAAATCAAATACATAATTGCCGAAATGAAGTACAATTGTCATGAAATCAAGTATAATTCTCCCAGATTATGGTGCAAAATAACTGATATCTCCGACAACATACAAAAATGCCAATTTCACGCTAAATCAAATACATAATTGCCGAAATAAAGTATAATTGTCATGACACCAAGTATAGTTCTCCCAGATTGGGGTACAAAATAACTGATATCTCGGACAATATACAAAAATATCAATTTCACGCTAAATCAAGTACATGATTACCGAAATAAAGTACAAATGTCATGAAATCAAGTATAAATCTCCTATATTAAGGTACGAAATTTAGCTAGATTACTTATTCTTTGCAGGTTCGACGATTATGCCATGTTCTACCACACCTTTTACACTTAATTACACGTTTCTCAATTTGTGATGGAATCCTCTATGTCCTTCTATGCCCAGGTTGAGATCGGCAATCAGGTGCATTAATGACGCCATCATCATCTAGAGGGAACATATGCATATCATACGTAGGAATAGTGTTTATCACTGCTTGGTATGCTTGTTGATACATCTCAACTCGGTAATATTGATCGGTAAAGTCATACGATGAAAGTGACTTTGACTCGAGAGTACAAGTTTTGATAAAATAAAGTAAAATTTTGGAACACTTGAAGTATAGAACTTCAATGAATATAATATAAGTTTAGATAAAATGATGTATAATTTTAAAAAATAGAAATACAATTTTTTATAAAGTGAAGTACAATTTCAGAACACCTGAAGTATAAAACCTTAGCAATTGCAACACAATTTTTGAATAATCCATTAGTAAAATACTTGAAACTTAAATAATAGATTCAGATAACTGAAGTACAAGTTCAGAACACTTGAAGTATAGAACTTCAATGAATAGAGTACATGTTTAGGTAAAATGATGTATAAAATGAAGTATAATTTTAAAAAATAAAAGTACAATTTTAGATAAAGTGAAGTACAATTTCAGAACACCTGAAGTATAAAACCTTAGTAATTGCAGTATAATTTTTGGATAATTCATTAGTAGAACACTTGAAACTTAAATAATAGATTCAAATAACTGAAGTATAAGTTTAGATAAAATAAAGTACAATTTCGAAACACTTAAAGTATAGAACTTCAATAAATAGAGTACATGTTTATGTAAAATGAAGTATAATTTCAAAAAATAGAAGTACAATTTTATATAAAAAGAAGTACAATTTTAGAACACTTGAAGTATAAATCCTTAGCAATTGCAATACGATTTTGGATAATCCATTAGTAGAACACTTGAAGTATAAAACTTAAATAATAGATTCAGATAATTGAAGTACAAGTTTACATAAAATGAAGTACAATTTCAGAACACTTGAAGTATAGAACTTCAATGAATAGAGTACATGTTTAGGTAAAACAATGTATGAAATGAAGTATAATTTCAAAAAATAGAAGTACAATTTTAGATAAAGTGAAGTACAATTTCAAAACACTTGAAGTATAAAACTTTAGCAATTGCAGTACAATTTTTGGATAATCCATTAGTAAAACAATTTAAACTTAAATAATATATTCAAAACTAAAGTATAAGTTTAGATAAAATGAAGTACAATTTCGAAACACTTGAAGTATAGAACTTTAATGAATAAAGTACAGGTTTAGATAAAATGAAGTACAAAAGAAAGTATAATTTCAGAAAATAAAAGTACAATTTTAGATAAAGTGAAGTACAATTTCAAAACGCTTGAAGTATAAAGTCCTAGCAACTACAGTATATTTTGGTTAATTGATAAATATAACACTTAAAGTATATAACTTCAATAAATATAGTACAATCTTTGATAAAATGAAGTATAATTTCAGAAAATCAAAAGAATAATTTTATATAGAAGACGTATAGTTTAGGAACACTTCAAGTATAAACTGCTAGAAGTTGCAGTACAATTTTGGATAATCCATTAATAGAACACTATCCATTAATAGAACACTTGAAGTATAAAACTTACATAATAGAGTACAATTTCAAAACCCTTCAAGTACAAAACTTTACAAACTGCAGTACAGTTTAGATTCTATAGAAGTATTACCTTAAACCATCACTGCTCTTCTTTACACTGCTGCTTAATTCATCCTTTCGGTTTACCAAGATGTCAACAACGTTCATCTTCAATGTCAAATGTAGTAAGACTATATTCATGACACCGTCATCATCAGTCAAATTCATGTACAATTTTTGATGTGGAGCTATGTATTGCAAACTGAAGTGTTCGGCGTTGATTTCACTCCATTTTCTTGCGAGATTAATGTATATGTCCATTAACTTGATTGAACACTCCTACTTCACTACTGGTTGACATTGTCAGAAAAATATAAGAAACTCAGAAGCAACTAAGAAGAAGAAGAAACCCGAAAATGATGAAAATAAAAAGAGAAGAAGACAATGCAACTATCGGGTTGGTGGTTTTTGGTTCTAACGTTATTCTCATTCCTGCTGTGGAGCTTGTTGCATTTTTTCTGTTCTTTCTGTTTTTAGTATGATAGGGTTTACTATTTGCTTGTCCGGATGAAGAAGAAGTGAGAAAAAATTAATAAAAAATATTATTTTTAAGGGTATTTTTGTCAAATTAAGTGAGTGGGAAGTGATCTCTAAACTTTTAACAGAACTAGGGAGTTTTTTCTAACAAAAATCAAGTGGGGACTGATCACAAAAGTGAAAAGTGTGTTTGGTACTTTTAAATAAGTGTCCCTTTCTTCAAACCTTGTGACTGGGCCCCACCGGCCACCACAAAGAACAAGCTGGTTGCCACAAAATATTAAAAAAAAGAAAAAAAAAATGAAAAGAAAAACCACATTTTCTTGTAACCTTGTCAATGGGCCCCACGATTAAATTCAGTAAAATACAAAAAATAGGATACAATTCAAGCAGCCCAAAGTACACACACACACACAGCATCAACTCAATAAAACGACACCATTTCAGACAAGAAAAAATAGAAAAAAAAAAATGAAAAAAGCATTCACGCGCTGGTCAGAAGAACACACGCGCATCAGCGTTTATATATAATAGTAACATATACTTTTATAAATATGTATATCATGCACACATATCCACATATATTTATATAAATATATATTATATATACATATGTACATACCTATATATACATATGCATACATCCCACCTTTATTGTGGGACCACCCTGCCCCCAGCCCCCTTTCCAGGCGGCCATGGCGGCCGCTGCGAGCTTGCATGTGGCCGCCTGGCTAGTGGCTAGTCAGGCTAGCCAGGGGGTTGGGAGTGGGGGAGAATTTTCATTTTATTTTCTTTTTTTATATATTTTTAATTTATTTATCTCTTTATTTATATATGTAAATTTAATTAAACTATTTTAATTCTTAATTATTTTTTATCAACATGGCAAAAAATTCTATTTAGGTGTCACCTAAGTAAAAATTCCTAATTTACAAATTCGGTGTGCCGCACCAAATTTTTCGATCAAAATTTTCAATTTCAGTGACAATCCAACTAAATATGTCAATTTTTTTTATTTATAGGACTAACGTTTTAATTGCATAATATATAGAACAAAAAAAATGGGGTAAATATTTATGCATACATGTTTAATATGATAAATAAGCAAATAATTTTTTTAAAATATAATATTTTTTATATGATTTCTTAATGATGTGGAAGTTATAGTTACAATTTTCATGACATTTGAGATTTTTAAATGTTAAGTGTTTTTTATTATAGTAAATATATAAACATCTTTATACTTTGAATATGAAAATAACTTACATCATGTTATTATTTGATAATTAATTCAGTACGTAGCTTGTAACATGCAATTTTTATGGATTAAAATATCTCTTAATTTCTATATAACTCTAATAAGTAAAATCTATTTTTATTTATTTATATATATGTAGTTTTGATTTATTTTTAAAATTATAAAATAAATATATTACGTACATGAATAAAATAATTAGTAAATGTTCAATATTTAATTCAGGATAAAATATCACTCTATCATATATAAGTTTTTTTTAATAAATATATGAATATGTAAAAATAATTAAATGGATACTTACTTCCAGTCAAACTTTTTTTTTATCTAGCATCATTAATCCATGTAAAAATATTTTTATGAACTAGTATAAGCAAAAATATTAAAATATAGTAGGCGATATAATTATGAAAATATTTAACTAAATATACTGAAAAATATAAAAATTGATAACATTTGCTATTTAAGCAATCATTTATCAAGCTTTTGAAAATCTATATATATGTCCCATATAAAAGAACTTATTTCAAATAATTAAAAATGAGTTCTCTACTATATTGCTAAAAAATTAAAATAATTTAAATTAATAATATAAAAATAAAGTTCAGAGTTTAAAGTTGTTGCAGGAAGTAACTTTTTATATTTGAAATATTCTTCAAATTAAATTATTGTTATATTCTATATATATAGTTTCATCTAAAATTATTTTACATTATTTTACATATCTAAAAAATATTATTGTAAAAATAATTAAATTTTAAAGATTATGATAAATTGAGCTCTTACATACTAGTTAATTTATAATTATTCATTTCTCAAACTTCTAGCTCTTTAATAAAAATTATGAAATATTATTGATTATGATAATTTTAATAAGTTGGACTCCCGGGTCTCGACTTGCAGGGAACTTAGTGACAGATCGACCAGGGAGATGCAATTTGCAAATGTGGGTTGTATTCTACAGCCACGGAACAAACGTCAAGCTAACCAAAATGGTCTTCGCCTAAGACCCCTCGATACTTAAATTAGTATATTGACCTGAAAGTAATTGGACAGGGTAACGACTCAAAGATTATGAAAGCTTACCGCTGTTTCTGAAAGATGAGGTATTTATAGTATTTACTTAGGAGTAAGAAGATGGATCTCTCCCTTATATATCTTGAATATTGTCTCCATGAATAGGAGTATTTTAGGTCTTTTCGACCTAAGCTGGAACTTTACACATGGCTAATTGGCTGGAGAGCGGATCCATATCGCCATTAATATGAAGGTGATGCGCCGTCAAGTCATTAAATGCGGACATGCTAGTGGTTGATGCACATTTAATGAAGACGCCATAGGTAGTAGAGACTGTCATTAATGCTCTTCTACATACACATCGACCTCAAGGTCGGAGAGTTCGATCCCTATGGTCGAGATGGGGGTTCTTGTGTCTGCTAGACGTTCTATTGGGCATGTTATTGGGCTTTGGACCTCATAAGCTGAGTAGGTTATAAATCCATTAGGCATTATGTATGTTGGGCCTACCTATATCAATTATTAAATATATTTTGAATTTTGAACGAAAGAAAATTAAAAATAAGATACAATCATATCAATTAGAGATAATAATCAACAATAAACAATTTTTTTTTCATTGAATTAAAATACTAAAAATTCTAAGAATTTGCCACTTGGTCAAAATTACACAATTAGAATCAAAATTGCATAATTATATGTTCCACACCGTTTTGCTATATATAATAGTACTAGCATGTGTTCGGTGCGATGCACTGAAAATAATTATATGATTGAAATAATTTATTTTAAATAATATTTATTTTACTTCATGTGGTTAAAATATGAATAGTAATTATTTTTAGCATTTAATGAAAGAAAATTCATTGCTAATTAAATAAAATAATATGAATCTTTCAATTAAAAATATTATGTTTAAAAATAATTTATACTTAAATAAGTTGTAGAATATCAAGAATTGCTCACTTTAAGTTTATAAATTATACAAAAATTTATAAAATGATAAAATTTTGAAAAAATAAATAAAAGAATTAAGAAAATAAAAATAGGCAAAATATTTTACTAAATACCCTTTTTAAATTAGATATATATATTTATTTATACATACATATTTTGATATGATAAATAAGCAAATAATTGCTTTTATAATCTAAAGCTTTTTTTTTGTATGATTTGTTAATAATGTGGAAATTATAGTTATAATTTTCATGACATTTTGAGAATTTTAAATGTTAAATATTTTTTATTACAGTAAATATATAATCTCCTTATACTTTGTTTATGAAAATAGCTTACATTAGGTTATTAATTATTTGATAACTAATTCAATAAGTAGTTTGTATATAACTAGAAATGGATAAATGGAGTGCTAATAAATTTAATCAATATTTTTCATAAAAAAAAATATATAGTATTTCTTCATTCATTTAATAAGAAAATTAAAAAAATTTCAACAACTTAATTAAATTCTAATATTTTATATTTTCATAATATCACATTATCCGAAGTATATTATTTAAATATGAAGTATATATACTTTTTTTATGTAGATAAATCCAGAGAGCTGCAACTAAAATAATAGTAAAATAAAATTTCAATGTCAAATATAATTCTTATATGAACATAGAAAAACATTAAAATAGTATTGAAAATAAATATATAAAATATAATTAATTAAAATAAAAAATTACTGCACGCTGATACTTTAAGTAATATAAAAATTACAATCCTAAGTTGGTCATAAGAACTTTAAGTTTAAATAAATATTGCGGAAATAATAAAGTAATAACATTGATAAAATATTTAAATATATTAGAAAAATATCTAATTAATTTAGATTAAAACAAAACAAAAATAATATAAGATGTGTTTCAATAAAACATTAAAATTTTTATACGAAATGAACTTTAAAATAATTAAAAAGAAAAAGAGAAACATTTAATATAACTGAGGAAAGAAGTCCTACAATTAAAAATATAGAATTGTACTATGAATAATGTAGAAATAACAAGTAAGAAGAATAATTGTAGAATAAAAAAATTTATTCATAAAACAAATGAAATATGTATCTATTAATCTTATAATAAATTAAATTTATAAGATATAATTTATAATACGAGTTATAAAATATTTTTTTAAATTATAAACTTATTTAGTGAAATAACAATATGATTATAGATGTTTTGAATTATCATATGAGATAGAAATCTATATTGCAATTGTAGATAAGCACAATATGATATTTTAGTTATAATAGATAAGTTTATCGTATTAAAATGATATATAAAGGTGAATAGACCAGGGGTGTTCATTCGCTTAAAACAGACCGAGCCGAACGGTTCGGTCGGTTAACCGAAAAAATTGGTTTTTTAAAAACCAAAACCGAAAAAATCGGTTCGGTTTCGGTTTTTAACTGAAACCGAACCGCTATTTTTTTTTTATTTTTTTCGGTTTTTGCGGTTTTTTTTTTCATTTTTTTCGGTTTTTCGGTTTTTTTTTTTTTTTTTTTCGGTTTTTTTGGTTTCAATTTTAGCCAAATCCGAATTTAAAAAAAATTATATTATTTTTTTACCAAGAAAGTGTTATAAAAGTTTGTTTGATAAAAGTAAGTCAGTTAATTAAAAATTTGAATTGGGTAACTTATTCTTTTAATACTAAAAAAATTATATGATAAAAGTATATTGATTTAGATTACTGTTTTTTGTGTATTGAAAATATTTGTTGTGATTAAATTATAATTTATCTATTCTAAATAAATATATTTAAAATATTATAAATTTAAGAAGATAAATAAATATTTTAATTATTTTATATTATAAAAATTTTAGTTCATTGAGTATGCTAAAATTGCTAACTTATAATCACCAAGGCAAATGTATGCGATTTTTATATATTCAAACATTAACTACTAAGATCGAATAGCGAATTAAATTTTAAACTAAATCTACTATAGTTAAATAGTTAATTGATTTAATGACATCATAATATAGATTGCAAACTTGTAAATTTTGTGAAAAATAGAATTATAATCTTATTAAATCATCATTTCTAAAAGATAATTATGAAATATTGATAAAAAAAAAATTATGTTGAATTATCCAATTTATACCTCAAACTATATTGTAAATTTATGTTGTTAAAATAATTAAAAGGACAAATTATGTAAATGAATAAAAATAACTTTTATTTTATATACAAAATGGCCTTTGTTTTTATAATAATATAGGTAAAATCTTTATTGATTAACAGATGCAATATACTATTAGTAGTACCATAGGAATAGTTGAATAATATTCAATCCCTTATCCCTTAGTTTGCAATTTAAATTGAAACTTTAATTTTGCTCATCAACATACCCTATAATATATATATAAGTTTAATTAATTAATTAATTAATTTTTTTTTAATTTAACATTTTTTGCTGTTTAAATCATAATCATTTATTTTTTTTATATATAACATATATTAGTTCATATAATAAAAAAATTATGTGATTGTACCATTTGAGTTTAGAAAAAAATATCATTTTTTTTTTCTCTTTGTATCATAACTATTCATATTTCTATATGTCATATATTAATATCTATATTATTTACAAAACATAAGGTTTTTAATAATTCTTTTGATATATTATTTAATTCTTTTTCTGTCAATTATTTCACCTTATCACAAAAAAAAATTATTTATCCCAAAAATTTTAATAAAAAATGCGAAATAAAAAACCGAAAACCGAACCGAACCGAACCGATTTTTTCGGTTTTTCGGTTCGGTTCTGGTTAACCGAATAAAAAAAACCGAAAATCGAAATTTTTTGAAATGAAAAATCAAAACCGAACCGAAGCCTATTCGGTTCGGTTCGGTTTTTTCGATTTTCGGTCGGTTCGGTCGGTTTTGGGTTTTTTTGAACACCCCTAGAATAGACAACCAAAGAAAAGCTTTCAATTGAATTAAAAAATTCATAATTCTAAAAATTTGACATTTGACCAAAATTGCACAATTAGAATTAAAATTGTACAATTATGGGTCTTGCACCATTATGCTATATATAATAGTACTAGCATGTGCCTGGTACGATGCACCAAAAATAATTTTAATATTGAAATAGTTTATTTTATAATAATATTTATTTTACTTCATGTGATTAAAAATGAACTGTAACTATATTTGGTATTTAAAGAAATAAAATCTATTACTAATTAGATAAAATAATGTGAATATTTCAATTTGAAGATATTATGTTTGAAGATAATTTGTACTTAAATAAAAAGGTATGCTTAAAATTATTTCTAAGAATATATGAGTGGAAGAAGGTAAAAATATGAGGCATATCTTAATTCTACTAAAAGAAGTACTTTATATGCTTTGATCAATTCTTATCAATTGGACTGATGTGTTTAGCATAGTTTAAAAATCATACAATGGTCTATTTTGAGCTAAATTTTATTTGTATTGTATATTATACATAAATCATAATGTTATAATTGTCATCCTACCTGAAAGTGAATCTTATTACATAAAAAAAAAAAAGATGAACATAGACATTCAATTAATAATAAACAAAATTATTATTATAATTGAGTAAATTGTCTATTCTAGAAAGCACATAAATGATATATGTCGAAAGATAATATCTTTAAGTAATAAAATAAAAAAAAGAACAAACCTTGTAATTCCAATGCAAATCAATTGTAAATATTCAATATTTTTCTTGATTCTATTATCGTCTCAGTATTGCCTTTATTCTGCACATAAATTACACAAATACTCAAAGTCAGTCAATTTCATATAATGAATAAAACATGAAATTATACAATTAAAACCGCAACAACGAAATCAATGGAAGAATAAGACTAAATGTGAATATCCTTTTCTTTACTGATACGAAAAAAGTCGCATGGAGATACTTGATGATTCTCTTTTTCAAGATGTGAATTTGGAATATAGGCTTCATTCTTTAATTAAATTTGGTTTAGGTATATAAAGTAGAAGTATTTTAATATACCTAACATCTTTGATATTATCTCATCAATATATAATATCAAATCATATATCAGATAAAGACTATGAAATATTATCCAATATATTTTGAATTTTAAATTAAAAAAATTAAAGATAAGATACAATCATATCGGTTAGAGATATAATCAACAACTAATAAATTCTTTTAATTAAATTAAAATACTTAAAATTCTAAGAATTTGACACTTGGCCAAAATTGCACAATGAGATAAGTACAAATTATGCTATATATAATAGTATAAATAGATATATAGATATATGTATCTTTCCTACCTACATGGAAATTATTAAAATTTTCAGTTAACACACAAATTTAAACAAGAAAAATTATGAGATAAAATAGTATTTTATACTTAGTTACTATTAAAGCAATATTTTATTTAATAAATTATTTTATTCTTCTTATAAGAATTGTTAAAATTAATATTTTTTCAAAAAAGAAAAAGGCTTAAAAGATCTGCAAAAATAATAACTTACTTACCCAAAAATAAATCAAACCAGTGGGATGTATACTAGGAGTGTAAGACTATCTTCTCTCAAGAATTTCACTAAAATAGCTTCACAATAGTTCACCAAGTATAAAGTTCATTCATAGCGTTTTATATTTAGTATAATATTAAATTAATACTTTTTCTAAGTATATTGAAAAGATTAGTAAAATAAAAAAATTATATCATCTATTTCTATTGTTTGATTTGGGAGGCAAAATAACACAAAATATAATAGGAAGACAAAATTAAACTCACCATAATATTTAATTTACACAACAATATTTTTCAAAAAAATAGAATAAAAATATAAATAAATAAATAATTAAATAACATCGTCTTTATATTTATTCGCACGAAATATCAAATTCGAATCTCAACGGTCTCCACATGGATCGGTTAAAAGAAAAAACAAAGAAAACTACAATTTATAATCTCTAAGAAATAATATTTTATTAGCGTGTTCCACAAGTTTATTCTATGAATAAGATATATTTTTATTCAGATTTCTCAGTTACTCCTACTGACATAGCACACCTACTCATTAAGTGGTTGAATTTTTTCATCTTCTTCTACATTTTATTGTGGGTTCTCTGTATTTGCAGTTAAATCGTTGAATTTGAGTATTATATTTGGTGGGATTGGCTTCTGGAGAAAACAATGGCGGCTGGAACACCCCGGAAAATATCAGCGGCCTCTGCGAGGGCCTATACCCGAAAACCAAATCTAAAGACGACTTCGAAATTCTCAGGTGGGCTTTACTTAATGTTTTCGTTTTCTTCTTATCAACTTATAGCGTTCGATTTTCTTGTTAGAATAAAGAGTCTGGTTTTGTCTTCTAAATGAATATATGTTGTTAGAAGAGACAATAATGATGTATTGCAAAATGGGATTGGATTAGAGTACATTTTACCGATACATATATGATCTATTATTACAATAAAATAAATAAAATGAGATTAGATATTGAATTGATGGGTCAAACCGTCAAAGCCGTGATCTTGGTTTGGAAAACCAGTTATTTGGACTAGTGGTTTGCGATGAAATCTATGAAAGCTGGTATAAGGGTTAGAATCAGATTTGTTTGGTAGAATGTGTCATATACCTGAACCGTGTGTTGGTCTTTTGGGCTTTATATGTGGTGCGGCATAATTATGGGGGGCCATATTTGGAATCTGGCGTATAGTTTGATGGTGAGGCTACATCTTTTGTATTCTCCGGATCTCCTTTAGTGTGAAGGATTACTTTTAAATCTTTAAACTTATACTGATGAGTGATTCCAATATCTGTTGGGCGATTGTAGTATGATTTCAGGTGCAAAATATGCTTATTTGAAGGAAAAAGTTGGAATCTTTGAGATTTGGAGTGCTGATAAAACCTTTGTTTGCATTTGCATTGTGGCCGATGCAAAATTTATTGAAATGAGAGTACTGTAAATTGACAGCAGCTAGTTTTATGGGCTTGATATTGGAGGAACCCACCTATGTAGTCTGATTTAAAAGTTATCCCCACTCAATTTGGACCTGTTTTCTTGTTTTTGTCAAACTTCTTAAACTAAAATGTTTCAGGGATGTTCAAGAAAATACTGTTGGTTGGCTTTGTGGGGCTTTTAGCTTGGGCTTATCAAGCAGCAAGGCCTCCTCCTCCAAAGTCGTGTGGCTCCACTGATGGGCCTTCAGTTACAGCCCCGAGGATACAGCTTAAGGATGGGAGGTACTTGGCATACCAAGAATATGGTGTTCCAAAGGATATTGCAAAGTACAAAATAGTATTTGTCCATGGGTTTGATTCTTGCAGGCATGATGTTTCTGCAATAACTGGATACCTCTCCCCGGTAATGGTGCTTCCCTTATGTTGTTTAATAGCTTTCCGTGGATCATCAGTGTTATGTTTGATATATAGCACCCTGTGGACTGACTTCTTTGTTCATGTTTAAATTTTTTTACAGGATATGATTGAAAGTAAAGGAATCTACATTGTTTCATTTGACAGACCTGGTTATGGAGAGAGTGATCCTCACCCTACCCGTACAGTTAAGAGCTTGGCCTATGACATTGAGGAGCTCGCTGATCAGTTGGGATTAGGATCCAAATTTTATGTTGTTGGGTTTTCCATGGGTGGACAGGTTGTCTGGAGCTGTCTCAAGTATATTCCTCACAGGTTGTTTCATTTACATTACCTGTAGAGATTGTATAGTCCATTTTGCCCTTTAACAGCAATACCATTTTGTGTCTCCCAATATTTCTGTACCATTACTGTTTGTTACTATGTTGTTCTTTTTAACCATAAAACAACAATTTTCATGCGTCCTAAGTAATGTTGATTATAATGATGAGCAGATTGGCAGGGAGCAGCTCTGATAGCACCAGTCGTGAATTATTGGTGGCCTGGTATTCCTTCAAACATGTCTGAACAAGCATATAAGCTACAGCCTGCCCAGGACCAGTGGGCTCTTCGTGTTGCTCACTATATGCCATGGCTTACCTACTGGTGGAACACCCAAAAATTATTCCCTGCTTCAAGTGTTATTGCTCACAACCCAACAGTTTTTTCCAATCAAGACAAAGAACTACTACCAAAGATGATTTCTATAAGGAAGGAATATCAGGTAATGCATTTTTACATTCCTTTAATAGCAAAACTTACATATGATTGTTGGTTCACAAAATGGTAAAAATACATGGCAGGCTAAGTATCTTGCTTTGAGTAAAACCTGTATTTATGCCACAATAGCTATGAACTTCTACAGTACAATCATTGAAGTTACTAACTTGCTGCCCGACTTACTTGTCCTTTTGTATTAGAAGTTGTTGAAAACCATTTTATAATACTTAAATTGTATTACATGGTATATTTTTACTCATGGAGGTATTACGAGGGAAAAGAAAATCTAAAAGTACATTACTTTTCCAAGAAAAATAATTTCATACTCTGATCATATCCTTCATGGCTTAGGATTACATAGAGATGCCTATCACTTTTTATTTTACTATGACTGATTGAAATAAAGAATGTAAATAAACAGTTTAAATGATAAAAGGGAATCATAGGCACTTTAATGAGAAAAGGTCATTAAGCAATTAAGTCTGGGTAGCTGCATATAATTATCTTACTATGAAGATTTAATTTTACTGCTATGATTACTAAGCTGATCCAAAAATGATTACTGAGGTTTCTCAAGGTTAATTCGTATTTACTGATAATTTTATAATTTTAATATCTAGTAAAAGCTGAATTTGGTCAAAATAGAAAAAAATTTATCTGCATAAAGCGTGAGTAGCCAATTCTGTTTGATTGGAAAATGTATAGCAGGTAGTAGAATAATCTTCGCTGTGCATCTTTTTTGGGTTAATTACTTGATCACTTCTTCGGTAATTCTGTTAGACTCTGGATGAGTTGATTAATCTTCGAATGCAATTGGACCCACTCTATGGTAAAAGAAGATGATTATTTGTAGAATTAAATATGTAACCTTGGGCACAAAGCTTCAAATTAATGAGACATTAGCATAGGTGATAATAGATGAATGGTATGTTTACTTTAAATTTTGACACAAATTAATTGATATTATAAAAGAAGATGAATATTTGTAGAATTAAATATGTAACCTTGGGCAAAAGCTTCAAATTAATGAGACATTAGCATAGGTGATAATAGATGAATGGTATGTTTACTTTAAATTTTGACACAAATTAATTGATATTATCATATTAAGATGCTAATACCTATGGTTTTTCAACTCCATAGTTTGACAACCATAATAAGATGTGAAATGATGAGATTAACTCCACTCAGAATAAAGCCTCATTCCGTATTGACGAGAGGAGTATAAGATGAGGTTACAATGGATTTCTACTGCACTTTATCAAGGCTGTCTCTGCAGAACCTGAGATGTCAAATAGTTTGTTGGAGCTTTTGTGTTCCTTTTTTTCAACTGCGCTCTATCACGGCTTAGAACTGCACTCTATCACCTTAGAACCTAAGCTGTCAAATAGGTTGTTGCAACTTTGGTTTTCTTCTCATGATTTAACTTTAAGTCATGCATGTTGGTTCTTTAGCTTACTGGTGAAGCTGTATTCTGTCTTGGTATTCCATGTTGGCATGGACCGTCCTCACTCCTCCCGGACTATTTAGCTGATGCTACGCAAATTTGAATAGGAGAAAGAGGGAGGGAGGGAGGGAGGGGGGGGGGAGGGGTTAAATATTTTTTTTTTCCCCCACGCATTTTTCTACATTCTTCTTTAGAATACATAAACAATGCATGGAAGGACTTACCACTTAGTCATTGCTGTTTCGAGTTATAAGAATAGCGTCAAGCAGATCAGAAGGCTTTTATCTTGTCAAATTTGCTGTTAGCTTAACACACGTTCGTCATGCCCATAATTTTATGTCTCACCGACATCATCATGATGAAATTCTGGTTCAGAAGGATAATTGTCACTCTTAGTTTTCCGATATTAGAATATAACAGTTAGCTTATGATCAGATTGAACATATGCATGAGCTTTGTAATTCTTGTGCTTCTCCACCTCTGTTTTCCACTCCATATCCTTTCGAATCTTTGGGTGAGAGCTCAATAGCTGAGAGTAATTAAAATTTTGCTTTTATGACATGACACAGGAAATTGTAAGACAACAAGGCGAGTTTGAGTCCCTTCATCGTGATATGATGATTGGCTTCGGGACCTGGGATTTTGATCCCACCAATCTGAAGAATCCATTTTCAGACAGTAAAGGCTCTGTCCACTTGTGGCAGGGAGACGACGATCTTCTTGTCCCTGTTGCCCTGCAGCGTTACATTGTACATAAGCTGCCGTGGATTCAATATCACGAGATACCAGGTGCCGGTCATATGTTTCTATCTGCTGAGGGAAAGGGAGACGAAATTATACAGTCACTTACAGCTTGAAAGAAGCGGAAGGCCTTGCATTCCCTAGGTTTCTTATATCAGGTTTATGCATCTACATTTGTTTCGACTCTTATTCGGGTTATTTGGGGTTTGCTCTCTCGAATTTTTACAACATTTTTTGTATGGAACCTGTATTTTTTCTTATCAAGTTCGAGAAGTAGCAATTCTGGGCATGCTAATAAGTTGCAACTTGCAATAAAGTGACTTTTTTAGCGTTAATTAGTCGATGTTACTCTTGTGTTCTTGGATGGATCTATACTTTAATGGCTCTTTTTTTTATTTTTAAATAATAATAATAATAATAATAAGATTCTTGTAGTCCTTTCTTTTTGGGCAACAAGTACATCTCATTTTGTTCTAGGCACACATCACGTTAAGAAATTTACAAGCGATCAAGTCCAGTTCAAGTTGATGTTTGTCAGATTGGAACTTTTGGAGACAGCCTGGGACACGGAACTATTTGGCTCTCTAGATTTTAACGCATAACTTTTAAGCTCTGTAGACGGCATGCGGGAAATTCCAAATAAGAAGAAACTTTGGATTGTTATATTGCAAAGTTATGAAATTTCGTGTTCTAATATCTGGGAGCTGAATATTGAAAGATTAAAATAATGTACTAATATAACTGAAAAATTTATAAAAGTGTGAAAAAAGAGATGAAACAGGCACACTAAACACGAATTCAGAATGGAAACTGAAACAAAAATCCAAGAAAAATTCCCATTCCTTTAGTTCGGCTTCTTAGGCAAGAATCTCCTCCTCATCCTGGAAATCTGCTCAAGACTCAATCCAAAAGCCTTCTCCAGAAGTTCATCGTTAATCCCAGAACCAAAGATAACATTTGGGATTTTCTGGGTTCCAGGGTTTTGGCTGTTAAAACATCCAAAAACTGTGGCAGGAGATTTCCCAACATTCATCTGGAAATGCACCAGGCCCCTAGGGAAAACCATCACATCTCCTTGCTCAATAACCCTGGCAAAAACCCGATTTGTTGAATCCACGAAACCAGAGTAAACTTTCCCTTGCAAAACATAGACGGTTTCTGTGGCTCTGGGATGGAAATGCGGCGGGTTGATCCCGCCAGGCCTCAGGTCAGCGCGCACAAACGACATGCCCATCGTGTTGAGCCCTGGAAATGTGGTTGGATTCACTGATACGGCCGACAGGCCTGTATCAGAGAAATTTCCAGGTGATTTTATACCTGAGAAAACGAAATCATCCGGGGTGACCAACTTAGGATTCTTGCATGGAACTAGGATTGACTTTGATGTTCTTGCGGCAGAGGAATTGGAGTTTATGTTAGGGATGCAAAAATCTTGAACAGGGTCTGCGTCTGAAGCCGATGTCTGCGGAGCATAGAGGCAGAACGAAAGTAACAACAGAACAAGTTTTGTATACATTTTTCTCCTCAGAACTTTCATCTGCGTTGAATGGTTTTATAGAGGTATTCTGACAGAAAAAGCAAAAAAGGAAGCACGTATATGTATAGGCTTAGGTGATATTACCCAACTTACGGATGTATTCATGAACTATTAAGTCATACAATATTTCACTTTCTAATATTATTATAATTTTATTTAATAATTCATAATTTATTTATATTTTAATTGATATATTTTTATTGTTAGATCTAATTGAATACTTATCAAGATCAAGATTAGAGTTTCAACATCAAAATTCAAATTCAAATTCAAATTCGAGCTTATTCAACAACTAATTCATCTTGGATGGAACTTTACGAGACTCGTACATATATTTTTATCTAACCAATCACAACATCTAAATGGCCAGTTCATAAGAAATGATAAAGATCTCTATGCAATTGGAATTTATTTTCATATACTTCTTAGTATCACTATATATATATACATATTTATTTATTTAATAGTGGTGGGGATGAGGACATTGATCTCACTTTAGGTGAGCGCATGAGACACACTTTATGGAATTGAGGATGTGATTGTGAGAAAGCGGGCCAGGGGGGCTATTATAGCTAATAATTATTTTTCGTCACTTTATTTGGTGCATTGGCGCATAATGCGTTTCGAAATTATGATTTCGAATATTGTTTTTATTCTTCTCTAAGGTAAATAATTGCAATGGAACGATTTGACGTAATTGTTAATGCAAGAAATTTGAGGTGTATCAATCAATTAGTTTTAAGAGATTTAAAGGAAATCTAGTGAAAAGTAAAGGGAATAATTTATTTATTTATTTTTATTTTTTAAGGAAAGATTAAATTGACTTTAAAGAATTTTACATGGCTCAATTAGCTATTTATGTGCGAAGTCGATCCTTTCTTTGCTGATATTATGTTCGACTGCATCATGCTATTCATTGAATGCAATTTATCCCCAGAGTGATTGTTTCAAATCAACTATCAGTGTGCAACTTCAAAATTTCCTAGCCCTTTTTTAGACTAGCGGATCCTGTCATCATTGATCACCTTCAAACTAATGGTCTGTACTTCAATGACAATTATGACCTCATCCATAGAAGACTTTTGTCATGAAAACTATGTAGTATTTATTCGACCCTTTGGAGTTGATCCTCCACTTTCCTAACAAATGAGTCCCCACATTTAGTCCTTCATAGGCTCAACATTAGCCATCCTCTTTGTATTTAGTGTTGCTAAATAGCTAAACAACCATTTCATCCGCATTTAATTATATCATGTGGCCACCCAACTTGGGCGGCACTCAAACCATTAGATAGTCAATAAAATGACCTAATATGCCCCTATGACCTAAGTAGAGACTGTTCAATTTTTTAGGGATATCCGTTTTTGTGACCTTATATTTTATAAGCTAATTTCCATCCACTATAAATATCTTGTTTCTTTAATGTTATTTGTACACATTTCTGTTAGTTCGAATTATTCACGATTTAAATACTTTACCCACTTATTCTTTTTCTCGATCTAACTTAAATATTGGATGATTTTAGTTGAAACTCATTTCGATAAATTTAACACATGCTCTCTTTAATTGTAGATTCAACTTCCCATCTACCAGCTTGATCAGGCAGTTAGTTGATTTGCTTTGGTCCCCTCCTAAACACGCAGTCTTCCCTAGATTTACAATCCCAAACACTGCATCATTCGGAAAAATTAAAAAAAAAAAAAAAAGTTTTATAGAAAGTAATTTGCAAACTTGAATATTTTCACCCGCCAAAGCTTCGAGAATACTGACAAAGACAGATCGCAGGCTTTCATCATTCTGACAACGAAAATTGAAATACTTGATGATATGCATCCCTTATTTTCCCCTTCAGAAAACTATATGAAAACAGCTAACATCCACATTATAAGGTATATACAGCCAACTTTAAAGTTGAAATTTCTTTGGTGTTTTAAAGACTGACTGTTCTGGCGGTTGTTCCGTATGTATGGTACGCATGGTATAGAGATAAAAGCCTATTTGCAAAAGCTTTAAAGAAAACACCTTTTTTGTTTTTGACTTTAAAAGAGCACTGAAAATATGTTTTTAATTTTTGTTTTTATTTATTTATAGCTTAAAAATTCCAAATAGATGGCCAGAAATGGAAAGTACCAGCCCAAGGTCCCGTTTGGTTTCATTTTTATAGTCCCTTTTTTCATTTATAACGATTCCAAAAATGAAACACATTCCTTTTTACATCTTTTAACCCAACATTATTTTCATTTTCAAAACACATTTTCTAATATCCTATATATCTTCTCTTTATATTCTATTATTTCTATCTCTCTCCACCTACAAGCTATTAAAACCAACATATCATTACTTTTCCACCAATTCATCCAAATACAAACTCATTTCCACTAAATAACTTTTCAAATTTTAGAAATAATAAAAATGAAAATAGAAATTGAAAATGAAAATGAAACCAAATGAAGTTTTCCAACTTTTAGTTATTTATTTATTTACTTTGTGAACATTTCTAAATGGGCATAGCTAATTAATTATCTTCTTGATAATTTTTGAAAAATGTTATTTTAGCCATAAATTACAGACATCATCCGGGGACACTTACATTCAACTTGTCAAGTGATTTTTTATCCAAAATTTCACATATAAAATATAAGATTAGAATAATTTAAATCTAACAGACTGATAGCATATACACATATATAAATAAAATATATTATTCAGCATATGCAAGCAACCCCATGCAGTGCGTCACCATTACCTCACCACCATCGCCAAATCCCCAAGTTTTCTCAACTCCATTATGTTGTGCTATCCAATGGGAATGATGGGGCAGAAGTGGCTGCTATGTGGTGGCATTTTCATGGCTGGGGTGGAATGCATTTTCTATTTGAGTACACATACACACTATATATCCAGTGCAAAAGTTGTGCAGTCATTTTCCACAATGCTATGAATATTTCCTTTTGTATTAGTTACATATTAGTTGCAAGTTTGTTGTTTTCTTTTAGAACTTGAGGATCTTCTCTCATGCTTTGAGCTTTCTAAGCACCTAGACTAACTTGATCATCTCTGGTATGAAATTGGAAAATGACATTCTTTTTTATAGGGGATTGCGTTGAATTGAAGTTGGGTTCAGCTGTGGGTTATTTCATATTTGTAGGAATGATATGAGCTTGAAAAATATCTTCCAATTAAATGATGGAGCAGAAATGAACTTGGATCTATGCTTAAATTCTCTTATCCTGAAAATTAAAATCGAATTAAGATTCTATGATGTTTTCGGTTAGAGAAAACTCGTGGTGCTTGGAAAATAAGAAATTAGAAGTTGAAGTGATCATTCATATGATGAAGAAAATAAAAATGTGATTTGTATATTAGTAAATGTTGAAATGTGAAATATTTATGAGTATTTATAAATCAACATGTAAATATAATAGAAGTGACCTAATTTAGACTATCTAAACACAATTGATTCAATATTACTGATTAGGTCGGATCGAATCAACGAGATAGAATAAAAAGAAATGTCTCTGAAAAACTATTATTAAAACATTCACATGATATATTATCAATACATTTAAAATTAGCAACGTTTGTGATAGTAGGACTCAAAGCGTTTGAGTTTAATATTTTAATTTAAAAGTTCATATTCTTTAGAGTTTTATCAATGACTTTAAAAATATAACATAAGATTTTTTCAGTACACTATAAACTTACATGATACACCCTCTATATTATTTAAAAGCTTATAAAGTGTAAGATAACTTTCTATGAACTTAATATACTTTTAAAATTAGATATTACAATTTTATAAATATTTTATAAGTTTCATATTCTTACTTTTTAAATATTTCAAGTATTTTTGCAAAGAAAATATAGTTTAATATTTTTTGAAGTATTTGTAAAGTGTTAGATATATATTTTTAAAAAAAAATGAACTTATATACTTCTAAAATGAGCTGTTACAATTTCCTAAATATTTGATAAATTTCATAATCTTACTTTTTAAGTTTTTCACGAATTATTAAATAAAGTTTAACATTTCTCAGAAGGAGTTATAAAATATAAAAACTAAACTTATCCAAAATCATTTTTACGGACAACGACGACAATTACAGGCCTTTCGATCTCACTCCTCAGCAGAAACCCCAACCAGTCGCCCAGCCCGGCCCGGCCAAATCCCACACGTGAGCTCCTTCAATTGGGAGATGCAACAAGACACGTGTAAAACCAGGGGAATTCTGGGAACTGTTTCAGGAGCTACGCCTAAGACACTTGTCCGAAACGTGTCCAGCAGCCATGCAAGAAATTATGTGCCTCAAAAAATACAAAAAGCCCTCTCCTCTCTCATTCTCTCCATCTCACAGTATGGGCCGTAGTTGATTTTTTGGGCCTTTTCCCACTTTATTCACGTCTGCTGGGCCCGCAACCTTCACCCCCCAACAGCAATATCACTATTCTATTCTGTTTACCGCTGCAAGAAAACCACCCTCGACAAGCTACTCTTGAAACGGGACATGTTATCCGTTTTCTCTTTCTGCATATACATACACATGTATATATCTCCTTTATGCATATGCATGCTGTGCTGAAGGGCTGGAGAGTTGGATATAGCAGCAGTGCTTTGTACTTTTTTTCATTTTCTTTTGCAAGAGATTTTTTTTCTTTCTTTTTTTTTATGAGCTGGTCTGGAGCTTGGTTTTGAGGAATTTGGTAACTTGTTCGAATTTAATTAAGGAAAAAGGTAATCTTTATTTCAATTGTGTATTAATCATGATCCGTGTATGTAGTTGCTTTTATCTATGTAATGCTTTATTGATTTGCTTGATTTTTGTCTATACTTCCTACAAGTTAGTTGGATTAATTTTTAGTTTATTGATTTCGTGATTCTACCACTTCTACTTTTGTTTTATTTATCTATTTATTAATTTGCATTCTTAGTCTATTAGTGGATCAATGCTTCGTGATAACGATCAAAAGTGTGGATAAGCAATGAGGATAGGGTGATCCATGGTTTGATTTCTAAGCATTTTCAGCCATTTCTTGCAAGCAGCAGGGTTTCTTCCTTCAAGCTAGTTGGCGTGGGTCTATATTCATAGAATGATCGCCAGTAAAATTTAGTCAGGAGATGACAAATTTTGAATCGGGAATTGCCAAACAAAGTCCCGGGGGGGGGGGGAGGGGGGGAAGGGATTGCAGATTAAGTATTCTTAGAGACATTCAATGTTCTGATTTTGGAATTATCTGAGGACTGGGATCAGGTGAAAATTGTGCCATCAATCTGATGATTGTGGGAAAGTACTGTCTCCATCATTCATAATGCTACTTTGCTAGGATAAAATTGATGGAGTCTATTGCATTTATGAGTCACTCAGATGTTAACTTGAGAAAGAAACCTTACAAACTATATTAACCATGTATCTTCTAGTTAGACCTACTTCGACGTGACGACAGAATGACTTAGTTTGGTAATAGAATGTTTTATGCATTGTGTGAATTAACATGTGGTGCATGTTTAATGTCTCCTTCGAAAAGATTTTGGTGGTGTGAATAATCATTTAATATATGTTTGGATAAAGTACCTGAAATGGGGTCATTACTTGCTGAATTTAGTAGATTGTTATGTTGCCGAGAGGCATTGTATAAGCTAATGATAGATACAATCTGAAAGTTTTGATGGGGATGAACACAAGAAAATTGTATGTTAGGATTTGATGGCTTTACTGAGAGGCTTTTAATTCCACGCCTAGAATATAAGCACTCGTGCACTTACTAAAAATCTTTTGAAATTAAGAAAACCGTCGAGTACTGATGACCCCTTACTATGGCTTTTAGAATGTTCACGTGTTTTAATCACTATGAAATCATTTATATTCTTCATTTTGATATTGCTTACTGTGGTGCTTTTCACTGTCTGCATGAATTTGTGGTGTCAGCTTGTGCTCAATGAAACTGAAGAGGAGGTGAGGAACTTACCTCATCAGATTGCGTGCTGAGCAGTATTCTTTTACATGTTCCATCTAGGCTCTTCTCTCTCTCTCTCTCGGGAATTCCGAGGGGGTTTATGGTTTTTGAATGGGGGACCATTACTTAGATGGTGGAGCTATTTATTTACCTGGTTGAGTTGTGCTTCTTCTATTCGCACTGTAGGAATTAATTTCAGAATTGATTCGTTTCAAAATAATCCATCGGATGAGTGATTTGAACATTTTTTTTTCTTTTCTTTTGCTTATTGCCTTGCAGGTAGCAGTTTTGTGCTTCAACCTGCTGACTTATTGATATTCTTCTGTCCAGAAAAGTTCGAAGATTTTCGCTACAACAATCAAAATGGTTGCTACAGATTCTGAAATTATATCCCAAGGAGAGGTTGAGTCACCATTGCAACCAAGCCAGCAACAGGCTAAGAACCAGACGTTTCAATCACTTGGGAGACAGTCGTCGATATATTCGCTCACACTCGATGAGTTTCAACATACTCTTTGTGAGAGTGGCAAGAATTTTGGATCTATGAACATGGATGAATTCCTCAACAGCATATGGACTGCTGAAGAAAATCAAGCTCAAGACCATGCTCAAACCAGTGCTGCAGACACAGGCAACAGCATGCATGGAATGCTGTTTCCCCAGCGAGAAGGTAACACAACGGATAAGGGAATATCCAAACAGCCTAGCTTACCAAGACAAGGTTCTCTCAGCATACCAGAGCCGTTGTGTAGGAAAACAGTGGATGAAGTATGGTCGGAAATGTACAAAAATCAGCAGCATGGTAATGATGGTCACTGCAATATCCAGAATCCTAACACAACTCAGAGACAACCGACATTTGGAGAGATGACGTTGGAAGATTTCTTGGTTCGGGCAGGGGTTGTAAGGGCACAGAACTTTGCTCCTGCACCATCCCAGCAGCCAACATACGGAGCACACCAAAACAGCAACCCTCTGGCAGTTGGGCCTAATTTTGTTTCTAGACCAATTATGGCGATAGCGGGTGGGGCTGGTGGTGGTGTTAATATGGGAACTTATCAGATGCTTCCACAGAGTGGTGTTGGAGAGGCACCAGGTTACCCTGGAGGAATGAAAATGGGTGGGGTGTACTCACAGCAGCCATCAGCAGTTAGTTATGGGGGGAGAATGGAGAATGGAAGTGGAGGATTTGGTCAAATGCAGGGTTTGGGAATGGGTTCACAAGCCAGCCCAGTGTCCTCAGGTGGACCATGTGCGAATCAAGGAGACGTTGGAAATCAGTTTGGATTGGATATGAGTGGGGCGAGAGGAGGACAGAAACGGATCATTGATGGTCCAGTGGAGAAGGTGGTGGAGAGGAGACAACGAAGGATGATCAAGAACAGAGAATCTGCTGCACGGTCTAGGGCCAGGAAGCAGGTGCTTCATTTGCCTGTGAATTCATTTTCAGCTAGGATCAGAAATTGTACAAACTTTTGATTTGTTTGATGAATACTGAATTTGATCGGAGCATTTGCCAACACGACAAGCTTATAGTATACCTTTTTCACTTTAATATTTGACAAGTTCTTATCTTCATCCGGATGATTTTGGCAGGCTTACACAGTTGAACTTGAGGCAGAATTGAACCAATTAAAAGAAGAGAATGAGCATCTAAAACAAGCTCTGGTAATCATTTAGATATGTTTTATTGTCCCTAACATTTTCTTTATTGTGGTCTTTGATGGTATTTAATTCATATGTTAATGGATATGTTTATCTTGACTATAACAGGCTCAGTTCGAGAGGAAAAGGAAAAAGCAGGTACTTTTATTCCAAATTCAGGTTCTCTCTTTTCTGTGTGGGATCGTTAGGTTGTTGCTTGGAAGCCATTTCCATTTGATATCTCTTATCACTTCCTCTTTTGGTCTTTTATCAATTATGAGTTGAAATTTGGCGTATGATTTGAATTCCTGGAGATATATAGCCTATATCTTGGATTTCTGTTATGTGATGCAATTTTATACATACAATTTTGAGAACGACGACTAGGCTTATTTCCTGCTAAATATTTTGAGCTTTCTGCAAACTTTTCTCACAGTACTATGAGGAAGCCAGAACGAAAGTGCAGACGCAATCCAAGGCTCAGAAAGCGAACGAGAAATTACGAGTAATGAGGAGGAGTTCAAGTTGTCCCTATTAAACCAACTGTATCTGAATTGTCATAATATCCTCTAAGAGGAGTTTGAGTTAATCCTCACAGAACCAAGTGCTTTTATGGGCCTAATTCTGTTTGATCACGGTCTCGACAGAACAGCGTATCAACGGCTATTTCTGGGAAGACAGGAAAAGGAAGCAACAATTGGTAATATGCATTGATACTCTGCATTTCTTTCTTTCTTGATGGAGGGTTGAGATGAGAGTTTTAGGCTTATAAGTTAGCTTTTGGAGTTATACTGTTATAGTTAAAATACTTGCATAAATACACGTTTTTGCATTTCTAATTTATAAAGATAATGAAAAGCGTGCAGAGTTGTCACAGATGGCATCTCGCCATTTTCCTTCTTCTTCTTCTTCTTTTTTTTTTTTTCTCCTTCCAATGACATCTTGAGAAATAAGTTGTGTGAGTAGCAAGAATCAAGACAATTGTCTCGAGACCTAGGATTTTCAGAGAAATAAACCAAAATTTAAAGAATTGTCTCTGTATATTGCTTAAATCAAATTTTGTCAGACACACAAACCATATAAAAAAGTTGAAATCCATGGATTTTCAAATCACAGATGACATAAGAAGCAGTGATGACCTGCCCAGGAATGTTCATGGTAAACTATGATGTCTTATTGTCACTCGATATCACCAACTTCTGGGATTGGATGTTGGGGGTTTTGGATTCTTGGTAGTGCTTAGACTGCTGCCATCTTCTAGAAATCTTTATGAGAATTATGAGATTTTATTGCTTATATGCAGAGGAGAAAGTGTATAGTGGTAGACACATGGCTTATTGTAACTTCTCACACCGTCTAGGTATCTAATCCTTCTTGAGCTCTGATTCTTAATGTTGTAGCTTATCGGGCCTTTCTGCTCAGTATGGACCAATATCTCTCCACTTTGATTGTCTGAAGAAATCAGGAAGTTTACCCCAAAAGGAAAGAAACCGATGCAACGTTCCATAGTCCAAGTCTTTACGTTTTTTTCCAACAGCCATACATCCATTTCTGATGTTTCTGCTGAACACCCAATGACAATTAAAGACCCTTTAACCCCAGTGAATTCCAGAAAAGTGTAAGTTTTTGGATCACACGACGGATAGTTTATGATGCTAAATTCTTCATTCTCCAAGTCAAATGAAAGAATTGATCTATTCTTCCATCCAGAAGATCTTGCCCAGTAAATATTTCCATCCACACAAAGAGGGGACTTTTCTGTGCAGGCACTCCAAGGACAAACTCCAGTTATTCTTCTCCAAGATCCAGACCTGACACTCTCACCATTCCTGAAAGTATAAATTTCACACTCCATATTCCTATATCCAAAATAAGGCACCTCCAACAAGTGCACAATTTTGTATTCATTTGAAGACGGGACATATCCAAAACCAATGTTCTGTAAACTAGTTTTAGAACAATATGGGACACGGACAACTCCATGGAAACTTGGATTACAGACATAGAGAGAACGCATGCAGCAAATGATGGATAAGGGGCCACAAGAAATGAATCCTTGGACAAGTCCATCTGTGACTATCCTGAACTTATCTGCAACATTTCCATCCATGTCTACAGAGGTTAATTCGATCGAAGCTTTAGTTTTACTCACTTCTCCATTTTCATCCATCATATATTTTCGTATCAGCAACAGAGGATTTTTCTTGGCCCATTCTGCATGCCGGGTGATGAATTCTTTATCATAAGTTAGTAAACGATACCATTGTTTGGAAACGCACCTGAACTTGCTGACAGCTTTGGGAGGAAGTCTTGAGAGTATATCGATGATCAAATCATGAGGAAGATTTCCTTTTATTTTCATTATGTGTTTATCTCTCTTTTGCTCTCCTGTCATTTCCCTGATTACTAAAGTGATTCATCTCTTATTCTTGCAAGTTAAGGAACAAGGTATCAATGGACTTTCCTAGAAAAGTTGGAGATGCTTCCTATAATATTTGTTAGATCTTTCAATGTGTCTGAAAGGGACATATTATTTTAAGACAATCTTGCCTTAAGGAGAAAAAAAATGAACAAGTTGACAATCTTAAGGAGAAAAGGATGGGCAAGTTTACCTTGTACAAATATAAATTATTGGCAAGTTTCAAATTATCTTTCCAAATTTAATGCATTTTCTATACCCCTTATTCCAAGCCCCTAATGCGTAGAATTGACTAAATCTTTGCACAATTTACGAGCTGTCTTGATTCCATTTTTTGCAGGAAGAAACATGTTTCTATCTCAAAATGTACTACAATCAAAACTTGTCAACCAGAGAAATAAATTTTAAGGTGTCTCTAATTAAGGATAAGGTTGTTGGCAGAAAGGCTTGAATTATTGACTCATGTTGCTTAGCTGGCAGAGTAAATAAATGGCAAAATGCATGAATTGCGACGTTCTGAGCTTGCATAAGTTCTCAAATCACATTATCAGGAAAGAACCTATGGGCTTTAAATAAACAATGATAGTAAAAGTAGCATGATCTGCTTTTGTTTCTTACTATGTACTTATCCTATAAGAACCATTACTTTTTGTACAAGTTGGGTAGGAACCTATTCCAGGTATAGAACAGCACTCACAAGTTCCCTAGTTATGTTAATACAACAGTGTCCAAATTAAAAATGTAATCAAGAAAGTATGCAAGTTAACTCCATGAGAAGAATCTCCTTTGATATGAAAAAGAGAAGTTCAGACAATAAGGGACACAAAATCCCTAAAAACTTTCTACGGAAGAGAAAACAAAATTCTGGTTTTGCTTCTGATTATTCAAGTCCTGGTGCTCAAGAAAACGATTCAAATACAAGTAGTATACATGGGAATAAGGCTATCATAGTAGAGGCATGGCTTATTGTAAGTCTTCATGGCCCTGTAGTACCCAATCCTCTTGGAAGTTTGACTCTTAAGGCTATAAGAAATGAGATCCCTATGCTCCATATGGACTAATATTTCTTCAGAATGATCATCAGAAGGAATCAGAAACTTGGGACGAAAAGGGAAAAGATTGATGCTGTATTCCATCATCCATATCTTGTTCTTTTTGTCCTTCAACATCCATATATCCATTGTCGACGCTTCTGCTGAAAACCCCACCACGCAGAGAGCCCCCATAAGCCCAATATACTCCAAAAAACTGTACTTTCTCGATTCATGTATGGGATAAGAAATACTGCTAAATTCTTCTTTCTCCAAGTCGAGAGAGAGAATTGATTTGTCTTTCCATCCAGAAGAAAGCGCCCAGTATATCATCCCATTCACACATACAGGATACTCATCTGTCCAGGCACTAAAAGGACAATCTCCAATTGTTCTCCAAGAACCTGAGGCCACTCCTTTGCCAATTCTGAAAGAGAAAATCTCACACCCCATTTTCCCATTTCCAACAAAAGAATGATAGAACATATGGACAATTTTGAACTCATTGGACACGGGAAGATAGCCTAAGCCTATATTATGTAGACGAGAGTTAGACCGATAAGGGACACGAACAACTTGGTGAATGCTGGGATTGCAGACATATAGAGTATACATGCAGCACAGAATGCTCAATGGACCACAAGAAATGAATGTGTGAACAGGTCCATCAATGACTTTCCTGAACTTATCAGTTATATCTCCCTGCATGTCTATGGAGGTCAGTTCAATGGTTATTTTACTCTTGTTAAGCTCCCCGATCCCATCAGACAGATATCTTCTGACCAGCAACAGAGGTGTCTGCTTAGAACGTTCAACATGTCGGGCCATGAACTCCATATCACAAGTTAATAAGTCGTGCCATGATTTAGAAACGCACCTGAACTTGCAAAGATCCTTTGCAGGAAGTCTTGAGAGTATTTCGATGATCAAATCACGCGGGAGATAACCAATCCCTTTCATTTCCACCATCTGATGATCTCTCCTTTGTTCTTCTGCCTTCAGATTCTTGTCCTGAATACTGAATTTATTCATCGTGATATCTTTTTGGTTCCAAGAGCACACCTATATAAAATATTCAGAAACAACTTGCTAGATAAGTATCAGCTGACTTTCTGATTATAGCCTTGATGACTCTTCCTGGTAGCTGAAAACTTTGAATGTTTGAAAGTATAGTTGATAGTTTTGATAAACAATAAGTTAGGTGGGAAGGAAAGTTCATGTGATAGACCTAAAACATTTCCTTTGTTTTGTATTGTTTAGTTGAGAGTCATGACATAACATAAGTTGTCATTTAGAACGCAGATTTGGTCAACTTTGATATATAAAAACGTGGATTTCGAGTTCAGATGGAGGCAAAAGACCTCACTAAGAAACATTACTTTAAAATTGAATATGACACAGTTGCTTTAACACCTAATCCCTTCCATTGGTTCAGCTTATCAACAGATTTTGCAATCAGAAAATTGGTCCATTTGTAATTTTTCAAGTGCTTCCTTTCCCGACAACCAAATGTTACAATAATCTCTGAAGTATAAAATATTCGTTACATCATTCAAAATAATTCAGTACCCGGTACGGTTCTTTTTTTTTTTAATTTTTTTTCCCTTTAAGGAAAAATGTTTTCCAAATGCATTTTACCGGCTCACCAGTAATGATAGTTTTCTTCCTTTTAATTCCGCAACAAAATCAAAGAAAACATTCAAAGTAAAAAAATATAACGAGAAACAATAGCTCGATTTGTGAGAAGAAAAAACACTAGACCAAAATTCTACATATTTAACGCCCCATTTTAGAAATCAGAAAATATCATGATAATGGTGTGAGCAGTGTTTCTGCAGACAATCCCACTACAGTTGAAGTCTCTTTGTAACCGTTTCTATCCCATTTATGCACACTAGTTAGAATGAAAAAGAAGGGAAAGAGAATTTCTTTGCCTTTTGTCCATCCCAAGCACGACCCCATTAACAAATAGTCAATTGCTTGCCGATAGACCGGTGATGACAATTTCGTGCTCAGCTACAGAAATCGCTGGTGACTCCCTTGTCCCTTAAAATCTGAGAAGACATTTTCCCATTCGCAATAGAGGGAATGCAGAATAAATGGATGATTTTATATTCATTGGATCAAGGAAGGTAGGCTAAGCCAATGGTGTAGAAAGAAGTAGCAGAACAACATGACACAGAAACAACTCATCCAGTGCTGGGATGAGAAACATAAAGCCAGTTAGTTCATGCAGCATAAATGGCTAAAGCATCAGAAGAGACACTTGTATGAAGAGGACCTGCTGTGGGCAATGTCTTGAAAACCTGTTGCATAAAACATGTGGACCATGTAAAAGACAAGACTTTGTACAGTCATCCAATAACTTTCTGAGAATTTTCATCTTATATATAGGGAAAGTTTTAGTCCATGATTTTTGATTAAGTTTTTGGGTGACGACTAACGGATAGAAAGTTTGCATGTTCTAGATATTGATCCTTATTTTTTGATTCCCTACAATCCTACATTTGTTATGAAGCTCTGCCAGGAAAAGGCGGGCACATATCAATATTGACTCACTGCCTCTGGAAACAGAAGAAAACTTCACTCTAATAAATCACTCTCGACAGTTTCAAGAAAAACTCAATGGTATTCTACTGGTTCCCATCACTGATGTTTAAGGTCTCTCCAAGTTTGTGTAGATGTTATCTTCAACTATAACAGAGGGGCAACTAAACCAAAGAGAAAAATCCATACATACCACCTATTCATTGCATCAATCTCCCACTTTCTGCAAAAACGTTAAAAATTAGAACTATCTTCCATCTTCATTCATTATAAAGTCCACGCTAGTTGAGAAATATTATATGTTTTGTAATGATACAAAACAAAGCAAAGTTGGTGAATCAATATGCTGCATTAATAGTTCAAACCTTATCAGTCAGATTTAAACTACAGGTATGAGAAATATTCCGTTGCTCCCAAAATCTCCACATATACTCTCCCAAAGTCTTTTGTGGAAAGAAATAGATACAGTTGGCTTACTTGTTCCTTAAAGAGTTGCTTTATCCAGGTGCTACTGCCTGCATGATAAGTCCATCAAAAACATCATATGAAACTTTTACCATGCCATTCTAATTGTCTCATATAAACAAACACAAAAACACAATGTTTCAACATCTAGGTGCATGAAGGATCATTGGAAGCATTTTCCACGCTGATTGGTTTTGTAAAATGCCAATGCTATTATTATGTTGGACAAACATTATATTTTTCCTGCGGCCTGCCTTGAGCAAACAATTATCTACACTCCCAATGTGCCTATGATGTAGCACCTCGCGGACTGTTAGCTAGTGTGTATCATCTTACCAGAATAGAGTATGGTAAGGATCAACCAAAAGAGGTATGCATAAAAAACCACAAAGATCAGAAAACGCAGTCACAACAAATATTAATGATGGGAAGTGATAGATACAACTCCTATACGTGTTATGAATATTGTATGGGCAGAATTTTAGTCAAAGTTATTTTGAAGTATTTCATTTATGCACTTTCTACTCAAAATCTTGGGGTAATCAGCTGAAAAGAACTTTGTTTATTTTTCTAGTACTTTCTCAAATCAGTTCAAAGTTTCCACCCTGAAACACTGCAGAGGTTTAACTTCAGTAAATGATTTACTGCTGCCACTGTAAAGCTAGGTGCATTGATTTTGATGCCTGAAGTGAAGCTCCATTTCATGCAGATACAATCATATTCTGTTCATGGAAAATGATTAAATGCTGTAAGTGAAATAATGGTTCTGCTGTATGCTGATTACATGCTTGAATGTTAGAGGCTTATCAAGAAATTTATACTCTAACATCAACAAGTTTTAATGTAATCGGAGATTATATTTCTAATATCAATGCATATGGTAATGATGGCTCAATTTAATGATTAGAAAATGCATTTTCCAGAATTTTTCTACCTAGTTATCATTTGGTGTATAAACTAGCATGATATGATTATATGTGGATCCTTAGCACTTACTAACAAGTACAGGTTCCATGGTTTTTGACAATTCAGTTTATAGTCATGATCCATAACTAATTAGATGACAACTTTCACAAAGTTTTTTCAGCATTCTAATCTCATAGTTATTAGATAGTAAATGATGTATTAAGCTTCCAATATAGTTAACAGGTAACATATTAAGGGGCATATATGCCATCATCATGTCAGCAATATGCACACCAGAAATTGGAGACAACCCCTACAACCTTGTGCCAATATTACTAGAATTACAGAGTTGGAACTCAAGCTTCTTAACATACACAATATCTCAAGATGACAAGGATATAGCCATATATCTTTGCATCAATATGTTAACAAGAGCATAACATCATTTCAAGTGAAGTGAAATTTTCTTCATAAATGTACAGAAAAAGACATATAAAAAGGTACCTGAAAAGAATTTCTTTGCAGTCTACAGTTATCATGGTTCTCTTGAGATGTGCACTGAAAATTTCTGTTCATCAGACGGTCAGAGTAATAGCATGGAGAAACAGTAAGATCATCACAACCGCAGATCCCTGCATCATGAAATCCACAAGTCCATGACGGCAGATTTCATAATATGTTGAAGTCTTCTACAGTCTAGAGAATGAATTAACCAGGAGGAACAAAGGCATCACAATCATATTACTACCTACTTCCAAGCAAAATACATCCTATAAACATCACACCTCACCATCTGGTGTGACTGCTAACCTTGTCCATCTCTTAACACTTTGCTTTCTGCTCCCAATCTTCCCCAACTTCCATTTCATCAGCCTCCATATAATGGCCATAAAATTTTCTTACCTCTTGTGGAGGAATCTCGCTAAGTCTACATCCTTGCAACCCAGACTCTATGGATAAGTCTTCAAACACCAGTCAAATAACTATACATGGAAAAATACGATGGTATGTGCAGCATGGCAGACCTAGTTAACTTTCCTCATTTTGTCATTCATGGTTGCTAACCCTTCCAAAACTGACAGTAAAATCAAATGTCATATTTGATGAAACTTGAAAGTGATACTTATCCAACTCAATTCTCACCCCAGCTATATTACAAAATAGGGACATCATATTCACATAATAAGAGAAGTGTGATGTTTCCATTTAGCTGAGTAACAAAAACTGAAAGCAGTGCTTCAACAAGATAGACAGCTTTGCAAGGCAATCCAACGATACAGTCGAAATCAATTTTGAGTTCGTAATTGACCGAATATGATAATGTTGACAAAATACGACAATTTCAAACTATCTTAATAAGCAAATGCGTGGGCGTACCATATAATACAAGAAAGAAAAAGAAATCAAATTCAACATTATACACAGATTACCCCCCACCGCAGCACTTCCCATGACCAAAAAGAGGAAAGGACATTCATGCAACTTCAAGATTGTATGCATTGTAGGCAGTTTACCTACATCAATCTTCTTGCCACCCAGTAAAAAAAATTAAGGTAGATAAAAACTATATTCAAGAAACCAATTTTTCATATAACGTGCTGAGTGCCCTAGGTTAAGCAAATCCCAAAAGAATAGCTTGAAATTAAAATATAATCAATGAAGTCACTAAAATACAAATGCAAAATGTACAGCCAGTTAATGCATATGGCATCAGACCAACAAAATTCTCCTTTATTTTCTGTTTAGTTCATTTTCTATCCAATAACTTTCAGAAAAAATTTCAGCATCTAGCGACAAGGATGAGTTAAACCAATGCATAAATTTGAAAGGATCTTTGTTAAACCTCTCTCTCTAAAAGATGGCATCCTCATGCCCTTCAAATAGAAAATCATACTGAGAAATTTATAGACTATGGTCCAGTAACCTACAAAGTATGAATTAAAGCAGTGCACAGAGATCACTCAATAATCTGTACTCAGATGTACAGAATTTTCCCTGACCACCATTGACAAATCACATAACTCAGAAGATCTGCTTCTTAGTGTGTTTGGAACCAATCACACTAACTACACATCTCATTTAGCAGTTCTGGAAAAAGTTCTCATCACCTTATTTTGATAAATAATTTTGTCAGCGGAGCAATGAAATTAAACTTCAAATACACCAGTTGGGGCCTATATACATTAGTGCATAGAAAACAAGATTGCTATTTTCTGTACTTGGTGCAAACTTTACTTATCTTTAGGCTTTAGCCTACTCCTCCCCCCCCCCCCCCACCAAAAAAAAAAAAGAAAAAAAACAAAAAGTACCACAAAAGGAAAAAAGAAAATAAAAGTACTCCACCAACCTTTCTCTTCTGATTGGTTTACAAAGAAAGTACCACAAAAAAGAATCAGATAATTGGTTTAGAAAGAAATGTAATATTCCCACACAAAATCAGATAATCTTCTCTTCTGATTTAGAAAGAATCTTTTAGATAATCTTTTAGAAGTTCACCATTTGATAGTTAGTTTAGAAAGAAATGTAACATTCCCACACAAAATCAGATAATCTTCTCTTCTACATGGGCATTCATTTTCTAACATGAAGCACCCTGCAGTGTTAGAATAATCAATTCTCAGAGGACTCATTACTTTCAAGGGCAATTTCCTTTGACCACTTAAAACCTTCACCATCTCTTTTGAGATCATGCCTTGTAGATTGGATTGGACAAAAGAATGTGGAATGTTAGTGTTAGTAAAACCCCATGTCTACTTTGCTGAAATACTCCATGGCAAGATTCATCTTATTCCAACTGCAAAGATGGAATTGTGCCTTACTACACTCATTTGGACATCATAGGTGCATATGAATATCCGTCAGTACAAGAGTTTGTACTTTCCTTTAAGGTGCTCTTGAGAAAGGACTCTCACCAAGAAAAAGGGTTCAAAATTGTATATAATTGGAGAAGGGATCAATGAGTGAGTCGCATCACTTGTATTAGAGTAAATTGATCAATTAATGAGTTGCATCACTTGTATTAGTGTAGATCATTGCTTTCGCTCCATTTACCTCATTACAAATTATTCCTTTCCCTGCCTTCCCTGTCCCTTAACAAGCAATAGCATTAAACAAGGTTTATAGATAAAAAGATAAGATATAAATATTAGAGAGGAAGCAAAAACACATGTGATATTAGAAACTTCTTCCTGAGGGAAACAGAAAAAAAGCAAACTTCTTTTAAGAATTATAATGAAAAAGAATAAACAACCGGCAACATAACCCGAACGTGTACGGAGAAAATATCAGTAACCCAAAACAGATATAAGTCCAAAAATTATCTGCGAAGGACCAGACCAGAGACAAATGAAGAATCTCCATTGAAGATCTCTGCCTGCTTCTATATTTCATATCCGATTACAAGGTCCAACGCAGTAAAATATCTACTCATACTCAAATTGAACCTCCACATGCATGTACTTCCTCATGAGTCTGACAATAGATGAAGTAAAGTTGGCCAACATTTGGCATTCTTCATGGGTTTTGGTCTCTGAGACAACCCCATGGATGACCAACTTCCTTAGATGAGGGCACCTTTCCAGGAATCCTGAAACCCACACTGAGAACAGGTCACTAATTACCGTCCACCCAAGTTCCAAGACAATCACATTTTTGAAAACAAAAGAACCTTGTAATCCATCCTGAAGCGCTGCCTCTCTTAGATCATAACTCAGAGATAGATGGCTCAACAGGGGAAAGCATGAAGAAATCGTCTCTATATCAATAATCTCGTCCTCATCATCAAACACAACACCCCATAGCCTAAGCTTTCTCAACTTCGATGATAGTGAGATCATATGGTGGAACTTTGCCCACATGATTGTGAAATTGCTCACATCGACAATCTCCAGATTTTCAGCACTCTCACCAATATCAAGATGGATGACACTAACATCATCAATCTTTAGGAGTCTCAACATTCCCTTACCAACAAGCTCAAATACTTCCAGTGTACAATCTTTCAGGTGCAACTTCTCCAGGCTATCAGCCTCTAGTATAAACTTATCCAAACTGATTGCTTCAACAAAAATATCCTTTAATGAACAACTACTCAAATCCATGGTTGCCTGTGGATCTGACATGACAATATCTAGATTGACTAGGGTCAAGATTTCAATTTTTGGACAGGCAGTAAGTAGAAGACTCAGATCCAAGGCTGATATAGAGACATAACTCAAAGAAAGAGATCTCAGGCAGAGAAATTTCTGATAACAAGGTTCAACTCCCGTAATTGTATTGTGAGCCAAAGCCAGCACTTCAAGCTTCTGCCTACCGCACTTCTCAAGTATGTTAATATTAGGTGTTGTCTTCACATTATAATGTAGCTCGCGCAGGGTTTCTCTAGTGTACATGAGCCAAGCAACAACTGGGCCAGCACAAAACTCATCTACATCATCCATAATTATGGAAAGGCATTGCAGTCCTTTAGTTTGGAATATTGTTTGAGTAATAAGTATCTCAAGTCTACTAGTGGAAAATTCATGATACAAAGGCCAGTCATTGGAATTAAATGTTAGAGTGTGGAGATGATTCCTCCAAGCCTCTTGCCATTTTCGGCAAGTTGCAGATGCAATCACAACATCTCGGGCAGCCCCAAGCCGTGATAGTATGTTCCCAACAACCTCAACAGGAAGAGACTCCATGTCAAATCAATCAAACAACTGTAAAAGAAAGGACCACAGGAGTGCTGCAATCCACCAAATTCAATCAAATAATGGAACTATTTAAGTTATAAAAGTAAATAATCCATATCTAAATAATGATTATTCAATACCTCAAATTTACCAGCCGATTTATGCTCACAACCATCCACCTTGACTGTCACAGCTGATCAAATCCCAGAAAGAAAGTATCAAATCTTTAATGCCCAATCAATGTTGTCAAAACAATTCAGTCTACTCAATAAGAACTAAGAACATCCCAAACGACAAGCTCAGAATCCGCTCATTCAGCAAAACATTCACGTTGGCCAATTCCAATAGAAACTACAGTCGATACTACAGAAACACTACCAAGCTTCATTCATCTCTAGAATATTTGTGGAAACGCATAAACTTGCGTAATTTCACAAAGTTTCCCCAAATCTATACCTGAAACCATACGTTCAGCAAAATGCATAAATACACATATCATATCAAATTATATGCATACACACACACACATAATCAAAAATAGTAACAAGCACAGATAAAAAAATAAAATAAAAAATTAAAATAGAGTGGTCCTTACCTGAAGAACCCCACGATAATAAACGCAAGCCAGGATTAAAAAAACGACCTACCGAAACAATTAAATCATATGTGTAAAAGTATATCCATAATTAGATAGACAGAGTTCTTGGTGAAGATAATAAAAGAGTTGGAAGGCTAAAATCTGATTCGCTGGAAGGTGGGGAAAAGGTCAAGCTGCTGCTCCGTGAATGTGTGAAAATACTGTGAGGAATACGACAGAGTGACGGAGTGTAAGTACGTAAAGAAATAGTGTACACTGTACACTGCACATCCACGTAAATTAGGTGAATTTTGAAAACAAAGGGAGTGTTAGGTTATATTTCACCGAAACAAAATTATTTTGGAGAAATATAATTAAATATATTATTATTTTTTTAATTTTTTTAATTTTTTAATATATACATACATATTATATATATATTATATTTTATTATTATTTTAATAATAAAAAAATCACTCAATTTTATTTTCAACTAAAAAATTCAATAAAAAAATATTGATTTGATTGTTATAGTAAAAAATATTACCCCAAAATATAAATAAACATATCAAAAAATAAATTTTACATTCTCTAATAATTCATTTTCTTAAAACACATAACAAATATATAATAAAATCACACTAAAAAAACATAACCAAACATTCCAAAGCTTCAGCCAATCATGTGGCATCCCTAATTATCAAAAAAATATAAATATATATGGCAAGCCTTAGCGTCTACACACACACACAAAAGAATAATATAGATATTGTTATATATTTTTGTTTTAATTTATACATATGTACGTTAGTGCACACAAATATGAGTTCGGTAGATTTGAAACTAACTTTATTTTATGTGTGAAATCTAAATTAGCAATCAAATTACGAGATTAATATATATTTATATGTAGAGAGAGAAATTCAAAAATTATTTGAATTTTTGGATGAGAGATAGATTGATTATTGATGTGTTTATGGTTCCTATACTTTGATGATTAACATGTAAATCTTCAAGAATAAACAACAAATCTAATATTGTTGAGTAGCTATTGGCAAAGAACGGAGTTCAAATCCTTTTCACGCTAATGTCTAAATAAAAACAAATTCAATATTTAGTTACTATTAAATAAGGTAATAATTCTTCATTAAACATAATGGAGATTATTTGTCACATTAGTGCTTAAATTTTTTTATTATTTTTACAGGTGCCATTTTATTCTCATGATATTGTAAATCGCACTAAGTTGATAACTTGTTATATATATATATATATATATATATTTCTTTTTCATTCAGTAATTTATTTTTTATAAAAACTGAATTATTTGTTCATATATAATAACATATTATATAATTATTCATATTCCAAAAGAGTCCAATATAGTTGAAAAGTTAACGAAAAACCAATATTTTTTTAATTTCCATCATACTTATCAATTAATATCAGTTTGAATAATTTATTAAATATTCTTTTATAATTTGTACTCACTGCCCTGACAATTGATCACAACTAATTTAAAGTACAAAATAAACTAATAACAAAGAATTTCACCACTACTATCTTTTCCATTTTTTCCAACCCTGCCTTTGATGTTAACAAACTCAATCAAATTATTACCCAAATATTTCACTTTTCCACATAAAGTTTAACACTTAACATAGTAAATGGGAAAATATGTTATCTGAATAGAGACTGGAGTTGTAGATCACACTCATTCTACTTTGAAATATTTGGAACTTACATTGCAACAAATGCTGCAAAAATAAAGCAATTCAAGAATGGGACAATATAATTTACAGGGCAGAAGTCCAGGTATCATTGATCCTTTTTCACATCGGAAAGCGTTCAGATGATGATGGCTGCTTGGAGGATTCAAAAACTACAGTCTGCAAGGGAAAATGCTTGCTCTTCCACGCTGAACTTCCGTAACATAAGAAAGCTTTGGTGAGAAACTTTGTGGCAACTCAAAGGGATGCAGCTCTGCTTTGCAGGTAAAATTGTAGCTGCTGGGATGAAAAATTCACCACAACCACGCTGCACTTTAAGTTTGTGTCGAAGAATATGAATTCCGAGTTATTCACAAGAAAGAGGAGCAAAGCTTTTTCACCCACACTTCAAAAATTATAAGAAAAAGCAATGGTTGAGGCTCCATTTGAAGCAACTGAGAGAATGAAATAACCGAATTTCATGAGGCTGTCCAAGTTTAGAACTTAAGGAATTCTCAATAAATAAATAAATAAAACATGGAAATAGCACTCAAGATGAACCCAGAGCTTCAATATTGTAAGGGAGCAACAGGAGTAGGTATCTAACTGAACATCACTAGACATGTTCACCACCCAGCAAAAAGTTGATGAGGTGACCACCTAAGCTCCTAGGTGCTCCCTCGTAATATATAGACCAACAACAGTTGCGTGCTAGATCAATCAATTCAGCTTTATCATCCACAAAATCTATCTTAGTGCCAATACCATGCATGAGTACTTCAGGATAAACCAGTACTGATAAACCATTGTCCTCAATTAGCTCATCAAATTTTCCTTTACCCATCAAATTCACTGGGGTAGAAAGAACAGCAATATTCAGAATCTCTCGTTTGAAAAAAGGTTAGATGATTGGGGTTCAATGAATTGAAAGCAAAACCTTTGACAAAACCAACAGGAGAAATTGAGAAAGGAAGTCGTACTACTGGAACATAGTAAATTGTAAAAGAAAAATATGCAATGTTCTATTTTCATGATGCCATCACAATGAGCAAAACAAAAGAAAGAATTATAACCCAAAATATAACCAAACATACATAATTTCCCTCCAAAATGCCAAATTAAGTTTTTCCAAAACACCTTATTCTATCTTTCATTATCCCTAGAACTTTCCCATTTTCTAATATATATACATATATATTATATACATACAAAATATATTTTATTATTATTATTACTATAAAAATTTACTCAATTCCATTTTACCCTAAAAACTCAACAAAAAAGTATTGATTTGATCGCAACAGTAAAAATGGTCTCATCCCAAAACATAAACAAACGAATCAAAACTCCCCAAAACAATTTTCTAACTATTCCCCAAAATATAAACAAACACTCATCACATTCTCCAATACAACTTCACATTCCCCAACCCCACTCTCAAAACACATAATACAAAACATACAATTTGTAACCAAACATTACCATATCTTATTGCTGCCTGAGCAATCAATTTCATTCTTTCAAGTATTTAGAAATGGATTAGAAGTTGCAACAGGACCATTGCACTATTCGATAAAAGTAATATATCCAAATTTCTGCACCAAGTGAAAGCTTAACCATTACTTACTTGGCCCAAATCTCTATCACTCTCAACACCATTTGAAACAGTTGATTTTTGAAGCATTGCTCAGTATCCCATTATCCAAGCACATTGAAAAGTGGGGATGAAGAAGAAGAAAAAGAAAAAGATAGAAGATAAATTTCAGTATAATTAGGTCAATAAGATGTTCAGATTTCTATGCTCATAAAAATTGTAATAAAATCTCTCTCCTTCAATGTGAAGGAGAAAAGAAGAGGAAATTATTGGTGAAATAATAAGAACAACAAATCGTTTTATCTTGTATGTTATCTACAGCTGCTACACATTGCCTTAAACAATATTAAGCTCATTGTTCTAATAAATTCCTTTTTGACTCAACAATTTAGAAAATTCTTTGTATCTTTTCTTAAGGAGTCATAAAGCTCAATTTAGAAACCGAGTTGAAGCTGGGGCGATTTTTCACTAAACTTCATATGCAGCTTGATTTCTAATCTAGAAGTTGAACCCAATGTGTCCTTTTTTGATCTTATATGCCATCAGCTTCACAAAGTGGATCCACATTTTTCTCTATGCAATTTGTTTGTAGTAGACCATCCACATACAGTGTTGTTAGGTTGATGAGATGTTCAGATTCCTCTTCTCATAAAATTTATAATCTTCTTTTGTCTTCAGACTAAGGGATAAAGAGGAGGGAAATTATTAGTGAAATAAGTAATTTTACCTTACATAGTGCCTGCAGCAATTACGCATTGCTATAAATAATATTATGTTCTACTTTATATTCTAGTAAATTCCCTTCTGGTTCAATTGTTCCAAGAATTATTTGTATATTTTCTCAAGGTGTTTGGATCTAACTTTAGACATCGAGTTGAATATGGACAAAATGTTGCACAAAACTTCCAATACAAATGTAGCTCGTTTTCTTATATGGAAGTTCAATCTGATGTATATCCCTTTTTGATCTACAATGCTATCATCTTTAGGAATTAAGACTAACGTTTTTCTCTATATGAAGCTCGTATGTAGTAGGTCATCTGTAAGATAATTAGATAACATAATAAAGAAATAAGAGTTCAGTATTGACAGTATCACATGATATTTACATGACATACACATGTTCTACTGCAAGCTAGAAGTTATAGATTAAGGTTTTTTTTATATAGACTATCCCCAAGAATAAAAAATTTTGTTGATTGGATCTCTCTAAGAGATGTTACTTTGTGATGTCAATCAAAAAGAATTGCTATTCCCTATAAAGTATAGTTGACATTACCATATGACAACTTGTAAAGAAACCCATCCAATAAAATTCCTTACTCTTCAAAAGCAATCTATATAAAGAAAACCTTAGTGGCCATTTGGATTTGTTTTTTGGAGGCATTTTCATTTTCTGGTGAAAAGGAATAGTAAAAAGTTAGTAATACATTTGTTTTTGAAAATGAAATATTGTTTGGAGGGTTTGTTTAAAATGTAACGATTATGTAGGGTTGAAAATGAGTTGTATTTAGAAAATGTACTGTTTTGTAGTAAAAGTCGTGCAAATATGAGTAGGAGAAAAAAAAAATGAAAAATGGGGAGAGAGTGTAATAATATGTTTTGGAGAATATTTTTATAATGAAATATATGTGAAAATAGGGAAGAAGTTGATATTTTTCTGTTTTCATTTTCAGTAGAAAATGAGGCTTTGAAAACCAAACCAAACCAAACAGGCACTTAACCTCTAGCTTCTAGCCTATATTGGAATGTGTACATGCCTTATAAATGCCATGTGATACTATTATATTGAACTCTTATTCTTTACACGCTTCCCTGTTATCTTACAAACTATAAATGGCCATAAGTTCTAACTCCTAAAGATGATGGCAGATGAGATAGAAAAATGATATAAATTGTGTTCAATTTTCAGACCAGAAAGCGAGTTGCATGTGTACAAGAAATATCGTGCAAAAATTGGCCGAGACTAGGACACCTTAACAAAAGATACCAAGTGTTCCTAAATAACCAAAAGGAATTTAATAGTGGAGGTTTTTCTAATTACAACTATCTAGGAAATAGGTTTGTAATTTAACCATTTCAAAGAAAGGTAACTTTAATCAATTTTAATTATATTACCTCACTCCTCAATTAATTCCCAAAATTTTTTACTAGATTAAATATTTTTTTCTAAAACCAGAAGAATTTAATTATATATATTTTCTCTAAAAGGAACTTAATTACATAGAAATTCATAAGATCCCAATTACAATCTTGACATAGGTAGAAAGCACAAAAAGCAGAGTACTTGAATCTTGACTAAAAAGTGCTAAAAGTGTGAACACACACATAACACAAAGACCCTCAACAGAATTAGTGAAAAGAAGGAAGCAGCTCAATTCTATTTTTTCCTTATCATTGCTTATTTTCTTTACTGTTCCTCCAAAGGCCATAATTTACATCAGTGAGCAGAGAGAGTTATCCATCAAAGAAGGTTAGTAAGGATTTTACATTTTTTCTAGGATTTCTAGATTTTAAAGCTCAATCATTCATATTTGATTCAGATTTTGCTATCGACAATTAGATTTTGTTTGCAAATTTGTAGCGCTAATTGATCCATATGTTCTTTCTAATGCGACCTTCCCAGTTTGCTTCTAGTTTCCCAAGATCCTTTCTAGTTGCATCGACCTATAGGAGTCTTGATCGATCGTTTTTTGTTATCATATAACAAAAGCAATTATTTTTCAGAAATCTAGCAAAGTTTATCCTAGAAAATAGAAAGAAAGGTTTAAAAAGTGTAGAATACAAGAATTAGCCCATGTAAAAGGAAAAAAGTATTAGTAGTGATGGAGGTTAACCCTAAACTACACCAAATAGGCTAAAATTTGCATCTCCTTATCTAGGATTTGCCAAACATAATCCAAATATGTATACAGGTCCACATCAACAATGATAACATCCTAAGACATATGGATTACAAGTTGCAAAAATGCCATTGCATTATTTGATGAAAGTAACAGATCCAAATCTCTACACAAGTACTTCAAGAACTTAACAACCACTTCCTCCAAATCGCTACCACTACCAACACCAATTGGAATAGTTGATTTTTGAAGCATTGTTTAGTCTTCCATTATCAAGCCCATCAAAAGTGTCAACTTGTGAAAAGCCTATTGTACCAAACCCCAGTCACTCAATTAGACAATGAAAACAGATCGAAGATAAATTTCTCCATAATTAGATTTCTGCAAAGAACACTAGTGTTCTTTAAGTTAATGAGATGTTTAGATTCCTATATTCACAAAATCTGTAGTCTCTCTTATTTCTTCAGATTGAAGGAAAAAGAAGAGGAAAATTATTGGTGGAATATATTAGAGAACACTCCACCTAATGTGATGCAAAGTGCAGCCTATCCGTCATGTTCCAGCTTTCAAGCCTGAGCTAGGCTTCTTATCACCTACCACCTATTTTCGTACAAGAGAACCTAGTTACTTTGAAGCCTTGCTCTCCTTTAGATCAACAATCTCATATCTTCATTTCCCACGCCCCAAGGCCAACCCTATATCTGTGTCCTGGCACTTCATAGAAAAAAAAGGTTCCAACACCATGCTGGATTGACTCACTAAGCTAGAGCTGCATCACTTGACTGGAAGCATGAGGCTAACAGTTTTACCATGTATGGTACTCGCAACAATTGCACATTATCATAGCCAATACTATGCTCATTGTTCTAGTAAATTCTCTTTTGGCTCAACATTTATGAGAATTTTAGGTATCTCTCATTAAGATGTCTTCAACTCGACTTCAGAAACCGAATTAACTAAGGCCAAATTTTGCATGAAACTTTCTACACACATCAAATTCGATTTCTAACTTGAAAGTTGAACCTAGTATACACTCATTTTCAATCACCTCAGCCATCATCTTTAGGAGTTGGAAGTGATGTTTTTTTCTATATCCAACTTGTACATAGTAAGCCATATGAATCAGATAGCATGTAAAAAGTAGAATGCAACGTGATAGTATTATATGACATTTAAAGGATATATACACAATCTATTGCAGGTAAGACACTAAAGATCAAGTTTCTTGTGATATAGATTGCTCCCTAATAATAACATAAATGGTTAGCTGGGTTTCTAGAAAAGTGGTAATTTTCTGATTTCAATTGAAGAGATTGCTATTTTATGTATAGTATAGGTGTGGAATGTGGTACTTTATATCCAAAATCTTTATTTTTTAATTCTTTTTTAAATGTAGTTCAAAGAATAGTATTTGAGAAAGGCGAAATGTAAAATTTGAAAATGCACATATTTCTTTGGATTTATCTCTTTCTACCTAATATCATCTGACTTTAAAGCCTACAATTGTCTTCAAGAGTTTGTGATCTTTAATAATTTAATATCTATTATTTTTGCTAAGTGTTATAATGTTGGTTTCTAGCATCTCTTAGGGTTCAATTTATCTTTCCGCTAACATGGTGTTCTCCTCATGTTCGAAATGGGGTTTGAAACCAAACATCTCCAGAGGATAGCTAGGGTGATTCAGGTAAAATCCAATATAGATCACATTTTCAATTCACTCATGGGATCCAGGCAATCCAGAGAACACCTATCTCAGGACTGCTTCATATTGAAAACATAAAATGTTGCATTATGATCTTAGATGAGTAGATGAAAAGGTCCAAGAAAGTACTGCAAAGGAATGATCGAAGCAAGATAGAGTTGACTTTTTGAAATGGTTAGGATAGTACACACATAGTTGACAGAATCATATGAGTGGTCATTTTATATCCAGGAATGTTGCCTCTAATGGAGTGGTCGTAACATGGGTAAAATCTGGGTCTGCTTGGATCGAGTCCAGATAGAAAGATGTGAATCATAGCTTATTCGATGAATATGCTTAGTAAAGGTAGTGTCATCCTTCTACAGTAAATTTGAAGTTAATGTCCATTGCCACCTACACTCTATTTCTTAAACGGGCTAATTCTTGTTTTTTTATATTTTTTAGACTCAATATTTTTATTTTCTAAGCTAAACTTCATAGAAATTTGGAAAAATTATTGCTCTTAATAAATAATTGATAAAACAGCAATCAATCAAGTTTTATCGAGATTTATTTTTACAACAAATGGATAGATTAAGGATACAAATTTGTATAAATAACGTAAAGTCGAGAAGAAAATTTGAATCAAATATAAATAATCTCAACTTTAATATCCAAAACTTCTACGAATGAGTTAAATCCATTACTAACCTTGTCTGATGAAAGACTCTTTCATTGTCGAAGTGAAAGATGGCCCCACTAGAAAATGGTAAAGGAAATATGCAGAGGCAAGAAAAATAGAATTGAGTGGTTTGGCTTGTTTTTACTAATTAGAAGAGAGTGCTGACGAAGACAAAAGGAAGGAAACTATAATGAGGATGAAAGAGAAAGGCATCGTTACAAAGAGAAGCGTAGAGGTAAGGGGATGGACAATGTTAAAAGACCTGATGGTAGTAGTGAAAGAGACATGAGACAGGAGAAGGTAGAATGGAGATAGAGGGAGGGAGAAAAAATGGGTGATGTCAGAAGGGGAACGAAAAGGTCTTTAGAGTTTCACAAAATCCAATTTCTTTAATTAAGTCAAAACAACAAAAATTTAGATCAACTCTATTCTAATAACTTAATTTTGAGATCGAAACATATATAACTAGGTGCGAAAATGAAATTAATATTTTTAACATATTTTATAACCTCTTGGAAAAATACATTAATTATTGATATATAATAAAGACACCCTTTAAAGAAATTATAGTTATATCCCTCCATATATAAAAACATTATTAGAACACGCTTAAGTTGAGGGCAAAAATAAGGCAATCACAACTTCCATCTAGATTATTTCATTATAGAAGATCTAAAAGATCAATTGGTAATTCAGTTATTTCAAAGAAAGGTAAGTGTAATTAACCTCATATATTACCTCACTCCTCAATCAATCCCCAAGATTTCTTACTAAATTATCAAAATTTTCTAATACCACAATAATGTAAATTATAAATATTATCTAGTCGGGGAAAGAAGTGTACAGCCAAACAAGGGGAAAAACCCACAATAGAAGTAGTGAAAATAAGGGAGGCCGCTCAGTTCTATTTTCTCTCATCTTCTAAAGGTCGACTTTCACTCCGGCAAGCACAAAGTCTTCACTAGATAAGGTTAGTAATGGATTTTACTTATTTCAAGAATTTCTGGATTTTAAAGGTAAGATCATTTGTATTTAATTCACCTTTGCTCTTGAGAATTCCATTTTTTTTGTAAATATCCCTAATTCATCCATAGGTTCTAAAGATAAATCTATGTCAACCTACATAATAGATACTAAAGGTGAGCGCTTTAGGTGCACAGGCGAGCCAGGCGCCCGCCGAAAGGCTCCCCAAGGCCGGGCGCCTTGCCTCAATATGTAAGGCAGGCGCCTGACCTGCCTTAAGAATGTAAATAGGTTTTCAGGGGAAAGGAAAAAAGGGAAAAAAAATAAAAAAGGGAAAATCATAAGGAAAAGATAAAAAAGGCTGGGGCAGGTAAATAAGGTTAAGTAGGGGGGGGGGGGGGGGGGGGGGGGGGGGGGGGGGGAAGGATAATTCATATGAAAGGGAAAAAAAAAAACCCTAATTTTAACTATAACCTAATTAATACATCATACACATTACCCACTGCCCCCAGAAACTCTGACTGCTAACCCTGATGGCCGCGAGTTGCCATCAGGTACTGTTCCATTTCTTTTTTTTCCTTCTTATTTTTATAGAAAACTATTTTTTTACATTCTTTTTGTTCCTTTTAAAGTTATGATGCATGGGGCCATGGGCTTAATTTTTTTTTTTTATGTTTTCAAATTTCACTTCATTTAAATTATTTTAAATTAATATTATTTTTTAATTTTATAATTACTTCTCATTTTTTTATTTTTTTCTATTTTTTACTGTTTTCTTTTTTCTATGAATTATTTTACTGTTTTTTTTCCCCTGTTCAGTATATTCAATTTCAATATTGTTTTTGATGTTTTTTGTTATTTTCCATTTCACTGTTTTTTTCAATTTTTTGTTTTATCAACAATTTCATACTTGTGATACTTTATTCTAAATATATTATTTGCATATGTTTTTCATCATTTAAAACATATTTTTTGGAGTTTTCACACACACCCTATATATATTTGTAATTTTTTTTAAAAATATTGTTGCCTAGTTCACCTTTTGGTTGCCCGCCTCTCCCCTCTCGCCTTTGATAACTATGACCTAGATTAGCAACAATTCTTCAAAATCTCAAAAAGTTCATCCAAGAAAACATAAAGAAAGAGCTGGAAAATGTAGAATACAGGAATTAACCTGTTTAAAGTAAAGAAATATAAGAGCTAACAGAGGTTAACCCTAGGATGACAATACTACTATTAAACGTATTCACCAAATATGTCAAGATTTGTATCTTTTTAATCTAGATTTGCCATAACCTAATCCAAATTCTAACCCAGATAGCGATTACTCCAACAACAAAAACATTCCGAGACCTATAATAACTACTCACATGATTCTAACAACTATAGATATAGATATAGATATACACAACCCTACCAATTTAAGAGGCTAATGCTACCTTGCTTCAATCACTCTGTTGTACTGCTTTACCTTTTCAACTATTCATATGAGATCATCATTCGACATTTCATGCATACAAATCTAGATTTAGAGATCTTAGTCAAACACAAACTCGACCTCTAACCTAATTTAATCTTGAATCAAGTAGAAAAATCTTCTTCATAGTACACTTTAGGAACCAAGGTTAGATTTTAAAACAAAAGATGTTACAAAGAAAATAGCAACATATGACCAATATATTATAGACTTAATAGAAATTTTTTCTTAACAATTTAAAAGATGTCTTCAATAGTTAACCATAATTTTTATATTATGAAATGGTACTAAGACAAATGTTGGTGATAAGGTAAACTGAAGACCAAGAGATGCCAAATACAAACATTATTACACTTAGCAAAGATAGCAATTCATATTCATGATCAAAACTCTTAAAAACTTAACAACCATAAGACTTTAAGTGCGAAGATATTAGGCAGAAAGAGATAAATGTAAAAAATAAATGCACTTTGAATTTTTACATTTTACTCTCTCAAAATACATTTATCTAACTACATTTACAAAGTAAAGTTCTCTAGATATATAGTTCTATACTCCACAACCGTATTTTACAAGGAATGGCAATTAAAATAATTGACATCACAATATAATAGCTCTTATAAAAACCTAACCAACAAATTTTTTGTTCTTGGTAAGCAATATATATAAAGAAAAACTTAGTCTCTAGCTTCCACCATGTAGTAGAATGCATGCATATTCTATAAATATCATGTGATACTATCATGTTTAACTCTTATTTTTTTATATGTTCACTGATTATCTTAAGAACAGCAGATGGCCTACTATGCACAACACATAAATAGAGAACAATGTGATTTTGAATTGCTTAAGATGATGGCGGAGGAGATAGAAAAGGGATATACACCAGGTTCAACTTTCAGACCTGAAAGTGAGTTGTATGTGTACAATAAATTTTGTGCAAAATTTGGCCCACATTCATATATGTTTCTGAGGTCAAGACTCAGACACCTAAACAAAAGATATCAAGGGTTCTCAGAATTGTTGAACCAGAAGGGATTTCACAAGAATCAGGAGCTTAATATTATTTATGGCAATTTGCAACTGTTGTATTCAAGATACTGGGTAAACATATTTGTTTCTCTTATTTATTTCATTAATAATTTCCTACTTGTTTCACTTTCAACTTGAAGAAATAAGAGAGGTTACACATTTTATGAGTATAGGAATCCGAACATCCTGCTAACCTAAATAACATTATGTTTTCTCTTTAGGGCCATTACGTCGATGGTGTTTTCAGAGGGGAAAAGAATTTTGACATCATGTGCCAAGTTTTTGAAAGTGGAGTTAAGTTTGCATAAAGCAAACCCCAAACATCAGCATTTGATACTCTAGCCTTACTAATATATTGTTGTCGTCTCCAAATTTTTCATGTTCTGTTAAGTTCTCTTACTGAAACATCATTTACCTTAACTTTCTATCAACCCAAGGCTTGTATGATACTTAAAACATCACACAAGCTGGAACATCTCTTTTCTATATTGAAAAAAAATAATTGTCTAAATTAGGACATCCTCTTATCCTTTTGTTTGTAATTTAGTATTTTACTATTTCTCCCAATATTCAGTTTGATCCTTGTAAATTACTTTACAAGCTAAAACAGAAATGTAAAAGGGAACGGATACTTGACCAACAGGTGAACATAGATAAAGCAAATTATAGCAAAAATTAGTTTTTCTCTTCGGTGTATGAAGGTGGTGTGAATGTGTATTATTTGTTTCCCATCCGCATCATTGATTAAAGATTAATTGATAATAAAGGAGGAAGATGACTGCAGACGATTGCATATAATAGCTGCAACAATCTAAATTTAGTTTAAAGCCTGTAGCTGGACAGGATGCAACTTTCTCAGCAGCCTTGGCCTGAATTGGCGTGGCCATGCGATGAGTGTGTGTGTGTGTGTGTTTCAGTAGTTATTCGCAATATTTGGAGTACTGTTATTAGAGATCAACAAATTACAATTCAAAGCTGAATGCTACTTATTACCTGATTTTTGTATTTAAGCCATGTATGGTACTCGCAACAATTGCACATTATCATAGACAATACTATGCTCATTGTTCCAGTAAATTCTCTTCTGGTTCAACATTTCTGAGAATTTTAGGTATCTCTCGTTAATATGTCTCAGACACGACTTCAGAAACCGAATTAACTAAGGCCAAATTTTGCATGAAACGTTCTATACACACCAAATTCGATGTCTAATTTGAAAGTTAAACCTAGTATACACCCCTTTTCAATCACCTCGGCCATCATCTTTAGGAATTGGAAGTTATTTTTTTTCTATATCCAACTTGTACACAGTAAACAATATGAATCAGATAGCATGTAAAAAGTAGAATGCAACATGATAGTACTATATAACATTTAAAGGATATATACACAAGCTATTGCAGGTAACACACTAAAGATCAAGTTTTTCGTGATGTACACTACTCCCTAATAATAACATAAATGGTTAGCTAGGTTTCTCTAAGAGTTGTCATTTTCTGATGTCAATTAAAGGGATTGCTCTTTTATGTATAGTACATGTGTGGAATGGGGGACTTCATATGCAAAATCTTTATTTTTTAATTCTTCTTTAAATGTAGTTCAAAGAATAGTATTTGAGAAAGGCGAAATGTAAAATTTGAAAATGCACATATTTCCCTGGATTTATCTCTTTCTACCTAATATCATCTAACTTTAAAGCCTACAATCGTCTTCAAGAGTTTGTGATCTTTAATAATTTAATATAAACTATTATTTTTGCTAAGTGTTATAATGTTGTGTTGGTTTCTAGCATCTCTTAGGGTTCAATTTATCTTTCCGCTAACATGGCGTTCTCCTCATGTTCGAAATGGGGTTTGAAACCAAACATCTCCTCCAAAGGATAGCTAGGGTGATTCAGGTAAAATCCAATGTAGATTACATTTTCAATTCACTCATGGGATCCAAGCAATCCAGAGGACACCTATCTCAGGACCGCTTCATGTTGAAAACATAAAATGTTGCATTTGATCTTAGATGAGTAGATGAAACGGTCCAAGAAAGTACTACAAAGGAATGATCGAAGCAAGATAGAGTTGACTTTTTGAAATGGTTAGGATAGTACACACATAGTTGACAGAATCATGCGAGTGGTCATTTTATATCTAGGAATGTTGCCACTAATGGAGTGGTCATAACATGGGTAAAATCTAGGTTTGCTTGGATCGTGTCCAGATAGAAAGATGTGAATCATAGCTTATTCGATGAATATGCTTGGTATGGGTAGTGTCATCCTTCTACAGTAAATTTGAAGTTAATGTCCATTGCCACCTACACTCTATTTCTTAAACGGGCTAATTCTTGTTTTTTTTATATTTTTTAGACTCAATGTTTTTATTTTCTAAGCTAAACTTTATAGAAATTTGGAAAAATTATTGCTCTTATTAAATAATTGATAAAACAGCAATCAATCAAGTTTTATCGAGATTTATTTTTACAACAAATGGATAGATTAAGGATACAAATTTGTATAAATAACGTAAAGTCGAGAAGAAAATTTGAATCAATATAAATAATCTCAACTTTAAAATCCAAAACTTCTACGAATGAGTTAAATCCATTACTAACCTCGTCTGATGAAAGACACTTTCATTGTCCAAGTGAAAGATGGCCCCACTAGAAAATGGTAAAGGAAATATGCAGAGGTAATAAAAATAGAATTTAGTGGTTTCGCTTGTTTTTACTAATTAGAAGAGAGTGTTGAGGAAGACAAAAGGAAGGAAACTATGAGAGAGAAAGGCATCAATACAAAGAGAAGCGAAGAAGTAAGGGGATGGACAATGTTAAAAGACCCAATGATAGTAGTGAAAGGGACAAGAGAGAGGAAAAGGTAGAATGAAGACAGAGGGAGGGAGAAAAAATAAGTGATGTTAGAAGGGGAGCGAAAAGGTCTTTAAGTTTCACAAAATCCAATTTCTTAAATTAAGTCAAAACAACAAAAATTAAGATCAACTCTATTCTATAACTTAATTTCGAGATTGGAACATGTATAACTAGGTGCGAAAATGAAATTAATACTTTTAACGTACTTAATAACCTCTTAGAAAAAAACATTAATTATTGATATATAATAAAGACACCCATTTAACTAAAGAAATTATAGCTATATCCCTCCATATATAAAAACATTATTAGAACACGCTTAGGTTGAGGGCAAAAATAAGTCAATCGCAACTTCCATCTCGATTATTTCATTATAGAAGATCTAAAAGATCAATTGGTAATTCAATTATTTCAAATAAAGGTAAGTATAATTAACCTCATATATTACCTCACTCTTCAATCAATCCCCAAGATTTCTTACTAAATTAACAAATTTTTCTAGTACCACAATAATGTAAATTATAAATATTATCTGCTCGGGAAAAGAAGTGTACAGCCAAACAAGGGGAAAAACCCACAATAGAATTAGTGAAAATAAGGAGGCCGCTCAGTTCTATTTCCTCTCATCTTCTGAAGGTCGACTTTCACTCCGGCAAGCACAAAGTCTTCACTAGATAAGGTTAGTAATAGATTTTATTTCTTTCAAGAATTTCTGGATTTTAAAGCTAAGATCATTTGTATTTAATTCAACTTTGGTCTTGACAATTCCATTTTATTTGTATATTAATATCCCTAATTCATCCATATGTTCTAAAGATAAATCTACGTCAACCTAGATCATAGATAATAAAGGCGAGCCAGGCGCTGCCTCAATGCCTTAGTGTTGGGAGGCAAGGCGCCCTAGGGCGGGCGCCTTGCTGCGCCTCGCCTCAATATGTAAGGTGGGCGCCTAGCCTACCTTAAGAATGTAAATAGGTTTTTAGAGGAAAGGAAAAAAGGAAAAAAAATGGAAAATCATAAGGAAAAGATAAAAAAGGCTGCAGCAGGTAAATAGGGTTAATTAGGGGGTGGGGGGGGGGGGGAAGGAAAATTCATATGAAAGGAAAAAAAACCCTAATTTTAACTATAACCTAATTAATACACCTAGTCCACTCTCATAGACATTACCCACTACCCCCAGACTGCTAACCCCGATGGCCGCAAGTTGCCATCAGGTACTGTTCCATTTCTTTTTTTTCC